>CM051240.1:38317098-39517098 GCA_027917425.1 Gastrophryne carolinensis | reverse complement strand
CAGTGCGGACATGTGCCCCCGGACCTGTGGAACAAGGGGGCCTGGCACACACTGCATTCACCACCTCTGCAGTATGTACATGCACATATGGGGCACTGCCTCTACATGTATGCCGCACATGGGCCAAGCTTCTACGCTGGCGCCGTAAACAGGCCCTGGTTCTACTGTAGTGTTACACGCATGCTGCGTTCCTCCAATGAAAGCACATGCGTCTCACCTCTCCGATGGTGCTGTGCCCTCCAATAGCGCCGCTTCCGCGCCCAGTTCCTCCAATGGCGCTGCGCAGCACATCACTTCCCGGCGTAATCATAACTTTATATTTCACCTCCCGCGCTGTCCCGCAGCAAGCTCACTGTGCACTGCATTGGAGTGAGCTGAGAATGATTTTAGCCTATCACTAACAAAGGGGGTGTCAACGTGACATGAGCCTCAGGATTGTATTGGTGGTCAGAATCGGGGAAGAAGTAGAGGAAGAGGAAGAAGAAATTCCCCTTCCTTTCAGTGACCAAAGCAGAGTGGCACCATGGGACTGACACTGCATCAGATAAACTGCTAGACAAATGATTTTAAAGTTTGACTGAAGGGGAAGCAGCATTTAGAAAGTCATACAAAAGTTATAAAAGATTTACAGTCAGCACATCAAACGGGGTGCTGGGGAAACGCCACCCCCAGGGGCGGGGGTGGGGGGGGGGGTCCTGATTAGATTAGTCTCTACTGGTAAACATCCTTAGGAAGTCAGAATCAGGCATGGAGCTCTGATTGGTGTGGACAGGAAATAGCTGCACACTCTCTCCTATTGGCCATGCGATAAAGCTCTGCTAGGAAAGGACTCGCTGATGGCATGAGGAGAATAAGTTAGCCAGCATAGACTTCCTGGCATAGACTTTCCAGGAAGAAAGAGTGTAAGTCCATTTTAAGGGGAGCTACGTGTATCTAAAAAGGGGCTGGGGTAGTCACTTAGAAACACATAATTTAGTCCTTGCCTCAGCTTAAAGTGGACCAAAACCCAGGATTTTGACTATCCTGGGTTTTGGCCATTACCCCCAGGGCCACGTACTGCCCGGCATTCAATAAGCAGAGCACAGCACCGGCAGGATCCCTTTTTACTGGTCTAATGGTGGTCCTGGTAAAGCCAGTGCTGGTAAGATACTGGATCGGCATACCGAAACGTAATGTTTCTGGTTGAGGAAGGGCGGAGCTTTATATTTATGTTGCTGAAGAGAAAATGTGAATGAAGGTTCCCTCATTATAATAATGAGGGCATCCCCATTTGCTCATCGCTGCCCTACAGCCTGGGTCCCTGAAGCGTCAAATCACATGTTCCTCACCGCCCATGTGAATTCAACCAGCCAATCGGGTTCGGCCAGGGGCTGTGCACATAACTGCCGAACTTGATTCTCAACTGGTGATCACATGGATTGCTGACTTGCAACACAACATGAAAGAGGTAAGTATCAGGGTGCGGGGACCCAGGCTGAGGGGCAGTGATGAGCAGGATTGATGCAATTTTTTTCATCACCCTGTGAAGCGGCATTTTACCAACTAATGATTTTTCAGCTACCTCTGCTGGAAGTTTGTTCCAAGCATCTACTACTCTTTCTGTAAAATACGATTTTCTAACATTGCTCCTGATCTTCTCTCCGACTAGCTTCAGGTTGTGCCCCCTTGTTCTATCATTAAGTTTCTTCCCTCCTGATCCTTATTCGATCCTTTCACATATTTAAAGATCTAAATCATGTCCCTTCTCTCCCTTCTTTCCTCCAGACTGTACAAATTAAGTTCTTTAAAGTGGACCAACACCCAGGGGTGATCGGCCCGGAAATCTATAAGATTCCCAGGCCGATCACCTCCCACCCCGCGGGACATCCGAGATCGGGATGTCCCACGGGGTGAAACCCCAAAAAGATCTTACCTGATCCGCCGCCGCCTCCCGCGCGCCCCTCCAGACGTGCCCGCGCCGGCCCTCTGTGAATGGCTGGCGGGGGCGCGCGCGTGCCGAGAGTGATGCGCGGGAGGCGGCGGCGGCGGCGGAAGCGGCTTGGACGTTCCTGTCCCCCACCTGGACGTTGGCGGGGATTGGCTGCGGCGTTCACGTGGGACCGGGGAGAGGTGAGTTTTTTGGGGTTTCTGGGGGTTTTCACACAGCGGGGCACCCCCGATCGGGGTGCCCCGCCGAAGTGGACCAAAACTCAGGATAGTCAAAATCCTGGGTGTTGGTCCACTTTAAGTCTCTCCTGATAAGTTTTAAGTTTAAGTCCTTCCACCATTTTTGTTGCTGGCCTTTGGACCTGTTCTATTTGAATAATGTCTTTTTGCAGGTGAGGTCTCCAGAACTGCACACAGTATTCTAGCTGTGGCCTCACCAGGGCTCTATACAGCGGCATCACAACCTCCCTCTTCCTACTGGTGATGCCTCGAGCTATGCAGCCGAGCATCCTGCTTGCTTTTCCCACTGCCTGGCTACACTGTCCACTCATCTTGCAGCTATCAGTAATCAGTACCCCTAAATCTCTCTCCTCCGAGGTCCTGGCTAACACAGTGCTGCCCATACGGTACTCAGAGCCGGGATTCCTTCTACCCAAGTGCAGGATTTTACATTTAGAGACATTAAATTCTAGTTTCCACTGTTTTGACCATCTATCATCTAGTAAAGCTAAATCATTTTCCATGTTACAGACACCTCCAGGAATATCCACCCTATTACTCACCTTTGTATCATCAGCAAACAGGCAAACTGCACCTACCAAGCCTTCTCCTATGTCACTTACAAATATATTAAAAAGAATGGGGCCCAGGACAAAGCCTTGCGGCACACCACTTGTAACTCGCCTTTGTTCAGATTGCATGCCATTAACAACAACGCTCTGATAACAATCCTTTAGCCAATTGGAAATCCACTGAACTATGCAGGGATTGAGTCCTAACTTCAATAACTTATCTATGAGCTCCTTATGTGGTACAGTGTCAAAGGCTTTGCTAAAATCCAGATAGGCGATATCCACAGCACCACCTTCATCTAACACTTTAGTGGCATTGTCAAAGAAATCAATAAATAAATTAAATTGGTCTAACATGATCTGCCCTCAGTAAAGCCGTGACCAACAGGTTGTTTATTTTTAGATGGGAAATTATCTGTTTTTTAAGAGCGTTTCCATTAATTTGACCACTATAGATGTTAAACTAACTGGCCTTTAATTACTGGCTTCTTCTCTACTCCCCTTTTTATGGATTGGTACAACATTGGCCATTCTCCAATCATCTGGAGCCTCACCAGTTGAAAGGGAATGGTTAAGTAAATCAGTCAGAGGGGCTACAATCACAAACCTAAGTTCCATTAGAACTCTGGGGTGGATTCCATCTGGACCCATCGCCTTACTTACCTTTAGATGTGCCAGCTCGGCAGCATCAGCCTCCAAAAACTTTGGAGCTTTACCTTCCAAGCTGGATGCTGTACTATGGACATATCTGCTACTATCTGAAAATATCGAACAAAAGTAGCTATTCAGATGGTCAGCCACAGCCTATCTCCGTCAATATAATTATTTTCCCTATTTCTAATTTTTGAGACTGCATTGTTTTTCTTCTTTCTGTCACCAGTATATCGGAAAAAGGTTTTATCTCCCCTCCCTTTGCCCTTTAGCAGCCCTTATAATCAGTTTTGCTTCCCTCTGTTTCATTTTGTACGCCTCTCTGCCAGCTACACTTTCACTTTCTTTATACTTCTTATAGGCAGACTTCTTTTCTTTTATGATATCAACCACAGTAGAAAAGAGATCTATATCGGTGGGTGAAAATGATAGACCCCGACTTATCAACAGCTCTTGTTCTAGTGTTAGTTTAGTAGTAGACAAGTTGATTACATTGGAGACAATCTGATCTAGCGCCGGCTCCGCAGCTGATAGTTTGCGGGTGTGATTGTGTTTTCTGCCCCCTCTCTTATACTTTGTTTTTTTACTTTTTTTACTTTTTCTTTTCTCCTGGTTTAGGAATTGGGACTAGTTAGACCGAGGCAGCTCTAAGCCAAGCAACCAATTCCTCCCTGGAGGCCATAGCAGGTTGGGAACAGGTGAGTGGAGTAGAAGACTGGAAACAGGTGAGTGTAGCAGTAGGCTGGGAACAGGTGAGTGTAGTAGCAGGCTGGGAACAGGTGAACAGAGTAGCAGGCTGGGAACAGGTGAATGGAGTAGCAGGCTGGGAACATATACAATACAAAAACAAGACAAACAACCCGTCTATTCCACCAAAGAGGCGAACCACCAGCCACATGGGGTCATGGAAGAGCCTGTTACCAACCCACGTCTACCTAGAGCTCCTGGTGAAGGAGGGTACACTAGGCCCTGGCATTCCTGTGGTTGTCGCAGACTTGGGAAAGGGAAAACAGGACAGGTGGTATACAATAAAGCAGACAGACTTACAGTACAACATATATCAGTAGCTAGCTAGGGGGCTAGTGCATGGCCTATGCCTAGAACAGAAAACAGAGGGCATGGGCCCCAGTACAGACAATGGAGGTCTTGGACCTAGTACAGATATTGGAGGGTCTGGGCCCTAGTACAGATAATGTAGGGTCTGGGCCTGGTACGGACAATGGAGGACCTGGGCCCAGGGCTGTATCTAGTGGAGGGTGTGTAGGGCAAATGCCCTGGGTACCTAGGCTATTGGGAATGCCTTTATCCCAGGAATCCTGTTTTCTGCAGATGAGTCAGAGCCACTGTTAGTGGTACAGGCCTTTAGACAGACTCCTTCATGCCCCCAAATTGAGCTCTGTGATGGGGAGGAGGCACTGCCTGGTTCTAAGGAAGAGTTACAGCAAAGTATATAGGTATGTGGCAGCAGAAGCAGCACTACTGTCAGGAACCGCTTACCTGATCCCCGTTCCAGCGACGTCTCCAGGCGGCCAGCTGCAGCTGTCACTGTGCGGCGACCGCGCCGAGCGGCGTCGGCTCCAGCAGCGTCGGCTCGAGCGGCGCCCAGCTCAGCCACGCCCCCCGCTTCCTCCTCCAGGAGACGTGCTTGCGCGCGGCTGCGAGCATGTATCTGTTATGCCCTCCGGCGGCGCTGTGCGGCGCGCACCCGCCGGAGGATCAATTAAAGGGTTAATGAATCCTAGGGGATTGAGGGCTTCGCCCTCTTCTGCTCTGCAGCCAATTACCCTTGGAATCCTATGTGCTCCAATCAGTACACTGCTTCCCTCAGACCTGTTCCTATAAAGGCAATTCCCTCTCAGTTGTGAATTGCCTGTGATAGCGCTCAGAACCCTGTGTTACCTACTCCTGTGAAGTCTAGCCTGTTGCCGATTTGATTGTACGACCATTCTCGATCCTGAATCCTTGTTGCCGACCTCTGCCTGAATTGACGCCTCTCGATCCTGAATCCTTGTTGCCGACCTTTGCCTGAACTGACGCTTCTAGATCCTGATCCCCAGTTGCTGACCTCTGCCTGAACCCCGACTACGTCTTGCCTGACCCCTGGTGCCGCTACGATCTCTGCCTTCCCGTTATCGACCTATTGCCTGTCTCTGGACTTCCGTCACTCACGCTCTTGCTATTGGTTCTCCAGTCCTCCCACATATAAGCTTACATCCTTTGAGCCATTAAGTCCTGGGGGCAACCGATCCCGGGTAGGCGTATCTTGCGTCCCGGCAAGCGGGGGCTCCTACAGGTGAAGCTGGCTGTGGAGATTGGGGGTTGTGAGCTTATTAAGAGGGCTGGAGTTACCCCGAGCGTGACAACTACAGGATGGAGGAGGGAGCAGAGATTTCTTTGCCCACAACAAAGGGTGTGGGTCCCATTTACAGACAACAGAGGGTGTGGGCCCCAGCACAGACTGGGTCATGGGTCCCAGGGCAGACAATGAAGGGCCTAAGCCCCAGTACAAACAGGGGCCTAGTGCATGGCCTATGTCTAGCACAGAAATAGAGGGCATGAGCCCCAGTACAGACAATGGAGGTTTTGGCCCAAGTACAAATATTAGAGGGTTCTGTACTGTACAATTTCTAGTGGATGGCATGTAGGGTGATTGCCCTGGGTACCCATGCTATTGGTGGTCCCTTTATCACAGTAATCCTGTTTTCTGCAGATGAGTCAGAGCCACTGTTAGTGGTGCAGGCCTTAAGACAGACTCCTTCATGCCCCCATATTAGGCTCTGTGATGGGGAGGAGGCACTGCCTGGTTCTAAGGAAGAGTTACAGCAAAATATATGGGTATGGGGCAGCAGCAGCACTATAGGATGGAGGAGGGATCAGAGATTTTTTTGCCCACAACGAAGGGTGTGGGTCCCATTACAGACAACAGAGGGTGTGGGCCCCAGCACAGACTGGGTCATGGGTCCCAGAGCAGACAATGAAGGGCCTAAGCCCCAGTACGCAGAACAAGGAATTTGGGTCACAGAGGGCTGGAGAGCAATGATACACTCAAAAAGAGACGCAATGGCCCAGCCCGAAAGTGGGGTAACAAACATACATTTATAGGGAAGGCAGAGAAGGAAATTACGAACACCTGTGAGAGGGTCAAAACAAGGGGGGCCAGGGGAAAGCCACATAAACACAACAGACATACACAAACACAAAAGCAGATGGCTCAACGGGGTGAGCTCTGTGACACCACAATAGCGCAATTATTGTGTATTGAGGTTTATTTTTGTCATTTTCTCCTGCCTCTTCTGCCTGACAGATAAAGGTGCAGATGGAAAGCGTCACACCGAAGACAGAAAATAACAGATAAAATACAAACAATTGTATGGCCTTATGCATATATCGAAGCCAAGTTGCTTGTGTTAGGGAGTGTTAGGCAGGGGCGGGCTGGCCATAGGGCATACCGGGCAAAATCCCGGTAGGCCGGTGCCAGGGAGGGCCACAAGTCGCAGTGTTCCCTATAAGATGCACGGGAGCGCGGCCGCGCACGTTGTGCAGCTGTCATTTTTTTTTTACATTGGTGGCTCAGTGGAACCAAAAACTCATCTCTTGTTTCCCCCACTGCGGAGGACAGCCCAGAGCACAGCACAGCAGAGGCCAGCACTTCCGTTTCCTGTCATGCTGGCCGGCCAGCGCGGGGAGAGGATGACGTGACTGATTAAACAAGAGAAACTGTGATTGATGGCTGCAGCAGAGGTCGGTGAGGGGGAAGAGTGGGGAGAGGGGGAGAGAGAGAGAGTCTGAGTGTGTGTCTGAGTGTGTGTTGCAGCCATAGCCCGAGGGAGAGAGAGAGAGATGTGTGTGTCTCACCTACGAGGACAAGTTAGCAGCCTGCAGACACCATGAAGGAGAGAAGACGTCAACAACAGAAAGGATTCTCCAACTTGGCAGTGAAGTGGCTCCAGGTGAGTCCATGCTGTTGCTGTACTGTGTTCCAATACACCTCAAACTAAATTCTAATACTAATTAATGGTGCAATGTGTTTCTCTTAACCCACCCTGCCCTGCCCATCTACCCACCTGCTCTGCCCATCTACCCACCTGCTCTGCCCATCTACCCACCCTGCCCTGCCCATCTACCCACCCTGCCCATCTACCCACCTGCCCTGCCCATCTACCCACCTGCTCTGCCCATCTACCCACCCTGCCCATCTACCCACCTGCTCTGCCCATCTACCCACCCTGCCCTGCCCATCTACCCACCTGCTCTGCCCATCTACCCACCCTGCTCTGCCCATCTACCCACCCTGCTCTGCCCATCTACCCACCCTGCTCTGCCCATCTACCCACCTGCTCTGCCCATCTACCCACCCTGCCCATCTACCCACCCTGCCCTGCCCATCTACCCACCTGCTCTGCCCATCTACCCACCTGCTCTGCCCATCTACCCACCCTGCCCTGCCCATCTACCCACCTGCTCTGCCCATCTACCCACCTGCTCTGCCCATCTACCCACCCTGCCCTGCCCATCTACCCACCCTGCCCATCTACCCACCTGCCCTGCCCATCTACCCACCTGCCCTGCCCATCTACCCACCTGCTCTGCCCATCTACCCACCCTGCCCATCTACCCACCTGCTCTGCCCATCTACCCACCCTGCCCTGCCCATCTACCCACCTGCTCTGCCCATCTACCCACCCTGCTCTGCCCATCTACCCACCCTGCTCTGCCCATCTACCCACCCTGCTCTGCCCATCTACCCACCTGCTCTGCCCATCTACCCACCCTGCCCATCTACCCACCCTGCCCTGCCCATCTACCCACCTGCTCTGCCCATCTACCCACCTGCTCTGCCCATCTACCCACCCTGCCCTGCCCATCTACCCACCTGCTCTGCCCATCTACCCACCTGCTCTGCCCATCTACCTGCCCTGCCCATCTACCCACCCTGCCCATCTACCCACCTGCCCTGCCCATCTACCCACCCTGCCCTGCCCATCTACCCACCTGCTCTGCCCATCTACCCACCCTGCCCTGCCCATCTACCCACCTGCTCTGCCCATCTACCCACCCTGCCCATCTACCCACCCTGCCCATCTACCCACCTGCTCTGCCCATCTACCCACCCTGCCCTGCCCATCTACCCACCTGCTCTGCCCATCTACCCACCCTGCCCTGCCCATCTACCCACCTGCTCTGCCCATCTACCCACCCTGCTCTGCCCATCTACCCACCTGCTCTGCCCATCTACCCACCTGCTCTGCCCATCTACCCACCCTGCCCATCTACCCACCTGCTCTGCCCATCTACCCACCTGCTCTGCCCATCTACCCGCTCTGCCCATCTACCCACCTGCTCTGCCCATCTACCCACCTGCTCTGCCCATCTACCCACCCTGCCCATCTACCCACCTGCTCTGCCCATCTACCCACCCTGCCCATCTACCCACCTGCTCTGCCCATCTACCCACCTGCTCTGCCCATCTACCCACCTGCTCTGCCCATCTACCCACCCTGCCCTGCCCATCTACCCACCTGCTCTGCCCATCTACCCACCCTGCCCATCTACCCACCTGCTCTGCCCATCTACCCACCTGCTCTGCCCATCTACCCACCTGCTCTGCCCATCTACCCACCTGCTCTGCCCATCTACCCACCCTGCCCTGCCCATCTACCCACCCTGCCCTGCCCATCTACCCACCTGCTCTGCCCATCTACCCACCCTGCTCTGCCCATCTACCTGCCCTGCCCATCTACCCACCCTGCCCATCTACCCACCTGCCCTGCCCATCTACCCACCCTGCCCTGCCCATCTACCCACCTGCTCTGCCCATCTACCCACCCTGCCCTGCCCATCTACCCACCTGCTCTGCCCATCTACCCACCTGCTCTGCCCATCTACCCACCCTGCCCATCTACCCACCTGCTCTGCCCATCTACCCACCCTGCCCTGCCCATCTACCCACCTGCTCTGCCCATCTACCCACCCTGCCCTGCCCATCTACCCACCTGCTCTGCCCATCTACCCACCCTGCTCTGCCCATCTACCCACCTGCTCTGCCCATCTACCCACCTGCTCTGCCCATCTACCCACCTGCTCTGCCCATCTACCCACCTGCTCTGCCCATCTACCCACCCTGCCCATCTACCCACCTGCTCTGCCCATCTACCCGCTCTGCCCATCTACCCACCTGCTCTGCCCATCTACCCACCTGCTCTGCCCATCTACCCACCTGCTCTGCCCATCTACCCACCCTGCCCTGCCCATCTACCCACCCTGCCCTGCCCATCTACCCACCTGCTCTGCCCATCTACCCACCTGCTCTGCCCATCTACCCACCCTGCCCTGCCCATCTACCCACCCTGCCCTGCCCATCTACCCACCTGCTCTGCCCATCTACCCACCCTGCTCTGCCCATCTACCCACCCTGCCCATCTACCCACCCTGCTCTGCCCATCTACCCACCCTGCCTATCTACCCACCCTGCCCATCTACCCACCTGCTCTGCCCATCTACCCACCTGCTCTGCCCATCTACCCACCTGCTCTGCCCATCTACCCACCTGCTCTGCCCATCTACCCACCCTGCCCATCTACCCACCTGCTCTGCCCATCTACCCACCCTGCCCATCTACCCACCTGCTCTGCCCATCTACCCACCTGCTCTGCCCATCTACCCACCTGCTCTGCCCATCTACCCACCTGCTCTGCCCATCTACCCACCTGCTCTGCCCATCTACCCACCCTGCCCTGCCCATCTACCCACCCTGCCCTGCCCATCTACCCACCTGCTCTGCCCATCTACCCACCTGCTCTGCCCATCTACCCACCCTGCCCTGCCCATCTACCCACCCTGCCCTGCCCATCTACCCACCTGCTCTGCCCATCTACCCACCTGCTCTGCCCATCTACCCACCCTGCCCTGCCCATCTACCCATCTACTCACCCTGCCCTGCCCATCTACCCACCCTGCTCACTCACCCACCTATTAATCCAACTGCCTAATCCACCCACCTATCTATATACCTGCCACTCACCTACCTACCCAGACCCTGGACCAGCAGCAGACTGGAGTGATGTGCAGGCGGAATCAGCGGATTCTGACGTGGAGGTGGCAGCCACCCACCCACCTACCTACCTGCCTGATCACCTGCCCACTCGCACATCTAAATACCCACCAACCAACCCTCCTGTCAACCCGCCCCCTTTATACCCTAATAGAGTGTAAGCTCTTCTCCTCCTGTATCCTCCCTTATACCCTAATAGAGTGTAAGCTCCTCCTTCTGTATCCTCCCTTATACCCTAATAGAGTGTAAGCTCTTCTCCTCCTGTATCCTCCCTTATACCCTAATAGAGTGTAAGCTCCTCCTTCTGTATCCTCCCTTATACCCTAATAGAGTGTAAGCTCTTCTCCTCCTGTATCCTCCCTTATACCCTAATAGAGTGTAAGCTCCTCCTTCTGTATCCTCCCTTATACCCTAATAGAGTGTAAGCTCTTCTCCTCCTGTATCCTCCCTTATACCCTAATAGAGTGTAAGCTCCTCCTTCTGTATCCTCCCTTATACCCTAATAGAGTGTAAGCTCTTCTCCTCCTGTATCCTCCCTTATACCCTAATAGAGTGTAAGCTCCTCCTTCTGTATCCTCCCTTATACCCTAATAGAGTGTAAGCTCTTCTCCTTCTGTATCCTCCCTTATACCCTAATAGAGTGTAAGCTCTTCTCCTTCTGTATCCTTACATTGTTATTGTTATGGGGCCCCAGCAGCATGGACATTGCTGTTTTGTGGGGGTTTTTTTGTACAATTTTTACAGTTTGTGGTTGTTGATTTTCTTTTCCTTGAGTACCCCCCCTGCCCGCACATGGTATGACCCAGTATCTATTGAGGACGCACAGGGGAGCTGGACTGTGGTGTAGCAATGTATTGTATAGACAGATGGAAGCTTATTTACATGGCCCCTCCCTGACATCCTGATTTGGGATGCCCCATTGTGTCAAATTCCCAGTAAAAATACCTGGCCGCTAATCAAACAACACATGCGTGGTTCAAACATGTGTCTGCACCAGCTAGAGGCTGCAGCCAGCTCAGCTCCACCCAGCCCTTAGCGAGGAGAACCCATGCATGAGCCACTGGATCGCTGGTCAGGTAAGTTTTACTGGTGATCTGAGGGGGTTGCACAAAATGGGGCATCCCAAATCAGGGCGCCCCACAGAAAAGGATTAAAACTCTTTGAAGTGGACCAAAACCCAGGATTTTGACTATCCTAAGCCAGCGTCCTAAGTGCAGTGGCGCATGCGTGAGCTGCAGCCGCATCCCCAGCTACCCTCAAACGGGGAACGTGCCCGCACCGGCCATTCACAAATGCCTGGCGCGGGCATGCGCCCTGCTAGAGGGATAGCGGGGATGCGGCCGTGGCCCGCGCATGTGGTGTTGGACCGGGAACTCACTTTACCGGGCCGAGCACAGTACAGAAGGGCCAGTCTGACCAAAAAGTCCAGGGCCGTTTTTTGGTCCCAGTCCGCCCCTGGTGTTAGGTGTGTATACAAAATAATGAATAAAGAATAAAATTGATGTCGATGGCTAGCTTAGATTGTGAGGTTCTTCCTTAAATCAAGCCTCAGCCTTGATTGAATTTCCTGCTCCTTTGGCTATGACATCATAATGACCGCTGATATGGCATAGCAGTGGTAGCATGGGGAAGTTATTTCTGCTTGCTTTGTTGATTGTGGGTCTTGTGGGGGGGTGACTGTGCCCTCTATTTGCTCATTGTGGTTCTGATGAGTGATGAATAACTGTCCCTCTGCCTAATAATTAAAGGTCCAGGGCAGGGGGATCTACCTTTTTATTGGGGATCTGGGACAGTGGGTCTGCTTATTTATTGTGGATCTAGGGAAGGGGGGTCTGCCTTTCATCATGGGTTCAGGACAGGGGGGCTGCCAATTTGTTGTGGGTCGAGGCTAAAGGGAATTGCCTGTTTGTTACTGTTATAGGGCAGGGGGAATTTCCTATTTGCTGTGGGTGTAATGCGGGGAGGTCTGCCTTTTTATTGTGGGTCTAGGGCCAAGGAATCTGCCTTTTTATTGTGTATCTAATGCATCTAATGTATCTATTTATTGAGTGTCTACAGCAGGGGGACCTACTATGTATTTTGGGTCTAGGGCAAGTGGATCTGCCTGTTTTTTTTTTTTGGGGGGGGGGTCTTGGGCAAGGGGATCTGCCTACTTATTGTGGATCTGGGACAGGAGGATTTTCCTATTTATTGTTGGTCTGAGACAGGAGGATCTTCCTATTTATTGTGGGTCTGGGCAAGGAAGATCTCCCTATTTTGTGTGGGTCTTGGAAAGACGGATCTGTCTAGCTGTCGACCTACCAGGAATGCAGAAGGGTGAGTACTTTGCTCTATTTTCATGAGATTGTCTGGAGGGTGATAAAATGTCCCTATAGGCATTTTTGACTGTAAGATTTTAATTGTGGAATCTGGCGGGATCTACTAACCCCAACTCCCATTATTTTGGGGTCTGGGTGAGATCTGATTGTACTGAGCCTATTTGTATTTTTTCACTGGTTGCAAAAATATCTGCTCCTCAACAGCCTGTTAGCCCCACCCCTTATAAACCACAACCCAATCATAAAGGTCCTCCCTCTGCATGTACCTAGATGTTAGAGAACAAACTGGTCAATGTACAGTACTGTATGCTAGACACCTTAGATTGTGGGCTCCTCTGGGGAGAACATAGCAGTATGATCGCTTCTATGTGCTGTGTGTCAGTGCCAAATAAATGAATATGTGAAATAACTGAATATCAAGAAATCAGAGAATGATACCATAAAATAATAATAGCTTTATTCATTCCATAAAAATATGAGTCAGAGACGTACGTGACAAGACATGCTGCTGAATGCGGTGTATCCGTCCAATAGAAACATGAGGTGATGATAGAAGTTTTAGAATATATCATTGTCATTGTCTAGGCAAAATCCCTGAGGGGTAAAAACTATTTACAGGAAACAAACCCAAGATACTTGCAAGAAATATTGATAGAAACACCATCCTGTGGCATTATTTTAAGGGGTTCTCCAGATTAAGACTAAAGGAAAGCATGTTGTCTTTCCTCCTGAGTAGCCGATTCCTCTGGCTATGCTGCTGTACAAGGTGACATCTAACCTCTTTTCCATTGCCAAACACCCAGGTTTTCTTTTTGGTATGAACATCTTTTGCTAGACCAGTCGACTAATGGACTGAACCCCCTCCCTCTCTAGCTTCACAATGCGGGACAGAATCATTGTGCAGATAGGTAGCTGTTTCCTTCTTATCTGCTTGTTAGTTCTCTGCAAAGTTAACTAGCAGAAAAAAAAATCCTGTTGTTGGAAGTATAGTAAGCAAGAGACTACAGACAGGCAGAGAGTCCTCCCTCCCACACCCTTCACAGACAGAATGCAACAATCCCAGTCTTTCAGTGATTGGGAGGCCGATTCATTAATAGCGGCAGGTAGCGACTGTAGCAGTATTTTCAGAGCGCCCGCTAGTAGTCGCTGTGCTTGGCCATTGTTCAGTTGTTGATAGCGACTGAGTCGGTGTGCAGTAATGTTGAATACGGGGTGACGAGTCGCTGTTTGACAGGTTCGCGCTCAAATATTTTCGCGCTGTGAAATGCATGTTTAAACTCCAGAGCGCTGGCGGTGATGTGTTAAAAGTAGTTTGTTAACCCCCAAACCACCATATTTTTGGAAACCAAAAAAAAAAAATTTATAAAGAATTTAAATATGAATACAATAATATCAGACCTGTAATATCAATTCTGCACATTTTTTTTTTTTTACCTTAAAAAAATTATCTAACATGGCAGAAGTGGTCACAGAATTTTTCACATTTAAAAAAAAAAAAAAAAAAAACATTAATAACAATTAATTATGAATATTTAAAGATTGTTCCATTGAAATGCATTGGAGAGCGCCAGGTAGCGAGAGGTCATACCTGTCGCTGTTCAAGGTCGGACGCTGGCGCTGTGGGTTGAGGCTGGAATAATGATGAATGAGTGGCTATCTGGCGCTATCTCAGCCGCTAAGCAGGATTGGCTTGATAAATGTGTGATTGTGGTGGGGAGCCGGCGTTCTCGTGGCGGTGCCCGTCATTACCGGTCGCTCACCAGTCGTTACCTGTCGCTATAAAGTAAGGGCCATAAATAAGGGCCTTAGAGGAAATTGTTGTTTAGAAAAGGAAAACATTCAATCAACAATTATGCTTCTCTGAGAAAACTTTTTTTTGCAGGGGTGGTAAGACAAGTATGCATTTTAAATTTAACCTTGGGAGATTCTTTGCGAAGGCACAAAGCAAGATGTTATAACTCACAAAACATCCTTTGCTGATCAACCTGGAACCTAACTGGCTGCTCTGGATTATAGAATATCATTTGTTCTTGCATCATTTAAAATAGGGCTCGTGTCAAGCCAAGAGTGTTTTTGAGTTTCTGAGCTCACAGTGGCATCTGCTCATCCCTAGGTGTTGGCGTTCCTGAGCCAGGCCTGCGCAGGTACGTGCCTAGCTAGAGGTATGCTGGAAATGTACCTGCAGCAATGAGATGAGGGCTCTGGGAAGAGGTGTGATCGGGTAACCCTCAGATTTCACACAGCAGGCCAAGGGGGTGTTGTTCTTCTTTAACGGAAACCTTCCTGCAGGGTTGTTTGTTTTTCCTTCCCTTTCCCTCAGCCCTAGGCATTTATTTTGGGGTTGTTGATAACCTCATACCACCATACAGTTACTTAAGGCTTGGTGGAACATGCTTCTGACACAAAAACGGTCCTAAACTACATGAGGACCAGTTAACGTAGTAGCAATAGAGCCTGGGGGCGCACAAGTGGGCATTTGTTGGGGGCTTAAAGGAGCCCTATCATAAAATTGTGTAATATTAAAAATCCATATAAACACATCAGCTAATGAGAGGAGGAGTCATTTATACACCTGAACTAAATAAAAATCCAGCCAAACTTGTTTATTCTCTAATGGTAAGAATAAAATCCAGGTGTGACAGGTTTATTCTATCACAGATGACATAGCCTGTCATCTCGGATGTCCTTTTCCTTCCATTAAAAGAGAGAAAAGCAAGCCTGGCTTGATATTTTTTGATGCCGGGTGTATAAGTGACCCCCTCCTCCCACCATCCAGCATATTTATATGGATTTTCATCATTGGGCCATTTTTTGGCAATAGTGCTTCTTTAAGGGGAATCTCTATACATACATGCACTTCAACTTCATTCATTTTCTTCTTGTATAAAAAGGAATGTGATCTGCTTGGGATGAGACAGATTCATGGCTTCTGGAAGATTTTCTACACAGACTGTCTCTTTCCTCCTTATCCCACACCTAATTTGAATTTCACAGAGTTTTAAAAACCTAATCGCAGTAGGGCCGTTTCCAAAGGACCATATAGTAGGGGTGTCAAACTCCCTCCTGAAGGGTCAGCAACAGGTGATGTTTTGTGTGTTTCCACATAGCCGGCTCTATAGCTCTGTCTGAGCACTAATTACTCGACGATCCGCAAAAAATGGCCTGTTGGCCTTTAGGAAGGAGTTTCACACCTGCGTCATATAGGCAAACAACGTTGGAAAACTCAAGGATGCAAGCCATAACATTAGTAACTATTGGATAATAGACATTATATAAGGTTCTAATTACAATTTGTTACATACATTTATTGAAATAAATCTTTGTGATTAAGTGTAATATATACATACAAAGGTAGAGCCATAGTAACAAGTTGCCACATCAATTTTGGGTTCCAGAGTTTTTTTTTCACTATATACAAACACCTTCAAAAGACCTGCTATGGATTATTAAATCACATACCACTTTCAAAAAGATGGTTGGCAGATCATTTTTATGAGTCTCTCAAAAAACCCAAAACATGTCATGGCTACTTGCAAAAAAAAACTTGCAAGCCATGCAATAATACATAGTGCAGAACCACTCAATGCACCAACTGATGAAAAGACTGCTATGGTAGTCCAAGCCACCAGATCCTTCTTTAAGTACCATAAATGTCTTGATTCTCACATTGTGCCTATGGAGGACTTCTTGCTACAATACTTTACCTTCCTTCCAGTCCCTCCTGATAAACCCTGTTGCTGAGAGGCCAACTTTGAGGGCTTATTTCATTTCATATGACCAAGAGGTATATCTGCCAGGGTTAATGGGTGGTAGAGGAGAGGTGATGGTATAATATAAAGAAACACAGACAACATCTTAAGTTCAGCATCAGCTTCACTTAAAATGTCCCATTTTCTCTACATTTTGATATGCGTCCACGTGGCTACCCAATGTTACTGTATGTCTTCTTTTTATTGTCTCATCACAGTCAATGAGTTAATTGGTGATAGTGTCCAGTGGTAGAACGAAGCTGCTCCAATTGTAGCCTGACCTGGAATTATCAGTAACTGAATAGTGTCAGGTAGCCAATGTCTAGGGAATCTCCAACATGGACACTAGAAGTTCTTACAGGGACAGCTAACCAAACACACACAACAATATTAAGGTTGAATGAAAGAACATAGAATGTTGTCCTTAGTTGACTTAACATTCATTTTTATAGGAGCTGCACTGAAGTGCAGGAGCATCTGGCTGACTCCCAGTTACCCTGGCAAAAATAAAATCAGAACCACTTTATTATGTGGAATAAACATATTTACATTTGAGATCTGCTCAGCTATGACATGCTGATACGTGGGTTTAACAGTGGTTGTTCATGGTTTTAAAAGTTGAAGGCATCAGGGCACTGTAATGTTTTTCCAAATAAATGATTTAGCTTGTCCTTTTATTACCTTCAAGTAGCTTAAAGCAGAGTGCTTCATTTCCTATCATATAATAATCCAATCCATGGGATTTGAGAAGACCTCTTTTCATGTAACACATTGAAGTGAAATACAGTACTAACAGGCAGATAATTTCTCGCCTTGGATTTCAGATAAATTGTTCGAGGGGCTATTCAGTTCTTGAGGGTTTTTGCAGCAGAAAACAGCTCTAAATGCCTCTTTAAAGCTTTGAGATAAACAGCCGTAAAGAAAAGGATAGATTAAGCTTTTCAAGTAAGGTATGAGGCTGATGATCATGTAGGACACTAGATTTAGACCCAAGTCACCAGCGATGGCTGACATTATTTCAAGTACATGAGTTGGTAGCCAGAAAACAAAAGCCACAGCCAATAGGGCAAAAACCATGATTATATTCTCCTTGATGACTCCACCACTTGACTTTGTGGACCTGCCTTGGCTTAGAAACTGAACAGTGGCGATGATAAGAAAGATACAGGTCAACAACAGGGGTAACAAAAAAGAAACAACAAACCTATAAGCAAGAAAGGTCAAGTTCCAAAAAGCAAAAGGGTCTGGCCAAAGGATCCGACAGTTGTAATAACTGTCCACATCGGCATACATAAATAAAGGGATAGCCAGCAACAAACAAATGACCCATGCAATGAGGCTGACCGATATTGCTATCTTGAGTTCAAGCCTTCCGAGTGTCTTCTTTGAAAACTCTGGGAAAAATTGCTGAATGAAAATATGAATGGCCATGATGGCCAAGAAGTAGATACTGGTAAAGGGTGTTATTGAGATTAGGACCCAAAACAGTTTACACATAGATGTTCCCAGGGGCCAATAGGTACTTGCGATTTCTGTGGCAAAGAACAGAAGACAAAGCATGTAGAAGATGTCTCCCAGAGCTAGATTGAACACGTAGACGTTGATGGCTGTCCACATCTTTCGGAACCGCAAAATCGTGTAGAGGACAAGAGCATTTCCGACAAGGCCAAGGGTACAAACCAGTACAAAAGGGATGAATATATAGGACTGCTCTTTATTGTCCGTTCCAGTCTCATTAAATACATCAAAAAAAAAGAAGGAAGCATTATCAGTTGTCAAAATGTCAAAATCTTCCATCTCGTCGTCCAGATTAATTTCCGTGAAAGATTCCATTTTTTTCCCCTGAAGAACAAAGAAAAGCATACATTATCGTGGAGGCCTGTAGCAATTTCTGTACGTGTCAGATTCTCCTAAAACATTTTGAAGGTAGCGTGGACTCCTTGCCAAGTAAAATGTAGAGGTATATTATGAATGTCTGGAAACCATTAGTAATGGGGGTGCAGCAACAATTAAAAATCCAAAATTATTCCTTACTTTAAAAAAATGGATGTCTTGGGAACACAAAACAAGTGCATTCTGGACTAGAAGTGGTGGTCTGCCAGTTAGCTGAAGACTACTCCTATTGTCTCATCTCAACTGACAACTTTGAAACCCAAACAACTTATACACAAAGGCATTAGACTTCCCCAACAGAGGACCAAAGGATCCTCCTCCGGTGGGCCCGGGCAAAGGTGGCAGGGTATGGGTTGGTGGTGGTGGGGTCTGGTCGCGTGACCCTGGTTGCAGGCTAGTTGTATAACCTGCATAACAGGGTAGCTTACATTTTAACTGATGGGGATCAGAACTATAGGTTCTACATGGAGGAAATAAAAAATGAACTGCTGGTTTCCTCCGGCGCTCTCTGTATTTTTTAGTTCCATCAGTCAGGTCTGCCCCTTTTAGTCATGCCACCTAATCAGGCGCTGTCTTACCTTTTATATCCCTGTTTTAATCCCCTATTGTAAATCCCTCCGCCATATCCATAGGGAGCCCCCCCTGCCAAATCCTTGTGTATATGTACCGGTATGTACAATAAATAATGAGTAAAATATATTCAAAGATTAACAGTTCTCAAATAATTCTTCTTGCCAGCCCTAAATTATAATGAGCTCACCTATGCCACTATAAGTTAACCTTCACCAGTGGTTGTGGTTGTGGCTCAAGAAAGGTAAAGGCTAAGATCAGATCGGATTAGTTATCAAAAAGCAGCAATATGAAACACAAACACATTAAAATTCAATAGCTATTAATAGATACCTATCCCAAGTTAGCTCTATCATTTGTATATGTATGTATACTGTCTACATGATCTTCTGGTATTTTGATCCCCCAAGTATCCTAAAGGTGCTCGAGAACCATAAACCCTAATGGGGAAAAGTCAGCCTTATGTTAAGAGACACCCTGTGCAAGAATTTGGGGGGGGGGGGAGGGGGGAGCCGCCCAGAGACAGAGACAGAGAAAAGGGATAGAGGGAAAGTAAAGGAGAGATTGAGCTTAAGTGAAAGAGAGAGAAAGGGTATGTGACAGAAGCAATGCATTCAGGAGATAATGGGGAAAGGGAAGAGAAGAGAAGGGAATGTAGAAAAGACTTGGAAACAAAGGGAATGTGGAAAAGAGAGAAAGATGGAGGGAATGTGCAAAAAGGAGGGAGGGAAAGGAGGGAGATAGAGGAAATATTTAAAATAGAAAAGGAAAGAGAAATTGTGGGAAAATAGCGAGAGTGCAATGTAGAAAGGAGAGAAAAAATGAGAATGTGAAACAAGAGAAAAATGAATGTGGAAACAAGAATGAAAAAGAGGGAGGGAATGTGTAATAGAAAGCAAGAAGGAAGGAATGGGGAAAAGAGAAAAGGTTGGTGGTTTGAAAAAGAAAAAATAATGAAGGGATGTGAACAAAGTGAAAGAAAGAGGTAATGTGGAAAAGAAAGAATTTTATGAAATTAGAAAAGGGGGAAGGAATGTGAAAAAAGTGAAAACCAACAGAAGAGGGAGAGAATGCATACAAGAAAAAAGGATGGAATGTATAAAAAATAGGCTGTGTGGAAAAGTAAGAAAGAATGAAGGAATGTGAACAGTAATAATGAAGACATGTGCAAAAGAAAAAAAGGATTGTATAAATAAGAAAAAGAGGGGGAAGAGGAGGAAGGAAAAGTAAGGAATGTGAAGAAGAGAGAAAACTGGAGAGAATGTGAAAACGCGGAAGAGGAGAGGGGAGGAAGGAGGAAATTAAAAAAATAAGAAGGCAGGAAATGTAGGAAAGAAAAAAAAAGGAACGTGAAAAAAATAAGCAATGTGGAAACAACAAAAAGAAGGATTTGAGAAATGCGAAAAAGTTGGGGGTGTAGAAGAAAGAAAATGTAGGAATGTGAACAATGAAAAAATAGGGCATGTGGAAAAGAAGGAAGGATTGTATTAATGAGAAAAAAAGAGGTGGGGTGGAAAAAGGAAAAAAGGTAGGAATGTGGAACAGCGAAATAGCAGGAGTGTATATGTAAAAGAGCAGAAGAAGAAACGAGAGATTTTGGGAAGATCTGTTAAAGCATATGAGAGCCGCCTCCTAAGGGTGCCTTAATGGGGTCTCCTGGTACCCCCTTACAGAGGGTTTGTAATGGCTCCCTGTGCAACAGCCAAGCTTAAAGCTTTTTTTTAAATACTGGAACAGTCAAGAAATATAATGCTCCAAAGAAGACGGGATTATGGTGCTCTGGAGACCTTTGCACCCTGCAAATGTAAATATTGTGAAAGGGTGGGACACATTTTTGTGCCTAGACTGCCCTGCACCTGGACTATTGTCCTTCCATCACTGGGAAGAATTACACTGTCCATTATAAAGACAGCAGCAGCTCAGTGGAACTCTAAATTCCAGTGGAAGATACCCATTGGAATCTATGAGAAATATCAGACTACATCATGTCATTGATATCCATAAAGTTCTCAGGGGTTTTGGATAGGCCTGACCTTTAAGGCACTGTGTCTCTTTTGTTTCTGAACAAGTTAAAATGAACTGAATGTTTTTAAAAACTGGCACTAATGAAGGAATTTCTGAATCCTCCTCCCGACCAGGAACATGTCTGCAGGCAACCTGTCACTGTCGACAGACTCCCTTTGATGGGTATAGTACAGAAGCTAATTATACTGTCTGTGGTCTGCAAGAAGCCATTGTGTGACCTCATCTGACTTGGATTACTGTGGAATTCCAGGGATGGAAGGAACATCTCCAGATTTACTGAATAAACGTAAAAAAAAGTTTATATTAACACGGACATTGATATAAAAAATATTAAATAACATGAAGCCATAACGTAGAAACGTGTTTCTCCAGACCCTTAACCAACCTGTAACACCATACCCCCAATCTGACCCATGCTGTCTGTATGCCCATCTCTTCTGAAACCCTTTTATCTCTTTAGTCTCTGGCAAACAAAAGTGGTAGGGCTTCAGTTTTGGACCCCACTATTCAAAAATACCAATAGAAAACCAGAAAATCTGGCAATAATATTTACCCGAACCGCTGTCAAGGAAGGGGACAAGTGAATAAAGCTGCTGCGGGCCCAGGAATGCAGATCTTTGAGAATTATTGCCCAATTTCTGGCTACCTAAGGGGTTTAAGTGGACTTGAGATGGATGGGGAATGGTGGGAGAAAAATGGTCCTCCGGTCTATAGGTCTGCTATCTGGACTCTGAAAGAGAGTGCTGTAAATTATACCAAATAATTATCCTTTACCTTTCAGAAAACGTCTAACCATGTAAATTCGTTATTGTCAATTCTCAACCATTTGATCCAAAATTGTCAAAATGTTGGAAAATGTGGCCTTTTACAGTTGGGGGCATCATTTCTTGGCTGATCAGATATCAGGATTAAGCGGAGATGAATAGTGATATCCTAACAGACCATGTTAGCTGTTAATATGGAGGTCCCCATGCTGAGTTGTTGAATGGCAAGCCCCGGGAACGGAAGCTTGGTCAAAGGTCTGATTCTCATGTTGAATAGACAATCAGATACTAAAGTAATATGAGCAGGAGCAATGCAAAAGAAATCTGAAATCTGACAGGTGTGCGTGCTATTGCGCATGTATAGATCCTCGAACATACGGAGTGCTTATGTTTGATCCATTGGAGGGATAGGATTGAGCACAAGAGGGCCGGCAGACACCTGTTGACGTCTATGAGAACGTAATTGTTTGGAAAAGTATTCTAACCTGAGCAGTTAATGCTCCCCCACAAAGGCGGTGGCTGGAAAGGGTCCTCCGGTGCCATAGACCTGTCACCTGATCCAACTGAAGACAGCAGGATCAGGCAACTGTCAGCCCATATCTGTGTTTACCATTACGTATCTAAATAGCCCTTTGTTTTCCTAGTACACCCTACACAAATCCTACAAGCACTGGCCATCAGGTCTAGATAAGCCCCATAACCCCCCTCCACACACTCCAGCCCAGTGCCAGTCACAACAATCTCAATCTATAACCTGAAACTTGCTTAGATGACATACCTTTAATACTTCAATAACCCAAAATAGACCCTCTTTAATTATTACTTCTATCCATGAAACCCTCCTGTGGCAAATGAATACTTTACCGCCGCAATCCATAGAGTGCCCAATCAAACAAAAGGAATAACTGAAACAATCCCCCTAACTTAAACTAAAACCTTCTTGATCTATAAAAGCCCCTCTCCCAAATATACATCCATCAGTCCATTAAAAAACCTTAGCATAATGAATGCCGTCCCAGGCTTTCAGATATCCATTTAAAACAAAGGAATACAATATCTAACCTCAGCACAATCTAAAACCCAAGATTCTTACCTACCTAGGTTTTGGTCTGCTTTACAGGGGCTGCTGTGTTTGACACTCCCTGATTTGCCCTGTACTCCATCCGGTGATCCCATGGCACATGTGCAGACCTTACTCCAATCATATTTAATGGCCAGCACTGAATCATGATTGAATGGATGCCCCCAGCTGTCTGCACCCTCTAGCTGCCCGCTGCTTGCTGCCAGCCAGTCACATATGGCCGGTGCAGGTGTGCTCAGAGAATGGATGGCTATGGGGGATGCCAGAGGAGGTCTGCGCATGTACCATGGCACCAGTGCATTTACCGTGTGAACTATGAGCTTTCACAAAGTGGGGTATCCCAATTTGGCCTAGTGAGGGCTTGTACCTGACGTAGGGCTCTATGGTTTCTGGTTTTTGTGGGAATACCTCCACAATCCATAGGAGATCATTTAGACAAAGGAATATACCCTAAATCTATGAGACATGAAATTAATAACCACGACAATCTATAAAAAGCCCCTCAGCCAAAACAATACCCCAACAATCAATTTATTATTTTTGTTTTTTACATAGCACCATCTTCGTCCGTAGTGCTGTACAAGGTATATTTATACCCCTCCAAATAAATGCCTCCTTTAGACCATAAGAGCCCTTCAGTCAAATGAAGACTCCCTCAATCCAGAAGAGACCATTTAGGCCCAAAAAATAAAAACAAATGACCCACCTCAACATCTCATCCAGCACAGTGCTGGCCCAAAATACCTGGTTGTTCTGCCCTCTTTAGATGGTCTTCATGTCTTCAAATGACTCACCTCAACATCTCATCCAGCACAGTACTGGCCCAGAATATCTGGTTGTTCTGCCCTCTTTAGATGGTCTTCATGTCTGCTCTCCCAGATGCTTCTGCAGTTTCCTTTCGACAATCAAGAGGGAGTGTGCCCCTCGCTTTAAGGGGAAGAGCAACTGAAATATCGAACCAAAAATAAAATGGGGCCTATTCTCCCCCCCATTGGCCCCTACTTACCTTTTGGATGTCACTGCTCGCCCCTTGATTGAGGTGAGTAAATAATGCCTAAAGGTGAAACCAGAGGGGGAGCAGCAGATCGGTGAGGCTTGGGAGAGGTTTGCCTTTGATTGTCTTATGTGCCGGCCTCACACTTGACCTTGTCTTTTTGTATAAGTTAGGTTTTAACCTCCGCCAATGTTCCTCTTGAATCACTTCCAATGGACCTTTTCATCAGGAGGATAAGCAAGCCATGTGGGAATGCGCCTGGAGCCTGACAGAAAATACTCAATTCTTCAAGGACCCACACCTTGGTATCAAGAGAGGCATCAGTACCTAAACCTATCTCTCCCACTACCTCCCAGCTCCGCAGTGCCGAGACATGCCCATTTTCTATATCTGATTGGGGACCGGAAACTAAGTATCGAGAGGAAGATTTGTTGGGAAACGATGTCTATTTTGTGGGACTAAAGGGAGTAACAGGAGGAATTTGGTTAGGGTCACCACATATCTAAGCCTTTCCTGGGATACACTTCAGGAGACCCTGTAGCCCAATAACCTACATAACCCAGTCTATATGATACCATCCTCAACCCTAGTAGCTTCTTCTTTAATCCATGTACCCCAGCTTTGCTGCCCTTATATAACTGGTGCAGAAACCCTGACTTCTTCTTCAAGAAATACATTGCTAGTTAATTGTTACTGGCTGTGGTTTAGACTTCCAGGCCTTCATTTAGTAATGTCTTATGCTGGTTTAGACAGACATTTGACACCTCAACCCACTTAGGGAATGTCTCCACCTTCTCACTCCATCCATTTAATTGGGGACCTCTCATCGCCTTACCCACAAAACATATTCGCCTCATCATCCGATCAGGCACAAGGAATCCAGTAAGATGGAGAAGCTCCCCACACATTAGTAAATGGCATTTAATGAGATTCTCTTGCTTGTTTGAAGAACGTTGCCATTTAAAGTCACCCTCTCAAACTCAATACTCCTCCACTGAGGCATATTTGAACATTTGAAATAAGCCAACTGACAATTGAAGAGGAATCGTTTTCCATTAAAGTGGAGAACAACTCCACAGTTTATTGAATAACTCCCTTGTGATGGTTTATACAAATATTTTGAACATCTCCATTCACTTGGAGGCCATCCTGCCCCACCTACAGAACTTATAACACCTATAACACCAGATCCGATGTTGAGATTGAGTGAATGGGAAAGTCTCCAGTAAGGAGAAGCAGCTCTCTACACTTTAGTAAATATCACTATAAGGAGGAGAAGCTCTCCACAATGTGGTAAATTTCACTGTAAGGAAAAGCTCTCCACATTGTAGTAAATACCACTATAAGGAGTAGAAGCTCTCCACACTTTAGTAAATATCACTATGAGTTTATTTTGCTAAAGTTTGAAGAACTTTATCAACCTCTCTCCAACTCATCAGCTGTCTGAGAAGGGGTGGGGGCAAATTTGAAAAAATAAAATCTTTATTATCCATTGAAACGATAGAGGAGAAGTTTTCCAGTAAGGTGGAGAACCTCTCCACAATTTACTGTAGTAAATATCTCCCTTATAGTGGTTTGTACAAAGGGGGAAATTTAAGCTGTCGGATATCCGCTGGGTATCCGGCGGGTTTAAGCATTTAAAGTGGACCAACACCCAGGATTTTGACTATCCTGGGTATTGGTCCACTTCCCCTGTGTGAAACCCCCCAGAAAGCCCCCAAAACTCACCTCTCCCCGGCACGGACAAGCTGATTGACAGCGACGGACAAGCAGCTTGCCCGTCGGCGCCTCCCGCGCATCACTCTTGACGTGTGCGCGCCCTCGCCGGCCATTCAGAGACGGCCGGCGCGGGCGCGCGCACGTCTAGAGGAGCGCGAGTGAGGCGGCGGCGGCGGAAGCAGCGGCTGGAGAGGTAAGGTTTTTTGGGGGTTTTACACCCCGCGGGACATCCCGATCTCGGATGTCCCGCGGTGTGTGAGGTGATCGGCCCGGGAATCTTATAGATTCCCGGGCCGATCACCTCAGGGTGTTGGTCCACTTTAACAAGTGAAATTTTGCATGTTCCGCCTGAGATGTCCATGTTTTTTGGATTTACTTTTATTTCAATTTGGCTTGGCGAATGCAGGCGAACACTTTTGCATTCGCCACCTGTTAATGATGAACCCCAAAGGAATCCATGTTATTTAGGGAGAGATTGTCACTTTAGGTTTTTTTAGCATCAACTTATTTTTGGAGAGTGAACATTAGAAAGTTCCCCAGTATGTAAAAAACAACTAATAATAATGTTTTTATATAACCTTTATATTTTCAAATAAACTTTTATTCCTAAGCTTTACAACCAAGACACTCCCAAGATACCCCCATATGTCCTGAGACCCCCTCCAATGCTGGCATATGCTATAAAAGTGTGTTCTCAGCAAGATTTCATGTTTTTGCTAAAAAATTCTCGAGCAGCAGTTTTCCGGCATATCGCCGGTATTTCCCGAACCACTTTTCAATGTAAATACTTGTGACTTTCTCCAGCTGATTGCGGCGTAAACACAGCAAAATGCATCGCAAAAGTCTGTGTTCACTGGTGTTCACTGCAGTAAGTTTTGCTTACACTTTGGTCTGTCACAAGTGTGTCGTAAATAGTAAATCACCCCCAAAGTTTGCCTAACCCCTCTAACTTGAATTATATTTATTGCTGAGAACTTCTCTATCTCAACAACCGATCAGACATGAGGAATCTAAATAAAGAATGGAATGGAACATCAAAACAGAGATGTTTACTAGATGTATGGGAAAGTTTTCCAGTAAGGCGGAAAAGCTTTACACACTTTGTGAAATTCTTTTTCTTAAGTTTGAAGAACTTTTCCATACACCGGGACCTTCTCCAATTCTCATCCTCCCGACACCCATCTAGGAAGGCTGATTTGAAAAACAAATCGTAATCAATTGTCTATGGAGAAGCTTTCCAGTAAGGTGGAGGATCCCCCCACCAGTTAGTAAATACCTACCTTATGGTTATGCAGAAGCAGAGGAAGCACCTGTTCTCTGGCCTCCCCTTTGGTGCCCCTCTGACCTGCTGCACCCGGGGCAAGTGCCCCCCCACTCCCCACTAGCTACGCCCCTGTACCTTAACTTGGAGACATCTCCATTTCAACAAACAATCAGATGTGATGAATAGGAGAAGTTTTCCAAGTGTGCGAGGAAGTTCTCGAGTAAGGTGAAGAGGTTCTGCACAGTTTCGTAAAGGTCACAAAAGCTTGAAGAACTATTTACTTAGAGCCCCCTTCCAATTCTCTGCACCTCAGCACCCATCTAGAAAGGTGAGATAAAACTTCCTAATCAACCAAATATCCGTTGATAAGCTTTCCAGTAAGGTGGAGGGTCTCTATACTATTTAGTATATACCTTCCTTATACAGTTTTACTTAAACCTTCATTCACTTGGAGACATTGTTTCCTCATCTAGAGAACTTTTAACACCAGACTAGTTGTTGAGATGAAGATGTTTTCCAAGCGAGTGGAAAGGTTTTCAGGTAAAGTGGAGAAGCTCCACTGCTTGAATATCAATATGGTGGTTTATACAGATGTTTGACATCTCTGTCTCAGAGAACTTCTCCACCTCAACAACCAATCAGACAAGGGGTCTGAAAAAGAATTGGTTTTTCTTTAACATCAGATCGTAGAAGGGTGTGGGGGAGGTTTTCCAGTTAGGAAGAGAAGCTCTCCACATTTACATAGTAATAATGTTTAAAGGACCTCTCTATTCACCTCTCTAATTAAGAGTCTGATTTGAAAAACAAAATATTAATCAACCAATTGCCTTTGATTCATTTTTCTCCAGTGAAGATGGAGAATCTCTCCACCATTTATTAAATACCTCACTTATGGTGGTTTATACAAATGCTTATTTCTTCATTTACTTGAAAACATCTCCACCTCACCTATAAAACTTCTTTAACTCAACCTTGAGGTGGAGCAGCTCTCTACAAGTTAGTAAATTACATGCAATTCTGTTTCTAAGGTTTTAAAAACTCTAGAGACCCTCTCCAACTCAACACCCACCTGGAGAGGCTTAATTAACCAATAGCCTATTGGCGAGAGTTTTACCAATAGGGAGAAGCTCTCCACTATATAGTAAATATATCCTGTATGGTGGTTTTAAAATGTATGGTGGTTTTTAAATAAGTTTGACAAGTTTTGACAAGTTTTAATGTTTTGGTCTAGTTATTGACTCCACCAAATGTCTAATACACCCACTAAGAAATATAACAAATAAATGATCAGAATATATAAATACATCTTTCTTGTTTTCCCAAGGTTAAATCTTTTTGAAACTACTCGCACACCTTACAATCTGATCAATACAATTTCTGTACAAAATTTTTTTAAATGGGTCTTTTATGTATTGTTGGTGTAAATTGTGTGAGTCCTGATCAAATAAATTTATGAAATATTTTTCTACTACGGAGTTGATGTATATGGACAAACTCTTTAGTGTGCGGCAGTTATATAGGGTTCCTCTTTGGGGGCATGTCTAGGGTCCCCACCCCTTTTTTTCTATAGTTACTGTCCCTATTTTTGCCAGCACCTAGAATAAATTCATATAATCGGTAGTGCACACCCACAAAACCTCCTTTTTACAATTTCTGTACAATCATAGTCATGAGCCAGGTTTGGGAGAGACCTGTATAGGCGTGCTTTGTTATATATATATATATATATATATATATATATATATATATATATATATGCCCTAGTTTGTGCAGATTGTATGAGGATTGTACAGATCTGATTGCAAGCTGTGTGGCTGCCATGACATGATGAATCTGTGCAAAGTTTCTATTGTAAAAAGAAAATTACAATAAACAAAAAGAATTTATAATCAGGTATAAAGTGGTGTAAACTTACAGAAGATGCCTGTGCTGCAAATAGCCTCCCCCCGCTGTTCAGAGATTCTTTTCTGGGGATAATGGGATCCCGGTGCAGAGATCTATGGGGCTTCGCTGCCTCCTTTTGCAGGGATCAGAGAGCCTCTAACTCTTCATTCATAACTTGCACGCTACTATAGGAGTGGCTGCCCCATCCCTGCTAGCTGGAGTCAGGGGGGCTGGGAGGGGAGGTGGGAGGGAGGCTGATCATTGGAGGAAAGTTTTCATGCAGGGTCTCCTTGTCACAAGCCCCCTGTGAAAAGGAACACTGTTAACCCTTGATGGTGTCTTCAGGACGGGATAAACTTCTAATTTCACAGCTACGACAGTTTCAGAGCAAATCTTTTTATTCAATGTTTTATTTTTACTTTACTTCTTCATGTGTTTTTTTGTTATTTTATTACTATTTTAGAATGAAATAAACCTCCCCTCTCACTCTAAATGGTTACTTTCTCATAAGACAAAGGAATACTCCACTCAATTGCAGCCAAATAAACAGACCCCTCAATATACAAGAGACCCCTCAGCTAAATAAGTACCCCCTCAATACAGAAGGGACCCCTCAGCTGAATAAGTAGACCCCTCACTATAGAAGGGACAAAAAAGTACCATCTTAATGTAGAAGATACTCCTGTGACACATAGGCAGACCCCTCAATATAGAAGAGACCCCTCAGAAAAAAACATTTTCAATCCTTAGAGACCCCTTAGCCAAATAAGAACTCTCAATATAGAAGAGATCCCTCATATAAAAAGTACCCCCTATCTCAATCCATTTAAGTACTATCCTCGATCCAGAATTATTATTATTATTATTATTATTATTATTAATAATAATGTTTATTTCTATAGCGCCATCATCTTCCATAGCACTTTACAAGGTATGATTTCAAGGTAAAACATATAGTACAGGGAACAAAACAAACTAGATGTCATGAGGTTCAATTCAAGTGTTGTAAACACAGGAGCCAATAGGAAAGAGAGCCCTGCCCTTGCAAGCTTACAATCTAAAGAAACCCCCCTCAAATAATTAGACCCCCTCAATATAGAAGAGACCACTCAGACAAGTATGTACCACACTTATGCTGAGTTTACATGAGCAGATCAATTGGCTGTTCATTTAGGAAGCGACCGACCATACAAATCTTCTGCGAGCGATTATGTTCAGATGCTGAAGATCTGTTGGTCAGTTGGTCGCTAATGCTATTGCTTGTGTCACTCCTTCTCATAGCAAAACACATTTATTTGAGGGCGATTTCTGTTTACACACTCCAACCATCAAGCGATGAATGAGAAATTTTTGTGCAATTTTAATGAATGCCTCATCAATCCATACAAGACTTCTCAGCCAATTTAAGAACCCCTTAAAGTGGACCAACACCCAGGATTTTGACTATCCTGGGTCTTGGTCCACTTCGGTGGGGAACCCCCGATCGGGGTGCCCCGCTGTGTGAAACCCCCCCCGAACCCCCCGAACTCACCTCTCCCCGCGCCAACGGACAAGCCGCGGACAAGCGGCTCCTCCGCCGCCGCCTCCCGCGCATCCCTCTTGACGCGCGCGTGCCCGCGCCGGCCATTCACAGACGGCCGGCGCGGGCGCGCGCACGTCTAGAGGGGCGCGAGGGAGGCGGCGGCGGCTGGCCGCCGCCGAAGGTAAGGTGAGGAGTTCGGGGTGTTTGGGGGGGTTTCACCATCCGAGATCGGGATGTCCCGCGGGGAGGGAGGTGATCGGCCCGGGAATCTTATAGATTCCCGGGCCGATCACCGGTGGGTGTTGGTCTACTTTAAGTAATGTAAGACACTAGCAGCCTAATTAAAAATATATTATTGATTGATCCTATATGACCCCTCAGCAAATATATACACTTAACCGCATTTTAGCAAAATGAATATGAATAACAGAAAGGGTGACATTTTGGTGGAGAGAAGCAGTTAGGATGCCAGCTTTGGAGAAGAGAAGCAGCAGGGGTTAGGATGACAGCTTTGGTGGTGAGAAGTGGTTAGGGTAAAATATCGGTGGAGGGAAGGGGTTAGGATGATATCTTGGTGGAGAGAAGCAGTTAGGGTGACAGCTTTGGGCGGGAGAAGCAGTTAGGTTGATAGCTTTAGGAAAGAGAGGCAGTGGGGGTTAGGGTGACAGCTTGGTGGAGAGAAGCAGTTAGGATGACAGCTTGGTGGACAGAAGCAGTCAGGGTGACATCTTGGTGGAGAGAAGCAGTTAGGGTAACAGCTTGGTGGGGAGAAGCAGTTAGGGTAACAGCTTGGTGGGGAGAAGCAGTTAGGGTAACAGCTTGGTGGGGAGAAGCAGTTAGGGTGACAGCTTTGGTGGAAAGAAGCAGTTTGGGTTGACAGCTTTGGTGGAAAGAAGCAGTTAGGGTGACAGCTTTGGTGGAAAGAAGCAGTTAGGGTGACAGCTTGGTGGAGAGAAGCAGTTAGGGTGACAGCTTGGTGGAGAGAAGTAGTTCGGGTGACATCTTGGTGGAGAGAAGTAGTTAGGGTAAAAGCATGGCGGAGATAAGTAGTTAGGGTTACAGCTTGGTGGAGAGAAGCAGTTAGGGTGACATCTTGGTGGAGAGAAGTAGTTAGGGTAACAGCTTGGCGGAGATAAGTAGTTAGGGTTACAGCTTGGTGGAGAGAAGTAGTTAGGGTGACAGCTTGGTGGAGAGAAGTAGTTAGGGTAACAGCTTGGCGGAGATAAGTAGTTATTATATATTATATTATATATATAAGTAGTAAGGGCAGACTAGATGGACCGTATGGTCTCCTTCTGACCGTATGGTCTCCTTCTGCCGTCAACCTTCTATGTTTCTATGTAGTTAGGGTTACAGCTTGGTGGAGAGAAGTAGTTAGGGTGACAGTTTGGTGGAGAGAAGCAGTTAGGATGCCAGCTTTGGAGAAGAGAAGCAGCAGGGGTTAGGATGACAGCTTTGGTGGTGAGAAGTGGTTAGGGTAAAATATCGGTGGAGGGAAGGGGTTAGGATGACATCTTGGTGGAGAGAAGCAGTTAGGGTGACAGCTTTGGGCGGGAGAAGCAGTTAGGTTGATAGCTTTAGGAAAGAGAGGCAGTGGGGGTTAGGGTGACAGCTTTGGTGGAGAGAAGGAGCTAGGATGACAGCTTGGTGGAGAGAAGCAGTTAGGATGACAGCTTGGTGGACAGAAGCAGTTAGGGTGACATCTTGGTGGAGAGAAGCAGTTAGGGTAACAGCTTGGTGGGGAGAAGCAGTTAGGGTGACAGCTTTGGTGGAAAGAAGCAGTTAGGGTTGACAGCTTTGGTGGAAAGAAGCAGTTAGGGTGACAGCTTTGGTGGAAAGAAGCAGTTAGGGTTGACAGCTTGGTGGAGAGAAGCAGTTAGGGTGACAGCTTGGTGGAGAGAAGTAGTTCGGGTGACATCTTGGTGGAGAGAAGTAGTTAGGGTAAAAGCATGGCGGAGATAAGTAGTTAGGGTTACAGCTTGGTGGAGAGAAGCAGTTAGGGTGACATCTTGGTGGAGAGAAGTAGTTAGGGTAACAGCTTGGCGGAGATAAGTAGTTAGGGTTACAGCTTGGTGGAGAGAAGTAGTTAGGGTGACAGCTTGGTGGAGAGAAGTAGTTAGGGTAACAGCTTGGCGGAGATAAGTAGTTAGGGTTACAGCTTGGTGGAGAGAAGTAGTTAGGGTGACAGTTTGGTGGAGAGAAGCAGTTAGGATGCCAGCTTTGGAGAAGAGAAGCAGCAGGGGTTAGGATGACAGCTTTGGTGGTGAGAAGTGGTTAGGGTAAAATATCGGTGGAGGGAAGGGGTTAGGATGACATCTTGGTGGAGAGAAGCAGTTAGGGTGACAGCTTTGGGCGGGAGAAGCAGTTAGGTTGATAGCTTTAGGAAAGAGAGGCAGTGGGGGTTAGGGTGACAGCTTTGGTGGAGAGAAGGAGCTAGGATGACAGCTTGGTGGAGAGAAGCAGTTAGGATGACAGCTTGGTGGACAGAAGCAGTTAGGGTGACATCTTGGTGGAGAGAAGCAGTTAGGGTAACAGCTTGGTGGGGAGAAGCAGTTAGGGTGACAGCTTTGGTGGAAAGAAGCAGTTAGGGTTGACAGCTTTGGTGGAAAGAAGCAGTTAGGGTGACAGCTTTGGTGGAAAGAAGCAGTTAGGGTTGACAGCTTGGTGGAGAGAAGCAGTTAGAGTGACAGCCTTGGTGCAAACCAGCAGTTAGAGTGACAGCTTGGTGGAGAGAAGCAGTTAGGGTGACAGCTTGGTGGAGAGAAGCAGTTAGGGTGACAGCTTGGTGGAGAGAAGTAGTTCGGGTGACATCTTGCTGGAGAGAAGTAGTTAGGGTAACAGCTTGGCGGAGATAAGTAGTTAGGGTTACAGCTTGGTGGAGAGAAGTAGTTAGGGTGACAGTTTGGTGGAGAGAAGCAGTTAGGATGCCAGCTTTGGAGAAGAGAAGCAGCAGGGGTTAGGATGACAGCTTTGGTGGTGAGAAGTGGTTAGGGTAAAATATCGGTGGAGGGAAGGGGTTAGGATGACATCTTGGTGGAGAGAAGCAGTTAGGGTGACAGCTTTGGGCGGGAGAAGCAGTTAGGTTGATAGCTTTAGGAAAGAGAGGCAGTGGGGGTTAGGGTGACAGCTTTGGTGGAGAGAAGGAGCTAGGATGACAGCTTGGTGGAGAGAAGCAGTTAGGATGACAGCTTGGTGGACAGAAGCAGTTAGGGTGACATCTTGGTGGAGAGAAGCAGTTAGGGTAACAGCTTGGTGGGGAGAAGCAGTTAGGGTGACAGCTTTGGTGGAAAGAAGCAGTTAGGGTTGACAGCTTTGGTGGAAAGAAGCAGTTAGGGTGACAGCTTTGGTGGAAAGAAGCAGTTAGGGTTGACAGCTTGGTGGAGAGAAGCAGTTAGGGTGACAGCTTGGTGGAGAGAAGTAGTTAGGGTGACATCTTGGTGGAGAGAAGTAGTTAGGGTAAAAGCATGGCGGAGATAAGTAGTTAGGGTTACAGCTTGGTGGAGAGAAGCAGTTAGGGTGACATCTTGGTGGAGAGAAGTAGTTAGGGTAACAGCTTGGCGGAGATAAGTAGTTAGGGTTACAGCTTGGTGGAGAGAAGTAGTTAGGGTGACAGCTTGGTGGAGAGAAGTAGTTAGGGTAACAGCTTGGCGGAGATAAGTAGTTAGGGTTACAGCTTGGTGGAGAGAAGTAGTTAGGGTGACAGTTTGGTGGAGAGAAGCAGTTAGGATGCCAGCTTTGGAGAAGAGAAGCAGCAGGGGTTAGGATGACAGCTTTGGTGGTGAGAAGTGGTTAGGGTAAAATATCGGTGGAGGGAAGGGGTTAGGATGACATCTTGGTGGAGAGAAGCAGTTAGGGTGACAGCTTTGGGCGGGAGAAGCAGTTAGGTTGATAGCTTTAGGAAAGAGAGGCAGTGGGGGTTAGGGTGACAGCTTTGGTGGAGAGAAGGAGCTAGGATGACAGCTTGGTGGAGAGAAGCAGTTAGGATGACAGCTTGGTGGACAGAAGCAGTTAGGGTGACATCTTGGTGGAGAGAAGCAGTTAGGGTAACAGCTTGGTGGGGAGAAGCAGTTAGGGTGACAGCTTTGGTGGAAAGAAGCAGTTAGGGTTGACAGCTTTGGTGGAAAGAAGCAGTTAGGGTGACAGCTTTGGTGGAAAGAAGCAGTTAGGGTTGACAGCTTGGTGGAGAGAAGCAGTTAGAGTGACAGCCTTGGTGCAAACCAGCAGTTAGAGTGACAGCTTGGTGGAGAGAAGCAGTTAGGGTGACAGCTTGGTGGAGAGAAGCAGTTAGGGTGACAGCTTGGTGGAGAGAAGTAGTTCGGGTGACATCTTGCTGGAGAGAAGTAGTTAGGGTAACAGCTTGGCGGAGATAAGTAGTTAGGGTTACAGCTTGGTGGAGAGAAGTAGTTAGGGTGACAGCTTGGTGGAGAGAAGCAGTTAGGGTGACATCTTGGTGGAGAAAAGCAGTTATGGTGATAGTTTGGTGGAGAGAAGCAGTTATGGTGATAGTTCGGTGGGGAGAAGCAGTTAGGGTGACAGCTTGGTGGAGAGAAGTAATTAGGGTGACAGCTATGGTAGAGAGAAGCAGTTAAGATAACAGCTGTGGTGAAGCAAAGCAGCAGGGGTTAGGATGACAGCTTGGTGGGGAGAAGTAGTTTTGGTGCAGATAAGCGATTAGGATGACAGTTTTGGTGGAGAGAAGCTTCAGGGGTGAGGATGACAAGATTCAGCGTATGGGTCACACCACCACATGTATGGTCATCATTACTCAGGGGCATTTAAACATCCAGTCACATATGTGGAAGTTTACAAGAGGAATTCTACTCATGACGGAGTGAGGTCACTTCAGGAAATCTCCTGTGTGTAACAACGTAATCACTTTATGTTTCTGGCACATCGCTGCCCCTAAACTCTGACCCAGAAATGGATTTTCCAGGTCGTGGCTCTTTCACGAGTGGCTATTTTTGCAGATGGCGTAGGCTGACCCTGGTGTTGCTGACCCAATGATGCACATGTGCTGCCCTGGCCGTGTCCCTGCAGCAATGTTATGCTTGATTAGGAGTCCCTGAGCTCCAACATTTCCTTTATTAGTTCTGATTAGTTTTCAAGATGTTCCCCACGCCGCTCCATCTGAGAGTTCCTTGCGGCTTGTGGCATCCTGTATCCCTCCATTCCTACAAACTCATCAAAATTCTGAATTCTGGATGCGGTGCAATAGCCACACCTAACACCAAAGAGGACCTGTCATAACTGACCACATTCACTTTGACAATACAACTTCCTACTCTTTCTTCTTTTTCTCAGCTTAACGTGGACCTACTCGCTCCCTTGTCTAGAGACACCCAAGATTCAGGGGGGCTTTTAAGGGAAAAGACAGTCAGCCTACCTTTAGTCCAGGGGTGTAGCTAGGGGGGAGCAGGGGGGGCACTTGCCCCGGGTGCAGCAGGTCAGAGGGGGCGCCAAAGGGGGTCCTGAGAACAGGTGGGGGCGCAATTTTGAATACTTGCCCCTGTTGCCAGAAAGCCCAGCTACACCTCTTGTGACTAAGACACCCTTTTCTGTAAGATAAAATTCCTGTTTACTCACAACACATACGAAGTGAGGCAAAATCCTCACCATAGGGACTAAAGCATCCGAAAAAATAAAGAAATGGTTTCATAAATAAAACCATGGCTCTAAGCTTTTTGGCAATAATTTCTTAACTCCTCATTTAGTGCTTCAAAGACCCCACGCTGATAGCTTTCACACCTCAGGCAGCCAACACGGACCCTAGCCCAACTGGCAGGTACAACCCCTGCTCTTAGCTTCAAAGCAATCTTGCAGACCCAACAGGGCCATAAATTCATAGAAAATCATGAAATTGCCATGCGTCCCTAACCAGTTACCTCTTCACGATCCAGAGACCATAAGACAAGTCTGCGCGAGTCTCTTGTCACTCTCTCAGATTCTAGGATACTGTTTCTGCTTTGGCAATGAGTTGGATAGGTTAGGCGGGCATCACCACACAGAGTCAGAAGCCTTGAAGTGACAGGGATGACTAGAAGGGGCGCTTGCCCAGCTGCTGCCAACTGCCACCTATTGGAGGGCCATATAAAAAGGCTTGGAGGGCTGCATCTGGCCCCCAGGTCTTGAGTATGACATATTGTGGTCTAGGGGTTGCAGAATGACATAATTTGGTAAAGACCTTACAATCCCAGTGACATCAGGTGGCCCCGCAAGGTACGACTATTCACAGTAGGCATCTGTGTTCAGGGCCTACCAGGAAATGCCCCCATTCCCCTCTAGGCAAGTCCAAGTTTGGAGCTACATACCCTGCAATAGGCTAGCCATACCTCCCCAAACATGGGACAAAAATGGAGATGGGCACTATGTCCAGAAACCGAGCATACATCTGGGACACTGGTCAAGGCACACAAAAAGTGAGGCTAAATGCTCACTATAGGGTTTAAAGTGGACCAAAACCTAGGCTTTGACTATCCTGGGTTGTGGTGCTTTCCCCAGGGCACCCCAATTGAGGATGCCCAGCTGTGTGAAACCCCCCCGATCGCCCGAAGACCTCATCCCAGTCCTATGGCGCATGCACCGCTGCTCGTCCAATCAGCGCGCTCGGCTTTAGACGCCATCTTAAATGGCGTGACGTCAGCGGTCCAAGCACGCTGGCAGTCGCTTCCCCTGCTTCCCTCTAACAGAGAGCGCGCCTGCGCCTCCCATTCACAAATGGCTGGCGAGGGCACGCGCCCTGCTAGAGGGATAGCGGGGATGCGGCCACCAGCATGCGCAGTTGGACCAGGATGAAAGATAAGTGAACGGGGTGATTAGGGGGGATTTGCACAGCGGGGCATCCCAATTTAAGATGCCCCGGGGGGAGGGAATTGATCGGCTGGATTTAGAGCCACTTTAAAGGTACATTCGGCTCTGATAGGCTTCAATGGGTAGCGAGAGTGGGCGTATTCTCAGCGGCGTACATTCTCTGAATGGCTGGGGTGGGAGCGTGCACACAGCCTGAAGATACAGGGGATGCGGCCGGTCTCGCTCCACTTTCTAAGCAATCAGAGCCATTTGCTGAATTACACGGGCACGCCAAATGGTTCTGATTGAGCGGGAACCCGCGCATACACTGTTGGACCAGGGAAAAGTAAGTGAATACCGGCGACCTGGGTGGTTTCAGACCCTGATACAGGATGCCCTGAGGGAAGGCCTGCAGCTGGCCCTGGAGTCTTTTAGATTCCCTGGCCACCCTGGGTTTGACAGTAGGGCATCCCTAATATGGAATGCTCTGAGGGAAGGCCTGCGCCAGCCCTGGAATCTTTTGGATTCCTCGGATGCCCTGGGTTTTGCTCTGCTTTAAGGCATCTAAAAGAATACAGAAAGACGGTACACAACCCCTCTCCACTTCCTCCAAAACTAAAATGAACCTTTTATACATGTTCTCTAATCGGAGCGAGGTACGGGGTGATAAGATAAGGAGCAACAGCTGTATGATGTCAGAACATCTGCCCGCCGACCTGCTCCCACATCCATGTCACAAGTTCCTGTGGAAAATAAATAAAGTTTCCCAGGATCTCAGGGTTTGGCTCTGGAGCGTGTGCCTCGCCCTCAGCTCGGGCCTGTCAGGACTAATGGCTGCCTATGTGATTTTCGGCATGCGGCGGGCCCCCCCCCGGCTGTGTGAGAATGTGGGGGGAGGCCACAGGAGTATTTGGGGTTTCTCTGCTGGTTCTGGCGCCTTTCCCAGGTCTTGTGTGGAGGTTTGAGGTCACTGCTGATTGTGTACAGACATTTGTCTTGCCTCCCCTCATCTCAGCCATTACAGTTGCCATGGGAAGCCTCGGCCTTACTCCATAAACAAACACCACACAAAATGGTGCATGAAAATACATTAATTAGGCATTAAATTGGTCACTTTAAATAATATTGTGACTGGGGGGGGGGGAGGGTTAGGACCACTTCAACGTTCGCTTGCTGGTCTGTGACCCTTTTGTGGAGATTTACAGAGAAAGTGAGTAATATAAGGCAAACTATGCACCTCATGAGGTAATTCACATGAGAAGCATGAGGGGCTTGCTACCTTGATTGTGGTGTTCTCTATAGTTACCCCATAAGGGGTAGTTATTAAGTAATGTGTGGAACATGCCTATCTACAGTATATATGTAATATGTGGCAAACTATGCACCTCATGAGGTAATTCATGTCAGGAGCATTAGGGGCTTGCTACCTCGATTTTGGTGTTCTCCATAGTTACTCCATAAGGGGTAGTTATTAAGTAATGTGTGGAACATGCCTATCTACAGTATATATATAATATGTGGCAAACTATGCACCTCATGAGGTAATTCATGTGAGAAGCATGAGGGGCTTGCTACCTTGATTTTGGTGTTCTCCATAGTTACCCCATAAGGGGTAGTTATTAAGTAATGTGTGGAACATGCCTATCTACAGTATATATATATATAATATGTGGAAAACTATGCACCTCATGGGGTAATTCACGTGAGGAGCATGAGGGGCTTGCTACCTTGATTTTGGTGTTCGCCATAGTTACTCCATAAGGGGGGAACCCCGCTATGTGAAACCCCCCAGATCTCCCACATTAACTCACCTCACCACGGTCCCACAGCGCATGCGTGGCCGCTCGTCCAGTCAGCGCTCTTGGATCCGCTGAGCTATGGCCGTCTAAACTGTTGTCTTAGCACGGTGGCCCCGAGCGCGCTGGCGGCCGCATCACACGCTTTCCTCTAACGGGGAGCGTGCCTGCGCCGGCCAATCGCAAATGGCCAGCGCGGGCACGTGCCCTGCTGGAGGGATAGCGGGGATGCGGCCCGTGCATGCGCCGTTGGACTGGGAAGTAAGGTAAGTGTAGCGGACGACCTGGGGGGTTTCACACAGCGGGGCATCGTGATTTTGGATGCCCCAGTGGGAGGGAACGGATCGGCCCGGGAATCTCATAGATTCCCCGAACAATCCGGGTTGGCTTCAGTCCACTTTAAAGCGGACCAACAGTCAAAAATGACTTAAACCAGACCAACACAACAAACGTATATATGCATCTCTCCCCGGGGCAATTTAGATCGCTGCACATAAAATTTCATTTACCTTTTTCTATCTCCTGCTGGGGTCAGTTTTAAAGACAAGATGGCGGTTCATGCATTTGCAGGCCACCTGCAAATAGGAAGTAGTGCTGGGCTTCCTGTTACTGTACATTGTCAGTTATGCCAGTTGGGGGCGTGGAAGTGCCAAAATAGCCGCTATCTTTCTTTTCCAACTGTACAAGGCTGTTGGTCCAGTTTAATGCAAAGTCCAAACCCCTCAAAGATTTCCCAGCATCTAAAATTAATACATTTTATGTTTTTAGTCACTTGTGGCAATGTGGGCAATCTGTATGTATGAAAACATATAAGATAGGCTCTAATTCAGGGTGAAGGCCCGGTTTCAGCAATGTGTGGAACATGCAGGGCCGGATTATGATGGTGGTGCAAGGGGCACGAGCCCCAGGGGCCTCCACCACTTGCCCTGGAAAGGGGGCCTCCACCACTTGCCCTGGAAAGGGGGCCTCCACCAACCTTTGGGTTATGGTCTGGTCCAGGAGGCTTTTCAGTCCTTGGTCTGATGGGCAGCGGGGCCAGCAATGAAGCTATCGACGGCATATCAGCAATTTTGCAGTGATACCCAGAGCTGTTAATCGGTGGCCGCTCACTGCACATAAGCCACCAAGCACAGCCACTGGCAGCTTAGTGCAGGGAACTGTTTTCTGCTGGACCAGCTGAGCGACTACACTACCCCCCACCCAGAATGGCAAAGCAGGAGATCCCGAGCAGCACAAGGGAGGCACAAGAGATGGGCGGGCTGATTCATCACTAACGCCAGGTAGCGACAGAAGAGCGTCTGTAGCAGGCATTTTCAGAGCGCCCGGTAGTAGTCACTGTGCTCAGCCGTGGGTCGCTACTTTATAGTGACTCAGTCGCTGTTCAGCAATGTTGAATACATTGTGAGGAGTCGCTATTTGACCAGTACAGCGCTGTATGGAAGCGCATGGTAAGCGACTGCTCATAGCGACCGACTCACACCATATTCTGCAAAAAAAACAGCCTCACAAATCTCTGGCGCTGAAACATGCTTGTTTGAAGCTCAGAGCGCAGGAGGCGGTATGTTTAAAGTCTGTTTTTCAGCATCTATCCACTAGTAACAAAGCGAAAACATGGAATTACATTGTAACAACATTGTAACATGAACACTTTAAAGTGGACCATCACCCTCGGGTGATCGGCCCGGGAATCTATAAGATTCCCGGGCCGATCACCTCCCTCCCCGCGGGACATCCGAGATCGGGATGTCCCGCGGGGTGAAACCCCCCCAAAATCCCCAAACCCCCATACCTTAGTTTCGGCGGCGGCCGGCCGCCCCCGCCTCCCTCGCGCCCCTCTAGACGTGCGCGCCCCCGCGCCGGCCGTCTGTGAATGGCTGGCGCGGGGGCGCGCGCGTCAAGAGGGACGCGCGGGAGGCGGCGGCGGAGGAGCCACGGACAAGCGGCTGTCAGATCGCTTGTCCGTCGGCGCTGGGAGCGGGGAGAGGTGAGTTTTTAGGGTGATCGGGGGGGTTCACACAGCGGGGCACCCCGATCGGGGGTGCCCCACCGAAGTGGACCAAGACCCTGGATAGTCAAAATCCTGGGTGTTGGTCCACTTTAATGGCAGACCTGTAATGTAATTTCTGAAGAAATATATAAAAAATGCTAACATTGTGAAAAAACTGCTTTTTCAATGCCAAAAGAGGTCACAGAATTATTTGAGATTTTTGGAAAAAAAAAAAACCCAGTTTAAAGAGAAGAAAAGTATCGTCCATTGAAATGTATGGGAGAGCGACAGGTAGCGAGAGGTCATACCTGGCGCTGTGCAAGGCTGAACGCTGGCGCTGTTCGCTGAGGCTGTGAAAATGATGAATCAGACGCTACATGGCGCTATCTCAGTCACTAAACAGATTCTGCTTGATAAATGTGTAATTGTGTGCCGTGTCCGGCGTTCACCAGTCGCTACCTGTCGCTACCTCTCATTAACCAGCCACTACCTGACGCTATCCCTTCTTAAATAAGGGCCTCAATCTGATGTTCTAGTAAGTAGGCGGGTGTCAGAACCACCAATTAGTTACTTGGCTAGACTATTATTTTAAAGTAAAAAAAATACTGTATCTGATTTTGTGCCCAGGGGCCTCCACCACACTTAATCCGGCCCTGGGAACATGCCTATCTATAGTATATGTACAGTAGGTGAGTAACTCACCAAATGTTAGTTAAATCTAGACACAGGGTTGTCATTACAAATCTACGTCCCTATACAACCTCAATGTCAGGCCACCAAAACCCCCTTTTTGTCCTGAGAGATTTTAATAGATGTCCATAGATGTAACAAATAGAAGCTGCTGTGGACATGTCTGCCACTGCACTGATTCCAATAAGAAACATTAATCACTTTTGTGTCCCAACACACTCTAATGGGCAAAGTGTGGACCCTTGGAAGGGCCACCTCAAATGTTAGGTGTCTTCCTCTCCTTTTATTATTGCTATCTTTATTTTTGTTTCATTGTTATTGCTATTCCATCTATTATTGTTATCTTTGGGCCTTATTTATCACGGGCTAGCGCCAGGTAGTGTCTGACGAGCGCCAGGTACCGCCAGCTATCGGCGGCTAGCGACTCAAGTACGCCCGGCGGCGGTCACAATGACGCATTTATCAAGCTAAATGAGGCTAGCGCCGGCGAGAGCGGCGGCTAGCGCGGGATTCATCATGAAGCCGCCTGGAACGAACAGCGCCGCTGCAAATTCCTTCACAGCGCCAGGTATGACCTGTCGCTCCCTGGCATTGTCCAATGCATTTCAATAGAGCAATGTTTACCGTATATACTCGAGTATAAGCCGAGTTTTTTAGCCCACTTTTTGGGCTGAAAAAAGCCACCTCGGCTTATACTCGAGTCAATACGGTAATTGAGCTGCACTTCCAGGCTGCTGCATGCAGGTCGTCGGTGGGCGTGCCCCATATGGCCGGCGTCCAATGAAAACATTGGACGCCGGCCATATGGGGCACGCCCACCGACGACCAGCGCGCAACAGCCAGGAAGTGCTGGCGGCGGCGGGAACGGCGGGAGCAGCTGACGGCGGCGGAGGGAGCGGCTGACGGCGATGGCGGCGGGAGCGGCGGCGCTGAATGGAGAGAGCTACCGGCAGGAGGAGGAGGTTGGTGGCGGCAGCAGCAGCAGGTACCGTTTGTGTGTGTGTGTGAGTGTGTGTGCGCGCGCGCTGGTTCATGCTGACCTCCCTCTCATCTCTATGCCCAGTCCTTTAGAGCAGGGGCAGGGCCAAAAAATGTGGCATTGTGCAAGATGCCTTTCCTGTCCACAGTAGCATTAACCCTGCCTGTCCCTGCTTTCCCCCCAAGAATGTTTAATGCCTCGGCTTATACTCGAGTCAATAGCTTGTTCCACTTTTTTGGGGTAAAATTAGGTGCCTCGGCTTATACACGGATCGGCCTATACTCGAGTATATACGGTAATTAATCATAATTAATTGGTATTATTTTTTATTTTTATTTTTTTTTAATGTCAAAAATTCTGAGACCACTTCTGCAATGTTAGGTTTTTTTTTTAAGTTAAAAAAAATAAAAAAAATAATTTGTGCAGAAATGATCTTACAGGTCTGATATTAATATATTCATATTACAAAATGATTCCAAAAACATGTGTAACGTTACAATCAAAAAATATGGTTGTTTAGGGGTTAAAAACTAGTTAACACCCATCGCCGCCAGCGCACTGGGGTTTAAACAAGGAATGGACAGCGACAGCAAATTCGGAGCGTCATTTTTTAATGAATATGAAGCAAGCCGTTCGCTCTGGCCATTCGTTGTCAGGCGCTCACATACAACGCTGAACCTGTGAAACAGCGACCCCTAAGCCCGTATTCAACATTACCGCACACCGACTGAGTCGCTGTCATCAAGCAAACGCCGGCCAAGCACAGCGAATACTGGCTGGCGCTGTAAAAATCACGCTACAGTCGCTCATCTGTCGCTACCTGGCGCTATTAATGAATCGGCCTCCCCGTATTGTTTCTGTCATTTGTTTTATTTCTGTTCTCTTTTTTTCTTTTTCTTTCTTTCTTTCTTTCTTTCTTTCTTTCTTTCTTTCTTTCTTTCTTTCTTTCTCTGTATTTATTAATTATTTATATCTTTCATTTTACTTATTTATTCATTATTCTATTATTTCTATTCTTTTTTATTCCTTTGTTCTACCTTTCTTTCTGCTATTCCAGTCTATCTATCTATCTATCTATCTATCTATCTATCTATCTATCTATCTATGATATTTCTGGAATAAAGCTAGCCTCTCTGCTGCCTGAGACAGCTATATATAAAACTATATATCAAATATGATTGGTGCACACTGTCATGTTGTTCTTTCTGTTTCGGTGCTCAGTGGCTCCGTCCCTGCCATTTGATTACATATATTAAAAAAAAATAATAAGATGACCTGCAGCATTATCTATCTATCTATCTATCTATCTATCTATCTATCTATCTATAACAAATGGTGCATTCTATCCTTTTATCTTGCCTTTCATCTAGTCATAGTCCTTGTTTTCCCTTTCTTCCATTATACCTATCTATCTGTTATATTTCCTACCTTTTTCTATTTTGCCTTTCATCTGTTCAATTGGTCTTTCTATATTTCCCTTTTATCCATTTTATCAGTCTGTCTATCTTTATCTAGCTTTCCTTTCCTTCTATCTATCTATCTATCTATCTATCTATCTATCTATCTATCTATATATGAGGCCGATTCATTAATAGCGGCAGGTAGCGACAGTTGAGCGACTGTAGCAGTATTTTCACAGCGCCCGCTAGTAGTCGCTGTGCTTGGCCGTTGTTCGGTTGTTGATAGCGATGTATGGGTGCGCATGATAGCGACTGGTCAGAGCGACCGGCTCCCACCATATTCATCAAAAAATCACGCTCAAAAAATTCAAGCGCTGTGAAATGCATGTTTAAACCCCAGAGCGCTGGCGGCGATGTGTTAAAAGTAGTTTTTTAACCCCCAAACCACCATATTTTTGGAAACCAAAAAAAAAAAATGTTTTTTAAAGAATTTAGTAATATGAATACAATAATATCAGACATGTAATTTTACCTTAAAAAAATTATCTAACATGGCAGAAGTGGTCACAGAATTTTTCACATTGAAAAAAAAACATTAATAACAATTAATTATGAATATTTAAAGATTGTTCCATTGAAATGCATTGGAGAGCGCCAGGTAGCGAGAGGTCATACCTGACGCTGTTCAAGGTCGGACGCTGGCGCTGTGGGCTGAGGCTGGAATAATGATGAATGAGTGGCTATATGGCGCTATCTCAGTCGCTAAGCAGGATTGCCTTGATAAATGTGTGATTGTGGTGGGGAGCCGGCGTTCTCGTGGCGGGGCCCGTCATTACCGGCCGCTCACCAGTCGCTACCTGTCTCTATCCCTTGTTAAATAAGGGCCTATGTCTTCACTTTCTTCCTACAGTATCTATCTATCTATCTATCTATCTATCTATCTATCTATCTATCTGTAACAAATGGTGCAGGGCAGGGTGAGGGGCAGTGAGGGGGCGGGATAGATTTTTCTTCCATTCTATCCTTTTATCTTGCCTTTCATCTAGTCGTAGTCTTTGTTTTCCCTTTCTTCCATTATATCTATCTATCTATCTATCTGTTATATTTCCTACCTTCCATTCTATCTGTTTTTCTATTTGGCCTTTCATCCGTTCAATTGGTCTATCTATCTTCCCCTTTCGTCCATTTTATCAATCTGTCTATCTTCATCTAGCTTTATCTATCTATCTATCTATCTATCTATCTATCTATCTATCTATAACAAATGGTGCAGAGCAGGGTGAGGAGCAGTGAGGGGGCAGGATAATTTTTTTTCCATTCTATCCTTTTATCTTGCTTTTCATCTATATCTATCTATCTATCTATCTATCTATCTATCTATCTCATATCTATCTATCTATCTATCTATCTATCTATCTATCTATCTATCCCATATCTATCTATCTATCTATCTATCTATCTATCTATCCCATATCTATCTATCTATCTATCTATTTCCTTCCTCTCATTCTAATGTTAATCTATTTATCTATCTATCTTGCCTTTATACCATTCTATCTATCTATCTATCTATCTATCTATCTATCTATCTATCTATCACAAATGACACAGGGTAGGGGTCTGGGGCAGCTAGGGGTGGGATAGGTTTTACATAGCAAGTTGGTGAAATCTTTCGCAAAATCCGTCATACATGAATTTGAGCAGCATATGACTTATCATTTATCCGACCTGAGACTCACATAAGGATCAATATAAACCTGGAGCCATTTCTGCCTATAAGCCACTAATCACAGGCAGGTAATCGAGTGATGGTGCCCAATAAAGGGTGCTAACCAGTAACCACCCAGCCAAGCACAGTGTTTCTGTGTGACCAGTGGCAGGCTGGCATTGCTCACTCTACACATCACTTATCCAGGGAGTCGGACCTCCATGTAAAAGCAGCAGACTGTGGCTGACCTTTCCATATGACCTAGTGCCTCCTAGTTTAGGCCTGTATAGGGGTGGCTGCACATGCATGGACACGGGTTCTTCTATAATGGGAAATCCTTTGTGTAATGCAGGGTGAGGGGGTCACCATGGTTTATTATTCTTTCTCAGTAGCCCATCAAAGTAAGCTGCATGTTTCCCAATAAGATGGCAGGGTGGAGAAAACAAACGCGACCCCGGGGGGTCCCTTTTGAATGCACCTGACATAACTGGCTGGGTAATTGAATTCAGATAGGAACTGTCAAGAACAAGAACTGTCTACCATTATAATTATATGACTGAACTACATGTTGTAGAATGTAAGGCCCGGGGTTAGAGTACGGCAATGTGAACCACAATCAGGCACAGCTAATAACCATCCCTGCTGTAGTATCATCATTTCATTATGCCCTTGTTTCACTCCGTTTCTCTAATCATTTGTCACCTCTGAAACTTCTCACATGCCTCTTCCCATCTTTAAAATTCCTTTCACATGCCATTTGATACTCGTTATGCCTTTATGAGCAACCATAAAGCTTTAAAGACAAAATGCCTGTTCCCATGTCACTTTGAAAGTTAGATGCTGTCCAGGTTTCCTAAACTGACCATTTTTTGGGGTCCTCAAAGTGGGACAGTTTAAATCAGTATGTGGGTGATGGGCAGGGCCAGATTATGAGAGGGGTATGCGTCCCAGGGCCTCTACCACTTGCCCTGCAAAGGGGGCCTCTCCCAGCCTTTGGGTTATAGTCTGGTCCAGGAGGCTTTTCAGTCTTTGGTCTGGGCTGTGGGGCCAGCAGCATCGGCGGCAGTGGGGGCAAGCCTTTTTTTGGTTTTGCCAAAGCCACCACAGCGCAGGACGGAGAGTTTAGGGAAGCAAAGCCGCTGTCACCAACGCTACAGTGATGGCTGGATGCAGAGCTGTCATTCGGCGGCCGCTCACTGCACATAAACCACCAAGCACAGCTGCTGGAATTAAAGTGGACCAAAACCCGGGATATGACTATCCTGGGTTTTGGTCCACTTTAACGCCATAAAATGATTTCTCACATGATCAATGATGAAATATTATGCAATTACAATACGTCAATCTTTACACTCTTCATTGGACAAAGTGGCAAGTCTTCCATGAGTCTTCCATGAGCAGCCTGTATGCATCTGCATGCACACAGGTGGTCGACTGGGATTAGGTGCCTTTGTTGCGTGTGCGTCTCATAACCCAGAATCCCCCCCGGGAACAGTCAAGAAGCGCCAGCAGACAGCAGGAGATGGGCTCTGGGGCTGTCAGTAATACAAATGAAGCGTGCAGATGGCGGTCTGTGACATGCCCGGGTTGCTTTTGTCACCCTCGTAGCTGAAGAACTTTTATTTTGTCTGCTGGATTCACCCGGAGATTCCCGGGATCTCGACAAGTAGAGACAGACTTTCAGAACATTAATATTCCAAAGTTTTGACAGATAAAGAACATCCCCGTTTGGAATAATTAATAGCCATGCGGGATGTACTGAAAGTAATGCGCCATTTCCTGGCAAGATTTTAACTGGTGTTGCTGGAATGTGTCTCTGGAGGACTGGAAACTCCCCATTTAAGCTGGCAGCAGAGAGATAATGGATTCCCCTCTAACCAGAGGCGTAGAAGGGCTTTTTGGCACCCGGGGCAAAGATTAGAAATGGGGCCCCCTACCTCTGCTCAGGCCCCTTTGGCGCCCCCCTGACCTACTGCACCCAGGGCACGAGCCCCTCCTGCCCCCCCAGCTACGCTCCTGACCTCTAACGCACACTCATATGGTAGAAACACAGACCTCTACCGCTCCTATTTTCCTTCTATTTTGTGTTCTAGGGATGTCAAGCTCAAGTACACCATGATTTGCACAAAGTCACACGGAAACCTTGATATTTATTGACAAAATCAGAACTTCTTTTCTCATCCTATATAACAATGTACCTTTTAATATAGAGAACAACTTAAAGTGGACCAAAAGCCAGGATAGTCAGTTGTTTTGACTATCCTGGGTTTTGTTCCATTCCCCGGGGGCACCCCAATCGGGGGTGCCCTGCTGTGTGAAACCCGCTAGGACGGCGCAGCCAACTCACCTCTTCCCGGTCCCACGGCGCGTCTAAAAGCAACGGCTCTGACGGCCGCATCCTCCGCCTCCCTCTAACAGGGAGTGTGCCCACACCGGCCATTCACAAATGCCTGGCGCGGGCAGAGATGGGGGGGTCACAAAGAAAAACAACCTTACCTCATCCGTGGTAAGTCCTGGGCACTGCCATTTTGGGGGAAAGCACAAAGCAACATACTTCGGCTCAGTGCTCGCGCCCGTCGGCCCATTCAAGTGCTTTGGGCCCTTCTGCGCAGCAGCCGAGGGGAGTCTGCAAGCGAGGTTAGGGTTTTTTTTCTTTGTAACCCCCCCCGTCCTACTAGGAGGGGGTGGGGGGAATACCCCATTTCCGGACTTCCACTTTGAAGCAGAACAAAACCCAGGAATTTGAGACACTGGGAAGCGCCATGCCCCACTGTGTTAAACCCCTCAGGAAGCCAAAAAAAAACGTACCCTGCCACACTACAATGGCGCATGCGTAGCCTTTTGGCCAATAAGAGTCGCCCGCTGTGACTAAGTCATTCGGCAGACGGCTTTTCATTTACTACAATCTGGAGCGCGCACTGCCGCATCCCAGAACGTGCACAGGCTCCCTCACCCAGCATATCGGAATGGCTGTGGTGGAAACGCACACACAATGCCGGGGATGCAACAGTGCACGCTCTCCATTGTAGATAATAAGAGCCGTCTGCAGAATGACGTAATCATATCAGACTAGAGCCGCACATGAGTCATTGGAACGTGGCAAGGTTCGTTTTTTCTTGTAAAAAAATAACAGTTTAGTAAATTGCTCCACTAAACACCCCTCTGATGATCAGTAGCATAAGGTGTTTAAAAGGGCTTAACCCCATGCAGATGTGGATAAAGTAGCTGCACTCCTAAAATTACATGGAAGTCGGCATCTTATTATACAACTGAAAATTCTGCTTATGCATGATCCTGGGGGGGGGCTTTATCAGCAGCAATTCACACCAAACTGAGAGAGATATATGCCTCAGAAATATGGGGAAGCTCATGTAACACACACACATACACACTGAATAAACAGCTGCTGGAGGAATTCAGTGTGAGGGTGAAGCTGTTACATTGTTGTTATGTCAATCATGCAGCAGTCACAGATAATTCAGACATCATAATCAATTTATTCAAGAGCTTTCAGCTGTAAGGCAATTTTTTCAAAAGCAGGTCCATCAAGTGTAAATCAACATGGCAGCTCCCACGTAGTTTAGAAGCGCAGAATCTGCCTGATATTCCACAGTATCTGCATGGAGTTAAGCCTCCTCAAATTCCTCACTCACGCCACCAGGGGTGGAATTTAGAGGAGCAATTTACTATGGTTTAATGGAGATTTTGAATGGGGGTCCTCTTTGAGAAGAGCAACCACCTCCCAAAAGCATATGTGCCCAACCTTCTCCTCAAGGGCCACCGACAGGGCATGTTTCGTGAATTTCCATATAGCCAGCTTTATAGCTCTGCCTAAGCACTAATTACTCCACCTGTGCAGAGATCTGCAAACCATGACCTGTTGCTGGCCCTTGAGGAGAGGATTGAGCATGTGTGCACTAGAGTTTATATGGTTGTTTCATGGTCGTGTGCGAACGATTTTGCACACCATGCGCTTGAGCCTCCGCCTGATTCATGGTCATCAAAATTGGATGCACATTTGTTCGCCAATGCGCCAATTTGCACCCGAAATTTCCACCATTTTTGCGCACCAAACTGTCTCTGGCACCTGATTTATGGTATGTTTAGGTAAGGTCAAAATAACAAAAATTTAGATATTGGGCCCCAAAGTTTAGCAAAAACAAAAATAGATATATATATTCAAATTATTAAGTATTAATATGCAAACCAAACAGGCGAGGAAGTGTTAAAGAAAAGATCTGGGAGAAAACATTGGGCAAAATACTTTAAGAGTTAACTGGAATTAGAATATCCCCCCAAAATAAACCCCCCCCCAAAAAAAAATGAGAACTCAGGTTCTACAGAGAATACACTCTGAAATGAGGAATAGATGTGCATGGGGGCCATTCGCACGCCAAAACAGCAAATTGGCACAAGAAGAGTCGCATGAGAGCCCAGCGTGCGCACGCAGCCATGAATCATGCGCTTAGGCACATGCAGAATAGTTTACGCTCCACCTGAGTGTTTTTGTGCACTGTCCATGAATAGACCCTTTTAAGACTCTTTCTGGGGCATTCCAATTTGGGATGCCCTGATATGTGAAACCCTCCAGGATTTCAGCCAAGTTTCCAGTCCCTATAGCTGATTCGACAGGCTAGTGTTCGACATTTGGGAGTACTGAATACTGGTGTCAAACCTCAGGGACACCCGTCTTCTTTGTGAGCCTACAACCCCCAATCTCCGAAGCCACCTTCACCTTTAGCCAAGCCCTCGTTTGCCGGAACGCTTTAAACGCCTCGCCGGACACGGTTGCCCCCAGGACATATTGGCTCAAAGGATGTAAGCTCACGGGGGGTGAAGACGGATGAACCAAAGGTCAGACTGGGTGTAAACAGGCAGTAGGTAAGTACTGGAAACTGGAGAATTCAAGCGAGGTCAAAAGTCATGCCAAGGGTCAAACCAGGAGGTCAGAGAGCTTCGCGGCACCAAAGGTCTGACAGGTTCCTAGTCGTAATACAGGCTGAGGTCGGTACAGGTGGTGGTCAGGATAGTCAAACAAGCAAGGTCGGCAATGGGAATCAATACGGAAAATCTCTGGATAAACACACCCAGCGAAACGCTATCATGGGCACTGACACACTGGACCCGACAGGATTAGACAAAGGGAGTGTGTCAGTTATTGGTGCACTCTGGGCTGATTTGAACTTTGAACCTATTTCAACTTTGAAGGGTGTTTATCCCAGGACACAGTTTGAAGGGATTGGCCCCTTTAATTCAGCAGGGACCAGTCCCTGAGAGAGACGTGTGTGAGCACGTGCAAAGAAGGCGGGGATGCGGGAGCAAGCGAGGGAGGAGGCGGCAGCTCGGCGCGGCCGTCGTGCAGGAAGAGTCCCGGCCAGGCACCCGGAGCCCAGGTAAGTTCGCCATGACAGCTGGATATCATGTCCATCTCATCTCTTCTCTTCTGATTATTTTCCATATTTTCCACATTCACCATCGACACTGAGTAGACCCAGATACGGAAGAGCGCGCAGAGCTGCCCGCTGACTTTTTGTCCAACTTTCTTATTTAGGCTGATGTATAAATCCACACACATTAATACAATAAGTACCTTTGAAAAGCTGGGGGTCAGCAGTGGGAACGCTCTGCTCACCTTTAATGAGATATGATGACCTTGAGCTAGTAGAAATAATGAGCGCAGTGCTGATTTGTTACTGACATTTTGGATGTTTGCAGAGAGAGCAAGTCAAGGTCTGCCATTAGCGTTTTTCTTGGAACTGGGTGAATCATAAACAATCAATTAAATCAGAGAAACATTTATTATCTTTAATAGCCGCCATCTGCCCCCTATACCCATGTAGACCTCTGTCTTTGTCTTCTGCTATGTCTACCCGCATATCTTGTAATATTGTGTTATTGACTAGACCTGGGCCATGCCACTGATAAAGCATTATTGTGGCCAGTGGGTAGCGTTATTTCAATTAAGGGTCTGCAGAAATACCTTTCTAAAGATTAGCAAATACCTTTCTACAGCTGCAAGATGAGTGGACAGTGTAGCCAGGCAGTGGGAAAAGCTAGCAGGATGCTCGGCTGCATAGCTCGAGGCATCACCAGTAGGAAGAGGGAGGCTTTGATGCCGCTGTATAGAGCCCAGGTGAGACCACAGCTAGAATACTGTGTGCAGTTCTGGAGACCTTACCTGCAAAAACACATTATTCATATAGATCAGGTCCAAAGGTGGGCAACACAAATGGTAGAAGGACTTAAACTTAAGACCTAATTTGTACAGTCTGGAGGAAAGAAGGGAGAGAGGGGACATGATTGAGATCTTTAAATATGTGAAAGAATTGAATAAGGTTCAGGAGGGAAGTGTTTTTAAGAAGAAACTTAATGATAGAACAAGGGGGCACAACCTGAAGCTAGTCGGGGGGAAGATCAGGAGCAATGTTAGAAAATATTATTTTACAGAAAGAGTAGTAGATGCTTGGAACAAACTTCCAGCTGAGGTAGTTGAAAAATCGACAGTAAGTGTATGAGCACATGCCTGGGATAAGCACATATTTATCCTAAGATAAAGAGAACATACAGTATACACATAAGGGCAGACTAGATGGACCACATAGTCTCCTTCTGCCGTCACCTTTCTATGAGGCCGATTCATCAATAGCGCCAGGTAGCGACAGATGAGCGACTGTAGCGTGATTTTTTTCAGCGCCAGCCAGTATTCGCTGTGCTTGGCCGGCATTAGCTTGATGACAGCGACTCAGTCGGTGTGCGGTAATGTTGAATACGGGCTGGGGAGTCGCTGTTTCACAGGTCCAGCTTTGTATGTGAGCGCCTGACAACGAATGGCCAGAGCGGACGGCTAGCTTCATATTCATCAAAAAATCACGCTCCGAATGTGCTGTCGCTGTCCATTCCTTGTTTAAACCCCAGAGCGCTGGCGGCGATCTGTATTAACTAGTTTTTAACCCCTAAACAACCATATTTTTTGAATGTAACATTATACATGTTTTTAGAATCATTTTGTTATATGAATACATTAATCTCAGACCTGTTAGATCAATTCTGCACATATTTTTTTTTTTTTTTTTTGACTTAAAAATAAATCCTAACATTGCAGAAGTGGTCTCCGATTTTTTGACATTAAAAAAATTAAAAAAAAATTATTACCAATTAATCATGAATTATTATAGATTGCTCCATTGAAATGCATTGGACATCGCCAGGGAGCGACAGCTCATACCTGGCGCTGTGAGGGAATTTGCAGCGGCGCTGTTCGGTCCAGGCGGCTTCATGATGAATGCCGCGCTAGCCGTCGCTCTCGCCGGCGCTAGCCTCATTTTGCTTGATAAATGCGTCATTGTGACCGCCGCCGGGCGTACTTGAGTCGGTAGTCGCCGTTAGCTACCGCTACCTGGCGCTCGTAGGACACTACCTGGCGCTATCGCTTGATGAATAAGGGCATATGTTTCTATGTAGCACTACTTTTCCAAGTTTTTTATTGCGTTTCAGGATCAATGGGGACTATTTTCTTAGATAACAGTGTTTTGCTGCACCTGAAACAACAGTAACTAGTGACCCTAAAATGTTATACATGGAGCAGAAAGACAAACTTCAGGAATGTGTGACAAAAAGTTTGCGACCATAGTGGCTGAGAAACTTCTACTCAATTGCTGCGGTGTAAAGGGGAACGTGCTGCCTGCTAAATGAGGCCCTCATGAGGTGCAACATCCCCCACCACCCCATTATCACAATAAGTCCCAAAAGTAGCCAGCATGCGAGTATCCCATGTGGCCACAGCTGCAATTGGGCATGCAAGTGACAGCTCAAGGTGTGCGCAACCGCCCAGCAGGGCCGGATTATGGGCAGGGCTCGAGGGGCACGTGCCCGGGGCCTCCACCAACAACCTGGGTCGCCTGTGAACAGTAGCAGCAGCGCGCACCTGTGTTTTTAATGCCTGCGGGATTGTTAGCCTGCGATGCGGGCATTAAAAACACGGGTGGGCGCCGCCGTCAATGCTCACAGACGCAGCTTCCGCTTTTGCACAGCTTCCGCTTTTGACAGTGAGGAGCAGAGAAGTGGCGAAGCGGAGGCAGATTGAGACTCCAACAGGTGGGGAAAAATCTGACAGTCTGCGGCGGTAGGTGGCGGGGCAATGTTATTGTATGTTTGTTCAGCGTTCCCATCTTGTCCAGGTAAGGGGCGCCATGCCAGGCGGTGCTGCATTGGCGCCAGCGCTGATGACAAACTCAAATAATTGACTCAAATAGTTTGGCTGTGGGGCGCAGGGACGAGACAATATGGACACTGCGCTCTCATTTTCAAAGCCAGCTCTGCGGTTCCCTGGATCGGAAGCTTCTCTGGTGGTGCAGAATGGGAGGGGGCTTAAAGGGACCCCCAGATGTCCACGTCAGCTCAGCGCCAAAGGCAGGGAACTGATGAAGGAGCTCGGCACCAGGCTGGAGGGGGATGTAAAACATGGCCCCGTGCGATGCTCTCTTATTAAAGTGGACGACCAACACCCAGGATTTTCACTATCCTGGGTGTTGGTCCACTTCTGCGGGGCACCCCGATCGGGGGTGCCCCACTGTGTGAAACCCCCCAGAAAGACCCCAAAAACTTACCTCACCGCCGACGGACAAGCGACGGACAAGCTGAGGCCGCCGCCGCCGCCTCTTGTGCGTCCCTCTTACAGGTAGTGCGCCGGCCATTCACAAACGGCCGGCGCAGGTGCGCGCCCTGCAAGAGGGACGCGCGGCGGCGGCCCGCGCATGCGCCGTTGGAACGGGAGAAGGTAAGGTTTGTGGGCGTCCGGGGGGGTTTCACACAGCGGGGCATCCCGATTTCGGGCCGATCAGCGGTGGGTGTTGGTCCACTTTAAAGTGGACCAAAACCCAGCTGGATTCCCGGGCCGATCCTTTCCCTCCCCGCGGGGCATCCAAAATTGGGATGCCCCGCTGTGTGAAACCTTCCAGGACTCCCACAAACCTTACCTGAATCCCAGTCCAACAGTGCATGCGCGGGCCGCATCTCAGGGTTCTCTCTAGCAGGGCATTTGTGAATGGCGGCCACGCTCCCTGTTAGAGGGAAGCACGAGATGCGGCCGCCAGTGTGCTCAAAGCTTGGACGAGCGGCCACACATGCGCTGTGGGAGCGGGGTGAGGTGAGTTGATCTGGGCGTTCTGGGGGGTTTCACACAGCGGGGCACTCCCGATCGGGGTGCCCCGGGGAAGTGGACCAAAACCCAGGCTAGTCAAAATCCTGGGTGTTGGTCCACTTTAAATACATCCTGCTCACTCTGCTATGGAGATTTGCATATGGTGGGCTTTAAAGGGATCGTCCATCTGTTTCTCAGCACTGAGCCTGAAATGTAACCCTTAATTTGCCACGAACCACCAAATACACAGATAGCGGGCTACCTGCCCTTACCTGGCTTTCCTCCGCATATCCATACCTCTCATGTGTCCCTGATTTGGAGGGACTGTCCCTCTTTTGAGTCAATGTCCCCATGTCTCTCTTTCTCATTTGTCCCTCTTTGAGGTATAACATGCAGATCTGTATCAGTAAATGATTCATTTGCCTATTCAAAGTGTTTACTGTAACTGTTATACCCTATCTCCTATCCATCCCTCAATGAGGGGGCGTGGCTTCATTTAAAAAATACTGTATCTGGGGCTTCCACCAGATTTTGTGCCCAGGGGCCTCCACAACGCTTAATTCGGCCCTGCCGCCCAGCACACCCTATTGCTCATCTGTGCTTGTAGGAACCTGCCGGAATATCTGCTGATGGGTCAGGTGGGGGGATATGGTGAGTATTCTTACTGGGATTTATGTGGATAAAAATCCTAAATCTTTGTGCTAGAATGGTGGTGGGAGGGTTGGTTTAAACAGCCTTGTTAAACCCTTGGATACATCCCTTAGCTGACTTAAACCTGTGCACCACTGTTTCTACTTAATTACTTGGCAATGTAATTTGGTTTTAATCTTTAGAGGATGCACCTAACTGCTGACCTTGCCACTACTGACTGCTCTCTGGTATGCATTTGTGGGCTTGGCTTGTTTGCTTAAAGGAGCAGTATCGCGAATTTTTCTTGGTGACTTATATTTAAATGGTACTTTAAATATAGGTAAGTGTTGGAGTAAGAATTACAAATGCAGAAAAAAATTATGTCTGTGTTGTGCAGCTGGAGACTAATAGCTCATGTTTATGCCTGCTGAGTGTCGGGGCCCGACACTCTGGCCTGTTCCACGCTGAGGAGAGGGGGAAACAATGTAACAAAGTATCAGCTGTTCAGTGCTGGCAGCCGTCCAGCATAAGATAACAACATTGCCTGGCCAGAACTCATATATCTAAAACAGAGAGAAAAGCTCTAGAAGTCATTTAGTTCATTGGTAAATTAAATGTCAGTTTGAACCAGAGAGTCATTGGTTCAAATCTCAGACTCGCCAGTTTTTCTTTTTTTTTTGGGGGGGGGGTTATTTTATTTCAGAATTGGATTTTTGGGTTTACATCCTGTTTTTTTGCTCTAAACATTTTTTATTTTGACAGTTTTCCCTTCATGTTGGCTCTGCTGCAGAATCTTTCAGTTTACCATTTTCTCTCTCTTTTCTCAACACATTTTTCCATATGGTCTTTCTTTCAGCTTTGTGTGTTTTGAGCAATGCCCAACCCAGGATTTTCACTATCTGGAGTTTTGTTTTGTGCCCCTAGGGGCATCCCGACTTGGGATGCCCTGATATGTGAAATCCCCAAGTTCGCCTGTGAAAACGTACCTTTCCCTGTCCCACAGCACATGTGCGGGCTCTCATCCAATCAGCTCTGTTTGCATGCAGATGGGGAGCCTGAGCAGTAACCTTCCTGGCCGCCCGGCCTGTCTAAATGACTATCTGCGTGAGCGCACCAGAAAAATGGGGGGATCTGTGGTTATCCAGGGGTCGTTTCACACAGTGGGCATCCTGATTTAGGATGCCCAAGGGGGAAGGTCAATGGCCGGGTCTTATAGACTTCAGGGTCGGCCACTCAGGGTTTTGTTCCACTTTAATACCTTTAGATTTTCCTGCACAGTTATTCAAAGAAGAATTTCAGTCATTTTCAGTCAGTTTAGTTTATTTTGTATAGATTTTACACATTTGAGTCACCTGGTCTCATAACAAAAGCAGCACCTCACACACACACAGCCGTTACCACTGATTACAGTGTCAGCCTCTGAGGTAAAGTGTTGCTAGGAGACCGGTGGGCTAAAGCAGCTCACTAAATACAACCCAGCAGCTCCCCCTATTCAGCAAATGGACTGAGCCATTGTAATTATACAATTTAAAAGAAAGGCAGATATTTTTTCCTTTTTCTATCGGCACATTATTTATACACGTTAGAAGCTATTGTGTGGCTATTTAATTATTTATCTTTTTTAATGCAAATTTCGCGATATTGCTCCTTTAAGTACCTGGTCACCTGTCACTCCTAAAAGCAGACTGGCTAACCTGAGAACTGAAGGCTTGTCTGGTGGGCCCCACTTACTAGACCACTTGTGTCAAACTCAAGGCCCAGGGGCCAGATGCGGCCATCCATGACCTTTTATGTGGCTCTCAGACAGGTGCCAGGCAGCAGCGGATGGTGGCACCTATTTATCCGACGTGGACACTCTAAGACTTCTGACACCGGCAGGGTGGAGGGCCAATAAAAGCACCTGGTGCACACTTTTGGCAAGTTAAAAGTTAATTTTGAAGTGTTTGGAAAGTTAAAAGTTTAAAAATAAATATCAGTAGCTTCCCTTTCATCGAGTGGCTCTAGCGCTGTGCTTCCTGCTCTGTCTGTCTCCTTAGTAAGGAAAATCACTTCCTCATTCAGCTTTCAGTCCTCACCCCTCAGACCTGGTCCATTAATCAACCTTCAGTGGACCAAGAACGGAAACACCCCCCAATCCCGCCCCAGACTTCCTGATTGGCTGCCTCTCTCTGCAGCTCTGAAACCCTGACATCCTCGCACACTTATTACATCACATCGCTTTTGCCGCACCCATTGTTTCTCTTAATTTTTTCTATGAGTCTCCAATGCTCTAATAATTTAAAGATAACTTAGGAACTACAGGGTCTATTTGAAAATGGATTGAAGTTTGGGCCAGCACAAAGTGCAGCCCGAGACAATGGGCCAACAATTGCCTTTAGTATAACTTTAATGTTTTGGTAGGGAAGAGAGTAGAGTCTGCGACTGTCCTGTGCCTGTGTGCAGCCAGCTCATCACACAACTTCCTGCCACAGCAGATGGTGCTGCATCTGCTGCAGGGGTTATTGCCAGCTTGTGCCGGGTACGGTGGGGAAAAATGATAGAACTGTCCTACAATTCAGCATCTGCATCTCTCCTGGACAAAATAATTTTGCATCTATCCTAAGGCAAAATATTGCGACTTCTGCCCTGGGCAAAATAATTCTGCATCTGTTCTGGGCAAACAAATTCTGTCCGGCGTGGGATGCGACGGTTTGGGTGAGTTGCTGATCGTCGTAGTATGACTGATCAGCTGTGGAGGACAAAAGGTAAGTACTCTTTAACCGACCCTTTGAAGGCGACCAGAATGCTGATGTGGGTCTTGGTGAAAATTTGAGTTTAACATCCCTGTAAACTAGACCGAGTCCCAGCTGGCTTGTCTCTATCCAGACAGTTCAGGCTGAGTACGGCGTATGGCTCCACCCAGATGTACACCTGCTTCATATTCTGGGGTCTTGGATATTTTACGATGAGATTTCGATATCTAGTTACTAATTTATCACTTCATAAATTGTTGCATATTGTTCTATATTTTTGCTTCCTTCCTCCTTTCTCCTCTATGTCTGCATTTTCCTTCTCCACCCTTCTCCACTAGTGGCTGGGATGCATGCATGCATCAGCGGGATACGGGGAGTATCCTGTTGTCTGGCCAATGGGTCCAGCCTTCCAGCCAATCATCGTGTGGTGGTTGGTGGGCTTGGCTGTGACGCGGATCTCTGCTGTACGTACTGCTGCTCTCCATTGTTGGAGCATAGTGGTTGGGACGCATGCATATGTCTGCAGAATATGTAATCACAGCCGACTCCCAGAAGTGAACAGACCATTCGGTAAGGCGCCGGAAGGATGGTATTTAAGGTAAACTTGAAATACATGCATTTACACTTGACTGAGGGTGAGTTGTAATGCTCGAAACGCGTTGTGTTATGCAGCGGATGTTTTATTTGTCTATATGTTTTAATTTATGTATTTAAAGCTAAATTTGATGGAAGACTCGCTGGAACCGGACTTTCTTTACTGATGTGCATATGGCCGTGGCGAGCTGATGGGGCTCCTGAGCTTCCTAAAAAGGAGGGGTAAGAGCTACAATTTACTTACTGCTCTATATTCTGGCCACTCTAAGCTCCACAGCTGCCCAGAAAGCACATGAGAAGCAATGCTCTTCTTGTGTCTGGTGGCACAGAGTGGACAGACCAAATTGCCCATCCCAAAAACGGCCAAGTTTTCTCCACCCATTCTGAAAATGACTGGTGTCACCAGAGGACCCATCAGAGGCAGCAGACAATGTGGCAAGGACTGTAGGATGATTAGTGGCAGTAAGACAGTAAGACAGTTAGGGATGGAGTATAGTTGGGCATTGAAGGACCCATTATTGGTGACAGTGGAGAAGCTATCACTAACATGCTGAAGGGTGGGGCCCAAGCCAACCCTACGGTGGATCCAAGAAACCTCAGACTGACACTGTTGAAGCCTAAAAATTCATCCTTTGCAGACTACAGGGGCCTACAGCTTGGGAGCTGGTGTCTCTGTTTTGTTAAAGGAAAACTCTAGCATTACATACAGTTGCTTTTCTTATTATATGGGGCTGCCTCTAACTTTTTTCAAAATATATTAATTCGCTAAATGAGACCTCTGGCTTTATCTACTGAAGTCATCAAAAGCAGTAATACCAACCAAAGCTTTGAAGAATATGTGAGAATGTGTAAAAATGCGGCGCCGGGGCAAACCTTGGGGATCCTAGTCACTGACAACGCACCTATAGAGGAACAAAAACGCTTTGAGATGTCAAAAAATGAAACATTCTTCTTAATTGGGCTTCAGACTGTTCCCTCCTGAGTCTCGGGGAGACGCGGAGCCTCATCACGCTGAGTGAAAGAAAGAGATTATGCGAAGTGTTTGCTATAATTAGAACCCATTACCATAATTATCAGAAAAGACGAGACAGCCAAACGCTGGTTTTCTCTAAAAGGAAAATAACTGTGTACGCTACAATGATGAGCAAACAGGAGTATCTCCAAAACAGGGATCAGTCAGGTTGGATCAAATCTGTGTTCCACAATAGTGACCAGCTTTTAAAGGGCCAGTCCAGGCTGATTTGCAGTGTTCAAAAGTACCCCCCTCACCAGTAGTGTACATAACCCCATAGCCAGGCCAGCATCAGTGGCAGAACAGCACCCCCCCCCCCCAGTGCACACTCGCTATGTGCAGGAGGCAAGCGGCGCTCACACAGTGACTATCAAGGCGTGCACATGATTCTCAGGGGAGGTTCCGGCACATGAAAGCACATGCACAGGCCCAGGGGCGACACAGGAAACGTGGCACTGCCCCCTGCATCAAGCACAGAGAGTGGCGCATAACCCCTCGTAGGAGGCTCCAGGGGACAGACATGGACTCAATTTTTGGACCTGGTAAGTTTTTAACAACTGGAGATGAATCAGCGGTGACACTCCCATGTGACCATGAGCAGCCTATCAGCGCGGCTTTCAGCACTGGCCACAATTCTGATAGGCTGTGTCGCTGCCACAGTGGAGGCCTGAAAGTGGTGAGTATCCCGACACCCGGTTTCTTATTTTAATGGCAGCAATATGCAGCAGGGCAGCCGGGCCGTGCTGACCCGCTGCTTAGTAGTATAGCAGAACTACAGTCATTTTTTACTGCAGTTCTGCTTTAAGTATTGTTATAGTTTTTTTTTAGCCTAGACAAAACCCAGTGAAATACACGTAGGCAAAGCCCCTGCTGAAGCTCCCTTTTTAGTAGGTTGTAGAACTAGAATATTTTCACCTACCGAATTGTTTTGGACCACTGTTTTTTTTTTTGCTTTCCCTCTTTGTGAGATGGCAGACAATCAGTGCATGGGTACGGCAATTACATTACTGCTACTAACAAAAGTGGGAATGACTTGAGGAGGCGGGGCTTCCAGCAAAATCATGTGACATAAGCTGGGAGCAGAGTGAAGCAGGAGCAGTAAAATTGCCACAAGGTAATCTTCATGGAGGGAGCAATTCAGAGGATGCTGGTTATAAATGTGGGTTTAGGTCTGCTTTAACATTTCTGTAAAAACAGTATCTGGCAGTGGCTCACAGCAATTAAAAGTATAATGGAATAATGGTTCATCAGAGTGGAACTATCAATCAGACGTCTGTTGGACACTTACTGCTTATGTCATGTCCCACAAGGTGTGTTTTATTTTACCCGGCGTAACTGTTTAACATAATGTTTATTTACATAGGCTAGCAGTGTGCCTTTAATACCCTTTGTTCCGTCCTGGCCATTTCTAATTTGGCATCACCTGCTGCCCCCTTCTGCAGCTACAGTCTTTCTATCTACTGTTGTTGTATGGGTTACATCACAAGTTTCCTGCTGTATTGAACATACATGTCAAGATTCCTGCTGTAAGAAGTTTTGCTGCAAGATTCTGTATTGAAATAAAGCTTTTGAAACTTAATCCACGTGATCCACGAGCAGCCAAGTAAGCTATCTGCCAAGCTTTATGGAGTAAAGAAAACATCCATCACAGACACGCACTTAGGCCCTTATTTATGAAGGAATAGCGACAGATAGCAACTGGTGAGCGGTAATGACGGGCCCCACCACGAGAACGCCGGCTCCCCACCACAATCACACATTTATCAAGGCAATCCTGCTTAGCGACTGAGATAGCGCCATATAGCGACTCATTCATCATTATTCCAGCCTCAGCCCACAGCGCCAGCGTCCGACCTTGAACAGCGACAGGTATGACCTCTCGCTACCTGGCGCTCTCCAATGCATTTCAATGGAACAATCTTTAAATATTAATAATTAATTGTTATTAATGGTTTTTTTTTTTTTTTAAATGTGAAAATTTCTGTGACCACTTCTGCCATTTTAGATAAAATAAAAATAAAAATTGTTTCCAAAAATATGGTGGTTTGGGGGTTAAAAAACTACTTTTAACACATCGCCTCCAGCGCTCTGGGGTTTAAACATGCATTTCACAGCGCTTGAATTTTTTAAGTGTGATTTTTTGATGAATATGGTGGAAGCCGGTCGCTCTGACCAGTCGCTATCATGCGCACACATACATCGCGGAACCTGTCAAATAGCGACTCGGAACCTTGTATTCAACATTACGCCACACCGACTGAGTCGCTGTCAACAACCAAACAACGGCCAAGCACAGCGACTACTAGCGGGCGCTGTGAAAATACCGCTACAGTCGCTCAACTGTCGCTACATGTCGCTATTAATAAATCAGCCTCATAGAACGTGGAGCTGTCTACAGGATTCATATTACTGCCATCTGGTGAGTCAGAATAACTTATGATTGTTTGTCCACCATCCTGGAGTGGACATCCCCTTTACATTTCTATAACAAAAAGTATCTAGCAGTGGCTCACACCAATTACTTTAGATTAGGCGGTTCAAGCTTCGTATCTGCCACAACAGCATGCAATGTCAAGCAGCTGCTTCCAAGGCCACCAATATACTATCATGCATTAAAAGAGCCATGGAATCACGGGATAGGGATGTTATTTTGCCTCTTTACAAGGCACTGGTGCGCCCTCACCTGGAATATGCTGTCCAGTTCTGGGCACCCATTCATAGAAATGACGCTCTGACTATGGAAAGGGAGCAGAGGAGCCACCAAACTAATAAGGGGAATGAAGGATCTTAGTTATGAGGAAAGATTATGAGAATTCAATCTGTTTAGTCTTGAGAGGAGACGACTGAGGGGGACATTATTACCTTGTATAAATATATAAATGACCAATACAAAAAATATGGGGAAACACTATTTCAGGTAAAATCCTCTCTAAAGACAAGGGGGGACTCACTTCGACTGGAAAAAAAGAAATTTAAAGGCCCTTATTTAAGAAGGGATAGCGTCAGGTAGCGACTGGTTAATGACAGGTAGCGACTGGTGAACGACACACACGGCACGCAATTACACATTTATCAAGCAGAATCTGTTTAGCGACTGGGATAGCGCCATGTAGCGTCTGATTCATCATTTTCACAGCTTCAGCGAACAGCGCCGGCGTTCAGCCTTGCACAGCACCAGGTATGACCTCTCACTAACTGTCGCTCTCCCATACATTTCAATAGACGATCCTTTTCTTATCTTTAAACGGGGTTTTTGTTTATTTATTTATTTTCAAAAAATCGCAAATAATTCTGTGACCTCTTCTGGCATTGAAAAAGCAGTTTTTTCATAATTTTTAAATTTTTTATATATTTCCTCAGAAATGACATTACAGGCCTGGCATTAAAGTGTTCATGTTACAATGTTGCTACAATGTAATTCCATATGTTTTCGCTTTGTTACTAGTTGATAGATGCTTGAAAACACACTTTAAACACACCGCCTCCTGCGCTCTGGGCTTCAAACAAGTATTTTTCAGCGGCAGAGATTTGTGAGGCTGTTTTTTTGCTGAATATGGTGTGAGTTGGTCGCTATGAGCAGTCGCTGACATGCGCTACCATACAGCGCTGTACTGGTCAAATAGCGACTCCTCACAATGTATTCAACATTACTGAACAGCGACTGAGTCGCTATAAAGTAGCGACCCACAGCTGAGCACAGTGTCTATTAGTGGGCGCTCTGAAAATGCCTGCTACAGACGCTCATCTGTCGCTACCTGGCGTTAGTGATGAATCAGCCTGATAGACACTTACTGCCTTTGATTGTCTGGGGTGGAGACGCACACCCACATCAGAATTACTCAGGATAAGTTTTGCTTTCCTTATTGTATGCTTGCTAGATATTTTGCTTATCACTCAAGCACTCTATATTGATTGCATTGTCTGAGCTGTTTGTTGTTCTTGCTATTCAATAATTGTTTTCAGTTAACCTTGTACAATCTTTTTAAATGCTTGTATTGTTAAATACGTCTCTGAACAGTAGCCGCTAAACAATCAATACAATAGTGCAAACAAAGCTGCCAACAACTAGCACACCACAATGCAAAGGGAAGAGCCTTTAAAAACAGTAAATAGCAGAGATATACATGAATAACCAACGTGAATAAAGGAGGATGTATCCCAGCCTGGAGAGGAGCTCAATAGGCACCCACTTGCTCAATAGGCACCCATGCATTCTGTGGATGCAGCTGCTACTTCTGGACAAATTCTTGCAACTTCTTTCCTCTCTTCTCAAAACTCTCCATCACTCTGCTCCATACATTATTATGTTGCTATTACTATTTTATTTCTTATTACAGGTGACCTGGCAGATTGTTCCCCCTCTGCATTGTTACCCATGGCCTTTCTTGGGAAATTGTGTAGGAAAAAAATATTTCCATTCTGCTGAACTGAACAACCAGCCATATTTACTTATTCACTACTCGAAAGATATGTACTGTTCTGTACCAGTTATTTTATGCTAAAAGAGCTTCAATCCTCTGGTTTCTGAGTAAGGGGGCTGCTCTAACATGTGACATTATTATATTCTCTGACAGTAGTGGCTGAGAGGAGCTTTTCTAGCGGTATAATAGACAGCGTTAAATTGTGATGGTATAGATAATGCAGACAGCAAAACTGCAACTAGGCTACAAGAGAAGCTCATTGCAATAGGCAGTGTTTTACTAAATAATAAAACAAACCAAAAGCAGTCATAACTGTAACATTTTTACACACTATGCCCTGATTCAGTAAAGGTTCCTCAAAATATCTCCTGAAAATGTATGGGTCAGTTCTGCACCAGGTATAAAAAGTACACTTTGGATTGAAAAGCGCAGTCTAGGTAGAAAATGAAAAGGAAGTTCATTTATTCCACTTGGTGCTGAATTTGCCCCTATTTGAAAAATGATAGTAAATGACATGTTTTACTTTCAAAACAGAATAGTGCAGTTTTCACACCTGGTGCTAAATCAAAGGGTTGATTCAGTACCAGTAATGTGGCGTTTGTTTATTTAGTGTGCTGTGCTTGTTGCAGCAGCTCCACTGAATCCTGGTGATCAGTTGTGGCAACAGCAGTGGAAGACCTGTGATCAGCAGCAGGAGGGTTGGAAACTAATGGCTGAGGAGGAGGTCTGGAGAATTCAGAGACAAGCAGTAGCAGTAGAAGACAGAGGTGCTTGTGATGGGCTAGGAAGAGAAACCGAGGATGAGCAGACCAATAACAGCTGCAAGACCCAGGCTCTAGCAGCAGGAGACCAAGGAGAAGAAGTCCTGGTGGACCAACAGGCCAGTCACAGCAGTGTCTAGGGATCAAAAAACATACCAATGGCAACAGGGCAGCATGCACAACAAGGGAATCTCTCTTACAACCTAAAAATAGAAAGGCTACTCAAGATGAGCCTGGTCAGTGGTTCTTTGCTGCGCCCCTTTTTCTCCCCCCTCCTTCCTTCCCCTGTTTGTCCTTTTCGTTCTCTCTTCCCCCCCCCCCCCCTTTTTTCCTCCCCCCCCCTCCCTCTTTTTTTCCCCCCCTCCCCCCCCGCCCCCTCTTTCTCTCAGGCGGAGGATTTGGATGAATTATGAACCCATGTGGAACCTTTGGATCAACATTAAAGTGAAGAAGACAGCAAGCAAATTTATATGAACAGAGAGTTCTGCACACTTTATCTCGGCTGCTGTTGTTATAAATTTCTTGTTTTCCTCTGCTAAAACCTACATTCTCTCCTAGATTGTCCCTCCCTCCCGTTGTCTTTATTAGTTTCTCCCTTTTTGCATTTCTCTCTTTTTTGTGCTCATGGTGTAAACACAAGGGCATAAGTAAAAGCATACAGTCTAGCATGAAACAATGTGTTTATGTGTAATGCTCATATATGATATAGTTGTTTGGGTTGCCATTTTCTCTATTGATGTGATTGATATTATGCATATTTATGATTTATCATTTATTGATAGTTGATTTAATAACGACGTAGTCTTAGTGTTTATAGTTTCATTGTTCTATGTTTTTTCGTGTTCCAACGGGGGATACTCACCTTCCTTGTGCCGGTCCCGCGCTGTTCTGGACGGCCGAGACACAGCGCCTCCTCCACTAGATGGCAGGGACGGCTGTGCTCGGCTTCGGACGTTTAATACATCTTGCGCAGTGCGCTCCACTGTGGAGCGCACACGCGTCATATCCGGCGGGCGGTTCGGCGGCGCACTTCCGGCCGGAGTGCGCCTGCCGACCGCCGGCGTCCTCACAGCGTGGGGCTGTGGCACGGGGATGGGTGAGTATTTAAGAGCTCCAGCTGACACTATTCACTGGATACTCTGCTTGAGGAAGTGACGGTGACGTCACGAAATGCGTCCAGGGTCTGCTTATGCGAGGGGGGCTACAGCGGTTGCTTGCACATAGCACTTTATTTGTCAGGTATTCACTGTTTGTTTCATGGTTTGGATTTTTTTGCTGCTTGCTGCTTGATATTGATGCACTGTATATAGCACTTAGCACTTTTCTTGATAATTGCACATGTATATATTTTTTGTTTTAGAAGATGTCAGCGTATATATGAATAATTGTTGAGTTTTTATATAAATTTACTAGCACTTTTTCAATCAATCCACTGTACAGGTCTTTTCTCCCCCCCTCCCCCTACCTTTTGTCAGTAGTATGGACTTAATTGTCATATATGTTTTTTAATATGTAATTATTTTAACATGTCTTAGTCTGTGATTTAGATGTTTAAATAAACTTTCTTACCATTTAAAATTACCCTAGAGTGCCATTGTTAGTCTCTGGTTCTTTCCCCCTGCCCAGGGGTAGTAGGGCACCCCCCTTCCTGCTTGGTCAACATACCAATGGCACCGGCAGAGACTCAGGTGGCAATGGGGGATGTGAAAAAAAACTGGAAACCATTGGCAGAAGAGGAGCAACAGAGAGTTTGGAGATGAGCGGCAGCATCATAAGACACGGCAGTGGTGATGGTCCAGAAAGAAGCAGCGAGGAGCAGAAGACCAATGGTGTCAGAGAGGATCTAGGCTGAGGCAGCAGAGACCCAGGAGAAGGAGGCATAGGGTACCTGAGGAACAGTGGCAGTAGTAAAAAAATCCAGCAGTGGAGATGTATGTGAAAGTGGCAGTGAGGATCTTAAGACAAATGATAGCTGGTGGTGCAGAGTACCTGGTGACCAGCAGCAGTTACAAAGAGCCAGACGTAACTTGGGGACAAGTGGCAACAACATAAGGCTCCAGAGATCCAGGAAGAGAGGACCAGCTACAGCAGTGAAAGACCTGGCAGAAGTGGTGAGAACCGCAGGACCAATGGCAGCTGGAAGGGTAGAGCAGCTGGGGATCAGCAGCAGCTATAAAGACTCAGGCAGTGGCAGTGGAGACCAAATAGCAGCAGCAGAGACACAGGTGGCAGTGAAGGAGTCAAAGAGGCCCCTCAAACTACTGGCAGAGGATGAAGTGCTAAGAACTTGAAGAGAAGTGTCAGCAGCAGATGAGGACAATGGACCATGAAGAGGTAGCGTGGAACTAGAAGATCAATGGCGCCAGCAAAAACTCAGCCGGCAGAGTTCCAGGGGGAGAAGTTGCAGAGGACCCAAAGATGAGTTGCAACAATGGAAGACATGCCAGAGGAGGCAAAGACTGGAAACCACCTGTGGCCTCCCCAGAGAGTGGAGACTGGGGAAACTCAGCAGAGGCCAGGGCCAGAGTGTCACCTGTGTGATGATGCAGAATCAGGAACACCAGGCAGGAACTGAGGAAGATCTGGAAAGCACGCTATGTATAAATATATTAGGGGTCAATACAAAGATCTGTCCCACAATCTATTTATGTAACCATAACCCGAGGGCATCCACTAAGGTTAGAGGAAAGGTGCTTTCTCCACCGACCTAGGAGGGGATTCTTCTCTGTAAGAGCAGTGAGACTATGGAACTCGCTGCCAGAGGAGGTAGTAATGATGGATACAGTAAAAACGTTCAAAAGTGGCCTTGATGCCTTCCTGGCATGTAATAACATTTCCAGCTATGGCTACTAGACCACTGGAAGGAGTTAAACAGGCTGAACTGGATGGACTAAAGTCTTTATTCAGCCTTACATACTATGTTACTATGTTACTATGTTACAAGCTGACTGTAACTGAGGGAAGCCAGTGGTGCAGTAACTGGTAGAGTGCTACACCACACACTAGTTTCAGCATGGGGAGTCTGCCAACAGATCTGGTTTTTGGCCAGGGCCTTCCACAAGGTGGGTAAGACAATGCTGCAGAAAAGACGGAGTTCCACTACTGTCTCCAGTGGCCAATGAGCCCAAATATGGGGAAAGTCCAGTCCGGATTTTAGGGGAAAATGATGCAGGGAAGCCAGAGCCAGGGAAAGCCGTAATCCAGTGCCGCAGTTCAGAGAGTCAAAACAGGTAATCACACAAGCAGGGGGTTGAGAGCCAGAGAGAGGTCAGTGTCCAAAGCCAAGGGGTCAGAGCCAGAGAGGGCCACACACAGCCTGAACGGAGATGGACATGACCGAGCTTATGCACACTCGCAGGGACAAATGTGCATCCGGCGGCGCACATGAACCAGGACCAGGTCTCCCATCAAGACAGAGAGGAGCAGCTGGGGTGCAGAATACCTGGGGACCAGAAGCAGAAGTGGAGACCAATGGGCCAGAAGACTAATGGCAGCTGAAGAACAGCAGTAGTGGAAGACTCATCAAATGTTTGAGAGGGTCAGCAGAGACTGGTAGCAAGGATCCCAAGCTTTTGACAAGTAAGCAGAGGTGGACCGGGAGATGTAGATGAGTACTTAAATACAATGCAGCTAAGGTAACATGTGAACTACCCTGTGAACTAGTATACGGGTTCCTTGGACCCCTAACCTTTACAAACAGTTTTTAAAAAAAGTTTTAAAATAACAAAAAAGAACTCATCACATTGCCGAGTTCTTCGTCATCTCTGCAGGTCCACCTGTCAGGGGCTCCCTCCTTGTCTGGCGACAACTGGTCTGCTGCTGGTGGGGAGCCACTATTGTAGTGTAGTGCATTGTAATCTGAAGTGAGGAGGGTCCTCCTCCTTCCTTGCCCACCAGACTAAGGGGGGGGGGGCACCGGGGAAGGGAGGCTTTAACTTCCACAGAGGAGGACCCTCTGGGGAATCCCCCCAACTGACTATTGGCGTCCCTGGAGGAGAGGGACATGGAGGGGGATTCCAAAGGGAGCCCTATACTAATTCACATGTTGTGAATGCCGGATAGTGGGGTCTATCTGACTGGAGGGGGTTTCAACCCCCAGATTATAATTACTTTTAATACCTTTGTGTTATAAGTTAATTATTTCATTTATCCTGTCTGCATTTCATACTGTGTGCGGTGCAATTTAAGAGCATGGTGCTATATAAATAATAATACACTGCACATACAAAAGGGACCTGAATGTTTAACCAAAACAAAACCCCAAGAAGGAAATGTATTGCAACAGAAAAAATAAATAGCAAGTAACGGAATAGCAGCATAGTGTGCTGCTCCATGGACAAGAGGGATTATCACATACATATACGATCCGAGCTAATATTTTTTTATCACAATGTGACATTTTATTCTGATCCTCTCTGCTAATCTAGGTTTCCTCAAAACTGCCAACCAAGCTTGTCTGCTAAAAACACATGCACAGAGGAGGGGGGGGGGGGCAGATAAAGCTGTGTGGCAGAATCTTCCCAACCCTATACTTTTAACCCTTTTAACTTAGCCTACTTGAAATATTGTCACCTTCTTTTGACAGGTCATTTATCACCATTTTGCACTATGTTTAACTGTGATTTTTGCAGGAAAATTATATTTATTCTTTTCCAGTAGAGTTTATACTTTAACATGAAATGTCTTGTTTGTAATTTTTCTAGTTTTTTTTTTAAATATAAAAATAATTTTTTAGAAAATTGTCTACTTTATTTTAAATAAAACATTGATTTTAAGAAAACCATATTGCATGTGAAAGCCCCATTTTCCCGATTACAATGGTAGCACATATGTATCAGTACCCCCCCCCCCCCCCCATTTCTGCCAAGGAGAGCCCCCAAACTGAAAAGAGTACTTAACTATAACATTTACAAATGAAATACAACTACTATCCCCACTATAATGGGTTAAACCCCCTAAAAATTGGCATGTAGTACCCCTTCCTGTGTGGCACCCCATTTTTGGGGGGAATTTTAAGGGTTAAAAATTGAGATCCCCCCTACCCAGCATAACCAGCTCAGGGACCAGCTATGCAGGGCTTGTAGACGAGGGGGCAAGGGCCAGCATTGGTGGCCCCCCACCCTGCAGACTACAAAGCCGCATAGCCTCTGTGGCCCGGGCTCTTCTGCCCCCCCTGGGCTTTGGGGAGGCAGGTAATGGAGGGGCTGGGGGTTAGTGGTAAGTCACCCACTAGCCGCAGGTGGCTTGCCAGCCCCCCCAGGCTTGTGAAGTCTCCTGGACCCCTTATACGTTCACAAGGGGTTAAATGTAAAACACAGACATACAGAGAAAAAATTTTTATTAGTTTTTTTTTTTTTAATACTTACCTCCCATCCATCTCAGACCACTGTGTCCCACGCCAGTCATCTGGGTTCTGCTCTCCCACCCCAAACCAGGGGGAGGGGGGAAGGAGCCGGCTCGTGCAAAGGGTTGAGCTACAAAAAGAGCATTGCGTCACTGAGCTGGGAGAAGTAGAGTAGATAGATTCAGGTGGCCAGATGAGAAGTAAGAAAAAAAGGTGTGTGTATGTGTGTTTTGCCTGCATGTGTGTGGGGGGCTTACCTGCATGTTTGTGGGGAGGCTTGTATGTATGTGGTTGTGCCTGCGTGTGTGTTTGTGAGGGGCTTGCATGTGTGCGGGGTGGCTTGCATGTATGTGTGTGTGGTGGGCTTACATGTATGTGTGTTTTGTGGGCTTGCATGTGTGTGTGGGGAGTTGAATGTATGTGTGTGTGGGGAGTTGAATGTATGTGTGTGTGGTGGTTGTGGTGGTGATTATTGGGCCCAGTCCGCCACTATATATATATATATATATATATATATATATATATATATACTGTTATATATATAATTTCCTGTCTGAGTGTTCCCATATATGTTACTTGGGTACAATAATGATATAATAATAATATTCTGATTCTTCTGAACACTTTATCATTTCATTTCTACTTGCTGCCTGGAATTGCTCTTTAGATAACAGAGATGGGTGACAGGATAGATGGGTATACAGCCACCCCAAAAGGGTGGGGGGGTACAGTGAGCAATTAATTGGTGTCCCTAGGCTTAGCCAACATTGTTTATAGGAAGCCCCCGGAGATGGGAAAAGGCCATTGAGTGAGAAGTGACAGATGACCGGCGTTCGCCATAATTCTCGCTGTGTGTCATACGTCAGCCCTGTGCCTCATACTAAGAATGATAAACACTGTGACAAACAGCCCCGGGCCAGCTGCTAGGCAGGGGGATTTGAATTAGGCGTCATCAATCTGCTCCCGCGTCATTTATAAAGCTTTATAGTTTATACCGCTGTGGCATGCAGAGCTTTCTCACATCAATCTTTTTCTATTGCTTTTATGTTTTTTATAAGCTACCAAACCAGCGCTCCCTCCATCTCATGTGCATCAAAGAAGCTTGTAATCTAATTCAGGGGGCACTTAGCAATGTTTTATAGGACACCCTGTATGCCTGCAACCAAACTTCACAGAGCATGTAGAAGCAATCCCATCATTATCCCTATCCAGGGACAGGGGCGTAGTGGGGGGGGGGGGCAGGGGGGCACGTGCCCCAGGTGCAGCAGGTCAGGGGGCATCAAAGGCGGGTTTAAGCACAGGTGGGAGGCGCCATTTCAAATCTTTGCCCCGGGTGCCAGAAAGCCTAGTTACTCCTCTGCCAGGGATGCCTTCAGTCATAACCAAGAGCCCTCCACATAGCTTTAGTCCATCAATTGTGCCAAAGAGGATTATGAAAAAAAACTCACAATGTGAGGTGTCCTTTCCTAAAATCAGCAAGGAATTAGATGACCCCTAGCATTTCACAAACATAGGATCAAGAACAATTCATGGCTTTTGAAGAGGACTGAAACCCACAATCAAAAGGTGGCAGCAGAACACAGCATTACCACACACTCCACCCTTCATGGCACTGCCTGCAGCCTTTCAGGTTTGCGGGGATCGGCGAGCATGCACAGCTGGGATGCCAGACAGGTGAAAAAACATATATACATTTGTGTGTAGTGTGCATTGGTTCAAACAACTTGGGTATCAGTACTCTTTAATACCATTGGCTCCAACCACTTGGGTGTCAGTACTTTTAAATACCAATTCTTAGCAAACTATCCACTGGGTGAAGGCACTTAAAGCCATTTTGGAAAAATATATAGATATTTTTGTGTAGTGTGCACCGGTTCAAGCCACTTCGGTGTGTGTACTCTTTAATACCACTGGCTCCAACCACTTGGGTGTGAGTACTCTTTAATACTACTTGCTCAAACTACTTGGGTGTCAGTAGTCTGTAATAGCACTTGCTCCAAACACTTGAGAGTCAGTACTCTTTAATACCACTTGCTCCAGCCACTTGGGTGTGGGTACTCTTTAATACCACTTGCTCCAACCACTTGGGTGTAAGTACTCCTTAATAGCACTTACTCCAATAGTAATAGCACTTTGGTGTCACTACTTGGGTGTGAGTACCCTTTAATGCTACTTGCTTGAACCACTTGGGTGTGAGTACTCTTTAATACCACTTGCTCCAGCCACTTGGGTGTGGGTACTCTTTAATACCACTTGCTCCGTAATAACACTTACTCCATAGACTTGTGTGTCAGTAATTTTTAATACCAATTGTTAGTGGAGTAACCACTGATTCAGGACTGATTCAAAAAATATTTTGTGTAGTGTCCACTGGTTCAGGGCACTTGTGTTGCAGTACTCATTAATACCAATAGTTAGCGGAGCATCCACTGGTTCAGGGCACTTAAGGTCATCTTGAAAAAGTAAACATTTTTGTGTAGTGTCCATTAGTTCATGGCACTTGCGTGTCACTACAGTTTAATTCCAATTTTTCAGGTCACTTGGGGGTCACTACAGTTTAATGCCAATTGTTCCGGGTCATTGTGTGTTATTACAGTTAAATACCAATTGTTCAGGACACTTGGGGGTCAATAAAGTTTATTCTCAATTGTTTAGGTCACTTGTATGTCACTGCTGTTAGTGGAGCGTCCACTAGTTCGGGGGACTTAAGAGTAAAATATTTCTTTTACTCTTTTTTTCTATTTGTCCATTTTGGGCCGCTGTAACTGAGGGTCTCTAACAATGCAGAGAGCAGCAAGTAAGGTACAGGGACGTGGCTGTGCTGTTGCTGCTGCTGCATCTTTCATATTTGCCTGCTGCATCTTCCTCTGGTGCAAGCAGGCGCCAGGGTTTGGAGCGCATTTTTGTAGGCCCCAATACTGCTGGAAGAGTGGTGAGGCCAGAACAATTTGAGACAGTTGTAGATTATATGGCACACAGTGCTACCAGTTCCATGGGATTGTCTTTCACCCACTCCACTTTTGCTGGTAGTGCCGAGTCCTCCACCTCACCCCCCTTAAAACCAGCCATCCCAGCCACAAGTCACGGAGTCAATAATGCTATGATGACACTCCTAGCCGACATATCATGGGCCATCCAGCTGCCCCAGTTGCAGACCTAGGCTTCTCAGATGCCCAATAACTGGGCAATGTTGGAGGATGAGGACCATCACAGGACACCATTGATGCATGCCAACTGCTGCAGCTTTCTGCAATGTTGAGGCTGAGAGGGAGGCTAGCATGGAGAAGTAGATGAAAGAGGATGCCAGGGGTAAGGATGAGGTCCTAGACCCAACGTGGACTGAAGTCCATCAGAGCTGGAAGGAAGAGGAGGTGGTGGTCACACAGCCCCAGGCAGTCAAAAGAAGAGGGAGAAGGGTGCCAGTGGTCAGCCAATAGCTGCCACTGCCCACCATACCCAGGGAGTGAGCATGCCAAGTGCCAAGGCCAGGATCTCACCAGCTTGGCAATTTTTCAAGCGGTCTATGGAGGACAAGACACTGGTAAGTTGCAATCTGTGCCACCAGTGCTTGAAAGGAAGAAAAATTCTTAATACTCTCAGCACCACATCCATGACCAGGCACCTGCAATCCAAACATGAGCTGCGGTGGCAAAAACACCTATAAAATATGAAAACAATTAAGGCTCCCTCTGCTGCTTCAGTTGACTCAGCTGCTACCACTGCCTTCCCAACGACAAGGCCACCTGTTTCCCCCCAAAGTCAGGATGTGGGACCACCACCACCTCCAGCACCAGCAGCACACACTATCCCAGGGAAGTGTTTAGCTTTTCATCCCGCAAACTTTGCAGAGAAAGTGGAGGTTGGGCCGATGCCACCAACGAGCCCTGGTCCTGAATACGAGCATCTCCAAAATGCTGGCCTTTGAAATTCTCCCGTTACACCTTGTAGAGACAGACGGTTTTAAAGCTCCCAGCTGCTACTACTTATCGTGGCAGGCCATCCCTGCCCTGCACCAACAGGTTGCAGAATAAATAAGATGTGCACTGGGCAATGGCATTGCCTCACCACTGACACGTGGAGAAGAAAGCACGGGCAGGGGGTGGGACGTTACATCTCTCTAATTGTCCACTAGGTCATTGTAGTGGTGGCTGGGACTGAGACGGGAAGCACAGTGGCACATATACCTCCACCACCTTGTACTGAAAATCAGTCGGTGCCTCCTGTTGCCTCCTCCTCCTCCTCTGCTTCCTCCTCAAGCAGTCAGCATCGCCCATACACCACCAATGGGGAAACGGCAGCATGCGGTGCTAAAACTCATCTGTGTGGGCGAAAGGCCCCACATGGCCCAGGAGCTGTGCATAGAAGGGAAGTGTTTTTAAGAAGAAGCTTAGTGATAGAACAAGGGGGCACAACCTGAAACTAGTCAGAGGGAAGCTCAGGAGCAATGTTAGAAAATATTATTTTACAGAAAGAGTAGTAGAGAAATAAACTTCCAGCTGAGGTAGTTGAAAAATTGACAGTCACTGAATATAAACATGCCTGGGATAAGCATCCATCTATCCTAAGATAAAGAGCACATACAGTATACACATCAACCTGCTGTCAACCTTCTATGTTTCTATGGAGGATAAAGAAGAGATTACAATCTATTAGGGTATAAGGGAGGATATAGAAGGAGTAGAGCTTATAATCTATTAGGGTATAAGGGAGGAATCAGAAGAAGAAAGAGCTTAAAATTTGTGGAGGTAGAAGGGGAAATACAGAGGGGGGCGAGTTTACAGTTTATGAAGATAATAGAGATGATACAGATGAGCTTACAATCTATAAGGGTATATGGGGAATATAGAAGAACATGTGTTTACAATCCATTAGAGCATACGGGAGGATACACAGAGAAAAACTTACTGTCATACGTCTGTCCTTTGTTTGAATTTACTGTTATGACTATAATATGTATATTTATATATATATATCCTATGACACGGTGGAATAGCGCCTTTGGAATCCTAATGGAACACTGTGGTCCTTATTTAACAAGGGATAGCGCCAGATAGCGAATGGTGAGCGAACAGTAATGACGGTCACCGCCACGAGAAAGCCAGAGCTTTCTCGTGGCGGTGACAGAGCGCCAGATAGCGAATCATTCATCATTATTCCAGCCTCACCCCACAGCGCCAGCGAGCGACCTTGAACAGCGACAGGTATGACCTCTCGCTACCTGGCGCTCTCCAATGCATTTCAATGGAGCAATCTTTAAATATTCTTAATTAATTGCTATTAATGTTTTTTAATTTTTTTTTTAAAATGTCAAAAATTCTGTGACCACTTCTGCCATGTTAGATATTTTTTTAAGGTAAAAAAAAAAAAAAAAAAATTGTGCAGAATTGATATTACAGGTCTGATATTAATGTATTCATATTACAAAATGTTTGTAAAAACATGTTTTTTTTTTTTCCAAAAATATGGTTGTTTGGGGGTTAAAAAAATACTTTTAACCCATCGCCGCCAGCGCTCTGGGTTTTAAACAAGCATTTCACAGCGTGAGAATTTTTTTAGCGTGATTTGTTAATGAATATGCTGGGAGCCGTTCGCTATGGCCATTCGCTGTCATGGGCTCCCATACAGCGCGGAACCTGTGAAACAGCGACTCCTAACCCCGTATTCAACATTACCGCACACCGACTGAGTCGCTGTCAACAACCGAACAACGGCCAAGCACAGCGAATAATAGCGGGCGCTGTGAAAATACCGCTACTGTCGCTCATCTGTCGCTACCTGGCGCTATTAATGAATCGGCCTCTGTATATTTTTTCCATATAAAGCCTCCATGATGCAAATTTATATTCTTTGTTTCCTTTCTTTTGTCCTTTATTCTGAAGCTTTCCTTTAAATGCTCCCCTATAATCTCCACTGAAAGGCTTTTATTTATCTCTAGCTGGCATTTTCCATGGCCGGCGATAAGTAGCGGCGCCTATTATAAATGATAAGACAGCTTTCAGGAGACTTTGCCTGTGCGGCGGCGTTGCCGCTGTGACATAATCCCTTGTGCCAGACAGAAAAGCATCATCACAGGAACTCAGCTAGGCAGAAAATACATGTAATTCCTTAACAGCTGTTTTAGTGAAGGCCTTTGTAAATGATCCCTCATTATGAGTCCTACGCATTTCGCTTGGCGGTGTAACTAGCCAAAGAAGTCTACAGCCTTTCTCTAGCTGCTCGGGTGTAAAATCCCTGCAATCTGTCCTGGCAAAAGTCTGCTCTGAAACTTCCAATAAAAGCTGAGTCTGAAGGCAGCCAAGCAGAGAACGCCGGATCAGAAGTGGACAATGAGATGACTTCTGTGTCGATGGTAAATCTGGAGAGGAATCACGCTGCCCATAATAGCTGTGAAAACAAGTGAAATGGATAAAACTGGATTGTGAGCTCCCTGCCAAATGAATTTTAATGATAACATGTATAAGTGTACAGGCTGGAGGGTTACAAGCAGGGGCAGACTGGCTATAGCGGTCACAGAGATTTGGGGTTAACTTGGCTGGCCCAGTCCTCTTCTAACACCACCCTCAGTTCCCTGCCTTTCAGGTCTCCCCCTATACCTAGCCCCATTGTACTCCCAAGCCAATGCACCCCAGCCAATATTTTGCCCCCACAATGCTTTTAGACTCAGCATCATAGCATTGAGGAGCACTAGAGCACTATTGCGAAAAAATGGCCCAATAATAAAAATCCATATAGATATCCATATAGATACAACCCGAACCCAAGAACAAACCCAAGAAATATCCAGCCAGGCTTGTTTTTTTTATTTTTATTAATGGAAGGAAGAAGAAATCGGGTGACAGGTTCTGTCACCCATGATACACTAAGAGGCTGATTCATCATTAGCGGCAGGTAGCGACAGATGAGCGTCTGTAGCAGGCATTTTCAGAGCGCCGCCTAGTAGTCACTGTGCTCGGCCGTGGGTCGCTACTTTATAGCGACTCAGTCGCTGTTCAGTTATGTTGAATACATTGTGAGGAGTCGCTATTTGACCAGTACAGCGTTGTATGGGAGCGCATGGTAGCGACTGCTCATAGCGACCGACTCACACCATATTCGGCAAAAAAACAGCTTCACAAATCTCTGGCGCTGAAAAATAGTTGTTTGAAGCCCAGAGCGCAGGAGGCGGTGTGTTTAAAGTCTGTTTTCAAGCATCTATCAACTAGTAACAAAGCGAAAACATATGGAATTACATTGTAACAACATTGTAACATGAACACTTTAATGCCAGACCTGTAATGTCATTTTTGAGGAAATATTTAAAAAATGAAAAAAATATGAAAAAAATGCTTTTTCAATGGCAGAAGAGGTCAAATAATTATTTGTGATTTTTTTGAAAAAAAAAAAAAAAACAATTTAAAGAGAAGAAAAGGATCGTCCATTGAAATGTATGGGAGAGCGACAGGTAGCGAGAGGTCATACCTGGCGCTGTGCAAGGCTGAACGCTGGCGCTGTTCGCTGAGGCTGTGAAAATGATGAATCAGACGCTACATGGCGCTATCCCAGTCGCTAAACAGATTCTGCTTGATAAATGTGTAATTGCGTCCCGTGTCCGGCGTTCACCAGTCGCTATCTGTCGCTACCTCTCATTAACCAGGCGCTACCTGACGCTATCCCTTCTTAAATAAGGGCCTATACCTGTCATCCCTGGATTTTATTCCTACCAGAAGAAGAAAGCCACAAGCTTTGCAGGTGTTTTATTCAGTTTGGGTGTATGAGAACCCTCCTCTCATTAGCCGCTGTGTTTATATAGGTTTTTATTATTAAACAATTTTGCGATAGTTTAAAGTGGAACCCTTTAAAGCAGAACAAAACTCTGCATTTTGACTTTCCCATGTTTTGTTCTCTTCCCCTGGGACATCCTGATTTGGGATGCCGCGCTGTGTGAAAACCCCCAGTTTGCTCACCTCTCCTTGGTCCAATGGCGCATGCACAGACAAGCAGCCAATGAGAGCCTTTTCTATGTTTACATGTTTTAACAAACGACTTTCATTGACTAATGCGGAATGCACGCTGCCACATCCCTGCCCGGACCAGCATCCCTGGCCATGCACCCGCTCCAGCATTTAAAACAATGAGAGCCGAATTACGTCCATCCAGTGGGTGGCTCTAATTGGACAAGAGCCCGCACATGTGCTGTTAGACCGGGCATGTTTGTCTGCTTCTCTGCATTTTCCCCTTTGTGCCCTCCTCCACACACATTCTCTGCATCTAGCCCATTGTACCCTTTCCCCCTAAACACATTTTTTTATATGGACCGTGACCTAACTTAAAAAAAGGGGGTGCAAGCACTTAAAGTGCCTAGGGCACCATGAACACCAAATACGGCCCTGATCATACCCTAAGAGAGTTTCTTATCTTGCTGTAACTGTTACAGGAAGATTTATCTTGGGGCATTTAGCTGCTTTTATTGCTTCCCAGAAACGCACCCAGAATTTCTGCTCCCCATAGATTTTAATGGTATTGAGATTCGGGTGATGCAGAAGCAGAATATTGGTAACTATTTGGCGGAACAGCAGCAGAAAAGAATAGGGTCAGTACTATTATATTGCTAACAGGTGAGACATTCTGGCTATATATAATTTTTCAATGAAAACAACATCTGTTTTAGGAATCCCAAAAAAATAAAGATATAAGGGTTGATTTAGAGAGACATAAAATGAATTTCGTTTTTGTGTCGATCTGTCTTTGTTTCATTTTGGTTCCGCTTGGGTATGAGTGTACGAGTGATTCTAAGCATGCATCGTAAGCCTTCTGTAAAGTGTTCATAGCTTCGTACGCCGAGATTTTTTCAGCTTTCGTTTTTCGTTTACGGTACTTAGGAAACAACGTAGGCTTCCGTTTTTATGCTTTTTCCAACGTCGCCTCTAACGAATGAATTACTTTTCCCGTTAGATTGTGAATTTCTTTTTCTATAAATAAACGTTCAGACGGAAATCTTTCCGACCTTACGCATGCACACAACAAAATTAACTCATTCATGTGCTCGTCTCAATATTTTTTATCACTCACTTCTGCTACAATGCTTACCTCAATTCCATCGCGGTTTCTAAATTCCTCCTTTTGCGCCCTTAATGCTTACCTCAATTCCATCGCGGTCCGTATATTCTTCATTTTGCGCACCTAATGCTTACCTCAATTCCATCGCGGTCTGTATATTCTTCACTTTGTGCCCTTAATGCTTACCTCAATTCCATCGCGGTCTGTATATTCTTCATTTTGCGCCCTTATAGCTTACCTCAATTCCATCGCGGTCTGCATATTCTTCATTTTGCGCACCTAATGCTTACCTCAAGTCCATCGCGGTCCGTATATTCTTCATTTTGCGCTCTTTTATTTTTAGTTCTTCCTACGTTTTCCTGTAAACCCTTAATGATTTTTTCTTTTACATAAAATGACACAGAAACTAGTTTTATCTTTTTTTTTTTATTAAGAACTGCCAAATTGTTTGGCTTTTTTTTTGGTGTTATAATTATGTTTTTCTTTAACATTTATTTTTTTTATTAAAAACTGTAAAAAAAAATTTCAATCATTTTAAAATATTACAATTTTTGAAATTTTAAAAACTATATACAAAGCCATGGCAGGTCCCAGAGAATTAATCTTTATCTGTGGTCCCCATCGAAGCTCTGAGCTCCTGTATATCTCCCACCAGCCGAAACGCAGTCAGTTGGGCTAATCTCGCATGTGCGGTGTCTATAAAAAAAAGAGAAGAAAATTATTGTTCTGCAAATACATGTTTCACAGCTGTGGATGGAATGATTATTAGGTTTTATTCTAACTCATGAGGCCATATGTCATTATGCTAAGGAATTTCTTAAAGGAAGAGGCCATATGTCATTATGCTAAGGAATTTCTTAAAAGAAGAGGCCATATGTCATTATGCTAATTACATTGCCAAGGGATTTAGGTTGATTGTTGATGATGTCATTTTCAACATACTCAAAATATTTACATTACAACTTACTTCGGTGGTGGGCGACCTCAGCTTCGGGGACCACCCTAGGCTCTGAGGCCTGCCACTGCTGGGAATTTGAGGCTGTAGAGACATTTAAAATAGGCTCACTTCTAATGTCTGATTCAACAGTAACCAAAAGACACTTTGAATGTGTGTGTGACATCACCCACCTTCTCCATGTTCCTCCTGGGCATGATCTGCTGCAGTCTCAGCTCCAGATCCTTCACCCGCTACATATTCATCTAGAAAAAGAGAATAATGGAATCAGCTTTTGTTTAAATAGCATGTACCTGTGTGTGGTAAATTCAGAGTCACATACCGGAGGGTAATGCCTAAGTCGTTTGGTACGACTCCCTGCCCATGCGGTGAGGCCCCTCCTCTGTTGATAGGTCCAGGGGCTGGTCTGACACAGCTACAGAGGAGGAGTAGGAAGTTGGCCCTGGAGATCCACCACCTTCACTTGGTGGTGCAGATTCATGCCGCACTGGCCGGACTGCGCGCCTCCGGGTGGGTCGTATGCGGTACTCCATTTCAGCATACAAATATCATTCACAATTAGATCAGTTGACTAAATGACATTCCCCAACACATTTCTAGCCTTAACCTATCCTTCTAGATGTAAGTGAGTTGGTTCACATATGTGCGCACTAACTTCTGTTTGCCACGGAGTTTAAATCACGTTTAAAAACAACTGTTTCTTCCTGCGCTTCCTTAACTCCTATACATGCATTTAGATGTCAAATCAATGTCCTTACAATACACTTACGAGCATAATGAGTTCTTGTTGTTGGCGGGTGAAGATCGTGGGCACCATCTTTCTTCTTGTCCGCAGCAGATAGGTAATGCCCCAGCGGTTTCTGGGATCCGCACGGCCAGACGCACGGCCGGACGCACGCGTACACGAACGTGTAAGCATCATACCCAGTCATTTGTATTTAAAGGGTAATGGACACACAGCTCATTCTCTTTCTGATAGTCATCATGGCACCATAACAAAATAGTGGAAAGAAACCAGCAGGACACATCATCCTCAAGACCGAGCACTCGGTTGCACAAATCTACTACAAAGGTGCCTGAAATGCAGAGCAAAAGTGGCCACTAGAGATGAGTGAACTTTTGAAAAATTCGATTCGACTGATTCGCCGAATTTTCCAACAAAAATTGTTTCGACCCGAATTTATTCGCGACGAATCGCTATTAAAAACGGCTATTTCTGAGCCTCCTAGAGCCTCAATAGGGTTGTAAACCATTCTGCCTTGCTGTAACACGCATAGGATGTGTGCTGGGTTAGTGAAATAATACTGTAAATAAATATCACATGCAGATCAGAGGCATCGCTAATAGAATCGCAGAGCGGCACAATTGCAGAGAGTTGGAGTGGCATCACTATGAGGGGCCCCTGTAGTGCCTGAAAAACACACCCTGGAGCTGGCAGCAGCAGGAGCCCAAAAATTAGCTGAATCACACCCTGGAGTTGCAAGCAGCAGCAGCAGCAGCTGCAGGGCCCAAACATTGCTTTAAAGAGACACTGGAGTTGGCTGCAGGAGGCCAAAAATTGGATGAATCACACCCTGGAGTTGCAAGCAGCAGCAGCAGCAAGAGCCCAAACATTGCTTGAAAGAGACACTGGAGTTGTCAGCAGGAGCCCAAAAATTGGACGAATCACACCCTGGAGTTGCAAGCAGCAGCAGGAGCACAAACATTGCTTTAAAGAGACACTGGAGTTGGCTGCAGGAGGCCAAAAATTGGACGAATCACACCCTGGAGTTGCAAGCAGCAGCAGCAGCAAGAGCCCAAACATTGCTTGAAAGAGACACTGGAGTTGGCAGCAGGAGCCCATAAATTGGCTGAATGACACCCTGGAGTCACAAGCAGCAGCAGCAGCAGCAGGAGCCCAAACATAGCTTGAAAGAGACACTGGAGTTGACAGCAGGAGCCCAAACATTGGCTGAATCACACCCTGGAGTTGCAAGCAGCAGCAGGAGCCCAAACATAGCTTGAAAGAGACACTGGAGTTGGCTGCAGGAGCCCAAAAATTGGAAGAATCACACCCTGGAATTGCAAGCAGCAGCAGGAGCCTAAACATTACCTTAAAGAGACACTGGAGTTGGCTGCAGGAGCCCAAAAATTGGATGAATCACACCCTGGAGTTGCAAGCAGCAGCAGCAGCAGGAGCAGGAGCACAAACATTGCTTTAAAGAGACACTGGAGTTGGCAGCAGGAGCCAAAAAATTAACTGAATGACACCCTGGAGTTGCAAGCAGCAGCAGGAGCAGGAGCCCAAACATTACTTGAAAGACACACTGGAGTTGGCAGCAGGTGCCCAAAAATTGGCCTAAAGACACACTGGAGTAGCAAGCAGCAGCAGCAGGAGCCCAATATTGCCAGACACACCCTGGAGTTGGCAGCAGCATGAAGAGAACATATACAGATTTTTGGTACATATGTCTTATCCGAAGAATATTAATAAAAAGTTAGAGTAACGTAAAGCATTTTCTCAATAATTACTTGTCGTCTGATGCGGAGGAATGTCTGTAACTGGAGAGCAGTGCCTTAAATCTGTTTTACACGATCCATATTTGTTTAGTGTTGGTCTGGCCCCATCATCAATCTACTCTAATGCATCAGGCATTGGTGGGTGGAAATCTTGGCTGATCCATGTACGATTCATTTCCACGCAGGCCAGTCTCTCAAAAAAAAAACATGGAGAGTGACAGATTAGTAACATATTAGTAACATAGTAACATATTAATAACATAGTAACATATAAGGCCTCATTTCATCAAGCAGAGGTCTCTGCAGAATAGGGGTGAGTGGCAGCAGGAGTCTCAGTGAGAGGCCTGATCTCCCGGGATCAGCTAGCGGTCGTGTCTTGACCAGCAACCCATCTGCCGTTATCCATTGGTTAACACGATCATCCACTGCATAACAAGTGACATCTGACACCCCCAGCCAACTGTTGTATGTTATGCTTTGGGTTCAGCTCCACTATTCAGTGAGGACGATCTGATAATCAGAAGCTACTGCCCAGCCAAGAAGTGGAGGAGACACTCGCCGCTTCTTCCACTAGGCGGGCAAGTAGTGATAAGGAGAGTGTTGTGGGAGGAGGTGTTGCAAGCGTTTTGGCTCTTTAAGCAGACACTGATGAGGAACCTGAGGAGGACATCATTGACTTTTGAGAGCACTTTTAAAGGCTTTGAGTGATGGAGAGTGACAGATTTAGCAGCCAGCATGGTGGCAGAAGGGGAAAGTATGGAGGCAAATGTGCTCGGAGTAGACGACTTGCGCTGCAGGCTATCTTCCCAGGAGGTAGTGGAAGAGGGTCCCTGGAGTTGCCGGCGGTGGCGGTGGCAGCAGCAGTGAGTTATTGCGGACTGTTGGTAGGAAAAATCAGCTACTCGGCGATGTGGCAGTTTTTCATCAAGCATCCGCAGGAGGTTAACATGACTATATGAAAGGTGTGTAGGCAGAAGGTGAAGTGTGGCCAGGGTCCCAATGTTGGACCCACAGCCCTGCGTCACCATAAAGCGGCCTGGGAGAGTTGGCTCCAAAGTGGTGATCCAGCCTGCTGCATTACCCAGTGGCACGCCGCTCTCTGTTCCAGCCAGCCAAGGCTCCACCACCTCCTGTGTGTCATACCCATCCTCTGTTGCTCCAGATGCTCCTCCTCCTCTTAATCCGAGTCAGTCATTCTGCCAGCAATCCATTGGCCAAGCCATGTCCAAAAGACAACAGTATGTGCCCACTCATCCAACGCGCAGAAGCTAAATGTGCTCCTGTATAAGTTGCTGGTGCTGCAGTCCCTCCATTTTGAGTTGGTGGACCTTTCAGAGAACTGATGGCTTGTGCCGAGCCGAGGTGGAGAGTCCAATGCTGTCATTTCTTTGCGAAGAAGGCAGTACCAGCCCTGTACAATTTTGTTGAACAGAAGGTGGGCCAATCCTTTATCCTGTCAGTGTCTACCAAAGTGCACAGCAGTGCCTACGTCTGGAGCTGTAACTATGGTCATGGACAATACATATCCTTTTAGGCCCACTGGGTGATTGTGGTTCCTGCACAACCACAACAGCAACTTGGACAGGTCCCTCCACTGTGGCCTCCACACTCCTAGGCCTTTGTGCCTGTGACAGTGCACTTGCACTTAGCAATGGTGTCACAGAAAAAAGCGGCTAATTGTCAATTACATATTAATACTTAACATTTATCTTATTTGAACATATTTATAATAATAACATATAATAACATATAACATAGCAACAATAACATATAACATAATAACATTAACATATAAAATGTCTCAAAATTTTTTATTTGGTTAATTTTGTATTGTTTTTATTTGTATATTTTTAATTTTTTTTTTATATTTTGTATTTTTAAAAAACATATAAATATATATATATATATATATATATATATATATATATATATATATATTTTTTTTTTTATTTATATTTTTTTCCATTGCCTTTTAATATTTTGTGAATTTTTGTACAAATTTTTTGTACAAATTTTGTACACATTTTTTTTTTCATGTTTTCATTTTATTTTTACTTTGTTTTTTCTAAATATTTAGCTTTTTCTAAATATTTATTTTTTCTCTTTTTTTTAAATTTTTTTTTCCCCAGTGCCCTTCCAGCCAACCATGTGTGCAGGACACGGCGGTTTCACGCTGTTCTTCACATGGTTTGCCTTGAGCCACAGAGTCACACATGGGAGGAACTGCTAAAAATGCTAAAAAAACTCAATACATGAAATCCTGGCTTACTCCATGAAAACTGCAAATGGGACCCATGGTGACTGACACTGGGAAGAATATCTTGTCTGCGCTGCGACAAGAAAGCCTGAGCCATGCGTCCTGCCATGGCACATGTGTTCAATCTAGTTGTCAAGCGTTTTCTGAAGTCTTCCCCCCATCTTCCCCCCATCTGAAAGACATCCTAACAACGGGAAGGAAACTTTGCATGCACTTCAGGCACTCCGCCAAGCACACCCTTCTTGAGCTTCAGCGTCAGAACGGTATCCCCCAACATAGTCTGATTTGCGATGTTTCCACCCGTTGGAATTCCACCCTCCATATGCAGGATCAACTATACGAACGAGAAAAGCCATCACGGATTTCTTGATGATCCAAACGGATAGGGGGACTCCCCTGTGTAACTTCATTGTAAACCAGTGGCAGCTCATACGTGACACCTGCCGTTTGCTCAGGCCCTTTGAGGAAGCTACTTTATTAGTCAGTCGCCAGGACTATGAGATGAACGATGAGACACTGCTTCATGTACTACAACACATGTTGGAAACCATGGCTGGTCAGGGCACTGGAGACATGGCGCATACATTTCACAGCCACATGAAGCCTGTGGGGAGGAGTGAAGTGGAGAAGGAGGAGGGGATGGGGCACAGCAAAGTACAGTTTAGGTTTGACAAAATGACCATCTTATCTAGTCATCTGACAGGAGAGGAGGAGCAGGAGCAGCCACAGGAGCTAGAGGGTTGTGAGGAAGGCGAGACAGAGGACCCAGACACACCGTGGCAGTTTACAGTGGAGATGGAGACAGGTAGTCCCTCCGAGGCACTTGCACAAATGACACGATGCATGCTCACGTGCTTGCGTAGTGACCACAGAATTGTCTCCATTTGTCAGCGGGATGACTTCTGTCTCTCCACCTTATTGGACCCTCGCTTCCGGCACTAAATGGGGGCATTTTATACACCCACTGAGATGGAGGACAAACTGAACTACTACAGAGACATCTTACGTAGTCAGTTGGCCGATGTCTATCTGCGCCATGGTCCATACTGTGATGCCCAGCGGGAAACCAGCCGTCTGTAAGCAGGCAACCCCCAATCTCCACCGCCGCTTCTGCCTATATTCAAGCCCCCGTTTGCCGGGGCGCTAGGTACGCCTCACCGTACATGGTTGCCCCCAGGTCTTAATAGGCGCAAAGTGTGGCTGCTTGCGGTGAAGGCCGATGAACCACGAGGGTATCCCGAAGCCGAGCTCCTTCACAGGTAGTCAATCCAAAGGGTGCGTCAGAGTGCAGGGATGAGACAGGTGCGTAGTCAGGAATAGCCAAAGGGTCAAGCCAGGAGGTCAGAGATCGCGGGGTATCCAGAGGGGCAGGCAGCTTCGTGGTCAGACAAAGCAGAGGTCAATACAGGCAGCAGACAGGAATGGTCGATCAAGCCGTGTCAGAACTGAACCGGCACAAAATGGGGGCATTTTTTAAAACCGCAGAGAGGGAGGACAAACTGACTTACTACAAAGACATTCTACGTAGTCAGTTTGCCGATGCCTATCTGCGCCATGGTCCATACTCCCGCAGGTCTGACTCGGGGGGACCTCTGCGCTCACCTTCCACTGCCATGACCGCCGGGGGGTGGCAGCAGCAGCAGCAGCTCCATCAGCAGCAGCCTCAGTCTTCAGTCGCTAATGAGTAGCTTTCTACACCCGCATAGTGAGTCTACTCATGAGCAGCAGGAAGACCTGGAGCAGGACCTGAACCATACCATGTCATACCTTGACATGACCAGGCCATTACACCTTGAGGATCCCCTGGACTTCTGGGAAGCCAAACTTGACTTGTGGACGCAACTAGCAGAGTTTGCCCTGGAAAAGCTGTCCTGCCCAGCCAGTCGTTGATTTAGATGGCAACTGGCCTGCTCTATATAATGCTGCAAAATGGCAAATTTACCTCACTATATAAGCTATTGCCCCTCAGATTTACACAGGGCCTGCTCTATATAATGCTGTAAAATGGCAAATTTACCTCACTATATAAGCTATTGCTGCTCTATATAAAAAAAATAAAATAAAATTAAAAAAAGAGCCTGTAGAAACTGATTTAGTATAACAGGGTGCAATGTGCTTGTTTGGGATAGCCTGCGGCCTGGTGCTTTGACAGCAGGACAAAAAAAACAATTCAAAATGCAATAGCTTAATTAAAATGAGGCTGTAGAGGCTGTAGAGGTTTTGGATGCCCATGGGGCTTGTGTATTTAAAGCAGACAAAAACCAATTCAAAATGCAATAGCTTGATTAAAATGAGGCTGAACAACGCTTATTTAGTATAACCGATAGGGTGACATGTGCTGGTTTGGGATGCCCATGTGGGCTGGTGTATTTAAACCAGACAAAAACCAATTCAAAATGCAATAGCTTGATTAAGCTGAGGATGAACAACGCTTATTTAGTATAACAAATAGGGTGCTACGTTCAGGTTTGGGCTACCCTGCGGCCTAGTGTTTTGGCAGCAGACCAAAAACCAATTCAAAATGCAATAGCTTGATTAAGCTGAGGATGAACAACGCTTATTTAGAATAACAGATCGGGTGCTACGTGCAGGTTTGGGATACCCTGCGGCCAAGAGTTTTGGCAGCAGACCAAAAACCAATTCAAAATGCAATAGCTTGGTTAAGCTGAGGATGAACAAAACGCTTATTTGGTATAACAGGTAGGGTGCTACGTGCAGGTTTGGGATACCCTGCGGCCTAGTGTTTTGGCAGCAGACCAAAAACCAATTCAAAATGCAATAGCTTGATTAAGCTGAGGATGAACAACGCTTATTAAGTATAACAGATAGGGTGCTACGTGCAGGTTTGGGATACCCTGCGGCCTAATGTTTTGGCAGCAGACCAAAACCAATTCAAAATGCAATAGCTTGATTAAGCTGAGGATGAACAACGCTTATTTAGTATAACAGATAGGGTGCTACGTGCAGGTTTGGGATACCCTGCGGCCTAGTGTTTTGGCAGCAGACCAAAAACCAATTCAAAATGCAATAGCTTGATTAAGCTGAGGATGAACAACGCTTATTTAGTATAGCAGATAGGGTGCTACGTGCAGGTTTGGGATAGCCTGCGGTCTAGTGTTTTGGCAGCAGATCAAAAACCAATTCAAAATGCAATAGCTTGATTAAGCTGAGGATGAACAACGCTTATTTAGTATAGCAGATAGGGTGGCATGTGCTGGTTTGGGATGCCCATGTGGGCTGGGGTTTCTACAGCAGACACAAAAAATGTTTTAACTTATCGAGTTATAAGAAATGCTTGTGTGTAACATATAGGGTTAAATATGCCACTGCCAACATGGCATGCACAGTGGCAAGGAATTTTTTCAGCACAAACAAAAGCAATTTAAAACTGATCTGGCAAATGAAGTGAAATGAAAATAAAAAAAAGCTTTCCCTGTCACTTTCTCTGCTGTCCCTGCCTCGATCTTTCCCTATCTTTCCCTGGTTCTGTCTGGCACTCTGTGGGTCTCCATGACTCTCCCTGACTCTCTCTTAGTCTCTCCCTGTCTCTAAACAGCTCCGTTGTGGCCGCAATACAAGGCTGAAATGCGCACCAGCAAGATGGCCGCCGTTTATATAGCGCTGTGACGTCACTGGGGCTCCTGGCTGCTGATAGGCTGCATGTGACCTTCATATCCCCTGGGGCAAGATATCATGAGGACATGTCCATCCACCATTTTTATTGTAATTGAAGTAAATGGAGTTTAAAGGAAAACTTTGATCGATTGAATCGCGCGGAAATTCGGATTCGTTCAGAATCTAATATTTCCTGATACTCTGAACGAATTCGGGTTCGTCCGGATCGATTCGCTCATCCCTAGTGGCCACCACAAGGCTACATTGGCCACAACTCCAGGCCCATCAAAAACTTCAAGCACCCGCAAAAGTTTAGAACCTTTCTCCAAGAAGGCTCCCCGCGCAACCACATCCAAACAGCAAGGGAGCACACTGTCCAAGGGGAAAAGTAAGCAGAGGGCGAGGAGCCCGAGCCCCCCAAGCACACCCTCTCCTGCTCCCCGGCCTACCACATCCAAAGAGAAAGGGAGCACAACGTCCAAGGGGAAAAGTAAGCAGAGGGCGAGAAGCCTGAGCCCACCAAGCACACCCTCTCCTGCTCGGCCATATTTGCCACCGGCACACATGGAAACCAGCGAGACCTATGCCACATCCACGCCTGCTAGTTCTGTGACCACCCAGCCAATGACTCCCAGTCCTAATGCCAGCCCAGTCCATTCTTTTTCCAGCGACGTGAAGGCCTATTCTTCACCACACACCCAGCCAAGAATGTCCCCTGAATTGCCACCAACCAGAGAAGAGCCAGTAGAACAACCAGTAGGCCGAACGTTGCGGCGAGGCCAGTTGAGTGGCCGGTTTGGTGAGGCACAAACCCTAGCCTTGGCAAGTGGGTTAACACTGCATTTTGATGAGCTATTTGGGCGCAATTCCAAAGCAACCAGTAAAGTGCGAAAAAAACTAATCTGGGAAGAGCTCACCAGACAGGTGAATGGAGGGGGGGACAAGAGGAAAGATGTGGAGCAGATCCAGAGAAAAATATCTGACCTCAAATATGCAGTAAGGAAGAAGCAGAATAAACGGCGCAAACACAGATTTTTTTCCTCTTATTTTCAGCTTCCAAACAGGCAGAGGCTTCCCCACAAAATTACAATACACCAGAGCTGAAGAAATGGTCCTGGCTTTGATCCACCCCGTAGCATTACATGGCCTCTCTGGCAGACACGACACGGACACCCAGGACAATTCTGCAAGTTAGTAATGATTGTTTTAATGTGAGCTATTGGAAACTTTGAAAATGAGGCTTACAGGCAGATCTGAACACAGGCCCCTAGGGAGTGACTTTGAGGGGAGGTTACTGTTGTAGGCGGGTGTTTAATGACTAAGAATTGGGCTTAATGATGGACACTCTCCCAGGGTGCAGTAGTTCATGGTCCTTAGAAAGGTTTTCAGTCCATACACGACCTTTTACATTATTTCTGGAAAATATAAAACAATTTATCTTACAAAAGCACTGCATGTGATGTCAATATAGTCAATAATTGACAACACTTACTTCTTTGTCTTTCTACCACTGGGGTTCTAGCTGTGCTTTGATCAGACAAACTTGAGCTGGGGTCAGGGAAAGGTCAACATTGCAAGAATGCACAGCAGCATACTCAGAAGCCAAATGCTATTTGCAAGCTGACTGTTGGCCCCTAAGGCGCCATTTTGGATGTGTAAAGCCTCCTAACATGCAGTACATGCATGTTTTTATTCTTTAAAATGACCAATCTGTAGGTACAGGGCGAGTCATACGTATAAGATATACTCTGAATCATTGTGAAGGTCAACTTTAACAGTTGGTGGAGTGGTAATTCCTGCTTGCCCATGTGTGTTGTAAACCATATGTACTCATCAGGCTCATCCAGGGATGTTTGTGTGTTTACGTGCCTTTTACTTTTTACCACAGCATCCTGCCTCTGGAAGTGTGGAAGCCTCCTCCATTTTGAGCATGCCATCTACTTCCCTGCTGCCTAGGACACAGGAACAGATATATAGGGTAAGTGTACTTTGCTGAAACTGGTGATGCATGTGAATTCTCATGACTAATTGTTCCCAAAGATATGTAGCCAAAAATCTGACACACTTTTCACATGTCCCAACAGACTCCCTCACTAATGGATGTAATCCAGGATATGGCGGAGGAGGATGCCAGCCGGATTGGACCTTTGCAAATTACCCCCCCTGGAACCTAATCTGCCACTGCCCCAGCATCCTACTGCACCAAATCCTCTGCAGCAGAGTGAAGCTGGACGCATGCTGCCAGCCCATCGTGGGCAGCAGCCTGAGACTGAGCCTACAGTCCCCAGTGCTAGCTCTACTGCAGAGGTTTTGCCTAGCACATCTGTGACTGTTGGTCGCCCTAGACCTCCAGCATCTGCAGGCGCTCAAACCCGGGGAATTGGAAGACACAGTCAACAATGACTACCAGTTTCCCCAGTTTCCTGGAGTCAGCATGGCGCCATGACAGCCGTTACTTTAGGCAGGTGACTCAAAGAACAACAGAGCAGATTACTGCACAATTAGAGAACTTCAATACTACATTTACCACCATGCTGACTGAATTTAGGACGAGCAACAGCCAGATGGCAGAACAAATGGCCACCTTAAACAGACAGATGGCAGACCAAATGGGCACCTTAAATACAAACTTCACTGCCATGCTAGATGAATTTAGAACTAGCAACAGACAGATGCTGGAGCAGTGGCAGATTATGAATGCCACACATGCCCAAGTGTTGGGCCATCACCAAGGCCCACCACAACCTTATTATGGGCAACATCAATATTAATAATTTGACCTTGATCTGCTAAACATCTTTCCTCTACATCCCAATTCTATTTACCTGTGTGGTGAGCGCAACCAAGATTAGGTGGTTTATGGCTTTGCTGGTTTGTTTTTGAATTTGCCCATATAGCTCATTAGAGTGCTCACATACCCCACTAGCCAATGGCTGAGCTTGAGCCTCAGTGAAGCGGCCGCTCAAGCTCCCACGCAGCAGGCTTGGCCCTAAGGAAATGCTGGCTAACTCATCCTGTTTGTTGGCAATATTGGGGGACATTCTTGGCCATGGCAAAGATTGGACTGGACTGGCATGGGGTCTGGCTGTCATAGGCTGGAAAAATTACAAGCAGGAGAGGGTGTGTATGTGGGCCTATGTATTCCTGGCCGACTATTCCCCTTGAAAGTCGTGCTTCCTATGGATCTTGATGTTGGTGGGCGGGTAAACTTTGGCCTGCAGTCAGTTACCTTAGAGCTCCTGGATGTGGACAATTGCTAGGGGCCAGGAGTCTGGCCCAATTTATACTTATGTTTGAAAATGTATGTCCATGGAGTCTGCGAGTGCCCTTCACCCCAAATTTGTCATATTTCGCGAAAATGTATGGAATTGTTTTTGCCTAATTGATGCTTTCATGTTTGTGTTGTTTTTACATTAATGAAGGTTTGTAATTACAAACATGAGAAAATAAACTGCATTACGCTCAAATCAGGTGTAAAATGATTTGTAATTAAGGCATTACAACATTGTTATACCAAAAAAAAAGGCCTTCACATAGCCAACAAATAGAACAAACAGACAAAAACATAAACAAACTAAACAAAAGTTAAGAAAAATAAGATTCAATAACATGAGCACGGACAGATGCACTCGGGGTGCCATCATATATGTCATCTGCCTCCTGCCTGGGTGGAGAGGGGGGCAGATCCACTTAACGGGGGACACGCAGGCTCAGAGCAAAATTATGCAGCACGCAACATGCTAGGATGATTTGGATCACCTTGTTGGGGTCATACTGCAGTGCCCCCCCCTGTATGATCCAAACAACGGAATCGGGACTTCAGCAGTCCGAAGGCCCTCTCCACTATGGCCCAGGTCTTCCTCCTGGGCCGCATTCTGCGGGCGAAGAACGGGCGTCAGGAGCCAGGGCATGAGCGGATATCCAGAATCCCCTGAAAGAATAACAAAATACTAACATAAATTACATATTCTAAGCAAAATTATTGATTAACATGTTATCAAGGGATAAAAACAGCCATAGGTTATGACATGGGTCATCAACTATATTCATAGCCATACAGTGAAAAGGGAATGATGAAATTTGAGCAAACTTACTCAGGAGCCATCCACCAGATAATTCTCCAGACTCAAACCGACAAAATAAGCCGGAGCTCCTCAATATATACGCATCATGGGATGAGCCAGGATACCCTGCAAGGACACTGGCCCATCTTGCGGTTCCTGAAACAAAAAAACAAAAAAAATTACAGCAAGCCAAGGTAACCAACTAAAACACTAACTCCTCACAAAAACAAAATATGTATTGATGAAGGTATGCATTGGAAAGTGGTTCAAAGGGACACTTGAGAAGGAGGGATTAAGGTATGCATTGGGAAGTGGTTCAAAGGGACACTTGAGAAGGAGGGATTACGGTATGCATTGGAAAGTGGTTCAAAGGGACACTTGAGAAGGAGGGATTAAGATATGCATTGGAAAGTGGTTCAAAGGGACACTTGAGAAGGAGGGATTAAGGTATGCATTGGAAAGTGGCTCAAAAGGACACTTGAGAAGGAGGGATTGAGGTATGCATTGGAAAGTGGTTCAAAGCGACACTTGAGAAGAAGGGATTAAGGTATGAATTGGAAACTGGTTCAAAGGGACACTTGAGAAGGAGGGAATAAGGTATGCATTGGAAACTGGTTCAAAGGGACACTTGAGAAGGAGGGATTAATAGATAGATAAAATTAAGTTTGGCTAAACAATATAACAAAATGACATAACTAACTTACCTATAGATGTACTCATCGGCTGCGGGACGGACCAATGCAACGTGTGTGAAATCGATCGCACCCATGACGTTGGGCATGTCGGCGATATTATAAAATACCAACTTAATCGCGTTCCAGGCTACCATGTCGTCTGGAAAGGAAATACATTTGGAACTAAGGGTAGCCATGCCATCCAGGAACTTGGATAGCGTGCGGCTCAGCGTGGGCTGGGACATCCCCACGGAGACGGCACCCAGCCAAAAACTGCAAGCATCTTGGTCATACCTGAAATTGCTTGCCCCTTCCTTGTGGTGCGGGCTAACCATGGCCGCAGCTCGCTATACAATTTATGGAGGGAAACGCAATTGAGTCGGGTCAGCTTGAACAGCTCAACATCATGCATGCGTTCGATATGCATGCGTCTTCGGTGCAATCTGGCCTCGGCCATGCTGATACATGGATTCCATTGAGCTGAAGGCGCTCATACTCCTCCACATAGCCACAAAACATGATCAACAATAGTATCCTGAGTCAAAAATGGTCCCGTAAGTGGAGCGGAAATGAAACCGTTTTATAGGGCGGAGGTCCATCGGCAATCAGGTCTCAGAATCAGATGCAAGCCCATCCCAATAACGTAACTTATCAGAACTAACGCAAATTATCAGATTTCGATCCGTAACTTATCAGAACTAACGCAAATTATCAGATTTCGTTCCGTCCATCGAAAGCGCATATACGCGTTAACGTGAACGAACATACGCATGGAAAAAGTAACGTAAAAACCCAAAAACAAGGCAAACATTCAAAAATAATACACAGACACATGCGAAAGTGCATGCGTATCTGTCTCTAAATCATGTTATAGATAGTTATTTCTCTATTTTACCCAGTAAAAATCTATTGAGACATAAATCTATTGAGACATCTGAACACAACCACATCCCAATATATGGATGGTCACACTTATGCAGCCACATCTGAGCTTGTTATTTTCATGTTGAAGGTGCAAAACATTCTGAACTGAGTAACAGAGGTGTGTGGACTTGTTATATCCACTATATATAGTGTCATATTCTTCTTGCTTTCCATTGTATTTAAAGAGGAACATCAGACCTTTTCTGATGTTCCTCTCTAAACATCCCTCCCCCTCCCTCACTGCCTTTTGGATGTCGCCGTTATCAAAAACACCAACATCTGGCAGCATCCCTGGCCCCTTTCCACCCCCTTAGACATCACTGAGTGAAGGCTGCAGGCTTAGCTGTCCTTACCTCTAGGCGTCCTCTCTTCAAATGTCCTGCGCCGCTCCTCAGATCTCATGCCGAGTGTCATTGCAGCCTATTCAGTGACACTGCGCATGTGCCGAGATCTGCTGGGCGGTGTAGTGCATGCTGGGATGGCAAGATGGCGCTCTCCTTCGGAGACAGCGCAGGACAGAGGGATGCCGGAGCGTGATGTGACCAGACAGGTAAGTCAAAGGTTACATAATGTGAAACCTGGAGGGGCGGGGGGGGGTGCGAGCAAGTCAGGTTTGGGAAGTTGTTATCAAAGTGGACCAAAACCCAGGATTTTGTCTATCCTGGGTTTTGGTCCACTCTCCCAGGGCACCCTGATCGGGGGTGCCCCGCTATGTGAAACCCCCCCAGATCCCTCGGATCAACGTAGCTCACCGCGGTCCTACTGGGCATGTTCAGTCGTTCGTCTAATCAGCGCGCTCTGAGCCGCTGAGCTATGGACGTCTAACCCGACGTCTAAGTTCAGCGGCTCCGAGCGTGCTGGCGGCCGCATCTCGCTCTTTCCTCTAACAGGGAGCGCGCCTGCGCCAGCCATTCGCAAATGGCTGGCGCGGGCACGCGCCCTGCTAAAGGTATAGCGGTGATGCGGCTGTGGCCCGCGCATGCGCCATTGGACCGGGATTAAAGTAAGTGTAGCGGGCGACCTGGGGGGTTTCACACAGTGGGGCATCCCGATTTTGGATGCCCCGCAGGGAGGGAATGGATCGGCCCGAGATTCTTATAGATTCCCAGGCCGATCTAGCTGGGTTTCAGTCCATTTTAACTCCCCAATAGCTGAAATGTTCCTCTTTAAATAATATCTTGTAACCAGACAGAATTCATTGAACAACAGTGTACTTGGTGAATAAAAGAGATTCTGATTACAGTATATTGAACAAAAAAATTACTTTTAGATGGCCTGGCCCTTTAAATAGCACAGACAGAGAACCTGACAGCAACGGAGGAAGCAATGGAACAGAAGCTAATGGGAGACAACCCCCCTCTCCCTGAGCAGGGAAGCGCCTATATTGCCGACTCTCTACATAAGCAAACAGCTGGGTGACCTTTTAAGAAATGCATACGAGATCATAGAAAAATTCAAATAAACAGCACAAATCAACACGCTACAAATCACTCCATGTATAATGCAGGACACTGCAAGCGCTCGCCCGCTGAGAAACACACTCCAAATTTGCAGCTGTATGAAAAAGCTCTATATCTAAATGGGGAGCTGTGCGATCAATAGACACCCCGGAGTAAATGCTAAGCAACATTATATTCATAGCAAGCAATCTCATGGAGAAAGTCATATCGGATTAAATGAAGTCTGAGAGAGCGAAACGCGTACTGCTAAGAGGTCAAATGTGACAATTACTTAAATCTCTCTCCATTCAGAGCATCCTAAAACTGCTAAGAAGTGGAAATTTGAGATCAGACTTTTATATGTTATACAGTCATATGACTCCTACTTGTGCACTTGTGTTTTAGAAGGCCAGATTATTATTGTTGCAACGGAGCACTTGCTCTTGGTCTAAGAGGCCGATTCATTAATAGCGACATGTAGCGACAGTTGAGCGACTGTAGCGGCATTTTCAGAGCGCCTGCTAGTAGTCGCTGTGCTTGGCCGTTGTTCGGTAGTTGATAGCGACTCAGTCGGTTTGCCGTAATGTTGAATATTGGGTGAGGAGTCGCTATTTCACAGGTTCCGCGCTGTATGGGAGCGCATGATAGCGACTGGCCCTAGCGACCGGCTCCCACCATATTCATTAAAAAATCACGCTCAAAAAATTCTCGCGCTGTAAAATGTTTAAACCCCAGAGCGCTGGCGGCGATGGGTTAAAAGTAGTTTTTTAACCCCCAAACAACCATATTTTTGGAAACCAAAAAAAACAAGTTTTTTAAATAATTTGGTAATATGAATACATTAATATCAGACCTGTAATATCAATTCTGCACACATTTTTTTTTACCTTAAAAAAATTATCTAAAATGGCAGAAGTGGTCACAGAATTTTTCACATTTAAAAAAAAAAAAAAAACAAAAAAAAAAAAACATTAATAACAATTAATTATTAATATTTAAAGATTGTTCCATTGAAATGCATTGGAGAGCGCCAGGTAGCGAGAGGTCATACCTGTCGCTGTTCAAGGTCGGACGCTGGCGCTGTGGGCTGAGGCTGGAATAATGATGAATGAGTGGCTATATGGCGCTATCTCAGTCGCTAAGCAGGATTGGCTTGATAAATGTGTGATTGTGGTGGGGAGCCGGCGTTCTCGTGGCGGGGCCCGTCATTACCGGCCGCTCACCAGTCGCTACCTGTCGCTATTCCTTCATAAATAAGGGCCTGAGAAGCTCAAGGCCCAGTGCCTGATCTCCAGAAGCATTAGCACCTGGGAACAAACGACACTTTTCGCGATAATAGACTGCATCACATCATCACCAGTGATTAAGAGGAGGAGGGAGACAGAAAGAAACAGGATAGAGACAAACAGGCAAGAGAAGAAAAACAGAGAGACAGGCGCAAAAAAAGAGAGAAATGGGAGCGAGAGACATGAGAGAAACAGGCATAAAAGAGTGAGAAGGTAGCCAGAGAGTTACAGAAAAGAGACAGAGGAGAGAGAAGCACAAGAGAGAAAGACTAAAGAGGCACATAAACAGGAGAGAGAAAGACACAAAAGATAGAAACTGAAAGAGATATAAATAAGAGAGAGAAAGAGAGTGCGATCCTAGGAGCTATACCTAGAAAGATAATAAGGGAAAGACAAGAAAATGGAGCGAGAGAGACAGAGACAGAGAGACACAGAGGAAAAAAAAAGAGAGAGAAACCGGACAGAGACAGAAACTAGAGAGAGAGCCAGGAGAGAGACAGCAACAGGAGCATGAGGTAGACAGAAACAGAAGTTAGAAACAGGCACAAAAGAGCGAGAAGGTAGACAGAGAGATACAGAAAAGAGACAGGGGAGAGAAGCATAAGAGAGCAAGGCTGGAGAGGCACAGAAACAGACACAAAAGAGAGAAACAGAGAGAGACAGAAATAAGAGAGAGAAAGAGAGTGCGATCCAGCCGAAACATGACTGAAGTGCTCTGGGGCAAGGCACATAAGAGAGACATAAGGGAGACAGAAACCGAAGTTAGAAGCAGACGCAAAAGAGGCAGAAGGTAGAGAGAGAGATACAGAAAAGAGACAGGGGAGAGAGGCACAAGAGAGCAATACTGGGGAGGCACTGAAACAGGAGAGAGAAAGATATAAAAGAGAGAAACAGAGAGAGAAAGAAATAAGAGAGAGAAAGAAAGTGCGATCCTAGGAGATATACCTAGAAAGAGAATGAGGGAAAGACAAGAAAATGGAGCAAGAGAGAGAGAGAGACAGGGGAGAAAAAAAAAGAGAGAGAGAAACCAGAGAGAGACAGAAGCTAGAGAGAGAGACAGCCACAGGAGTATGAGGTAGACAGAAACAGAAGTTAGAAACAGGCACAAACCAGTGACAAGGTAGACAGAGAGATACAGAAAAGAGACAGGTGAGAGAGGCAGGAGAGAGAAGTACAAGAGAGCAAGACAGGAGAGGCACAGAAACAGGAGACAGAAAGACACAAAAGAGAGAAACAGAGAGAGAGACAGAAACAAGAGAGAGAAAAAGCAATCCTAGGAGCTATACCTAGAAATAGAATGAGGGAAAAACAAGAAAATGGAGCAAGAGAGAGGGAGAGAGAGCCGCCCGGCGGCTTCTGCTGGCGTGCACGTGCCTCCTCGTCCTCCAGCCGGCGGCCCCGGCTTCCTCACACGTGCTCGCGCGCGCGCAAGCACGTTCCGTTCATGCCCTCCGGCGGCGCTGCTCCCAGCGCGGCCGCCGGAGGAAGACTTAATTAAAGGGCCAGGTGAGGTGGGGGGAGTGCTCTGCTGCACAGGGCCAATGAGCCCTTGACTTGGGGCTGAACGCCCCTGGGGTTGTAGATGGGCCAATGAGCCCAGGGTAGGGAGGTTGCCCTCATCCCTCGTCCTGGCCAATCCCTAACCAGTTCCTATGTGCACCAATCACACACCCATTCCCCTCATCCCCAATCTTGTCTGTGCCTATATCTGGTTCGCTCCGTCAGTCACCCAGTGCCTGTGATAGCGCCTTGTACCTGGTATTGACCTCTGTGTATTTGTTATTGACCCCGTTGCCGACCACCGCCTGAACCGACCATTCTTGATCTGAGACCCCCGTTGCCGACCACTGCCTGAACCGACCATTCTTGATCTGTACTCCTGTTGCCGACCTCTGCTTAGAAACTTGACCCCGAATTGCCTAATCCTTCGGTACTGCCACGATCTCTGTCTTCCCGTTGTCGACCTCTGGCCTGTCTCTGGACTTCCGCTTCTAACGCTCTAGCCATTAGGTTCCCCAGACCTCCTACCAATAAGCTCTCATCCTTTGAGCCATTGAAGTCCTGGGGGCAACCGATCCCGGGCAGGCGTATTCTGCGTCCCGGCAAGCGGGGGCTCCTACAGGTGAAGCTGGCTGCGGAGATTGGGGGTTGAGGGCTTATCTGGAGGGCTGGAGTTACCCCGAGCGTGACAAAGAGAGAAGCTAGAGAGAGAGACAGGAGAGATACATGAGAAAGAAAGATAGCTGGCACATGAGAGATACATGAGAAAGAAAGATAGCTGGCACATGAGAGATACATGAGAAAGAAAGATAGCTGGCACATGAGAGATACATGAGAAAGAAAGATAGCTGGCACATTGGAAAAGTGAGCTAGTCTCACGGAACGCGTGGGCAAAGTATACCAGGGCCTTTAGCAGGGGCATCTTGGATCAGCACCAAATGGTGATTCCATGTTTTTTTGCACTTTAAAGAATTTCTCTTTCTGGATTTTTTGCTGGCATCAGCGTTAGCACTTTATATAGGCACCTTAGATTTGCACTAGCACTTTTTCTGTATATATTCAGGATAAATTGTATTAATTGTGTAATATTGGTATATTTTGGTAGCTTTATTCACTTATCTTGATGTCCCTGTAGAATATTTTTAGATTGTTGTGAATTGTTTTAAGAATTAATAAATTTGTGAATATTATGTAGATTATTAGTTTGTGATCTTTTTTTGGGTTGGTGGGTTGGTTGGTTTTTTGGGTTGGTGGTGCTGATTGGGCTTGCCATTTGTGGTTATTGGGGCCACATTTTTGGGATTCTTAGAAAGAAAGACAGACATGCAGGGGAAAGAGAGAAACAATAGTGAGAGACAGACACTAGAGAGAGAAAAAGACGAGAGAACAGAGAGGGCATATTATTGGTGGTGGGGTTAACAAAGGATCTTTGTCAAGTAGGAAGACTCTACAGGGGCAGCAGATTTCATGGTGCCATCAATTGCATATGGAGTTTAGTGGGAAGTCTTGGCCTAGAGGTAAGGAAGCGGCCTTGTGATGGAGGGTGGCATGTTCGAATTCCGCTCGAAACATGACTGAAGTGCTCTGGGTCAAGTCACCTAACCCACAACTGCTCCCCAGGCGCCAACCAATCCGGCCAAGTGCCCTCACTGCACGCATGGGTTAAATAAGGAGAAAGAATTACTATGTGTGCGCAAGCATACAATAGCCATCTATTGTAAGAAATAGAGAATTCCCATAAAATATAAAACATTAGAGATATACGTTTAGAATATCTAAACTAAGAGGCCGATTCATTAATAGCGGCAGGTAGCGACAGTTGAGCGACTGTAGCAGTATTTTCACAGCGCCCGCTAGTAGTCGCTGTGCTTGGCCATTGTTCGGTTGTTGATAGCGACTCAGTCGGTGTGCAGTAATGTTGAATACAAGGTGAGTGCATATGCAAATATGCATTTTCCGATGGCTTTAGGCGACCCATGTGTTTTGGTCCCTGTGTTTGGGGTCCCGACCCACAGGTTGAGAACCGCTGGTCTAGGGGTTAATGTAACTGTTTAGGCCCTTTATATTTTGTAGTTTTTTTACATATATACCACTGTCCTGTATCATAAGTCAGTGTACAATATAATCTTTTTATACACAGTCATTGGTGTGATTCCTTTCGTCACCCACAACCTAGAACCAACAGTAAGCAGTTATTGTTATATTAATCATTAATATTTTTATTGATGTTTTTATAATAATAATTGCTTACACTATGCCCCAAAAAAGAAAAATCTGGATGCATTATGTCTCCCTTCTGCTGTGACTATAGATGAACAAGATATTCAGGTCTACCAGCTCCCTGGTGGGGGTTTAATTTTGTTACATTGTTATAGCTAGGCTCCAGCTGACATACCATAATTGTTTCAATCAGCTGTGACACATTGTAAAGCAGCCATGAGCCTGCTACTAAAATGTAAATAGCTCACGGATCACTCGCGTCTTTCTGTGATGTATGCATTGTGCTGCTGTGATGGAGAGAATACAGTGAAGATTGTCTCCTCTCCATGTTAGCTAATATTTAACCATCTCAAGGAGACCCATAACACATCTGCCATGCTTAAAGTGGACCAACACCCAGGGGGGATCGGCCGGAAATCTATAAGATTCCCGGACCGATCAGATCCCTCCCCGCGGGGCATCCGAAATCGGGATGTCCCGCGGGGAGGAACCCCCCAGGAGGCCCACAAACCTTACCTCAGCCCCGTTCCATCGGCGCATGCGCTAGCCGCGGCAGCGTCTCGCGCTTCCCTCTAGCAGGGTGCGCACCTGCGCCGGCTGCTTGTGAATGGCCGGTGCAGGCGCGCTCCCTGTTAGAGGGAAGCGCGAGACGCGGCCTTCAGCGCTCAGAGCCAGCTGAGCTGGTATGCGTCCAGGCGGCCTTGGACGCGCATACCACAGCGGCTCTGAGCGCTGTGATTGGCTGGCGCGGTCACATGGGAGCGGGGAGAGGTGAGTTTTTTGGGGCTTTCTGGGGGGTTTCAGACAGCGGGGCACCCCCGATCGGGGTGCCCCACCGAAGTGGACCAAAACCAAGGATAGTCAAAATCCTGGGTGTTGGTCCACTTTAAGTAAAGTGGGCCAAAGCACAGTGAAAGCCACTACTAAAAGGCATTAAAAGTAATCAAGTGCATACCTGTGGGTAAATCCAGAATAAACAAACAGCTGCACTGTGCTGGTGGGGTATGATTTTTCGGCATTGACCTGCTCTGTGTAGGAAAGTCTCTGGGAATTTGCTACTGTTTCCTGACTGTCAGTAACCTCACTAGGGAAAAGGTCCCATGTATTGCCAATGGCGGGCTCTCAATCTATTGCAAGACTGCATGCACAAGGTCACAATCATGGCCTCAGTTATCCAGTAGTGTGTGCAGTGGGATGTATTCAGTGATCAGTCTGGCTAGGACTCATTGCTATGAAGTCAGCTCATCCTTGACCAAAAGTCAGCTACACAGTCCGCTCAGGGGTTTTGTGTACCTTTGATTTGCTCCTTTACCTCTTTGCCTGAAGCCTCCTGATTCGCTGGGTGCATATGACCTGGGTAAAGTCTCTTAGAATCCAGGCCCCATTCATCAGGGAGTACTATCTTGAAAGGCATCTCTCTTACCTGAAATTTGCCCCCAAGTCTGACATAATTTGACCAAAGTAGTTCTTTAAATTTAGTTGGGCGGCTGGCAGACTGCTGACAACTACAGATTCATTTGTGTATTTCCAAGTGCCGGCCAGTAGGTGGCATCCACACTTTGCCCTCTGTTGGTACAGGTCTTACCTTAGTTGGTGTCTACATGGTGTCCCTTGCTCTTGGATCTGGCCACTGAGCAGAACTAGAAGTAGAATGGATCTGGATACAGTCAAGGGTGACACCCCTCTGGGCCAGGGACTAATGCTTGTGTAGCAACCCTGGATAATGGGATACAAGGTACCAGTGTGGCCTTAACCACTGTGTTACTAAGGATTACTCAAGGGAAGAAACCTGATGTCAACTAAGATGTGGAACACTTCATAGTAGAGCACTTGCTGCTGGTTTGCTTGTAAAGCTGACCTGAAGGCACTCAACTGCTAATTGTCTGTGTATTATGTTTCCATCATTTTCACCTATGTTGAGCGCATTTAATTGTGTCATGATTTGGGTGGGTTGTGTTGTGTTGTGTTGGGGGTTGTGTCATGGATCCTCTGTTAACTGATATGAAGATATTTCCTTTTACAGAACCACTAGTCTATATGTATAAAGTCTACCCATTAGAGACCTGGTTGACTGCAGGAAGCTCAGCAAAATGATCTTTGAGGATCAATGCTGGAAGTTGGCTGGCTCAGCCAGAAGTTCAATTCCTGTCATGGGCCACTTGTAATTTATATCATTTAATTTCTCTGTTGGGAATTTCCTACTAGTTCACCAGAGGTCGGCACTGGAAATCAACCGGCCTAGCTAATATCCCTGTGGATTCTCACATCGTCAACCGGTTAACCAGGTCAGTCCTTGCTCTAAGCCACTCATTAGTTATGTAACTCTATCTCTCCATTAGGGATTTCCTACTGGTTAATCAGGGAGGTCAATGCTGGAAGTCAACTGGCTCTGCAGAATTATCCCCATGGATCTCCACACTATTGACATGTTTGCCCAGAATGTCAACCCTTGTTATGAGCCACTGCAATTGTTATTAGCAGTATTTACAGTAAATTAATATCTCCACTAGGGATTTCCCATTGGCTGACCATTTGTTGTTTATGTAAGGATAAATAATATAGGAATTTCATTTTGATCTGTCAACTGGCCTGGCAAAACTATCCCCGTGGACCTTGCCACGTCTACCTGTATGGTCAGCAGTTTAATTCTTGTGAGCCACATTTACATTAGGATTTCCATAGCGGTTGATCAGAGGTCAATGGAGGAAGTCAGCTGGCGTGGCAAAATTATCCCTGTGGATATTCAAACCATTGGCCAGAATTTTAATCCATTGTCATTGGTTAGTAAGCAATGCAATTGAGTCTGCTCCTGGTGGATGAGACATCAATGCTGGACGTCGTGGATAGGCAAAATTATCCTCGTTGACCCCACCATCAACCTGTTTGATCAACATTTTACTCCTTGTTGTCAGCCAATTCTTATTTTTGTAATTGTATGTATCTCTCTATTAGGGCATTTCTATTAGCTGATCAGAGGTCAATGTTGGGAGTCAACTGGCTCAACAAAATTTTCCCCTCCCTTTGACCCCACATTTCTCCTGCCCCTCTTACCTCCTGTCTTCCATCCTGTACTAATTTACATATATTCCGCCGCCTTCACTACTATGTATGTACCAGGTACCAGGTAGGATTTCTTTACCATTCTATTTCATTGTGCTTTCTTTATCTAACTGTTAACACACATATACCTTACAATCACTGTTGATGAGACCCACTAAACCCAGGGCAGTTTGTAGGCAAAACAGCTCTAAGTACAGTAAGGGAAAAAAATATGCCCCTGCTCACACATCCTATAGTGCTGCTGCTGTCCCTTATTGGTAAGTGCCATGTTGTGGCTCTTCCTTAGTAGCAGACAGATGCCCCCTCCCCAGTATGGTGAAATAAAGGGCCTGGTATATGGCCAACCCCGCTATGGCCCTGATCGATCTTTAGAAAACAGGATGGCTAGAATAAAGGAACCCCCCTATACATAATGACCTTGGTACCCAGGGCCATTGCCTTGCTCGCCCACCCCTGGAAACCTATCTGGCTTTGAAATACTGTATACTCTCCATCTGCTCCATTCAAATTTATGTGACTCTTCAACTAAATTTTACATTTAATATATCAGTTTTTTTGTGGGGGCAGGGAATATAAAATTTTGATATGGGGACCCGTAAAACACCCCTGGCCAGGGACTTTCCTTAGCTGCCCTTCTTTATTCCCCAGCCCTCTTAATATCTACCCATGCCAAATTACCATTCTGTGTCACTGCCTTGTAAGTCAGATTGCCCCGTGGTTTTAGCTCATCCACCCTTTGAAGTGGATAATATTTAATAGTTGGCACCACCACCAGTGTCATCCCGCAAGTGTTGTCGCAGTTTACGTCAAAGCTTTTACTGCACGGCGCTCAACACATTAGCACACACCAGTGAGCTGGATTAGATGTGTTACATGTGAATAATGAGGACACATAGTTATTTTTAGTAATTAAAGAGGGCCTACCATGGGTTCTCCGGTTGCCAGGCTGCATCGTTAGCTGCTTTCAAACATGTAAAACCAGAAAAAAAGGTATAGGATGAACAGAATAGCTCATTTAAGAGGGGGCAAAGAGTTAAGGACATACCTTTAACTAGAGAGTAAAGGGAAATTTGTAAAATGTAAAGCACTCCCCAAAGCTCAGTTACATATATTTCTGCTGAGTTATAAACGGTAACCAGGGCCTAAAAGTTTATAAATTGTCAAACAACCTGGAAAGTCTGTATATTAAAAAAGGTGAAACTCTTGGATTCCAATGCAAATGTGTAGGCTATAAGTAGCTTGGTGAGTTTCCGTGCTTCCCAAGCTCCTATGTGTTTGCATACGCAATGCTTGTGGGCATGCACGTGGTCCTTAAAATTATGGCGAGCTCTGACCAGAGATGCCAGTTGGTCTTTCTTGCTTGTGTATCCTGAGTTCTTGATGATCCTTCCTGCTATGACCCGGCTTGTTACTCGACTCTGATCCTGATTTGCCTTCCCTCGGCCTCGGCCTGCCTCTCGACTCCAATCCTGATCTGCCTTACCTCGGCCTCGGCCTGCCTCTCGATCCAATCCTGATCTGCCTTCCCTCGGCCTCCCTCTCGAATCCGATTTAGACCTGTCTGCACACGACCACAGCCTGCCTCTCGACTACATTCCTGATTTGCCTGCTAGACTTTTAGGTGCTCCAGTACTAGTCTGTCAGTTGCTCACAGACTGGCAATACCCACTCCTTGGTCGCCTGACCTAGGGCCTTCCTGAAGCCCAGCCAAGCTCTAGTGAGGACAGGTTGGTCTTTAGATTCCAAGCTTCTGCAATCAAGGCTCCATCCACGTTATCAGGACAATAGCATGTCACATCCAAAGCAGTGCAGAGGGTACCCCACTGTTAAGCCCAATCTTTTTATATAAATTATCTTGGCTACTACCAAAACGTATTTAATGCATGATTAAAAAAATTATACAAAAGGTAAAACAATCACCCTTGTTTTGCTCTGATACAGTTATCCTGACGAAACCTGCGTCGACATTTGAAGAAATAAATACTTTTTATTTTAAAGATAGATAAAGCAGTGGCCATAATTTATATGGTGAAAGACAAAATACAAAATGTGTCCTGATTGGTGGATTTTTTTTTCATTGGTCTAGGATGGATGTGACAGAGCGGCTGCAGATGAATTAGCAATGAGAGCTGACCACACGGCTTCCAGATCTGGCATTTAAAATAAAGTGTGATACACCCGTCCCTGGGTTTAGTACAATATAGGAAAGCCCAGAAAATGGGCAATTTTATCTCTTTATTACCGTAGTTATTTTTTCATATATTGATGGCACTTTGCTGTAGCCAAGGTCTTTCATTTAAAAAGCTTGGGGTTCATAGTTGGGTCCCCTGCACACTGTGTTGGCTGTGACATGCCATTTATATCTTACAGATCTGCGCCGGAACCACAGTGTCTGAACTTTTAAGTAGTGATGGACGAACCTGAACTGCAAAGTTCGAGTTACTTTGTGAGTTCAGGGTCTCAAACCGAAATACGGACTTCAGCCATTAGCCTGTGCTCGAGTTCAGGGTCCGCCCAAAACACAGAAAGGCGGGTTGATATGTTGCCGGGCAGCCCATCAACCAGCTTCACCTAAAGGGTGCAGTAGCAGGAAGCTGTTGTAAAACTTATCCGAGCCCCGTGATCCCCTTCCTGTCAGCGGTGGTGTTCCTTTGAAATGGTCCACAGCTGGGGCCACAGAAAGATGGCTACTGCTCCCATGAGTGAGGACACTCCTAGTGTCAGCACTGCCTGCTGCACACTCTGCGCCCCTGCCACACTCGCCATCACAATTTTTTTTTTATTCTGCAATTCTACCTCTGGGGCCCCTTGACAGGCGGCTGCCACTCCCCCCGGGTGGGTGAGGAGTAGGGGGAGGGGGTCTAAATTGATTTCAATGGGGTCTGGGATTGGGTTTGGGCACTGTTATTCAAAGTTTGGCCGAACTTGCTGACCCCAAACTTTGGGAGATTCTCTCATCCTTATCTACAAAGATCTTTTGTTCTTGACCTTTAGGTGAAGCACATTATGTCCTTTGGCTTAGTTTCTTGTAGAAGAGTGCTCCCTCTGGAGTTCAGCAGGTGGCATTACACCCCATGCCAAACCTCAATCCGAAAAGGGACACTCGTGCCAAAATGCTGCTTTCCTTTTTTGAAAGAGATTGCCTAAAAAATACTTCAGTTCAGTTGAATACTTTCCCCCAAAACATACTGAATTTAGATACCCTACTTCATATATCAGACCAACACCCATTTAACATGAAATGTGTGTTGGTCCATTCAGGAGAGCACCCTGATTGCTGGTTATACCTGCCCTCTGCTGGATTCCTCTAGCAGTAGACCTCTAATTATAGGGCTTGACTGGTGTCCTATAACTCTTTATTGAATAGAATTGTAGAGGAGCAAATGTGAATCCAGACTCTGTCGGAGAGAGATCCAGCAAGGGGGAAAGGAACCCCTGGAATCCTCCTTGGGGAGAACCTTTGATTATGGAAGGGACAGAGAGAAGTGTAACCGAACAGATGTAAGAAGATGTGCCATGTTTTGATGTCTACCATTGGAATTAATAAAGAGAAACTCTGCTTTGATTGATTAGACTGTTAATCATCAGCGGCACAGTGAGTACGGACCTCCCCTGTGATAGCGTCCCAGCACCCTGGGCCCAGAAGAACCTGCTCCCTGCCATCCTTATCAAACAAGATGTGTGTGAGGGCTACACATAGCTGGACACAGTGGCGGATTAGGCCAAATATCAGCCCTGGAACTTACCATCCCCAGCCTGAGACATCTGCCGAGGCGCCCCAACCATGATGTCAGGGCTATTTCATTGGTGGCTCTTGGGTACAGAGGGGCTGGGTATAATAGGCTGAGAGGGAGACTAAGGGAGCTGGGATTGAATGTGGGTGTTAAACGCAGCAGCCCAACTGTCAGCAAAGCAGTGTGGCCCACCGGGCATCGTCCTGGATCTCCCTATGGCCAGTCTGCCCCTGGCTGGACATATTTCTCCCAGATTTGTAAATAACAACCTGGCTAAAATTAATTTTGTAAACATAGCATCCTCCTCAGTCCCTGTGTATAAAGCCTCCATGCTTATTATCTGCAGCTGCGGAGGATGCGGCCACTTATTTTCCATGCGAGATGGAGGCACTTTGTCGCTAGGTGAGATCAGCCGCTGTTTCCAGGCTTGTTTCTTTTCCTGTTGAGCTTACCCTGCAATACGTTCCCAATAATCCTTTTATCTCTTCATCGGTGCAAGGCGAGGTGCGACCAGGTGAACGCGCGCTCGCCGCAGCTCTCATCACGATAATTCTGCTCTGCGTGATCTGTTTATCCTTGTGATGATTATTGATACAAGCTCCGGGTGACACGACTATTCATTTAGAAGGCCAGACATGGACATGCTGATACAGCCACACTTTCCACTTTAAAGTGGACCAAAACCCTGGATTTTTACTATCCCTATCCTTTCCCCCTATGTGTTCCCCTATGTGAAACCCCCCAGATCGCCCAAGGAAACTCACCTCATCCCGGTCCTATGCCGCATGCGCAAGTGCTCGTCCAATCAGCGCTTGTATTTTGGATGCCCTGGGGGGAGGGAATTGATCAGCCCGGGAATCTATAAGATCCCACTGGGTTTTGGTCCACTTTAAAGTGGTCCACTTTATAGGGGGTTTGGGATGCCCCTGTTTGTGAAACTACCCATTCACTCACCCCAAATTCCCACGGTGTACGCGCGGGCTCTTGTTCACTGCGAAAGTGACACTTGCTGGGACCGTCCCACTGGCGACTCACCTCCATACTCCTGCTGCCAGCCATTCAAATATACTAGCAGAGGTGCACTTATCGGGTGGAGACATGTTGGAGATGCACTGAAGCTCCACACATTCACAATGAATGGATACCCAAATTGGGATGCCCCAGGGGAGGGCTTTCACCAGGCCCTGGAGTATATTAGACCATACCTCACAAGCAGGGCCGGCACCAGCACAGGGCAATCCTAGGCAATTGCCAAGGCCCCTGGCATCTTCAGGGGCCCACTCAGGATCACACTTGGCCATTTACAGTGACCCAAACCACTGAATTCCAGGTGTTGTGTGCAGACCTGCTCATGGCTGACCCCTTCAGGGGATGATTAGCAACAATGAAGAAGGTGGCCTGGAATGGGTTGCAAATGATGGAAGCTCAGAAGGTGGCGAGAACCAGGTGACAACTGACAGCAATGATGAAGTCTTTGGTGGCAGCAGAGCAAGCAGTAAGGGCTGATGGGTACTTGGTGGCAGTAGAGAATGCAACAAGGACTAGAGGATGATTGGTGGCTATAGGGAAGGCAACAAGGACTAGAGGGCGATTGGTGGCTATAGGGAAGGCAATAAGGACAGGAGGGCGATTGGTGGCTATAGGGAAGGCAATAAGGACTGGAGGGCGATTGGTGGCTATAGGGAAGGCAATAAGGACTAGAGGGCGATTGGTAGCTATAGGGAAGGCAATAAGGACTAGAGGACAATTGGTAGCTATAGGGAAGGCAATAAAGACTAGAGGATGATTGGTGGCTATAGGGAAGGACTGGAGGGCGATTGGTGGCTATAGGGAAGGCAATAAGGACTGGAGGGCGATTGGTGGCTATAGGGAAGGCAATAAAGACTAGAGGATGATTGGTGGTTATAGGGAAGGACTGGAGGATGATTGGTGGCTATAGGGAAGGCAATAAGGACTGAGGGGCGATCAGCAGCAGAAGATGACCCATTTGTGGCAGCAGAGTCAAAAAGTCACATCATGTGACTTAATACTTTGGGGCCCACTAAGACTCTCCTGTCCAAGGGTCTCCACAAACCTGGAGCCGGCCCTGCTCCCAAGTGTCCCTGATTTGCAGGGACTGTCCCTCTTTTGAGTTTTTTGAGCTTATATGTTCCCCCCACCCCCTACATATAGATTGTTCACATTAAAAATCATCCCACATGCATTTTATTTAAAACTGGTGTGTGCCCAAAATTTAAAATATGGTACTTAAATCAGACATACCAACTATAAATGCTGCTGCTATTAAATTCCTAGAAATGCCCAGAATCAGGCTGAAATACTCACCTGCCCCTTGTGAAATATGGGTTTGATTGCTTGTTGGTTGCTGAGTAGCTGTGCATGGTGCACACCCACCTGTCTAACTTTGTTGTTCACCAGCGTGATATTTGTGACTAGTTCCATCTGGTGTTTTTTTTTTATTATTTAAGGCCCCCCCTCCATAGCCCAGAATTGTGCCCTAAAATAAAAAAGTTACTTTCCTGGTTCTCCTTAGTTTAATGAAAGTCAGGCAATCTAGGCTGGACTTCCAACTATCCAAAGTCACATGTGCCCCTTTAATCACCCTGGGGGGCATTTCAGCACCTGCAACTTGACTTTTTCTTTACTATTGCCACCTTCAGATGGCTGCCCTAGGCACAGGCCTAGGGTTGTCTAATGGTAAATATGGCCCTGAATAGTAGGGATTAGGTGCCTTTTAAGAAAAGCATAAATCCAATCTGAGGGGGATGTGAATACTTTTTATAGGCAGCATACAAGACAGTTAAGCCGGCCTAGGAGTTGTAAAATATTAGAATCAATGTTCCTATGATACAATATAGCCAAGATAAGGTAAAAGCTCAGCAATTTGCCAAATGACCAGGTATCATCGTGTCAATATTTAATGTCAACATGGCTATCTTATAGAATAATATTAATGGCTGAGACGGAAGGAAGGAGATCAGATCTGCCGCTTTCATGGAATTAGACTCATCTGGGGAACATAAGCTCCAAATAAAATTAATGTCTGTTTCCCACTGCAGATTTCGGGTCACTGAGTCCCCTATGCCCGGCTCACAGGAAGAGGCAAGCTGTAATGTGAACATGTGTTTCAGTGTTTAAGGATTGATGTTTTTTCTTCCATGTTAATTGTGATTTATGTACATGAAAAATTCATGAAAGCATTTATATACCTCAAATCAGCCACTAGGGGCACCTCTACATTGCAGTGGATGCATGCATTGGTGGGGGAGCTTCTTTTTTTAAGCTTCTTAAAAACACTTCCTTCTTTATTGAATCCTTTCACATATTTAAAGGTCTCCATCATGTCTCTTCTCTCCCTTCTTTCCTCCAGACCATACAAATTAAGTCCTTTAAGTCTCTCCTGATAAGTTTTAAGTTTAAGTCCTTCCACCATTTTTGTTGCCCGGCTCTATACAGCTGCATCACAACCTCCCTCTTGCTACTTGTGATGCCTCGAGCTATGCAGCCGCGCATCCTGCTTGCTTGCTGGCTACACTGTCCACTCATCTTGCAGCTATCAGTAATCAGTATCCCTAAATCTCTCTCCTCAGAGGTCCTGGCTAACACAGTGCTGCCCATACGGTGCTCAGAGCAGGGATTCCCTCTACCCAAGTGCATGATTTTACATTTACAGACATTAAACTCTAGTTTACACAGTTTTGACCAGCTATCCAGTAAAGCTAAATCATTTTCCATGTTGCAGACACCTCCAGGAATATCCACCCTATTACTCACCTTTGTATCATCAGCAAACAGGCAAACTTTTCCTACCAAGCCTTCTCCTATGTCACTTACAAACATATTAAAAAGAATGGGGCCCAGGACAGAGCCTTGCGGCACACCACTTGTGACTCGCCTTTGGTCAGATTGCACGCCATTAACAACAACCCTCTAGCCATTAATTCACAGAGCTTGTTGCCCCAAGCTGCAAGCATTGGTACACATCATGTGGAGGTTGTTGGTATTGTATTCTATTTTGTTCTTGATCTTTTCCACCTCTACCCTACCACTGACCAGGTTTCCGAAAATGCCAATGGTAGGGGACAGAAATCATCCCTACAAGTTAAATCTCTATCCACTCATCCTCCCATCTTCAATCATTCTCCCCCCCATCCCAGCTCCATTAATACAACCCTCCTCCTTGGCCCCTAACTAGGCAGTACCGGGAAAACTCCTGTTGGGCTGCATTGCTTTTGGGCAGTCTGAATGAAGCATTCAGCCCATCTTACCCCTGCTGGTGCAAGAAATCCACTCCCTGCCTCCCAGGCGAGATACTTTAGCCCATGTTCTGCCCTTGCAATGCTTTAGCCTCAGTGTTGTTTCTATGGGGGGCCATACTCACCCATGCCACATTAGCTGCCCCCCCAATAATAAAGCATCATTAAATATCACTTTAAAAGTGGCCATATCCACCTCTGACCATATTCTGCCCCTGCAATGCTATAGCTTCAGAATTATGGTTGTGTGGGTCATGCCCACTACTGCCACATTATCTGCCTACAAAGCTTCAGTACCATAGATTTAAATGTGGCCATATGCACCCCTGCCCATGATCTATTCCTGCTATCCTAAAATGTTACCCTCAAGGTTGGTGTACATTGCAATAACTCTCATCCATCTTTTTTACATTTTTTAAGTGGCCTTGCATTTATTGAGGGTTTATCACCCTATTGCCTGTGCTAAAGCTCATAAGTTTTATATCCCACGCTCTTTACCTTATGGAGCAATTCCTTTACAGTTGGCATTAATGTAGCATTGCGGTCTTGCATTTGGTCCACATGTTCTATAACAATCTAATAAGGGGTAGGCTCTGTTTCCCATATTTCTTCAGCTACCGAGACAAGGGCTGTGCAGCAAGGAATGAACTGTGCTGCAAGTTTTAGACTCAGCACTGCTGCCTCTGTCCTTAGAATATGAGGCTGCTTAAAGGGTTTGTCCTCTAAGCCATCTGCTGTCAGGTGAAACACAGAAGCAACTACTGTATGTGACTTGAAAAAATGTGAAAAGCTCTTTTATTATCTTAGGCATAAATGACTATCCCTGATTAATGAGAGTTTTTTTAGGATGCCTGATCATTAAAACAAGCAGAATAATTCCTGCACAATAGTTTAAGAAGCTGTGTTTCATAAAGATACAGTTTCAGGGAAGTGGATAAATAAAAAAACAAAAGGGTACTTACTTTATGTCCTGCGCAGCTGATCAGTGCTTGTCTGACAATCAGCAATTCAACTGATCGCTGGATCCTGAACTGCCAATACATGGGGTTGGGTTTGATGGTGGGTCGGGGATTGCTACCAGCCATCAGTCAAAGAGCTCCATTCATTGCAATGAAGAGATTGTGCCAAGGGCTGACACCCCCCCTCCATTGTCGTTAACAGAGAGGGTATTACCACACCCATGTGACTGATGGTGGGAGGCAGGGGCGGTCCCCAGAGTTTAAAGTGGACCAACACCCAGGATTTTGACTATCCTGGGTTTTGGTCCACTTCAGGGGGGCACCCCGATTAGGGGTGTCCCGCTGTGTAAAACCCCCCAGAAACCCCCAAACTCACCTCACCACGCTCCCACGGACAAGCGGCGGACAAGGCAGCGCGTCCGCCGCCACCTCCCACGCGCCCCTCTGACAGTGCGCGCGCCCGCGCCGGCCATTCACAAACGGCCGGCGCGGGCGCGCGCACGGCTAGAGGAGTGCGCGGGAGGCGGCGGCGCCCGCTGCCGCCGCCGATCAGGTGAGTTCTTTTGGGGTTTTGGGGGGGGTCCCTCACCGCGGGACATCCCAATCTCGGATGTCCCGCGGTGAGGGGGGTGACGGTCCACTTTAATGGAGTTTAGGTCTGGGAAGAGAGAATGCAGCGCTGGCTCGGATCCAGTGATCAGGTGAGTTACTGATCGCCGGGCTAGGCACAATCAGCTACACTCAGCAAAAGATGAGTAACCTTTGTTTTTTAATTTGCCTGTTGTAAGACTTTAATCCATAGATTCATTCTCTTAAATGGCACTTCAAGAACTACAAAAAATAGCGACTTTCTGACTGATGGAACAGGGCCATGTTGGCCGCGCTGGTCACGTGGGCCAGCCTTTTCGGCGGCCAGGACAAAGGACCATGACCTTGACTGACGGTCAATTGCGGTGCTGCATTTCCGCCCAAGGATTGAGGATAAATAAAGGCCAGACCCACACCCATTAGCTAGGAAATGGGTGTGGGTCTGCTTTAGATTTAGATTTAGATTTTGACTATCCTGGGTTTTGTTCTTTGCCTTCGGGGGCATTCTGAATTGAGATGCCCCCGAATGAAACCCCCTTTCCCTGGTCCAAGAGCATGGTCTCTCATCCAGTAAGAGCCATTTGCAGTGCATTTGTAATGTTCAGCAAACGGCCGTGTTTACATGCAGGGCTCGGCAATCGGGAGCACAAGTGGCCACATCTCCAGCAGCACCTATCTGAAGGGCTGAGGGTGGTAGCCTGCTCACAGCCCAAAGATGCAAGGGCATCGGGAAGAAGGTGAGTTTTGTAGTGTTCCAGGTTGGGGGGGTTCACACAGCGGGACAACAGGGTCAGATGTCCTTGGTTTTGTTCCACTTTAATCAGGCCCTCCATAGCTCTGGGTTTGCTTTGTAGTACAGCAGCAACCTTCACCTTGCAACTTATTATTGCCATGATGTTGCTCCTAGCAACCTGCCCGCATTCTCCACCAGTTGTCCAAAGCTCTGTCTGTTTTGCAATGACAAATTCACAAGCAGTCCATAAATAAAGTCTAATCTAGCTTTATTGGTCAAAGTTAAAAATTAATAGGTGCATTTCCTACATACCTTGTTGCAAGTAAATCAGCAAAATAGTCGGCTACCTGTTTGGGAGCTAATAACCCCAAACTCACCTAAACAACAGATCATTCAGCAGGGATTCAAAATATTTAGCATTCCCACATCAGAATCTGGTGTCTTCTGGGTGGTTTTCTCCTCCAGATCTCTTCAAGTGCAGCCCTTTCCTACTCCAGCATTAAGCAGATCACGTTCACCTGTGCAAGCTGAGAATTACACCTAAAACCTGTACTGGAAGCAGGGCCGGTGCCAGCACAGGCCATTTTCAGGGGCGGGCCCACTCAGGCTCACACTTGGATATGGTATTATTTTACAGTGGACCTGCACCACCGAATGCTGGGTGTTGTGTGCAGACCTGCTCATGGCTGGCCTCAGCAACAGGGGATGATCAGCAACAATGGAGAAGGTGGCATGGAATGGAGGGCAATTGATGGAAGCTCAGAAGGTGGTGAGAACCAGGTGACAACTGATAGCAATAATGAAGTCTTTGGTGTCAGCGGAACAAGCAGTAAGGGCTGAAGGTTGCTCGGTGGCAGTAAAGAATGCAACAAGGACTAGAGGACGATTGGTGGCTATAGGGAAGGCAATAAGGACTGGAGGGCGATTGGTGGCTATAGGGAAGGCAATAAGGACTAGAGGACGATTGGTGGCTATAGGGACCTGCTAAGACTCTCCTGCCCAAGGGCCCCCAGAAACTTAGAGCCGGCCCTGACTGGAAGGGTGAGGATGGTAAGTGACACTAACAACTTAACTGCCATCCTGTAAAATTCCAGACCCAGAAAGCACATTTTAACAATTGCTTCTGTAAACTAGCTTTGCTGCGGAAACTCAGCTTTCCTGGAATATTTATCACATCTTGGGTGAGATATACCCTTCCTCCCCCCCATTCCCTTCCAGCATATTTCCTGCTGTGAGTTTACATAATGTAAGAGGACAGAAGTTTTGTAACAGAATTAGAACCGATTGATGATAACGTGTCACTCGAAATGTCACTTCTACTAATTTGTTATGCTGCATCCTGTTTCTTTTGTTCCACTTACAACATCTCAACACGTCCTCGGAGGTTAAAGGAACGTTAGATGACATGTGGGCGAGTAAAATTATATTGCACTCAATCAAGGACTCAGCTATTGTATCTTTGGTTATAAAAAGATTGAGCATTTTCTTCCTAGTCCATGACCTCCGACACTTATTGAGTTATAGTGCCACACAGAAGCAAGCCTGCACTCCCCAAATAATACAAGAAAGAAATGTGTGGGTGCCCACTGGCGTCAACCTATAACTAGTGTTGAGCGAACCCGAACCGCATTGTTCAGGTCCGTACCGGACTTTGCGAATACGGGTTCACAAACCCGAACACGAACCTCAGCCGGAAGTCCGTGTTCGGGTTTGGCGTTTGGCCCGAACATAGAAAAGCCCAACTCAGCTTACCTATGCCGAGTGTGCAGCAGGAAGCGCTGCTGTAACTCACCTGAGCCCCGATCCGGTCCCTGGTTGCAGGTCGACGTTCCTGGTAAATGGGCTGCGGCCGGGGCTGCTGCTCCTATAAGTGAGGACACTCATAGTCAGGGCCGGATTATGACAGGGCACAATGGGCACACACCCCAGGGCCTCAACCATTTGCGATGCAAGGGGGGTCCACCAACTTTGGGTTATGGTCTGGTCCAGGAGGATTTTCAGTCTGACGGGCCACGGGGTCAGCAACATAGCTATCAGCAGCAGTGAGGGCCCCTGTGCCTGGGCAAGCCTTTTTATGTTTTTACAGACCTGCAGCCAAAGCCACCACAGGGCAGGACAGAGAGTCTAGAGCAGCAAAGCCGCCATCAGCAACGCTACAGTGATGGGTGCAGAGCTGTCACTGCACATAAGCCACCAAGCACAGCCGCTGGCAGCTCAATGCAGGGAACCAGCCGGGCGACTACACTACCCCCCACCCAGAATGGCAAAGCAGGAGTTCCAGAGCAGCACGCACCCACACAAGGGTGGCACAAGGAAATCAATCTGACGTTCTAGTAAGTAGGCGGGTGCCAGACAATCACCAGTTACTTGGCTGGACTATTATGTTAAAAGAAAAACAAATCTGGGGTCTCCACCAGATTTTGTGCCCAGAGGTCGCCACCACACTTAAAATGGACTAAAACCCAGGATTTCCAATCCTAGGTTGTGGTCCTTGCCCCTGGGGCACCACAATCAGGGATGCCCCGATCTCACACAATCAGATTGCCCGATCTCACTCATCCTTCCCTGTCCTACGACACATACGCAGCCCTCGTCCAGTTAGTGAGCTCGGATCTGCTCCCACCCCTCCTTCCAAGAGCTTGTCTAAGGCGAGCCGATCCGAACGTGCTGGCGGACGCATCTCCTGCTGCCCTTTAACTGTTGGAGTAACTGATGAAAAGTGTTGCCCTTGCTAATAGGTGGTAAAGACCCCAGGGTGTGAGCTCTAGTTCACCCCCCTTTAATTTGGCCTGGATATGTACATTTTTGCTTTTCAGGAGTAGGGTCTTCACCCAAGACAGTGCATGAGGCATGCAAATGATTCCTTTATGCCCCAAAGCAGTGTGGCCCATTTGCCCGGGTCTCTCTATGGCCAGTCCACCCCTGGACTACGTTTTGCTTAAACCGGACCTTCACCCTAAATAAGATTCTATCTTTATGTTTCCCTCACCCTGTACATACAGATTGCCCACATTAATCCAGACCTTTACCCTGAATAAGAGTCTATCTTATATGTTTCCCTCACCCTGTACATACAGATTACCCACATTAAAAATCATCCTACCTGCATCTACTGCATTTTCTGAGCCTGCAGACAGGAAGTGTCTTCTGAATGTGTCGCTCTGCATTTTGGGATTGCTGACTTTTTCCTGACCCCAGCTCTGCTCTGTCTGTGCAAAACAGTTATAACTCTGCCCCCTGCACTTTTGCCCCCTCCCCTCTCCTCAGTTTGTGATGCTTCTGAGGCAAGATGGCGGCGCACGTATCCTAGAGTCCTGAACAGAGTTGTAGCCCAGTGGGAGAAAGAATAAAAAGTGACTAGTGCTGAGGAATAGTTTTTGAGTGTTTTGCACTTGATGATGCTGAAGGTCCGGTTTAAACAAATGTAACACATTAAGAGGCCGATTTATTAATAGCGCCAGGTAGCGACAGATGAGCGACAGTAGCGTGATTTTCACAGCGCCGGCTAGTATTCGCTGTGCTTGGCCGTTGTTCGGTTGTTGACAGCGACTCAGTCGGTGTGCGGTAATGTTGAATACGGGGTTAGGAGTCGCTGTTTGACAGGTTCCGTGCTGTATGGGAGCGCATGACAACGAATGGCCATAGCGAACGGCTCCCAGCATATTCATTAACAAATCACGCTCAAAAAATTCTTGCGCTGTAAAATGCATGTTTAAACCCCAGAGCGCTGGCGGCGATGTGTTAAAAGTAGTTTTTTAACCCCCAAACAACCTTATTTTTGGAAAAAAATAATAAACAAGTTTTTATAAACATTTTGTAATATGAATACATTAATATCAGACCTGTAATATCAATTCTGCACAATTTTTTTTTTTTTTTTTTACGTTAAAAAAAAGATATAACATTGCAGAAGTGGTCACCGAATTTTTGACATTTAAAAAAAAAAAAAAAAAAAAAAACATTAATATCAATTAATTATGAATATTTAAAGATTGCTCCATTGAAATGCATTGGAGAGCGCCAGGTAGCGAGAGGTCATACCTGGCGCTGTGATGGGATTAGCAGCGGCGCTGTTCGCTGAAGTCTGCAACATGATGAATCCCGCGCTAGCTGACGCTCTCGCCGGCGCTAGCCTCATTTAGCGTGATAAATGCGTGATTGTGTTCGCAGCCTGGCGCTCTGGAGTCGGTAGCCGCCGATAGCTGGCGCTACCTGCCGCTAGAGAGACACTACCTGGCGCTATCCCTTGATAAATAAGGGCCTAAGTCTTTGGGTTTAAAAAGAGCTGAACATCCTAGTGCACCTTCAGCCAGTCTCTGAACCAAATGAGGAACTTTTCAGATCATCACTACTTTCCCCCTTCACCGTATATAACAAGACTGAAACATATGGATGTAAGTGGGGGCATGTATGCGAGCTTTACATGTCTCGGCAGTTATGGCCAATATAAATGCTCCTAGGGGCATAAAAGAGCCATTTTCATTGTTCCAGTCAATGCCCTGGAATTCCCAGAAAATAAGGATACACGTATATAGTGTCCTGTACAGCATTCATATGCCTGTTTGCTGAATATTATATAGTGATAAGAGGGTTAAACTGGATGGAAAATTGGTTCCCAGGCCCTGAAAGATTCTGTATAAATAATATTAATGGAGCAACTTCCCCCCCCCCCTTTACTCAGTTGAATTGCTATGAGCACACACAGGGAGATATTCAGTCAATATGGATCTCTCCCTGTGAAGAGTTTTTTTTTTTCAAACAGTCAGCAGTCAGATTGCTCTACATCGCTAGGATGTTTCATCATCATAATGGTCTTTTATGATGTTTAGAGCTTAATTTGCATCATCGTTTGTAAAGTATATGTTAATATATATAGTAATCGATCTTATCTATGGTATATACTAAATGGTTCATATATATACTATTATGGCTGCTTCTCTATGTTTTTCTTCATGATTTATCCTAAGTGCAAAGCCGCCCTCCCTCCCTCCCATCCCCCCCTTCCCCCACTTTTTTTTTTTTTTAGTTGTCTACTTGCATATGTTAACTAGGGCCCTTAATTAACAAGGGATAGCGACAGGTAGCGACTGGTGAGCGTCCGGTAATGACGGGCTCCGCCACGAGAACGCCGGCTCCCCACCACAATCACACATTTATCAAGCAGATCCTGCTTAGCGACTGAGATAACGCCATATAGCGACTCATTCATCATTATTCCAGCCTCAGCCCACAGCGCCAGCGTCCGACCTTGAACAGCGACAGGTATGACCTCTCGCTACCTGGCGCTCTCCAATGCATTTCAATGGGACGATCTTTAAATATTCATAATTAATTGTTAATGTGAAAAATTCTGTGACCACTTCTGCCATTTTAAATAATTTTTTTAAGGTAAAAAAAATTAAAAAAAAAATTGTACAGAATTGATATTACAGGTCTGATATTAATGTATTCATATTACTAAATTATTTTAAAAAACTAGTTTTTTTTGGTTTCCAAAAATATGGATGTTTGGGGGTTAAAAAACTACTTTTAACCCATCGCCGCCAGAGCTCTGGGGTTTAAACAAGCATTTCACAGCGCGAGAATTTTTTGAGCGTGATTTGTTAATGAATATTAGAGATGAGCGAACTTTTGAAAAATTCGATTCGACTGATTCGCCGAATTTTCCGACAAAAATCGTTTCGACCCGAATAAATTCGCGACGAATCGCTATTAAAAACGGCTATTTCTGAGCCTCCTAGAGCCTCAATAGGGTTGTAAACCATTCTGCCTTGCTGTAACACGCACAGGATGCGTGCTGGGTTAGTTAAATAATACTTTGAAGAAATATCACATGCAGATCAGAGGCATCGCTAATAGAATCGCAGAGCGGCACAATTGAATTCAAGAGAGTTGAAGTGGCATCACTATGAGGGGCAGGAGCCCAAACATTGCTTTAACCCTTTCGCTGCCAGCCTACCTGCAGCATTTCCCACTCCCTGTTGCCAGACTGAGTTTCACTGTTTCGCGCTACACATGTTCAACTGTCATTTTTGAAAGGATTTCCAGGGATTTCCCAGGAAAATTATATATTGTTTTTTTCAACAGAGTCTGGGCTTTAACATGAAATGTCTTGTTTGTATTTTTTAGGTGTATTCTCAACATTTTTGGGTGAAATGTGTGAAAAAAATTAAAAAAAATATATTTTTTTACAATTTGTAGAGTTTTTTTGTAATAAAAAATGTAAGTTTGTCAATAAAATCTTATTGCGTGAGAAACCCCAATTTCTCCCGGTTACAGCGATACCACATATGTATAGGTAGACACCCTTTCCTGCCCAGAAGCCTTTTATAGCTGCTGGATGACAAATGGTTAATTAAAAAAAAAAAATGACATAGGGTCCCCCTTCCCGGGGAGGGGGACCCCATTTTTTTTTGGATTTTTAAGGGTTAAAAACCCTTAAAAATCCAAAAAAAAAAATGACGTGGGGTCCCCCTTACCCAAAGTAACCAGCCCGGGACCAGCTATGGGGGCTTGTAGGCACAGAGTGGGGGGGCCAGCTTTGGTGGCCCCCCCACCCTGCAGCCTACGAGCCCACATAGCCTATGTGGGCCCGGGCTCTTCTGCCCCCCCCTGGCCTTTGGGGAGGCAGGTAATGGGGGTGCGGGGGTTAATGGCAAGCCACCCGCTAGGGCAGGTGACTTGCCACCCCCCCAGCCTTGTGAACTGGTATAAGGGGTCTCATGGACCCCTTACCAGCTCACAAAGGGTTAATGTGAAATAAAAACACCACACAATAATAAAAAGTATTTTATTCAAAAAAAAAAAAAATTTTTTAACTGTACTTACCTTCGATTGCAAGCTCTTGTCCCTCGCCGCTCAGCTGACAGATGCCTGTGATCGGCATCCAGAGAAGGAGAAGGCAGGAGATCAGAGGATCTCCTGTCACCTCCTTCCAGGGCACCGATCACCGGCATCTGAGAAGCTGAGAAAGCTGAAGCCGGTGATCGGGACCGGGATGATGTCATAAGCCCCGCCCCCAAGGGGGCGGGGCTTAGAGGCAAGATGGCTGCCACCATCGTGAAGAAGAGAGGAGAGAGCCTCCCAGGCTCTCTCCTGAAGATCGGTAAGTCCTGGGGGGGGATCGGAGGCCCCCCAGGTGAAGAGGAGGGACAGCGGGAGCCAGCGCACACACAGGTAAGTGAATGTCATTTTTATTTTTTATTTTTTTTTACAGTTAGCAGCTGCTGCTGCAGAAGCGGGGGGGGGGGCGGCCTATTCCGGGGGCTCTCCTGGAGCCATCCGACCCCCCACGGGGGATCGGATGGCACCAAATTAAAGAGGAGACCCGGCCGGATCCAACAAGGGGTCAGGTGAGTATTTTTGATTTTTATTTTTTAAACTAGAAGCGAGGAAAGTCAAGCACGTAACACCTACGGGCTTGGCACTTAAGGCCCAGCCAAGCCAGCACGTAGGTGTTACGTGCTTGGCAACAAAAGGGTTAAAGAGACACTGGAGTTGGCTTCAGGAGCCCAAAAATGGGATGAATCACACCCTGGAGTTGGCAGCAGCAGCAGCAGCAGGAGCCCAAAAATTGGATGAATCACACCCTGGAGTTGGCAGCAGCAGCAGCAGGAGCCCAAATATTACTTTAAAGAGACCCTGGGGTTGGCTTCAGGAGCCCAAAAATTGGATGAATCACACCCTGGAGTTGGCAGCAGCAGCAGCAGGAGCCCAAATATTACTTTAAAGAGACACTGGAGTTGGCTTCAGTAGCCCAAAAATTGGATGAATCACACCCTGGAGTTGGCAGCAGCAGCAGGAGCCCAAATATTACTTTAAAGAGACCCTGGGGTTGGCCTCAGGAGCCCAAAAATTGGATGAATCATACCCTGGAGTTGGCAGCAGCAGGAGCCCAAACATTACTTTAAAGAGACCCTGGGGTTGGCCTCAGGAGCCCAAAAATTGGATGAATCACACCCTGGAGTTGGCAGCAGCAGCAGCAGGAGCCCAAATATTACTTTAAAGAGACACTGGAGTTGGCTTCAGTAGCCCAAAAATTGGATGAATCACACCCTGGAGTTGGCAGCAGCAGCAGGAGCCCAAATATTACTTTAAAGAGACCCTGGGGTTGGCCTCAGGAGCCCAAAAATTGGATGAATCACACCCTGGAGTTGGCAGCAGCAGGAGCCCAAACATTACTTTAAAGAGACCCTGGGGTTGGCCTCAGGAGCCCAAAAATTGGATGAATCACACCCTGGAGTTGGCAGCAGCAGCAGCAGGAGCCCAAATATTACTTTAAAGAGACACTGGAGTTGGCTTCAGTAGCCCAAAAATTGGATGAATCACACCCTGGAGTTGGCAGCAGCAGCAGGAGCCCAAATATTACTTTAAAGAGACCCTGGGGTTGGCCTCAGGAGCCCAAAAATTGGATGAATCACACCCTGGAGTTGGCAGCAGCAGGAGCCCAAACATTACTTTAAAGAGACCCTGGGGTTGGCCTCAGGAGCCCAAAAATTGGATGAATCACACCCTGGAGTTGGCAGAAGTTGGCAGTAGCAGCAGGAGCCCAAACATTACTTTAAACAGACCCTGGGGTTGGCCTCAGGAGCCCAAAAATTGGATGAATCACACCCTGGAGTTGGCAGCAGCAGCAGCAGGAGCCCAAATATTACTTTAAAGAGACACTGGGGTTGGCTTCAGGAGCCCAAAAATTAGATGAATCACACCCTGGAGTTGCAAGCAGCAGCAGGAGCCCAAACATTACTTTAAACAGACCCTGGGGTTGGCCTCAGGAGCCCAAAAATTGGATGAATCACACCCTGGAGTTGGCAGCAGCAGGAGCCCAAACATTACTTTAAAGAGACCCTGGGGTTGGCCTCAGGAGCCCAAAAATTGGATGAATCACACCCTGGAGTTGGCAGCAGCAGCAGCAGGAGCCCAAATATTACTTTAAAGAGACACTGGAGTTGGCTTCAGTAGCCCAAAAATTGGATGAATCACACCCTGAAGTTGGCAGCAGCAGCAGCAGGAGCCCAAACATTACTTTAAACAGACCCTGGGGTTGGCCTCAGGAGCCCAAAAATTGGATGAATTACACCCTGGAGTTGCAAGCAGCAGCAGGAGCCCAAACATTACTTTAAACAGACCCTGGGGTTGGCCTCAGGAGCCCAAAAATTGGATGAATCACACCCTGGAGTTGGCAGCAGCAGCAGCAGGAGCCCAAATATTACTTTAAAGAGACACTGGGGTTGGCTTCAGGAGCCCAAAAATTGGATGAATCACACCCTGGAGTTGGCAGCAGCAGCAGCAGGAGCCCAAATATTACTTTAAAGAGACACTGGAGTTGGCTTCAGTAGCCCAAAAATTGGATGAATCACACCCTGGAGTTGGCAGCAGCAGCAGCAGGAGCCCAAACATTACTTTAAACAGACCCTGGGGTTGGCCTCAGGAGCCCAAAAATTGGATGAATCACACCCTGGAGTTGGCAGCAGCAGCAGCAGGAGCCCAAACATTACTTTAAACAGACCCTGGGGTTGGCCTCAGGAGCCCAAAAATTGGATGAATCACACCCTGGAGTTGCAAGCAGCAGCAGGAGCCCAAACATTACTTTAAACAGACCCTGGGGTTGGCTTCAGGAGCCCAAAAATTGGATGAATCACACCCTGTGGAGAGTCATGTGGAGAAAAAGTAGCTTAGTTAGTAATATCTACATAAAATTATGAATAAACAAATGCAAAAGTTTGCCAAAGTGAAGTTTTGTTTGAGGGTGTGTTTCCACCTTTTAATTAAATCAGAAACAAGAAGGTATCATTGCCTCTGACTAATTAGCCCTCAAAAATTCTTGGAATTTTTAATCTGGAATCATGTCTGATCCGTCTTATCCGAAGAATATTAATAAAAAGTAAGAGTAACGTAAAGGATTTTTTATCAATACTTACTTGTGGTCCGATGCGGAGGAATGTCTGTAACTGGAGAGCAGCGCCTTAAATCTGTTTTGCACGATCCATCTTTCTTGGTCTGGCCCCGTCATCAATCTACTGGAATACATCAGGCATTGTTGGGAGGAAAGCTTGGCTGATCCATGCGCCATTCATTTCCACGCAGGGCAGTCTCTGGAAAAAAAAAGTCTGTATAAACCAGGGTCTTTTTCATATAAAAACAAATGGTTATTCTTGCTTTTCAACCATATGTTCCACAGCTTTACCAGTCATTGTGTCAGCCAATGAAGCAACTTTGTCTCGAAGTGCTGCAAAAGCAGTCCACTGCATCACAAGTGGCATCTGACACCCCCAGTCAACTGTCTGTCTGTTATGCTTTGGGTTCAGCTCCACTATCCATTGATCTGATATCCAAGATCTGATAATCATAAAATTCAGCAGCTACTGCCCAGCCAAGAAGTGGAGGAGACACTCGCCTCTTCTTCCACTATCCGGCAATTAGTGATGAGGAGAGTGTCGTGGGAGGAGGTGTTGCAAGCCGAGGTAGTGGAAGAGGGTCCCTGGAGTCTGCGGCGGTGGCGGCGGCAGTAGCAGCGAATTATTGCGGACTGTTGGTAGGAAAAATCAGCTACTCAGCGATGTGGCAGTGTTCCATGCAGCATCCTGTGGAGAAAAAGTAGGTTAGTTAGTGTATATACATAAAATTATGAATAGACAAATGCAATAGTATTGCGAAAGTGAAGTTTTGTTTGAGGGTGTGTTTCCACCTTGCAATTAAATCAGAAACAACTAGCTATCATTTGCCTCTGAATAATTAGCCCTCAAAAATTCTTGGAATTTTTAATCTTGATGTCTGAGGGATTTCTCCTCTCAGACAGCGTCACCATAAGTCCAGCCTGCTGCATTACCCAGTGGTGGACCTTTCAGAGAACTGATGGCTTGTGCCGAGCCGAGGTGGAGAGTCACATGGCATGGTTGTTGAACAGAAGGTGGGCCAGTCCTTTAGCCTGTCAGTGTGTACCAAAGTGCACAGTGTTGTCTACGCCTGGAGCTGTAACTATAGACTCATGGTGGACAATATATATCCTTTTAGGCCCCCTTGGTGATTGTGGTTTCACGCTGTTCTTCACATGGTTTTCCTTGACCATCAGAGTCACACATGGGAGGAACTACTAAAAATGAGAACTCAATCCATGAAAGCATTGCTTAATCCACGAAAACTGCAAATTTGGACCCATGGTGACTGACACTTGGAAGAACATCTTGTTTGCGCTGCGACAAGGAAGCCAGAGTCATGCGTCCTGACATGGCACACGTGTTCAGTCTAGTTTTGAAGTCTTGCCCCCATCTGAAAGACATCCGAACAACAGGAAAGAAAGTTAGCATGCACTTCTGGCACTCCTACACCACCAAGCACAACCTTATTGAGCCTCAGCGTCACAACGGTGTACCCCACCATAGTCTGATTTGCGATGTTTCCACCCGTTGGAATTCCACCCTCCATATGCAGGATCCACTATAGCAGTGGTCCCCAACCCTGTCCTCAAGGCCCACCAACAGGCCAGGCTTTGCAGATCTCCACAAAGATGCTCAGGTGGAGTAATTAGTGCAGCTGCAGAGCAATAGAGCTGGCTATTTGGAGATCCAAAAAACATGACATGTTGGTGGGCCTTGAGGACAGGGTTGAGGACCACTGCACTATAGGAACAGAGAAAAGCCATCACGGATTTCTGGATGATCCAAACGGATAGGGGGACACCCCTGTGTAAATTCAATGTAAACCATTGGCAGCTCATACGTGACACCGACCGTTTGCTCAGGCCCTTTGAGGAAGCTACATTATTAGTCAGTTGCCAGGACTATGAGATGAACGATGAGATTCCACTGCTTCATGTACTACAACACATGTTGGAAAGCATGGCTGGTCAGGGCACTGGAGACATGGCACATACATTTCACAGCCACATGAAGCCTGTGGGGGCTGAAGTGGAGGAGGAGGAGGGGGTGGGGCACAGCAAACCACAGTTTAGGTTTCACAAAATGACCATTTTATCTAGTCATCTGACAGGAGAGGAGGAGCAGGAGCAGCCACAGGAGCTAGAGGGTTGTGAGTAAGGCGAGACAGAGGACCCAGACACACCATGGCAGTTTACAGTGGAGATGGAGACAGGTAGTCCCTCCGAGTCACTTGCACAAATGGCACGATGCATGCTCACATGCATGCGTACTAGTGAGCGCAGAATTGTCTCCATTTGTCAGCGGGAAGACTTCTGGCTCTCCAACTTATTGGACCCTCGCTTCCGGCACAAAATGGGGGCATTTTTTACGCCCACTGAGAGGGAGGACAAACTGACCTACTACAGAGACATCCCACGTAGTCAGTTGGGCGATGTCTATCTGCGCCATGGCCCATACTCCCGCAGGTCTGACTCGGGGGGAAGTCTGCGATCACCTTCCACTGCCATGGCTGCTGGGGGGGTGGAAGGAGCAGCAGCAGCAGCTCCATCAGCAGCAGCCTCAGTCTTCAGTCGCTAGTGAGTAGCTTTCTACACCCGCATAGTGAGTCTACTCATGAGCAGCAGGAAGACCTGGAGCTGGACCTCAAACAGCAGGTCATGTCATACCTTGACATGACCATGCCAACACACCTTCAAGATCCACTGGATTTGCTGGGAAGCCAAACTTGACTTGTGCCCGCAACTAGCAGAGTTTGCCCTGGAAAAGCTGTACTGGCCGGACAGTAGTTGATTTAGATGGCAACTGGGCTGCTCTATATAACGAAGCAAAATGGCAAATTTACCTCACTATATAAGCTATTGCCCCTCAGATTTACACAGGGGCTGCTCTATATTATGCTGCAAAATGGCAAATTAACCTCACAATATAAGCTATTGCAGCTCTATATAAATAAAAATAAATAAATAAAAAAAGGGCCTGTAGAAGCTTATTTAGTATAACAGATAGGGTGACATGTGCTGGTTTGGGATGCCCATATGGGCTAGTGTTTTGGCAGCAGTACAAAAACCAATGCAAAATGCAATAGCTTAATAAAGCTGATGCTGATCAACGCTTATTTAGTATAACAGATGGGGTGCAACATGCAGGTTTGGGATGCCCTGCGGCCTGGTGTATTTAAAGCAGACCAAAACCAATTCAAAATGCAATAACTTAATAAAGCTGAGGCTGTAGATGCTTATTTAGTATAAACAGGTAGGGTGCAAGGTGCAGCTTTGGGGTGCCCTGCGGCCTGGTTAAATGAAAGCAGTCAAAAAGGAAGTGCAAACTGAAGTAGCTTAATGAAGCTGATGCTGATCAACGCTTATGTTGTATACCAGATAGGGTGCAAGGTGCAGCTTTGGGGTGCCCTGCGGCCTGGTTTATTAAAATCAGTCAAAAACAAGTGCAAACTGAAGTAGCCTGATCAACGCTTATGTTGTATAACAGATAGGTTTAAAATAGCATGTGCCTTGGGATGCCCGTGTGGCCTGTTATATTTCAAGCTGAACAAAAAGTAACAATAATCCAAGTATGAGACATCATTTTGACCTTCTTCACAGCGCCATACTTTGAAAAAAAAAAATTAATTTCATGCCGATCAATCCAAAGGTCAATGCCCCTAACAAAAATAGTGTTCGGCATAAGTTTTCCTTCTGGAAGGACGTAACCTTTAGTTTACATGGTTGGGGTAGGTTATCTTACAAATTGGGATACCCCAGGCAGCAGTGTCATTGAAAGAGACAGATTGTAATGCAGGCCATACGCAAGCAGAGAAACTCAGGCTGCAACAGGCCTATTTAGTTTACATGGTTGGGGTAGGTTATCTTACAAATTGGGATACCCCACTGTATATGAAACCGAATATAAATGCACACCCAAAAGTGGACACTCAGCCTCCAAGAGGCCTGCTTAGTTTAAATAAGAGAGCTGCTTAGTATGGTAGGTAGGTTATGTTATGTTACAGAATGGGATGCCCCAAGCAGACTTGAGATCAGTATATATGCACACAGCAGCAGTGTGTTAGCAGGCTCATACAGGCCAAATTTCTTTAAATAAATGTGCAGCTTACAGTAAATGCAGAGGCTAATGGTATGTTACAGAATGGGATGCCCCAAGCAGACTTGAGAACAGTATATATGCACACAGCAGCAGTGTGTTAGCAGGCTCATACAGGCCAAATTTCTTTAAATAACTGTGCAGCTTACAGTTAATGCAGAGGCTAATGGTATGTTACAGAATGGGATGCCCCAAGCAGACTTGAGATCAGTATATATGCACACAGCAGCAGTGTGTTAGCAGGCTCATACAGGCCAAATTTCTTTAAATAAATGTGCAGCTTACAGTAAATGCAGAGGCTAATGGTATGTTACAGAATGGGATGCCCCAAGCAGACTTGAGATCAGTATATATGCACACAGCAGCAGTGTGTTAGCAGGCTCATACAGGCCAAATTTCTTTAAATAACTGTGCAGCTTACAGTTAATGCAGAGGCTAATGGTATGTTACAGAATGGGATGCCCCAAAGCTGACTTGAGATCAGTATATATGCACACAGCAGCAGTGTGTTAGCAGGCTCATACAGGCCAAATTTCTTTAAATAACTGTGCAGCTTACAGTTAATGCAGAGGCTAATGGTATGTTACAGAATGGGATGCCCCAAGCAGACTTGAGATCAGTATATATGCACACAGCAGCAGTGTGTTAGCAGGCTCATACAGGCCAAATTTCTTTAAATAAATGTGCAGCTTACAGTAAATGCAGAGGCTAATGGTATGTTACAGAATGGGATGCCCCAAGCAGACTTGAGATCAGTATATATGCACACAGCAGCAGTGTGTTAGCAGGCTCATACAGGCCAAATTTCTTTAAATAAATGTGCAGCTTACAGTAAATGCAGAGGCTAATGGTATGTTACAGAATGGGATGCCCCAAAGCTGACTTGAGATCAGTATATATGCACACAGCAGCAGTGTGTTAGCAGGCTCATACAGGCCAAATTTCTTTAAATAACTGTGCAGCTTACAGTTAATGCAGAGGCTAATGGTATGTTACAGAATGGGATGCCCCAAGCAGACTTGAGATCAGTATATATGCACACAGCAGCAGTGTGTTAGCAGGCTCATACAGGCCAAATTTCTTTAAATAAATGTGCAGCTTACAGTAAATGCAGAGGCTAATGGTATGTTACAGAATGGGATGCCCCAAAGCTGACTTGAGATCAGTATATATGCACACAGCAGCAGTGTGTTAGCAGGCTCATACAGGCCAAATTTCTTTAAATAACTGTGCAGCTTACAGTTAATGCAGAGGCTAATGGTATGTTACAGAATGGGATGCCCCAAGCAGACTTGAGATCAGTATATATGCACACAGCAGCAGTGTGTTAGCAGGCTCATACAGGCCAAATTTCTTTAAATAAATGTGCAGCTTACAGTAAATGCAGAGGCTAATGGTATGTTACAGAATGGGATGCCCCAAGCAGACTTGAGATCAGTATATATGCACACAGCAGCAGTGTGTTAGCAGGCTCATACAGGCCAAATTTCTTTAAATAAATGTGCAGCTTACAGTAAATGCAGAGGCTAATGGTATGTTACAGAATGGGATGCCCCAAAGCTGACTTGAGATCAGTATATATGCACACAGCAGCAGTGTGTTAGCAGGCTCATACAGGCCAAATTTCTTTAAATAACTGTGCAGCTTACAGTTAATGCAGAGGCTAATGGTATGTTACAGAATGGGATGCCCCAAGCAGACTTGAGATCAGTATATATGCACACAGCAGCAGTGTGTTAGCAGGCTCATACAGGCCAAATTTCTTTAAATAAATGTGCAGCTTACAGTAAATGCAGAGGCTAATGGTATGTTACAGAATGGGATGCCCCAAAGCTGACTTGAGATCAGTATATATGCACACAGCAGCAGTGTGTTAGCAGGCTCATACAGGCCAAATTTCTTTAAATAACTGTGCAGCTTACAGTTAATGCAGAGGCTAATGGTATGTTACAGAATGGGATGCCCCAAGCAGACTTGAGATCAGTATATATGCACACAGCAGCAGTGTGTTAGCAGGCTCATACAGGCCAAATTTCTTTAAATAAATGTGCAGCTTACAGTAAATGCAGAGGCTAATGGTATGTTACAGAATGGGATGCCCCAAGCAGACTTGAGATCAGTATATATGCACACAGCAGCAGTGTGTTAGCAGGCTCATACAGGCCAAATTTCTTTAAATAAATGTGCAGCTTACAGTAAATGCAGAGGCTAATGGTATGTTACAGAATGGGATGCCCCAAAGCTGACTTGAGATCAGTATATATGCACACAGCAGCAGTGTGTTAGCAGGCTCATACAGGCCAAATTTCTTTAAATAACTGTGCAGCTTACAGTTAATGCAGAGGCTAATGGTATGTTACAGAATGGGATGCCCCAAGCAGACTTGAGATCAGTATATATGCACACAGCAGCAGTGTGTTAGCAGGCTCATACAGGCCAAATTTCTTTAAATAAATGTGCAGCTTACAGTAAATGCAGAGGCTAATGGTATGTTACAGAATGGGATGCCCCAAAGCTGACTTGAGATCAGTATATATGCACACAGCAGCAGTGTGTTAGCAGGCTCATACAGGCCAAATTTCTTTAAATAAATGTGCAGCTTACAGTTAATGCAGAGGCTAATGGTATGTTACAGAATGGGATGCCCCAAGCAGACTTGAGATCAGTATATATGCACACAGCAGCAGTGTGTTAGCAGGCTCATACAGGCCAAATTTCTTTAAATAAATGTGCAGCTTACAGTAAATGCAGAGGCTAATGGTATGTTACAGAATGGGATGCCCCAAAGCTGACTTGAGATCAGTATATATGCACACAGCAGCAGTGTGTTAGCAGGCTCATACAGGCCAAATTTCTTTAAATAACTGTGCAGCTTACAGTTAATGCAGAGGCTAATGGTATGTTACAGAATGGGATGCCCCAAGCAGACTTGAGATCAGTATATATGCACACAGCAGCAGTGTGTTAGCAGGCTCATACAGGCCAAATTTCTTTAAATAACTGTGCAGCTTACAGTTAATGCAGAGGCTAATGGTATGTTACAGAATGGGATGTCCCAAAAACCAGAGAGCACCTGGCAGGCAGCAGTAAGACTATGCACAGCAAAAGTGTCTTTATCATGCCTAATTTCAATTAGAATAGGTGCAAATGGTTAGGTTCTTAAATAGAGGCTGGTGTAGTCACAGAATGGGATGCCCTAAAAACCAGCAGTAAGTAAACCTGGCAGGGACAAGTAGTGCTATGCCCAGCAAAAGTGTCTTTATCAGGCTAATTTCAAATATGATAAGAGCAAATGCTTATATGGTCTTAAACAGAGGCTGCTGTAGTCACAGAATGGGATGCCCCAAATAGGAGTGCACCTGGCAGGGTCCAGTAGTGCTATGCCCAGCAAAAGTGTCTTTATCAGGCCTAATTTCAAATATGATAAGAGCAAATGCTTATATGGTCTTAAACAGAGGCTGCTGTAGTCACAGAATGGGATGCCCCAAATAGGAGTGCACCTGGCAGGGTCCAGTAGTGCTATGCCCAGCAAAAGTGTCTTTATCAGGCTAATTTCAAATATAATAAGAGCAAATGGTTATATAGTCTTAAACAGAGGCTGCTGTAGTCACAGAATGGGATGCCATGGCAGGGACAAGTAGTGCTATGCCCAGCAAAAGTGTCTTTATCAGGCTAATTTCAAATATGATAAGAGCAAATGGTTATATGGTCTTAAACAGAGGCTGCTGTAGTCACAGAATGGGATGCCATGGCAGGGACAAGTTGTGCTATGCCCAGCAAAAGTGTCTTTATCAGGCCTAATTTCAAATATGATAAGAGCAAATGCTTATATGGTCTTAAACAGAGGCTGCTGTAGTCACAGAATGGGATGCCCCAAATAGGAGTGCACCTGGCAGGGTCCAGTAGTGCTATGCCCAGCAAAAGTGTCTTTATCAGGCCTAATTTCAAATATGATAAGTGAAAATGGTTATACGGTCTTAAACAGAGGCTGCTGTAGTCACAGAATGGGATGCCCCAAATAGGAGTGCACCTGGCAGGGTCCAGTAGTGCTTTGCCCAGCAAAAGTGTCTTTATCAGGCCTAATTTCAAATATGATAAGAGCAAATGCTTATATGGTCTTAAACAGAGGCTGCTGTAGTCACAGAATGGGATGCCCCAAATAGGAGTGCACCTGGCAGGGTCCAGTAGTGCTTTGCCCAGCAAAAGTGTCTTTATCAGGCCTAATTTCAAATATGATAAGAGCAAATGCTTATATGGTCTTAAACAGAGGCTGCTGTAGTCACAGAATGGGATGCCCCAAATAGGAGTGCACCTGGCAGGGTCCAGTAGTGCTTTGCCCAGCAAAAGTGTCTTTATCAGGCCTAATTTCAAATATGATAAGAGCAAATGCTTATATGGTCTTAAACAGAGGCTGCTGTAGTCACAGAATGGGATGCCCCAAATAGGAGTGCACCTGGCAGGGTCCAGTAGTGCTTTGCCCAGCAAAAGTGTCTTTATCAGGCCTAATTTCAAATATGATAAGAGCAAATGCTTATATGGTCTTAAACAGAGGCTGCTGTAGTCACAGAATGGGATGCCCCAAATAGGAGTGCACCTGGCAGGGTCCAGTAGTGCTATGCCCAGCAAAAGTGTCTTTATCAGGCCTAATTTCAAATATGATAAGAGCAAATGCTTATATGGTCTTAAACAGAGGCTGCTTTAGTCACAGAATGGGATGCCCCAAATAGGAGTGCACCTGGCAGGGTCCAGTAGTGCTATGCCCAGCAAAAGTGTCTTTATCAGGCCTAATTTCAAATATGATAAGAGCAAATGCTTATATGGTCTTAAACAGAGGCTGCTGTAGTCACAGAATGGGATGCCCCAAATAGGAGTGCACCTGGCAGGGTCCAGTAGTGCTTTGCCCAGCAAAAGTGTCTTTATCAGGCCTAATTTCAAATATGATAAGAGCAAATGCTTATATGGTCTTAAACAGAGGCTGCTGTAGTCACAGAATGGGATGCCCCAAATAGGAGTGCACCTGGCAGGGTCCAGTAGTGCTTTGCCCAGCAAAAGTGTCTTTATCAGGCCTAATTTCAAATATGATAAGAGCAAATGCTTATATGGTCTTAAACAGAGGCTGCTGTAGTCACAGAATGGGATGCCCCAAATAGGAGTGCACCTGGCAGGGTCCAGTAGTGCTTTGCCCAGCAAAAGTGTCTTTATCAGGCCTAATTTCAAATATGATAAGAGCAAATGCTTATATGGTCTTAAACAGAGGCTGCTGTAGTCACAGAATGGGATGCCCCAAATAGGAGTGCACCTGGCAGGGTCCAGTAGTGCTTTGCCCAGCAAAAGTGTCTTTATCAGGCCTAATTTCAAATATGATAAGAGCAAATGCTTATATGGTCTTAAACAGAGGCTGCTGTAGTCACAGAATGGGATGCCCCAAATAGGAGTGCACCTGGCAGGGTCCAGTAGTGCTTTGCCCAGCAAAAGTGTCTTTATCAGGCCTAATTTCAAATATGATAAGAGCAAATGCTTATATGGTCTTAAACAGAGGCTGCTGTAGTCACAGAATGGGATGCCCCAAATAGGAGTGCACCTGGCAGGGTCCAGTAGTGCTTTGCCCAGCAAAAGTGTCTTTATCAGGCCTAATTTCAAATATGATAAGAGCAAATGCTTATATGGTCTTAAACAGAGGCTGCTGTAGTCACAGAATGGGATGCCCCAAATTGGAGTGCACCTGGCAGGGTCCAGTAGTGCTTTGCCCAGCAAAAGTGTCTTTATCAGGCCTAATTTCAAATATGATAAGAGCAAATGCTTATATGGTCTTAAACAGAGGCTGCTGTAGTCACAGAATGGGATGCCCCAAATAGGAGTGCACCTGGCAGGGTCCAGTAGTGCTTTGCCCAGCAAAAGTGTCTTTATCAGGCCTAATTTCAAATATGATAAGAGCAAATGCTTATATGGTCTTAAACAGAGGCTGCTGTAGTCACAGAATGGGATGCCCCAAATAGGAGTGCACCTGGCAGGGTCCAGTAGTGCTATGCCCAGCAAAAGTGTCTTTATCAGGCCTAATTTCAAATATGATAAGAGCAAATGCTTATATGGTCTTAAACAGAGGCTGGTGTAGTCACAGAATGGGATGCCCCAAATAGGAGTGCACCTGGCAGGGTCCAGTAGTGCTATGCCCAGCAAAAGTGTCTTTATCAGGCCTAATTTCAAATATGATAAGAGCAAATGCTTATATGGTCTTAAACAGAGGCTGCTGTAGTCACAGAATGGGATGCCCCAAATAGGAGTGCACCTGGCAGGGTCCAGTAGTGCTATGCCCAGCAAAAGTGTCTTTATCAGGCCTAATTTCAAATATGATAAGAGCAAATGCTTATATGGTCTTAAACAGAGGCTGCTGTAGTCACAGAATGGGATGCCCCAAATAGGAGTGCACCTGGCAGGGTCCAGTAGTGCTATGCCCAGCAAAAGTGTCTTTATCAGGCCTAATTTCAAATATGATAAGAGCAAATGCTTATATGGTCTTAAACAGAGGCTGCTGTAGTCACAGAATGGGATGCCCCAAATAGGAGTGCACCTGGCAGGGTCCAGTAGTGCTTTGCCCAGCAAAAGTGTCTTTATCAGGCCTAATTTCAAATATGATAAGAGCAAATGCTTATATGGTCTTAAACAGAGGCTGCTGTAGTCACAGAATGGGATGCCCCAAATAGGAGTGCACCTGGCAGGGTCCAGTAGTGCTTTGCCCAGCAAAAGTGTCTTTATCAGGCCTAATTTCAAATATGATAAGAGCAAATGCTTATATGGTCTTAAACAGAGGCTGCTGTAGTCACAGAATGGGATGCCCCAAATAGGAGTGCACCTGGCAGGGTCCAGTAGTGCTTTGCCCAGCAAAAGTGTCTTTATCAGGCCTAATTTCAAATATGATAAGAGCAAATGCTTATATGGTCTTAAACAGAGGCTGCTGTAGTCACAGAATGGGATGCCCCAAATAGGAGTGCACCTGGCAGGGTCCAGTAGTGCTTTGCCCAGCAAAAGTGTCTTTATCAGGCCTAATTTCAAATATGATAAGAGCAAATGCTTATATGGTCTTAAACAGAGGCTGGTGTAGTCACAGAATGGGATGCCTCACAGCAGACTTAAGATCAGTTCAGTATATATGCACAGTTAGTTACTATAAGCAGCCTGAAAACGCTAACAAAGCCTGTCAGCCAGCTAGTAACACTCAGGCTGGATGAAAAAAAAAAAAAATCTCCCTGTCACAGCCTCCGTTTTTTCCTACCTTTCCCTGGCTTTCTGTCTGTCTCCTGCCTGTCTCCAGCCTGTCCCTGTCTGTCCCTGCCTGTCTAACTGTCTGTCCCTCAGCTACACAGCGTTCTGTCTCTCACGAATGCAATAGAGAAATGAGGAAAAGCAAGATGGCCGCCGTTAAATACCGCTGTGTGACGTCACCGGGCTTGCTGGCTGCTGATAGGCTGCATGTGACTGCCCCAGCTTGCACTGGCGCGGGATACATGTCCAGACATGTCCCGTCCGCCATCTTAGAATGCCTGTAAATGTAAATGAATGGATGTTAAAGGAAAACTTCGAGTGATCGAATCGCGGGGAAATTCGGATTCAATCCGAATCGAATTTTTCCTGAAATTCGGATCGAATCCGGGTTCGTCCGGATCGATTCGCTCATCCCTAATGAATATGGCTGGAGCCAGTCGCTATCATGCGCTCCCATACAGTGCGGAACCTGACAAATAGCGACTCCTCACCCAATATTCAACATTACGGCAAACCGACTGAGTCGCTATCAACTACCGAACAACGGCCAAGCACAGCGACTACTAGCGGGCGCTGTGAAAATACTGCTACAGTCGCTCAACTGTCGCTACCTGCCGCTATTAATGAATCGGCCTCCCCGTTTCTGTACAGGATTTATATGCCTGTTTGCTGATTATTATAGTGATGAGAGGGTTAAACTGGGTGGTAAATTAGTTCCCAGGCCCCGAAAGATCCTGTATAAATAATAGTAATGGAGCAACTCCCCCCCTTTACTTTTATTTAATGAAGCCTCTGTGTTAATTTATGATAGAACACGTCTAGTAAAAAAAAAAAAAAAATTGGCAACTAGAATTTGTTTGCTATCAAAACATTGATAAATTGCCTCTAAATGGCTCTATAAACAACAAAAGACCAATTAAAACGCTTATAAAGAATGCCTGGTCCTATTTCCTTAGTGCTGTCTGCAGCTCAGCTTTAGCTTATACTGCTGAGTCCATAAAAATGAGACCTGCATCGGGGCCCGGAAGATCATCATTGTTGCTCCTCCAAATGATTAAACATATTTGAGCTCCCTTGGAATCATTTACATAAATGAAGCAGCATTTCTCTTAGGCCCTTATTTATGAAGGAATAGCGACAGGTAGCGACTGGTGAGCGGCCGGTAATGACGGGCCCCGCCACGAGAACGCCGGCTCCCCACCACAATCACACATTTATCAAGCCGATCCTGCTTAGCGACTGAGATAGCGCCATATAGCGACTCATTCATCATTATTCCAGCCTCAGCCCACAGCGCCAGTGTCCGACCTTGAACAGCGACAGGTATGACCTCTCGCTACCTGGCGCTCTCCAATGCATTTCAATGGAACACTCTTTAAATATTCATAATTAATTGTTATTAATGTTTTTTTTTTTTTTGTGAAAAATTCTGTGACCACTTCTGCCATGTTAGATAATTTTTTTAAGGTAAAAAAAAAAATGTGCAGAATTGATATTACAGGTCTGATATTAATGTATTCATATTACTAAATTATTTAAATTTTTTTTTATTTTTTGGTTTCCAAAAATATGGTTGTTTGGGGGTTAAAAAACTACTTTTAACACATCGCCTCCAGCGCTCTGGGGTTTAAACATGCATTTCACAGCGCGAGAATTTTTTGAGCGTGATTTTTTGATGAATATGGTGGGAGCCGGTCGCTCTGACCAGTCGCTATCATGCGCTCCCATACAACGCGGAACCTGTCAAATAGCGACTCCTCACCCTGTATTCAACATTACTGCACACTGACTCAGTCGCTATCAACAACCGAACAATGGCCAAGCACAGCGAAAATACTGCTACAGTCGCTCAACTGTCGCTACCTGCCGCTATTAATGAATCGGCCTCCATGTTGTCTCAGGCCCTTATTTAAGAAGGGATAGAGTCAGGTAGTGGCTGGTTAATGAGAGATAGCGACAGGTAGCAACTGGTGAACGCCGGACACGGCACGCAATTACACGTTTATCAAGCAGAATCTGTTTAGCGACTGGGATAGCGCCATGTAGCGTCTGATTCATCATTTTCACAGCCTCAGTGAACAGCGCCAGGTATGACCTCTCGCTACCTGTCGCTCTCCCATACATTTCAATGGACGAACCTTTTCTTCTCTTTAAACGGGGTATTTGTTTTTTTTTTTTTTTTTCAAAAAATCACAATCGAAATTCTGTGACCTCTTCTGACATTGAAAAAGCAGTTTTTTCACAATTTTTTTATTTTTTATAAATTTCTTCAGAAATGACATTACAGGTCTGCCATTAAAGTGTTCATGTTACAATGTTGTTACAATGTAATTCCATATGTTTTCGCTTTGTTACTAGTTGATAGATGCTGGAAAACAGACTTTAAACACACCGCCTCCTGCGCTGTGGGCTTCAGATAAGCATTTTTCAGCGCCAGAGATTTGTGAGGCTGTTTTTTAGCTGAATATGGTGCGAGTAGGTCGCTATGAGCAGTCGCTAACATGCGCTCCCATACAGCGCTGTACTGGTCAAATAGTGACTCCTCACAATGTATTCAACATTACTGAACAGCGACTGAGTCGCTATGAAGTAGCGACCCACGGACGAGCACAGCGACTACTAGCGGGCACTCTGAAAATGCCTGCTACAGACGCTCATCTGTCGCTGATGAATCAGCCTGTTGGTCTTCCATCATGTGGCAAGAAATGCATCACTTATGCCAGCTGGAAATGCATAGAAGAAAACACACAGCGCATCTTTATAATACATGCAGATGGAATAGAGAATCACATATCTGTGAGTCCCACACTGAGCCTGTCACTCGCATTAAAGTGGACCAACACCCAGGATTTTCACTATTCTGGGTGTTGGTCCACTTCCACGGGGCACCCCGATCCCCCGACCCTGCTGTGTGAAACCCCCCAGAAAGCCCAAAAAAACTCACCTCACCGCCGACGGACAAGCGACGGACAAGCTGAGGCTGCTGGAGGCCGCCTGTCGCGCGTCCCTCTTACATGGGGCGCGCCCACGCCGGCCATTCACAAACGTCAGGGGCGGGTGCGCGCCCTGCTAGAGGGACGCGCGAGAGGCGGCGGCGGCCCGCCTATGCGCCGTTAGAACGGGGAGAAGGTAAGGTTTGTGGGTGTTTCCGGGGGGGTTTCACACAGTGGGGCATCCCGATTTCGGATGTCCCGCGGGGAGGGAGTTGATCAACTATAAGATTCCCGGGCCGATCAGCGGTGGGTGTTGGTCCACTTTAAGCCAGATAATGATTCAAACAGCGGACATAGCCAGACATTATAGAGTATGAACAGGCGCATTTCTCACAGTAACAACATCTAATTTAGATAATATGTCATAATTAAGCTGCAGCGCATGTCACATCATATTCAACAGTTAACCTTAACAATACATTATATTTCATGTATTATGCGCAGCAAGTAAGTCAAGTATTACCCAGTGAGAATTGTACGGTAGAAGTAGGGGCGGTCCTCCCACGTTTCGGGGGATCTAGTCCCCTTTGTCAAGGAAATCGCCCTGTCGTGTTAAAGTGGCTTGAAACCCAGGGGGGATCGGCCCGGGAATCTATAAGATTCCGGGGCCGATCGGATCCGAAGTCGGGATGTCCCGCGGGAAGGACCCCACACGAAGCCCAGAAACCTTACCTCAGCCCTGTTCCATCGGCGTCTTGCGCTTCCCTTTAGCAGGGCGCGCACCTGCGCCGGCCGTTTGTGAATGGCCGGCGCAGACGTGCTTCCTGTTAGAGGGAAGCGCGAGACGCGCCCGCGGCTCGCGCATGCGCCGATGGAACAGGGCTGAAAGCGGACGCGCATACCACAGCGGCTCTGAGCGCTGTGATTGGCTGGAGCGGTCACGTGGGAGCGTGGTGAGGTGAGTGTTTCTGGGCTTTCGGGGGGGTTTCAGACAGCGGGGCACCCTCGATCGGGGTGCCACACCGAAGTGGACCAAAACCCAGGATAGTCAAAATCCTGTGTTTCGGTCCACTTTAAGCCACTCGAGCACTTTTTAAACAGGCGTGACGTCTCGCGGTGCCGCATATTAAAATGATGAAGGAATGGAAGGAAGCAAGAAAGAGAGGGGTGGAAGAAAGAGGGATTGAAGTAAGAGGAAAAGAAGGATGGAAGGACATATGGAGGGAAGTAAAAATTTAAGAAAGCAAGGGAAATATGATGAAAAAGATGAAATGAAGGAGGAAATTATGAAAGAAAGGAAAGTGGGAAGCATGGAAGCAAGTCAGGAAGGAGAGAAGCATGAAGTAAATGAAGGTAGAAAAGAAGAAAGAGGGGAAACATGAAATGAAGGCAAGAAAGAGAGGGAGGAAAAATAGAAGAAGCTTGCATTTCAGCATTTCACCAGCTGCCTGCCTCTGGTGAAACATTTTCACATTTTAATTAGTTTCATTTATCTACAGGTACAGATTTCTCTATAGTCAAAGGATCACCTCTTGATCCTCGCTTATTACCTCCAAATTCTCTTGTTTGCACACAGTCTTAGGTATCTAATGATGTTTCCAGTTAATTATCTAAAGTGACGGCGCCTCTCAGTGGGGGCATCGGCAGGGCGTTCTTGTTATCTTTTTTATCGGGCGCAGAGAGAGCCGAGAGTTCCCGTTAATTAAATGGTGTCTCTCCTGTTGATGTGTTTTATAGGCGACGCCAGCTTGGCTTTCAGCTGTAACTTTAAGGGAATTAGATCTGATATCAGTTACATATTTATCAGCGGGAAGCTCAGCAGCTTGGGGAGTCGGTGTAAACCCAGGATGGATCAATAGTTCATGTTTTAAAGGAAATACCCAGTATTGTTTTTGGAACATTACAAGAGTTCAACCAGGGAAAGAAGAATCATGTTTAGTTACTTTCCTGGGTCAGCTAGAGTAGGAGATAGAGGGGGGAGGAGAGGTAAGAGAGAGGTGGAGGCTGATTCATTACTAACGCCAGGTATCGGCAGATGAGTGTCTGTAGAGCGACTGTTAGTAGACGCTGTAAGCGCGTATCGAGCGCTGTAACAGAGCATTTCAGTCGCTGCAGTAACCTGGCCGGCATTGATGAATATGATGTATGTTGGGCGCTGTAACACCAGTACAGCACTGCAGGGAACGAGAGGTAGTGCCAGCTCAGTGCGACCGACTCTCGGCGCTCCAAACCATACTTATCAAAAAGGACCCACACACAGCGTTGGCGCTCTAACAGGCTGATTCATCATTAGCGGCAGGTAGCGACAGATGAGCGTCTGTAGCAGGCATGTTCAGAGCGCCCGCTAGTAGTCGCAGAGCTCGGCCGTGGGTCACTACTTTATAACAACTCAGTCGCTGTTCAGTAATGGTGAATACATTGTGAGGAGTCGCTATTTGACCAGTACAGCACTGTATGGGAGCGCATGTTAGCGACTGCTCATAGCGACCGACTCACACCATATTCAGGAAAAAAAACAGCTGCAAAAATCTCTGGTGCTGAAAAATAGTTGTTTGAAGCCCAGAGCGCAGGAGGCGGTGTATTTAAAGTGTGTTTTCAAGCATCTATCAACTAGTAACAAAGCGAAAACATGGAATTACATTGTAATAACATTGTAACATGAACACTTTAATGCCAGACCTGTAATGTCATTTTTGATGAAATATTTAAAAAATGAAAAAAATATGAAAAAACTGTTTTTCAATGCCAGAATAGGTCACAGAATTATTTGTGATTTTTTGGAGAAAAAAAAAAAAAAACCTGTTTAAAGAGAAGAAAAGGTTCGTCCATTGAAATGTATGGGAGAGCGACAGGTAGCAAGAGGTCATACCTGGCGCTGTGCAAGGCTGAACGCTGGCGCTGTTCGCTGAGGCTGTAAAAATTATGAATCAGACGCTACATGGCGCTATCCCAGTCGCTAAACAGATTCTGCTTGATAAATGTGTAATTGCGTGCCGTGTCCGGCGTTCAGTCGCTATCTGTCGCTACCTCTCATTAACCAGCCACTACCTGACGCTATCCCTTCTTAAATAAGGGCCTAAATCTTGCCGCTGTAGCATAGAGCGCCAGACACTGATCAAAGTCTGTTTTTGAACACATATCCACCAGTAACAAAGCGAAAACACATGGAATGACATTGTTATAACACTGTGACATTAACACTTTAGTGCCAGACCTGTAATGACAATTCTGTTTGTTTGCAGCCAGGAGAGGTCACACAATGATTGGAGCAAGCAAATGAACGGCCATTGAAATGTATGGGAGAGTGACAGTGAGCGAAAGGTAATACCTGGCGCTCTGGAAGCTAGAGCGCCAGCGCTATACACTGAGCCGCCTGCAATAATACATGTGACGCTACATGGCGCTGTTAGATTCGCTCACCAGATTCATAAATGTGGTTTTGCGTACAGCGCCCGGCGTTCACCAGACACTGCCTGCCGCTACGAGGCGCTACCTGGCGCTATCCCTTGTTATATAACCCCCAAAGAATACAGGGACAATGGAAGAGTTGGGAGGTTAGAAAGATAACAGCAAATTAAGAAAGATTGAGAGGAAGGAATAGCAGCAAGAAGTAGAGGCAGAGGAGAAGTGGAAGAAAAGTAAGGAAGAAAAGAAGGAAGCAAAAGGAGATAGAAAAATGAATAGTGAAAGGAGCACACAGAGGATGGAAGATAGAAAGTGTGGAAGGTTAGGGAGAAAATAGCAAATTAAAGTGGACCAAAACCCACGGCAATCGGCCCGGGAATCCCGATCGATTCCACCCCCCCAGGGCATCCAAAATCGGGATGTCCCCCCGTGTGAAACCCCCAGGTCGCCCCATACACTTACTATGTTACCCGGTCCAATGGCACATGCGCGAGCGGGGGACGCATCCCCGCTATCCCTCTAGTAGGGTGCATGCCTGCGCCGGACATTTGTGAATGGCTGGTGCAGACACGCTCCCTGTTGGAGGGTAGCGGGGGATGCGGCCGCCAGTACGCTTGGAGCCGCTGGCCTTAGACAATGTGACGTCAGCAGCTCCGAGCCAGCTGATTGGACGAGCAGCCACGCATGTGCCGTAATGCATTTAAAAGGATTTTTCCTGCAAAAGGTTAAGACAAAAAATCAGCGGCTTTAGTTCAGTGCTGTGTCTCCTCTCAGCTCGGCACCATGAATAAGTAAATACACTTTCTCATCTGCCCCTTCAGTACCACCCTGCAGATGTGGATTATCAATAGTAGCCTGAGGAGCTAGTGCAGGCCACACCCCCTCTGTATTAATAGCACTCTCGGAGCTACCATTCAAGCCCAGCTAACCCCGTCCCAACCTCCGCCCAGCTCTCCCAGTGCCGACATTATTATTATTATTATTATTATTATTATTATACAGCATCATAACTCCAAGGGCCACGCCCAAATGCTTCACGTAAGAAATTGTAAGGTAAAACTGTAAACCTTGATATCTTGGCCATTTCTTTCTCAAAACAGAAAACAGAAAGCTGTTTAGGCCAGTGCCAAATGTAGCCAGACACAATGAAAAGCGGTTTAGGCCAGTTCTAAATGTAGCCAGACACAATGAAAAGAGGTTTAGGCTGTGCCAAATGTAACCAGACACAATGAAAAGCGGTTTAGGCCAGTGCCAAATGTAGCCAGACACAATGAAAAGCGGTTTAGGCCAGTGCTAAATGTAGCCAGACACAATGAAAAGCGGTTTAGGCCAGTGCCAAATGTAGCCAGACACAATGAAAAGCGGTTTAGGCCAGTGCCAAATGTAGCCAGACACAATGAAAAGCGGTTTAGGCCAGTGCCAAATGTAGCCAGACACAATGAAAAGCGGTTTAGGCCAGTGCCAAATGTAGCCAGACACAATGAAAAGAGGTTTAGGCCAGTGCCAAATGTAGCCAGACACAATGGAAAGCAGTTTAGGCCAGTGCCAAATGTAGCCAGACACAATGGAAAGCAGTTTAGGCCAGTGCCAAATGTAGCCAGACACAATGAAAAGCAGTTTAGGCCAGTGCCAAATGTAGCCAGACACAATGGAAAGCGGTTTAGGCCAGTGCCAAATGTAGCCAGACACAATGGAAAGCGGTTTAGGCCAGTGCCAAATGTAGCCAGACAATGAAAAGCAGTTTAGGCCAGTGCCAAATGTAGCCAGACACAATGAAAAGCGGTTTAGGCCAGTGCCAAATGTAGCCAGACACAATGAAAAGCGGTTTAGGCCAGTGCCAAATGTAGCCAGACACAATGAAAAGCGGTTTAGGCCAGTGCCAAATGTAGCCAGACACAATGAAAAGCGGTTTAGGCCAGTGCCAAATGTAGCCAGACACAATGAAAAGCGGTTTAGGCCAGTGCCAAATGTAGCCAGACACAATGGAAAGCGGTTTAGGCCAGTGCCAAATGTAGCCAGAAAATGGAAAGCAGTTAAGGCCAGTGCCAAATGTAGCCAGACACAATGAAAAGCGGTTTAGGCCAGTGCCAAATGTAGCCAGACACAATGAAAAGTGGTTTAGGCCAGTGCCAAATGTAGCCAGACACAATGAAAAGCAGTTTAGGCCAGTGCCAAATGTAGCCAGACACAATGGAAAGCAGTTTAGGCCAGTGCTAAATGTAGCCAGACACAATGGAAAGCAGTTTAGGCCAGTGCCAAATGTAGCCAGACACAATGGAAAGCAGTTTAGGCCAGTGCCAAATGTAGCCAGACACAATGGAAAGCAGTTTAGGCCAGTGCCAAATGTAGCCAGACACAATGGAAAGCAGTTTAGGCCAGTGCTAAATGTAGCCAGACACAATGGAAAGCAGTTTAGGCCAGTGCCAAATGTAGCCAGACACAATGAAAAGCGGTTTATGCCAGTGCCAAATGTAGCCAGACACAATGAAAAGCGGTTTAGGCCAGTGCCAAATGTAGCCACACACAATGAAAAGCGGTTTAGGACAGTGCCAAATGTAGCCAGACACAATGAAAAGCGGTTTAGGCCAGTGCCAAATGTAACCAGACACAATGAAAAGGGGTTTAGGCCAGTGCCAAATGTAGCCAGACAATGGAAAGCAGTTTAGGCCAGTGCCAAATGTAGCCACACACAATGAAAAGCGGTTTAGGCCAGTGCCAAATGTAGCCAGACAATGAAAAGCGGTTTAGGCCAGTGCCAAATGTAGCCAGACACAATGGAAAGCGGTTTAGGCCAGTGCCAAATGTAGCCACACACAATGAAAAGCGGTTTAGGCCAGTGCCAAATGTAGCCAGACAATGAAAAGCGGTTTAGGCCAGTGCCAAATGTAGCCAGACACAATGAAAAGGGGTTTAGGCCAGTGCCAAATGTAGCCAGACACAATGAAAAGCGGTTTAGGCCAGTGCCAAATGTAGCCAGACACAATGAAAAGCGGTTTATGCCAGTGCCAAATGTAGCCAGACACAATGAAAAGCGGTTTGTGCCAGTGCCAAATGTAGCCACACACAATGAAAAGCGGTTTAGGCCAGTGCCAAATGTAGCCAGACAATGAAAAGCGGTTTAGGCCAGTGCCAAATGTAGCCAGACACAATGGAAAGCGGTTTATGCCAGTGCCAAATGTAGCCAGACACAATGAAAAGCGGTTTATGCCAGTGCCAAATGTAGCCAGACACAATGAAAAGCGGTTTGTGCCAGTGCCAAATGTAGCCAGACACAATGGAAAGCGGTTTATGCCAGTGCCAAATGTAGCCAGACACAATGAAAAGCGGTTTATGCCAGTGCCAAATGTAGCCAGACACAATGAAAAGCGGTTTGTGCCAGTGCCAAATGTAGCCAGACACAATGGAAAGCGGTTTAGGCCAGTGCCAAATGTAGCCAGACACAATGAAAAGCGGTTTATGCCAGTGCCAAATGTAGCCAGACACAATGAAAAGCGGTTTGTGCCAGTGCCAAATGTAGCCACACACAATGAAAAGCGGTTTAGGCCAGTGCCAAATGTAGCCAGACAATGAAAAGCGGTTTAGGCCAGTGCCAAATGTAGCCAGACACAATGGAAAGCGGTTTATGCCAGTGCCAAATGTAGCCAGACACAATGAAAAGCGGTTTATGCCAGTGCCAAATGTAGCCAGACACAATGAAAAGCGGTTTGTGCCAGTGCCAAATGTAGCCAGACACAATGGAAAGCGGTTTATGCCAGTGCCAAATGTAGCCAGACACAATGAAAAGCGGTTTATGCCAGTGCCAAATGTAGCCAGACACAATGAAAAGCGGTTTGTGCCAGTGCCAAATGTAGCCAGACACAATGGAAAGCGGTTTAGGCCAGTGCCAAATGTAGCCAGACACAATGAAAAGCGGTTTATGCCAGTGCCAAATGTAGCCAGACACAATGAAAAGCGGTTTATGCCAGTGCCAAATGTAGCCAGACACAATGAAAAGCGGTTTGTGCCAGTGCCAAATGTAGCCAGACACAATGGAAAGCGGTTTAGGCCAGTGCCAAATGTAGCCAGACACAATGAAAAGCGGTTTGTGCCAGTGCCAAATGTAGCCAGACACAATGGAAAGCGGTTTAGGCCAGTGCCAAATGTAGCCAGACACAATGGTCTAACAATTGGGCTTTGCCTGAAATATCATTTGCAATAATGAGCTGTAAGGAGAATTGGATGGGGGCTTTATTAAAGTGGACAAAAATCCAGGATTTTGACTATCCCGGGTTTTGGTCTTTGCCCCCCAGGAACCCTAATGTGGGATGCCCTGCTGTGTGAAACCCCCCAGACCACCCACTCCAACTCACCTTTCCCAGGTCTTACAGCGCATGTGTGGCCTCCCATCCAATCAGCGCACGTTCGACTGCTCTGCCAGAAACTTGTCTAAGCTCGCCTAAGCACTCGGCCCAGCTGAGTCCAGCCGAGCGCATCGGTGGCCACATCCCCACTGCCCTCTAACAGGGAGCGTGCCCGCGCCAGGCATTCACAAACGCCTACTAAAGGTATAGCAAGGAGTGGCCACTGCTCACCCATTGGATCTGGGAGAAGGTGAGTTTACTGGGCGACCTGGGTGGTTTTACACAGCGGGGCATTCCGAACCTGAATGCGAGGGCATATGCCTGCTCTGGAGTCGCTAAGGGGGTTATTCATCAAGGTATAGCGCCAGGTAGTGCCACATAGCGCCAGGTAGCGTCTGGTGAACGCCGGGCGCTGTATGTAAAACTACATTTAAGAAAGGGAATCTGGTGAGCGACTCTAACAGCGTCATGTAGCGTTCAATGTAGTATTACAGGTGGCTCAGTGTATAGCGCCGGCGCTCTAGGCTCAGGAGCTCCATGTAGTACCTGTCGCTCTCCCATACATTTCAATGGGGCTTCATTTGGTTGTGTTTTAACAGCGTGGTTGCCAATTAATTTTTTATTTTTTTTTGCTCCAATCATTGTGTGACCTCTCCTGGCTGCAAACAAACACTTTTACATACCTCCCTACTTTTGTATATGTGAAAGCGGGACAAGCCCCGCCACCGACCACGCCCCCGACCCCACCCCCACCACGCCCCCAACCCCACCCCCACCACGCCCTGACCACACCTCCTGTCACGCCCTCCAGCAATGTCGGCTGCCTTCACCCCTGCATGCCAGCCTGCGTAAGTCTTTTTAATCCCCAACCCAGCCCCCCGCGCCAGCCCCCTGCGCGCACACCCGCTCGCCGGCCGATGTTAATTTAGAAGGAGCCGGCGTCATTGCGGCCCTGGACACACCGCAACGGCGCAGGCTGTCCCGGGACATTTCTTAATGGTCCGGGACCGCGGGATTTCCTGCAAAAATCGGGACAATCCCGGGAAAATCGGGACAGTTGGGAGGCATGCTTTTATATGTTATTTTTTTTATATTTTTATGCAGAATTGTCATTACAGGTCTGGCACTAAAGTGTTATTGTCCCAGTTCTAAAACAATGTAATTCCATGTGTTTTCGCTTTGTTACTGGTGGATATGTGTTCAAAAACAGACTTTAATCACACAGCGGCATTCTATGCTACAGCGCCCAGCTTTAGAGCGCCGATGCTGTGTGTGTGTAGCTTTTTCTTGAATATGGTGTTGAGCGCTGAGTGCCGGACGCACTGAGCTGGCGCTACCTCTCGCTCGCCGCAGCGTTATACTGTTGTTAGAGCACCCAACACACATCATATTCATCAATGCCAACCAGGTTACTACAGCGACCGAGATGCTCTGTTACAGCGCCCGATACCCGCTTACAGCGTCTACTAGAGGTCGCTCTAAGCACTGCTATACAGATGCTCATCTGGCAATACGTGGCGCTAGTAGTGAATCAGCCTTAAACCGGACCTTCAGCGCGATTTAATGAAAAGCCCAAACTCTTAAAAAACAGTTCCCCAGAATCTAAAATTAATATATTTTACGTTTTTAGTCACTAACTTATTATTCTTTCCCCCACTGGGCTGCAACTCTGTTCAGGAATTTAGGATACGGGCGCCGCCATCTTGACTCAGAAGCATCACACTTACTGAGGAGAGGAGAGTGGGATAAGGTACAGGGGGGCAGGTTATAACTGTGCTTTGCTCAGACAGAGTAGAGCTGGGGTCAGGTAAAGGTCAGCAGTCCCAGAATGCAGAGCAGCACAGTCAGGAGGCACTTCGTGTTTGCAGGCTGCCTGATAAGATGGCGGCTTCCATAAGCCACCATCTTGGATGTTTAAAGGCTCATAACATGCAGTAGATGCAGGTAGGATGATTTTTAATGTGAGCAATCTGTATGTACAGGGTGTGGGAAACATATAAGATAGACTCTTATTCAGATTGAAGGTACGCTTTAACGACTCCAGGGTGGGCTTTGGTCCACTTTAATGCAGAATTAAAGTTACAAGTTGAAAATCTCTGATAATCCATTTTCATTCTGTGTTGTGAAAATCAAAGAAAGAAAAGCACAATATTGCTATTACTACAGTTAAAATTCTATAACAATAAAGTAGCCAAATACCTTTTTAGCAAATCACATAATTCTACAGGCTGTAATACATTATCGCCACCAAGTGGCTGGCATGGGGGGTGCAGTTTATTTTTGTCTCTGAAATCTTACTTCATCCCTAAAATCTTCTTCGTCTACCTGTATTTTCTTTTGCTTTTTTTCTCTCAAGTTCGCAGATGTCCTCTCCTCTCTATCCGCAATAAATGCCTGAAACCTGACTGGCCTTTTATAGAAGGTTTATGCTTTCAAATGTGTTTTCAATACAAGAGATGTCACTTCAAATAGCAGAGAAATGATCATCTCTCTCAGATCTCTCTCACATTTCATAGCGAACATGTAGCGCTTAGCTGTACAGTAACATTTGTCGCTATGTTCTGCTTGAGATGGCGAGATAAATTCCCTCTTGAACCTTATAGAAGATAAAATAAGATCATGGCGTACAGAAGAAAAAAAGAGATGAAAATCAAGGGGGGGGGGTGTACACCAACTGTTTAAGACCCTGTGTCTGTCTTCTATGTTTCCCACACCCTGTACATACAGATTGCCCACATTAAAAATCATCCTACCTGCATCTACTGCCTTTTCTGATCTTTCAAACATTAAAGGTGACCCATGGAGACTCAGGCTCACGCGCTCACTGTGTTCGCTTTGGACGCCGGCCGCCGGAGTGACGCCATTCGCTGGAGATGGGCGGCTTGCGGTTTCGGGCGGGACAGGTGAGTGTGTGGCTCCCCCTTATAAGCTTGTCTAGGTGATACGCCATCGTATGATTAAGGGCTCGTTGAAGCCTGAAACGCGTCACGTTTGTTGGTGAGGGGTAGGGGTGATACCGTTATTGCCTTTGACACTCTGCATGAATTTCCTATGGAATACCATTTTAACATTATGTCAAGTAAAAGTTACGTTTTATTCCGTGAGCTGGACTTATCTTGGTTTGCTACCATGGAGACTCAGGCTGCCTGCAGACAGGAAGTATCTTCTGACTGGGAGGCCGATTCATTAACAGCGGCAGGTAGCGACAGTTGAGCGACTGTAGCGGCATTTTCAGAGTGCCCGCTAGTAGTCGCTGTGCTTGGCCGTTATTCGGTTGTTGATAGCGACTCAGTCGGTTTGCCGTAATGTTGAATATTGGGTGAGGAGTCGCTATTTGACAGGTTCCGCGCTGTATGGGAGCGCATGATAGCGACTGGCCCTAGCAACCGGCTCCCACCATATCCATTAAAAAATCACGCTCAAAAAAATATTGCGCTGTAAAATGCATGTTTAAACCCCAAAGCGCTGGAGGCGATGGGTTAAAAGTATTTTCTTAAAGTGGACCAACACCCAGGATTTTGACTATCCTGGGTGTTGGTCCACTTAGGTGGGGCACCCCGATCGGGGGTGTCCCGCTGTGTGAAACCCCCCCGATCGCCGCAAAAACTCACCTCTCCCCGCTCCCACGTGACCTCGTCCGGCCAATGACAGCGCTCAGAGCAGCTCTGGTATGCGCGTCCAAAGCCGATTGGACGCGCATACCAGAGCGCTGTCATTGGCTGCGTCTCTCGCTTCCCTCTAACAGGGAGCGCGCCTGCGCCGGCCATTCACAAAACGGCCGGCGCGGGAGCGCGCCCTGCTAGAGGGAAGCGAGAGACGCGGCCGCGTCTCGCGCATGCGCCGTTGGATCGCCGGTAAAGTGAGGATTGTGGGCCTCCTGGGGGGTTCCTCCCCGCGGGACATCCCGATTTCGGATGCCCCGCGGGGAGGGATCTGATCGGTCCGGGAATCATATAGATTTCCGGGCCAATCCCCCCTGGGTGTTGGTCCACTTTAAAAACCATATTTTTGGAAACCAAAAAAAACTAGTTTTTAAATAATTTAGTAATATGAATACATTAATATCAGACCTGTAATATCAATTCTGTACAATTTTTTTTTTTCCCTTAAAAAAATTATCTAAAGTGGTCACAGAATTTTTCACATTAAAAAAAAAAAAACATTAATAATACTTAATTATGAATATTTAAAGATTGTTCCATTGAAATGCATTGGAGAGCCCCAGGTAGCGAGAGGTCATACCTGTCGCTGTTCAAGGTCGGACGCTGGCGCTGTGGGCTGAGACTGGAATAATGATGAATGAGTCGCTATATGGCGCTATCTCATTCGCTAAGCAGGATTGGCTTGATAAATGTGTGATTGTGGTGGGGAGCCGGCGTTCTCGTGGCGGTGCCCGTCATTACCGGTCGCTCACCAGTCGCTATTCCTTCATAAATAAGGGCCTATGCCTCTCTGCATTCTGGGATTGCTGTCCTTTTCCTGACCCCAGCTTTGCTCTGTCTGTAACCCCGCCCCCTGCATTTGCCCCCTTCCCCTCTCCTGTTGCTTCTGAGGAATAATGGCGGCACCCGTATCTTGGAGTCCTGAACAGAGTTGCAGCCCAGTGGAGGAAAGAATAATATATAAGTGACTTGAAGCTTGAAATATATTAATTTGTTGGGCTTTTCATTAAATAACTGAAGGTCCGGTTTAAATCCCAACAAGGCTTACCAAACGGTCTGGTTGAAGGTTTGCTTGTGTCCTCTTGTTAATTTATAGTAAATTTAAATTACAATAGTGGGGAGGGGGGGGAAGGGGTATGTAGTGTTGTTATGGAAAGTATATTCATGTTTCAGTGGGAGGATGGCACTACTAACCATAGTTAGAAAAATGTAACAGAGAAAAGTGGTTTTGGGGCCTTTCCCTGTGTCCTGAGGGGTGAGGTCCCCTTTCTGGGATACGGCTCCCGTGCCGTATTCCTTACACTGGTAGGTTAGTCATTTTGCGTCAAAGCACTATAAACATCTTACAAATTTTACACAGTATGCATTCAAATCAAAAAATAAGCATGTCAAGCCCCGTGGGACACCCGCCTTCTAGGTAAGTCCACAACCCCCAATCTCCGCTGCTAGCTTCACCTATAGACAAGCCCCCCGTCTGCAGGGACGCTTTATATACCTCACCGGTCACGATTGCCCCCAGGACTTCGTAGCACAAAGGATGTGGACTTACAGGGGTGAAGGTGGATGAACCAGAGGCAAGACTGGGCGATGTCGGGTAAGTCGGGGTCATACACGGGTTATCTGTCCAATAACGCAGCACCAAAGGGAAGAGAGGGCAGAAGAGTCAAGATCGAGCCAGGGGTCAAGCCGGGAGGTCACGGGTACGCAGTACAAAGGGCGAGGAAGATTTGTAGTCAGGAAACAAGCTAAGGTCGATCCAGGCAGCAATCACAGAGTGGTCAAACAACGCAGGGTCGGTAACGGAATTAAATGCGGAACTAGACAAAATCACACCCAGCAGCACGCTATCACGGGCACTGATACACTGGAGGGGTAAAACCTTTATAGGGCTAAAGTGCACAGGATTGGACAAGGGGAGTGTCTGATTGGTGCTACACAATTCCTGGGCTGATGGCCCCGTTTAAATACTGAAGGGCGTTTCGCCCAGAACATACTTTGTGCTCATTGGCCCTTCAATTACTGCAGTGCCGCCGGAGGTCATAAGAAAGCCGTGCTTGCGCACACGCAAGCTGAGCAGGGAGAGATGTGACGACTGGAGGGGGTGGGAACACTCTGGCCCGCTCGATCAGACACCGCTCGGCGGGGATGTGGCTACCGGGCAGGGAGAGAGCCTGTCAACCGCCAAAGCCTGCGCCGCCCTCAGACGCCGAGGGACTGGTGAGAAGGTTGGTTGTTCCTGACAAAGCATATACATGCAGCTCCGATGTTATATACAAGTATTGGTTTCTCTAAACTTAATTTTGTAACTAGTGAGTTATCCCCTTTGTAGCAAGTTTATAGGGTATTCTGTCCTTGTAGCAAACTTGATACCCCGTTTGTAGCAACTGTCGATATTTGGATTGTCAGTGTACAGACGCGCTTCGCCTTTACGGCTTCCTCAGTGTACAGTATCCTGGTAATGATAGCATGGTTTTCATGGGGTAATTAGGTAAGCAATGAGGTGTAAAAGAACAATAATAGTACATAAGAGAACCAAAATTTAAATAATCACTATTGTCCAGCCTATAATCTCTCATGGTTGGCTAGCCAGCATGTCCAGCTGATTCTTCATAGAGGTCTGCATGCAAGGCATTACGGAGAAGCCAGCCACATCTCCACAACCACATTCTGTCCAACATGCAAAGCAATTCATCTATAAACAATAGTTAAAGTTTTAGACTGGATTGATTCCAGACTTGATATAACTATATCCAAATTGATCAGCAAATCTCTAATGAAGTCATGTCACAACATATCTGACAAATAATTCCTCTTCACATCATAGTCTGCCTTAAGAACGAGCTAATTATTTCCTTCCATGGGACAGATATTTCTGCAGGCGACAAGCTCTGGGATGTAATAGAAGCAGCACTTGAAATAACAGTTGAATTACACATGGCAACCAATTATCTTCTCCTTATCTGCTTCTTCAGATACACAGAAGGCTGACCAAGGGTGCCCTCCACAGCTCTCTCCATTTGCTCAGCCTCTTCTCTATCCTTATGTGGATCACAGATGGGTTGTTTTCTTGTAAATAAAAGGTCTGTAGAACTGATGTTTACAGTATAATTTGCCCAAATTGCTTTCCTATGCTCACATAATTATACTGTCATGTCATCTTTACTCTATATTCATATACAATTATATTACCACAATGGCGTAGGCGCTTAGGATTTTTAAGCACTGGGCTCAACAGAATTCCTTTACAGAAAAAAATTGCTAAATGCTTTCCTATGCTCGCAAAATTATACTAATGTCATCATTCCTCTATATTCATATATATTCATATTACCACAATGGCGTAGGTGCTTGGGATTTTTAAGCACTGGGCTTACCAAAATTCTTTTACAGAAAAAATTGCTAATTGCTTTCTTATGCTCGCAATTATACTAATGTCACCTTTCCTCTATATTCATATTGATTTATGACAGCATGTGTCTTACCAGACAAGGAAGCATCATTGGAACTGAAGGCAATGTATTGGGTTGGGTTGTACTTTGCCTCGGGACTGAATTTCGATGAATCCTAGAGTCGCGTTGTCACTCAGTTAAGATGGGGAGGCCAATTCATTAATAGCGGCAGGTAGCGACAGTTGAGGGACTGTACCGGCATTTTCAGAGCGCCCGCTAGTAGTCGCTGTGCTTGGCCATTGTTCGGTTGTTGATAGCAAGTCGGTGTGCAGTAATGCTGTATACGGGGTGACGAGTCGCTATTTGACAGGTTCCGCGATGTATGGGAACCCACCATATTCATCAAAAAATCACGCTCAAAAAATTCTCGCGCTGTGAAATGCATGTTTAAACCCCAGAGCGCTGGCGGCGATGTGTTAAAAGTAGTTTTTTAACTCCCAAACCACCATATTTTTGGAAACCAAAAAAAAAAATTTTTTTAAGAATTTAGTAATATGAATACAATAATACCAGACCTGTAATATCAATTCTGCACAATTTTTTTTTTTTTACCTTAAAAAAAATATCTAACATGGCAGAAGTGGTCACAGAATTTTTCACATTTAAAAAAAAAAAAAAAAACATTAATAACAATTAATTATTAATATTTAAAGATTGTTCCATTGAAATGCATTGGAGAGCGCCAGGTAGCGAGAGGTCATACCTGTCGCTGTTCAAGGTCGGACGCTGGCGCTGTGGGCTGAGGCTGGAATAATGATGAATGAGTGGCTATATGGCGCTATCTCAGTCGCTAAGCAGGATCGGCTTGATAAATGTGTGATTGTGGTGGGGAGCCGGCGTTCTCGTGGCGGGGCCCGTCATTACCGGCCGCTCACCAGTCGCTACCTGTCGCTATTCCTTCATAAATAAGGGCCTAAGCCAGCAGCTGCTTCCATAATGAACCTTGGTTCCGGCGTCGGGTGGCAGAAGTGGCGTTGACTGACAGCTCCTGTTTGACATCTCTCCCACCTCTGACATCCGGTGTTGCTATGCAACACTGATGTAGCCCCAGCCAGTACAACAGCTGACCACCTACAGTGCTTTGAAAAAGTATTCATACCCATTGAACCCTAGGATGAATAACTAACCTAGCAGCTGCTTCCATGATGATCCTTGGTTCCGATGTCAGGTGGCAGTAGTGGCATCGAAGGGCGGCTCCTGTGTGGCATCTCTCCCACCTTTGACATCTGGTGTTGCTATGCAACACTAATGTCACCCCAGCCGGTGCAACAGCTGATCATCTACAATGCTTTGAAAAAGTATTCATACTCCTTGAACCCCAGGATAAGTAACTAACCTAGCAGCTGCTTCCATAATGATCCTTGGTTCCGACGTTGGGTGGCAGAAGTGGCATTAAAGGGCAGATCCTGTTTGGCATCTCTCCCATCTCCGACATCTGGTGTTGCTATGCAACACTGATGTCACCCCAGCCGGTGCAACAGCTGACCACCTGCTGTGCTTTAAAATAGTATTCATACCCCTTGAACAGTTTTTTAATGCATTTTAACACATTTATAAATGCTACAATGATACAGCAACACAAAGCAGCAAGCACTTTTGCAAGGAAATGATAAATTATTTTTCAAATTTCCTAAAAAAAGAGAAAAAAGAGGAAAAAGTGTGGCGTGCATATATATTTATACTTTGTAGGACTACCTTTAGCTGCAATTACAGCTACAAGTCTGTTGGGGTTTGTGTCTAGCAGCTTTGCACATCTAGAGGCTGACATTTTTGCCCATTCGTCTTTGCAAAATAGCTCAAACTGCAAATGGGCCTTCTTATGGTTTGCTTTTAAAAATGGCTTCTTCTTGCCACTCTTCCATAAAGGGCAGATTTGTAGAAACCATGACGGATAGTTGTCCTGTGGAAATATTCTCCCACCTGAGCTGTGTATATCCTCAGCTCCTCCAGAGTGAACCTGGGCCTTTTGGTTACTTCTCTAATTAGTACTGTCCTCGCCTGGGCTGTCAGTGGACAGTGGGCGGCCATGTCTTGGTAGGTTTGCAGTTGTGCCATACTCCTTCCATTTATATATAATGGATTGAACAGTGCTCCATGACATATTCAGAGCTCAGGCAATTTTTTTATAGCCCAAACCAACAATAAACTTCACCACAACTTTATCCCTGAGCTGTCTGGTGTGTTTCTTGGTTTTCGTGATTCTATTCGGTCACTTATGTTTTTTAGCAAACCTCTGAGACCTTCACAGACAAGCTGTAGTTATACTGAGAATAAATCACAAACAGGTGGACTCTATTAATTAGGTGTTTCAGGATGAGTAACTAACCAAACAGCCATTCCATGATGATCCTTGGTTCCGGCGTCGGGCGGCAGAAGCGGCGTTGACTGGCAGTTCCTGTATGGCATCTCTCCCACATCAGACATCTGGTGTTGCTATATGCAATGTCCCCCCAGCCACCCCAGCAGCAGTTGACCAGTAATCCCCCCCCTCTTTTTGCCAAGCCCTGTTGCTGCTCCCGCTATGCCTGACCGCGTGTTTGCTGCAGTTAATCTCTGCTTCTGTTAAACTGAATGCAATTGATCACACTGGATTTTATTAGGGGGTATCAGAGTACAGAGGGATCAATACATATGTTTGTCATTGCAGATTCCGCAAAATTCATAGAATGGTTTCTTTTATTCTATTCTTTTCTATTTTTCCTTCTTTCTATTATTTGTATCTTTTTTCATCTGTTCTTTCTGCCATCCCTTTTCTTTCCTTTCTTTCTTGTTTTCTTTTTTTCTTATCTTATTTCTGTTGGTCCTTCTATTCTTTGTTTCTTTCCTTCTATTATTTTCTTTCTTTATTTCCATCTATTCTTTGTTTCTGTCATTCATTCTATGCTTTTGTTCTTTCCATTTATTTTTTTTATTTTTTTTATTCTCTCATGGTAGAAATAAAACCCAGGGGTGACAGGTTTAGTGTATCAGGGGTGACAGAACCTGTCACCCCGGATGTCCTCTTCCTTTAAAAGAATGAAAAACAAACCTGGCTGGATATTTCTTGATGCCGGGTGTATAACTGACCCCTCCCCCCCACCATCCAGCATATTTATATGGATTTTAATCAATGGGGCATTTTTCGCAATAGTGCTCCTTTAAGTATGGAGTGGCATACCACATAGCAATGGGCCCATTGAGACTCTATCGCCCAAGGGCCCGCATATGCCTGAAGCCTTCCCTGCAAACAGGCATTAGCATTTACTGCTCTCTACTGGCTATTGTACTGTAGTCACGCTGCTATCTGTGAATAATAACATGTCGTGATGAACATCCCATATAATAAAACACGCAGTACGAATTCTCTAGTCTTAAAGGGGCCACAGCACTCAAACCAGTTAGCTTGCTGACCAACCTACAATCTGTCTCTAAACTTGGTTAAAAACAGGGGGCTCGGTCACACACATCTGCAAAAGTATGCTTAAGCTGCACCACCAGCGCCAAGGTGCCCCTGTGAGGTGCAGTCCTAACTCTAGTACTAATTCTAGTCTCTAAGAGCCCCATTTGGGACATACAATGCAATAGATAAATTGGGAGCAGGCTTACCTGAGGTTGCCCTAAACCTCAAGTGCAAGCCATGGGGGTGGAAGGGTCAAAGACCTTGCAATACAGCCTAGACCCCACACTCCATGTGCTTGCACAAATTCAAAGAAACAAAAGAGGGGTGGCAGCCGCTCAGACCATTTTATAACTAACCAGGGAGGTGCACATTAGCAGGGCAATTAGAATAGACAAGTCTTAAAGGGGCCACAGCACTCAAACCAGTTAGCTTGCTGACCAACCTACAATCTGTCTCTAAACTTGGTTAAAAACAGGGAGCTCAGTCACACACATCTGCAGAAGTATGCTTAAGCTGCACCACCAAGCGCCAAGGTGCCCCTGTGAGGAATTCTCTAACCTTATCTGTACTTGCCTGCAAGAATGACGACATAAATGACTGCTATATTTGTGTTACTCACTGGAGCCCGTTATAATTACGGTCTCAGTGTGTTCAGGGAAACCATCACACAGGTAGCTGGGCCTTCAGCAATGATCACTTGGCTGTAATCAACTCCAGTTCCTCCACAATTTAGGTGAACCTATAGCATGGATGGAATTGCTGCCCCTGTCCATCCGTGCTCGTGGTGTGAGTGAGCTCGGCAGGCCACAGTGGTTGTACTTTCCGGGCTTGCTCACATTGGGTGGAGACACGACCACATTTGGAGTGTGAGTAAATGTAGAGTTTTGGGGGCTCTGGGAATTCCCTACAAGAAACACAGAAAATAAGGTCCGCACTCGCCACAACTTGATATAAAATTGTATCAAATTTATTGGGGCTCACAAAAGAGGGACAAAACACGAGACAAAATTAAAAAACATATACATAACCACAGGAGATCCCTAAAAAAGGCGCTTGGAATATAGCAAATGATGGCATTATATATAACTAAGAGGCCGATTCATTAATAGTGGCAGGTAGCGACAGTTGAGCGACTGTAGCGGTATTTTCACAGCGCCCGCTAGTAGTCGCTGTGCTTGGCCGTTGTTCGGTTGTTGATAGCGACTCAGTCGGTGTGCAGTAATGTTGAATACAAGGTGATGAGTCGCTATTTGACAGGTTCCGCGCTGTATGGGAGCGCATGATAGCGAATGGCCATAGCGACCGGCTCCCACCATATTCATTAACAAAATTCTTGCGCTGTGAAATGCATGTTTAAACCCCAGAGCGCTGGCGGCGATGGGTTAAAAGTAGTTTTTTAACCCCCAAACAGCCATATTTTTGGAAACCAAAAAAAATAAGTTTTTTAAATAATTTAGTAATATGAATACATTAATATCAGACCTGTAATATCAATTCTGTACTTTTTTTTTTTCCCTTAAAAAAATTATCTAAAATGGAAGAAGTGGTCACAGAATTTTTCACATTTAAAAAAAAAAAAAAAATTAATAACAATTAATTATTAATATTTAAAGATTGTTCCATTGAAATGCATTGGAGAGCGCCAGGTAGCGAGAGGTCATACCTGTCGCTGTTCAAGTTTGCACGCTGGCGCTGTGGGCTGAGGCTGGAATAATGATGAATGAGTGGCTATATGGCGCTATCTCAGTCGCTAAGCAGGATTGGCTTGATAAATGTGTGATTGTGGTGGGGAGCCGGCGTTCTCGTGGTGGGGCCCGTCATTACCGGCCGCTCACCAGTCGCTACCTTCATAAATAAGGGCCTTAGTCATATAGATAAACAATTAATTGAAAGCCAGCAGACAACAATTGTTATACATATGTGAACAGTCATCCCAGAAAGTGCTGGCTGTGAACAGGAAAAGACATCATAATCAATAAAAGGGCATTGTGCTTAATGAACAATAAAATGTATATAAAGTGCCAATGTGCTGTGTGCAGTATTAGTGAGCTATATTATATACAAACTATTACAAAAAAACAGTATGGTAAATGATCACCTGCTATACAGCAGGCAGCTAGTGACTACATGTAATCAAAATATATGACCAATCAGAAAAATTACATCACCTTTATAACATCATGTGAGCCATAGGGTCTCCCAGGAGAGCGGCCAGCCGACGCGTTGCGCGGAGTTCCCACTTTACTACGCACATTTGGAGCGTGGTCAAGGAAAAAATGTAAAGAAATAATGGAACACACAAATGCTGAACAGCACCAGCAAAAAATAATAGACGGGTGTTTGGGATTTTGGATGGACAACACACAATCAATAAAAAGTGTATAGGTGGGGGTAGCCCAGCATCCCCCACAATCGTACCAAAAAACAAACCCCCTCACCACCACAAATTTCCATAAATATATAATATTAAGTAGGGCTAAAGGAATAATGGGGCAAACATTGGAGCCCTCCTACAGTATTTACAGTGTGCTGCAGGAATTGGAAAAGAGGCTTCAGGTGAGATCTTTGCTGTATTATTGCCATTGCCTGCACTGTCCTTGTAAAAGCTTTTTGAACAGATATACTGCCCCCCTCTTCCCCAACAGGCTGCTCATCCCTATCACTTTCTGCTGACATCCTTCTATTCAGACTGACTGTTTTTAGACTTTAAGGTCGGCTTCACACCTAGCGATGAGTTGCGATAGCAATTTTCGCTTGTGCACCCGCAATTTGCTGGCATTTTTGCCGTGAGCGCTTTTGTGACTGCCATTTACTATTAAGCAATCACAAGCCCGATCATGGCAAAAACACCTCTTGCAATGTTTTTTACGGGGCGAGCTCGCATTGGCCACATGCGGGTGTGAACAGGCCCACAGGTAGCTTTGGGTAGCGTTCTGAAGGTGATTGTGGAACGATCAGGATCAGCCTTGTGAAGCCGGCCTAAGTGTAAAGTTCAAATTAAAGAAAAGTAAAGTACAAAGGGAAATACTTTTTTTATAAGGTGTTTAATGGTAGTTGCCCTGCCGCTGCTGTATAAAATCTGGGGGGAGGGGGGGCACAGAGGGGTAGTTAGGCTTTTTGGCACCCAGGGCAAAGATTTAAAATGGCACCCCCCACCTGTGCTCAGGCCCCCCTTTGGCACCCCCTAAGCTGCAGCACCCAGTGCCCCCCCTGCCCCACTCTAGCTACGCCCCTGGGGGGTCATCCCGATTGCCACCCCCCATCCTTCTAGACATGGATGATTACGTTTTTTCCCCCTAGTTTATGCTGGAGCTATGAGGAGCCAGCGCTTGCCATGTCTTCACACCATTCAATGTCTGTTGCAAAATATATTATCATTAGTTCACAATGGCAAATCTTTTTTTTTTTCACAGAATGTCACAATGGAACTTTCAGTGTCGAGATTCATCCAGCGAAATGACAACATGACCCAGATATATGTGCTTGCATTCTGCTCAGCAGGGCTCCTCCATGGAGAATGCGGAGAATCTCTCTGCCTACCATAATGGAACCAGATGAGGCCATTTAGATATTATCTGGCGGAGAGAATTGGGCTGCCGTATATCTGCAAAGCGGGTCTCCGAAGAGTTTTAAATAACAGTCATTTTTTATAGCTGAGGTTTCCATGTTTTGCGCTGATAAGATGTGACAGGTTTTGAACAGGTTTATGTCTGCTGAGTAAATAACCCCCTCTCTATATATATTTACATATAAGCTGTATCTGTGCAGGTTTGGATGCACACAAAAAGCAATCATATATAGGAGCAAGCAAAGGGGAGGGGAAGAAGCAAATCCAGTTATTGCATGAAGCGGCTAGGAGAAGGAATGCTGATGTGTCTACTCTAAATGTAATCTCGTGAAGGGGGTTTTGCGATAAATCCAAGGCGTCTGACAAACACATCACCATCACTCTTCATAATACATCAAACAACCTGAATCTGCTGTTCCTGGTTAGTGAAGGTTCTTTGTAAAGTTGACTAAAAAATAATTTATAAAGTTTATAAAGTTTGCTCTGAATTTCCTAAAAATGCACGAAAGATCTCACAGTGCAATATATTGCATTGGATGGCATTATCTGTCCCACCGCTGTGACTAATGCAAACAAGATGAGTCATTCTGAAAAGCCTGCCATCTCCCTGATGAGAGTTGTGTTACACTGTAAATGCTAGGCTGCAGCTGATGTATCATAATTGTTTCATTTGTAAACAAATGAAAGAAAAATGGCAAGCTGCTCTGAGAATTAAATAGGTATTGTGGGAGCCCCCAAAGTGGGCCCACCGATCACTCTCATAGAAGTATTAAGCACCAAACATGTCTAGCTATGTGGAAAGACAGATATTTGCATAAATAGTAGTGATGGAGAGACTCCCACCCCCTTTAATCATGTGTAATCAGCTGTGGTACTTTGAGGGTCAAGCTAAAGATTTAATGAAGCAGGTTCCATTCTGGGTGCACATTTGGGTGTGAATTGCTGCCTGCATCTCATGAGCTTTTTTATCTTAAAGTGAACCAAAACCCACGAAGATCAGCCCGGAACTCTTAGAGATTATAGGCCGATTGATCCCCCCCCTCCCCCAGAGGCATCCAGGATCAGGATGCCCCACTGTGTGAAATCCCCCAGGTTGCTCATAGACTCACCTTCTCTCCCGGGCCAACCCAATCCACAAGGTGCACCCAAATGTGCACCCAGGGTTGAAGTTTCTTCACTAAATCTTTAGCATGACTTCTATTGTAAAACAGGCCAAAGAGCCCTCTGTTTATTGTAAGGCTATTAGCTCCTATATTGCTGTGGGCTAATTAGGACCCTTAGCCCTGGGGCTGCAGCCAATCACACTATTTCTGCTCTTATAAAGTTTATCCAACCTATGTTGGGATGCCTGTTATAGCTGTTAGCTTAGGTGCACTTCTAGAGTCTTGTTATTGTGTATGACCCTGTTCCTCCTTTGACCGCGTTTTTGCCTCCTCCCTGGTGTGGCTTCTGTGGTCTTCCATGCTTGACCCTTTCCTCTCCTCCTTACCTTGAGTTTGTCTCATCCATGTACCTTGCCGTATGTTCAGACTGTCTTCTGGTGCATGATCTTTTGGCTACCTCTTGGGTATCCATTCCCACCTCCCATGATTGCTTGCCCACTTATGGTCCCAGGACTCATTTGGACCTCAGGGGCCACCATACCCGAGCTGACATTGCACAAAACGGGTACTTGTCCACTGAGGGTGAAGATTGGGCATTATCCCTCTGAACTGGGTTCTGCATACAGTAAGCATACATTATTATTATTATAATTGTTTATTCATATAGCATCATCATCTTTTGTATCGCTTTACAAGGTGTGATTATAAAACATATAGTACCGGGAACAATACAAACTAGATGCTACAAGGTTTAAACCAAGTGTTTAAGCACAGGAGACAACCAGCTTACAGTCTGAAGGATACATGGTACAGTTATGCCAAAATACACTGTGGGGGGGGGGGGGGTTGCACACATAAGCTTCCACACACCAGTAAAGATCAGGGCCGGATTATAAGGGGGCCGAACCAATTGCCCTGCAAAGGGGGCCTCCACCAACTATTGGGTTATGGTCTAGTCCAGGATTTTCAGTCTTTGGTCTTAAGGTCTGTGGGCCTGGCAGCAAAGCTATAGGTGGCAGTGGGGGCCCCCCGTGCCTAGACAGCCATAGCCACCACAGGGCAGGACAGAGAGTCTAGATCAGCAAAGCCACAGTCAGCAACGCTACAGAAGCTCAATGCAGGGAACTATTTTCTGCTGGACCAGCTGGGCGACTACAATACCCCCCACCCAGAATGGCAAAGCAGGAGTTCCCGAGCAGCACGCACCCGCACAAGGGTGGCACAAGGGACTCTGACAGACCCCTATACCAGTTCACAAGGCTGGGGGCTGGCAAGTCACCTGCGGCCAGCGGGTGACTTGCAGTTAACCCCCGGCACCCCCATTACCTGCCTCCCCAAAGCCCAGGGCGGGCAGAAGAGCCCGTGGCCATGGGCTATGCGGGCTTGTAGTCTGCAGGGCCAGGGGCCACAAAAGCTGGCCCCTGCGCCCTGTTCCTACAAGACCTGCATAGCTGGTCCCTGGCTGGTAACTTCGGGTAAGGGTGACCCCATTTCATTTTTCTTTTATTTTTAAGGGTTTTTAACCCTTAAAAATCCCCCAAAAAATGGGGTCCCTCCCCTGTCATTTTTTTTCTTCATTTAACCCTTTGTAGTGTGGATGGTAGTTGTATTTTATTTGTAAATGTTATAAAGAACTTGTTTCAGTTTGGGGGATCTCCTGGGCAGGAACGGGGGGCTACCGATAAATATGTGGTACCGTTCTAATCAGTAGAAATGGGGCTTTCACATGCAATATGGTTTTCTTTAATAAAATAAATTTTTTATTTAAAATAAAGGAGGCAATTTTGTAAAAAAAAAATGTATTTGTAAAAAATTATTATTTGTCTGCAGAGCTGAAATTTTCAAGTAAAATTACCGTTATGCGCATGCTTTACTTTGGGGTGTTTGACAACTCTTCCCTTGACAGTAGCTATGCATGCTGGATATCGTTCTGTTCGGGGGATGTTGCTTTTTCAGATTAAACGTGTTTTTTTATCCTTTTTTTAGGGAAACTCTTTGCAACCAAAGAATACATTGAGGGATTACTTCTAGAAAACTATGGCCACATCAACAATCCCCTAAAGCGCTGTTTCAGTTTGGGGGAGTCTCCTGGGCAGGAAAGGGTGTCTACCTATACATATGTGGTACTGCTGTAACCGGGAGAAATTAGGATTTCACACGCAATAAGATTTTGTGGACAAACAAAGCACAGGAGACAACCAGCTTACAGTCTAAAGGATACATGGTACAGTTATGCCAAAAATACACTGTGGGGGGGGGGGGGGGGTTGCACACATAAGCTTCCTCTAATTACTCCTCTGGTTAAACCCATTTATTTCAGTGCTGCTAACAAGCACAATTGACTGGAATGGCTGTATACAGGCAATATTTGCGGCTACAGGGCATTGGTCTCTTGTGAGCCTCATTCTGTGACTATAGAGAAGTGATAGAGGGAGAGCACATGCCAAGCAATGTTATATCACAATGTGTAAGGCACAGCTTCCTTAAATACTCTGCGGGACCTGAAAATGCATTTCAAAACTTCTTCACCACGTGCTTATATTGTCTTACTCATGTGAACCCTTCACCTAATGAGCCAAAATCACGTACCAGATTAATATAAAAAACGAGCAATCAAATCATCCAACTTGGTTTTAGTTCCGCTTTCAAGGACACTAGCTCTTTTCAGCTTCTTAAATAGAATTCACTTGAGAGATAGTTTAATTTCCACTATCTCCATCACACTCTTATTAAACCACAGATCTCGCAAATGTATGTCCAAATACTTCCAGTTTTAATATTGTGTTAGCACATGTAAAATAAAACAGAGAAGACTACCATAGCACAGTATTGCCTCAGTATCCCAGTCAGTATTCCATTAAAATGCCGCTTACCAAATACATACTCAAATCAGCATATAAAATTGTTAAAAGAAGGCTGCGTATCCACTGTAGTCCCACCAGACAGAGCGGGCCGGCTTGCGTGCTCCCACTCCAACATACACGGCGCCCCAACACCTCGGCCGCAGGAGCAATGACTTCCGTGTTTGGTTTCAGATGACGTGACCAATAGGCTCCACGCCTGCGGCCGAGGTGTTGGGGCGCCGTGTATGTTGAAGTGGGAGCGCGCGAGCCGGCCCGCTCTATCTGGTGAGACTGCAGTGGATACGCAGCCTTCTTTTAACAATTTTATATACTGATTTGAGTATGTATTTGGTAAGCAGCATTTTAATCGATCGATTCCCTCCCCCCGGGGCATTCAAAATCAGGATGCCCCGCTGTGTGAAATCCCCCAGGTCGCCCCATACACTTACCTTGTTTCCCGGTCCAAAGGCGCATGCAGGAGCCATGGCTGCATCCCCGCTATCCCTCTAGCAGGGCGCGTGTCCACACCAGGCATTTGTGAATGGCCGGCTCCCTGTTAGAGGGTAGCGGGGGATGCGGCCATCAGCGCACTCAGCCTTAGGCAAAGGCTTAGGCACTAAGTCTCGGGGCACCCTGGGGAAAAGGACCAAAACCCATAGTAGTCAAAATCCTGGGTTTTGGTCCACTTTAAAGCCACAAATAACATTGTTTAATGTGAGCAGTGTGGTATGCTATCTACTATGAGCTCTGAAATGTGCTCTGTGTGCTGACCTAAGCCTCCCTATGCCTTAACTAGACTAACATGGCACAGGCCGGCTGCTTTATCTGTCTTTGCCATCACACGTCCACATCCATGCTGTGCCGCCTGCCATAACTCACCCGCTACCTTGTTTCTTTTTCTGCTGTGTTTACATCTAGCCCTTATGTGAGGCTTGGCAGTAAACATAGTTACGTGTTGCTGCAGCTTTTCTAAAGAACAAGAGATCAGCAAAGCAAAGCCAGACTGAGCAAACATCTCTATCACCTTTCCGCTCACGCTATTGTCTCATTAATGCTAGGTGCAGGATGGAGCCCGAGCGCCTGGGAAGAATAGAATAGCATCCCCCCCACCATCCCAGACAAACACAGAACCAGTGAAATGAAAAAAAAGGCGTTCTGCATGGGAGAGAAATATTTATTTTAAGATATCTACCAGACTACATTCACTGTGGCAAAGGGAAGAATTGTATTCTTAGAAATAACCATTTATATTTTTAAGATTTTAACCCTCTGTCAGCCTACCTATTGCCAGACCAATTTTCACTATTTTGCGCTATACATGTTCAGCTGCGATTTCCAGGGATTTCCCCAGGAAAAATATATATTGTTTTTTTTTTTTTTTTCAGAAGAGTTTGGCCTTTACCGTGAGAAGTCTTGTTTGATATTTTTCAGTGTATTCTCAATATTTAAGTAATAAATACGTTTTTCAATAAAATCATATTGCGCGTAAAATCCCCATTTTTCCCGGTTACAGTGGTACCACATATGTATTGGTAGACACTCTTTCCTGCCAGGGCGCGCTTTAGGAGGTTTTCAGATAAAATACAACTGCTATGCGCACCTTGCAGTATTTCAAGAATAAAAAACAACCCTTTACATTTGAACCCCCCCCCCCCCCCCCCCCAGAGTCCCTTTACCCCTCTCTGCTGATCACCGGTATCTGAGGATGCCAGGAGTGGAAAAAAAAGTGAGCCCCTCCCGGTCCATAAATACCTGGTACCTCCCACTCATTCCCCAGTATTAAGACAGCAGTAAAGGGACCAGGAAGAGCCAAAATAACCAGTAACAGTAAAACAAGGTTCACCATAGAAAGGATCCAGAATACCAAAGGGCGGGGTGAAGCGGGGTGCGTGACATACTTATAATACCCATTTTACAGGTGAGTAATCACAAAATGGTATTATTCTAAGTATGTCACACACCCCGCTTCAGATAGCGGGGATCCAAAACAAGGCAACAATGCACAAACTTAAACCACTGCAGCTTGCAGAACTTTGCGGCCAAAAACAGCATCCGCTGAGGCCCGCACATCAACCTTGTAAAACTTGGAAAAAGTGTGAACGGAAGACCAAGTAGCAGCCTTACAAACTTGCTCAACAGAGGCCTGATGCTGGAAGGCCCAGGACGCCCCAACGGCATGAGTAGAATGAGCAGTAACACGAAAAGGGGGAACCTTCCCCTTGGCAGAATAGGCCCCAACAATGGCCTGGCGAATCCATTTACTAATGGAAGACTTGGCGGGAGCCAAACCTTTCCTAGGCCCGGAGGGCATCACAAAAAGGACGTCAGTCCTACGAAAAGAAGAAGTAGCCACCAAATAGTACTTCACACAGCGAACCACATCCAGAGAATGCAAAACCCTCTCCTTGTCATTGCTGGGCTTAGGACACAAGGAGGGTAGAACAATGTCCTGATTAAGATGAAAGGCAGAAACCACCTTAGGAAGGAAATCTGGCTTGAAGCGGAAAACAGCCTTGTCCTGATGCCTCTCAAAGTAAGGAGCCTTAATGAACAAAGCCGCCAACTCCGATACACGCCGAACGGAAGTGATGGCAACCAGAAACGCAACCTTCTGAGTAAGCATAGAAAGAGCAATATCCTGCAAAGGTTCAAACGGAGGACCCTGAAAAGCAGAAAGAACCAAATTCAAATCCCAAACTGGGAGCAAAGGCTTCCTAGGAGGCCGCACATGCGTAACCCCCTGGAAAAAGGTCTTAACCAGAGGATGAAGAGCAAAAGACTTTTGAAAGAAAACCGCCAGGGCTGAAACATGCCCTTTCAGCGTACTAAGCTGCAAACCCAGGTCCAGACCATGTTGCAGAAATTCCAAAACCCTAGGGATAGATAACACCTTGCAAGGCAAGGCCCGGACCTCACACCAATCAATATAAGACCTCCAAATCCTATAGTAGATGGCAGAGGAAGACTTCTTTCTAGCCCTAACCAGAGTCTGAATGACAGCAACAGAAAGACCTTCCTCCTTCAAGATGGAGGTTTCAGCAGCCACGCCGTCAAAGCCAGCGTTGGTAAATTGGGGTAGAGCAGTGGACCCTGAGTGAGCAGATCCGTCAGAAGGGGCAGATCTAACTGATCCGCTGCCAACCTTACCACGTCTGCGAACCAAACCTGTCTTGGCCATCTTGGAGCCACCAGGATTGCTGACGTGCCCTCTAGGGTCAGCTTGCGCACCACTTTGCCCACCATTGGAAACGGAGGGAACAGGTACAGAAACCCCAGATCCCTCCAGTTCAGAGACATGGCATCCACTGCCAGAGCCAGCGGATCCAGCGAGAGAGAAACAAACGCCGGAAGCTTGTGATTGTGACGAGAGGCAAAGAGGTCCACCTCCGGAGTCCCCCACCGGTGGCAAAGCGACTGAAACATCTTGGGGCTGAGCGACCATTCCCCCCGGCGAGATGAGCACCTGCTCAGGGAGTCCGCCTCCGTGTTCTCCACTCCCGGAATGTACACCGCCGAGATGCATGGGACATTGCTCTCTGCCCAAGCCAGGATCAAAGACCCTGAGGGCACGCCTGCTGCAAGTCCCTCCCTGGTGATTGATGTAGGTGACCGCCGTCCAATTGTCCGACCGAACTTGAACCGGTAAGCCCTGTAACTGATGAGTCAAGTGAGCCAGAACCAACCTGATGGCTCTCAGCTCCAGAACATTAATGGGATCGTGAGCCTCCTGAGGCCCCCACAGTCCCTGAAACTGAAGATCCTTCCAAAATCCCTCCCAACCTGACAGGCTGGCATCCATGGTGACCGTCTCCCAACGAGGGGTCAGAAAGGATCTGCCCTTCATCAGATTGCTCGGTTCCACCACCACCGAAGGGAATGCCGAACCTGGGGGGACTTCAGAAAAGACTGATCCAATGACAGCGGGGACCCGTCCCAGGCCGCCAAGAGATGGAGCTGGAGCGTCCTTGTGTGAAACTGGGCAAAGGGAACCGCCTCGAACGAAGCCACCATCAATCCCACCAGTCGCATCCCCAGCCGGATGGATGGGCAAGGGATGGATAGGAGAAGCTGAGTCAATTCCTGAATCAAAAGAACCTTGTATATGCCCCTAATCAGGGTCAAGTCCAATTCCTCAGACACGCATTGAATAAGATTGCGGAGTTTGCTGAGGGAGAAATAGTCTTGGCAGGCGACTTCAACCTGGCCATGGAACCATTACTAGACTCTTCAGCGGGCAGGTAAGCGGTATCCCATTTGGCGCTGAGAACTCTGAGGAAAAAGCTCCATGACATGCAGCTGGTGGACGCGTGGAGGGTGTTGAACCCCACGGGGAGGGACTACTCCTTCTACTCGAGGGTGCACGGGACATACACCAGGTTGGACTACTTCTGGGTCTCACACAGCCTGCTGGACCTGGCAACGGATAGTGGGATCCTTCCAACCTCCTTTTCGGACCATGCACCGGTCTCCCTCGACTTGAACCTAACGGACAGACCCCCCCCCCCTCTGACGTGGTGGCTTAATGAGTCTCTGTTGCAAGACGAGGTAGTAGCCCAGGCAGTGCGGGAGGGTATAGAGGCATATTTCAGTAATAACGATAACGGGGAGGTGTCACCTTTGCTCTTGTGGGAGGCACACAAGAGCGTCATTAGAGGGGTCCTGATATGCCATGCATCTAGGTTGAAGAGGGACAGGATGAGGCAGCTGGAGCAGCTTACGGAAAAGGTTAAGCGCCTAGAGCTGACTCACAAACACACTGAGGCCGCGAAGGTACTTGGGGAGCTGACCCAGGCGCGGGAGGCTCTTAACGCATTGCTCAGACAGAAAGCCAAGTTCATGATCAAGAAATGCAGTCGAAAGTATTACGAACATGGGAACAAGAGTGGCACGCTCCTAGCGAGAGCCCTCAAGCAGTAATACTCCCAGAATTATATCCCCGAGATCATAGATAGCTCACAACAGAAGCAACACACTTCCAAAAATATCGCAGAAACCTTCCGGGCGTATTATGCCAAGCTGTACGATCTGGCTGGTGGGAGGGGCGAGCGAGCGCACCCGGAGAGGGTCAGGGCGTACATAGAGGGCTCAGGGATGCCGGTGTTACCACGGGAGGCAGTTGAGGCGCTGGAGGATCCAATCAGCGTGGAGGAGTTGGCCGAGGCGATTAAACGCACGCCAACGGGGAAGGCCCCGGGCCCGGATGGGTACACTATCAAATACTACAAATCCTTTATCACGCTGCTGGGCCCCCGTTTGGTGAGAGCCTGGAACACGATCACGGACCGGGAGACTCCCGGCTGGTTCTCGGAGAGAGACCTGGAGGCTCATATCTCAGTATTACATAAACCGGGTAAAGATCCGTTATCCTGTAAGAGCTACCGCCCCATCTCCCTGCTCAACACGGACCTCAAACTGTACGCGAAAATCGGTGACACAGTTAGTGCACTTGGACCAAACGGGCTTCGTGTTGGGCAGGGAAGCAAGAGACAACGTGGTGCGGGCTGTTAATGTGATACACGGGGCCAAGACATCTTCCACACCTGCCATGCTCCTGTCTACGGATGCGGAGAAGGCATTTGACAGGGTGAGCTGGCCTTTCCTCCGGGAGACCCTTCATCATATAGGATTGGGAGATAGGATGAGGCAGCTGGTCGAGGCCTTGTACACCGTCCCCTCGGCCAGAGTCAAAGTGAATGGCCTACATTCTGATTCGGTGCTCATCCGGAATGGAACCCGGCAGGGGTGCCCGCTGTCCCCTTTGCTCTTTGCCCTGTCGTTGGAGCCTTTCCTTTGCAGAGTTAGAGGCAACAGTGACATTCGTGGGGTTGACTTGGCGGATGGCACGCACAAGGTTGCCGCCTATGCGGACGACATGCTCTTTTTTGTCACGAACCCTGCAGTGTCGGTTCCAGTCCTGATGAAGGAATTCGAGATTTACGGGAGGCTATCCTACCTCAAAATAAATTTCGATAAATCAGAGGCCCTAAACGTCTCACTCCCCGGTGAGACGGTGAGGAATATCCAACAGTCATTCCCATTTAGGTGGGCTAGGTCCTCTATTCCATACCTCGGCACGCACCTGCACAACCAGCTGTCAAAGATCCTGGCCCTAAATTTTTTGCCTTTGGCGCGGAGTCCTGGGATCGCCCTGCTTTTTCCTGGATGGGCAGGGTTAACATTATTAAAATGTCTATTCTCCGGAGGCTGTTGTTCCTGTTCCAGGCTCTCCCGACTCGCATCCCGCTACGCTTCTTCCGGGAACTAAATAGCACCATTTTAAGCTTTGTCTGGGGAAAAAAAAGGGCGAGACTGAAGTCTCAGCTGCTTTATAGACCTAAGCGGGCTGGCGGCATGGCACTACCAGACGTGAGGTTGTATTGGGCGGCCACGCACCTGCAAAGGGTCTGTGAGTGGCAGAATTGTCGAGCAACTAAAAGGTGGGTCCAATTGGAGACGGCTGTGCTCCCTGTTCGTCTGGAGTCACTGGTGTGGAACAGGTCGCCCTCTACTCCGGAGACCAGGGCTCATCCGACTATTGGGGCGACTCTGGGGATTTTCCGGGAGTATAGAGGGCGTACGGAGATCTCCCCCTGGCCCACTCCGGTGTTGCCGGTGGTTGAGAACCCCCTGCTACGCATGGGTATACCCCATGCGGGACTGCGGGAATGGGGAGGCCTGCCCCAGTTACGTAGCGGTGACCTAATGAACAGGGAGGGATGGGTCTCTCTGGATACCCTGAGGTCTAGATGGGAGAATGACAGGTTAGACCCCTGGACTCTCCTGAGCCTACAATCCTTCCTTTCCCAATTAGGATTTAGGAGGGCTTTGATTAGAGACCCTACGGAATTTGAGAGGATTTGCCTAGATGGACAACCGTTCCCACACTTAATCTCCAGACTATATTCCCTATTAATAAATGCTGAGACGCCCCCCCCCCCCCGACCTTTTGGCGAGATTGGGAGGGGGATCTGGGCAGACCCCTGGGGAAGGAAGAAAAGGAGAAAATGTCACTGCTAGCGCATAAATCCTCGGTAGCCTCCAAGGTGCAGGAGACGAATTACAAAATCCTCACTCGCTGGTACTACACTCCGGACAGGCTCAGCAGGATGTTTCCAGCAGTGGACCCAAAGTGCTGGAGATGTGGTACTGAGCGAGGTACGATGTTCCACATATTCTGGACTTGCCCTAAGATCAGAGAGTTTTGGGGGGAGGTCTTGCCCATCATCACGCAGGTCACTGGGGTCGATATGCAGAATGACCCGGCCCAAGTTCTACTCCATTCAACAAAACGTCCAGTTGGGAAGTACAAGAAATCTCTGCGAGTGCACTTACTCAACGCAGCCAAACAGGTGATCCCCAGGCGTTGGAAGCAAAGTGGTGCTCCATCGGTGAGGGACTGGATAAGCAAAGTGCTCAATATATGTGAGATGGAGGATCTTACGCTGTCGCTCCACGATAGAGAGGAGCAGTTCAAGACCACCTGGATGCCCTGGTTAATGTTCCAGGAGTCGGAGGGGTTTAGGGCACTGTATGGCTGACCATACTAGAGCTGGGTTTGCACTGTCATGGAGGAGTGAGATTTTGTGGCATCGGGACCCCACGGGAGGAGCCCGCGATCACGCCTTGGTGAAGTTGCCCGATGCCAGGGTACGCTGCAAGGCCGCTTGCTTGCCTTCTCCCCCCAGGTCCCCCTTTCCCTTTCCCTTCTCCCCCCCCTTTTCTCCCCCCTTTTCCCCCCTTTCTGTTATGTGTCCCTCCATCCTGTCTCGTGTTCGGTAACGGGGTCGGGAACTCAAGGCCCCTTTGCACTAGAAGAGCGTGGTTCTTGACCAGAGCCTAAACGTTGTAAGAAGTTACCAGCACACCGGGTGCTTATTCACCGCTCTAAGTGGAAAGCACGAAGTGGCGGCTATTTAGTGGCAGAATTACTGCTCTGTGTTATTTCTGTATGATGCTGGCATGAGGCCTGATTTCCCCTGTCCCCCCCCCCCTATTTTCAATGTCGTTCTTTGTACCGCATTTGCTTGTTATATTGTACTTATAAAAATGCTTAAATAAAGAATATTAAAAAAAAAAAAAAAAAAAGAACCTTGGGCCGGGGGAGGAACACCCTGGACTGAGAAGTATCCAGAGACATTCCCATTCCCACCACCCTGGACGGAGAAAGGCAGGACTTGGGATAGTTGATCACCCAGCCGAATCTCTCCAGGGTGGCTACCACAGTCCTGGTATCTAGCTCCGCCTGGCTGAGAGAGGATGCCATAATAAGAAGATCGTCCAGATAAGGCACGATGCGGATTCCCTGGGCTCTGAGGAGGGCCATCACCCCCGCTAGCACCTTGGTGAAAACCCTTGGAGCCGAGGTAAGGCCAAACAGAAGGGCCACAAACTGAAAATGCTGATCTTCCACCACGAGCCTGAGAAATCTCTGATGCGCCGGGAAGATTGGAACATGCAGATAAGCATCCTTGATGTCTATGGACGTCATGAAGTCCTCCTGCCGAAGTGAATTTATGGCAGAGCGCAGTGTTTCCATGCGGAACTTCCTGGGACGGATAAACCTGTTGAGAACTTCAGATCCAGAATGGGGCGAACCCTTCTTGGGCACCGTAAACAGATTTGAATAGTATCCCAGGCCCCGGTCCAAGGTAGGCACCGGGCAGATGACAGCCATGTCCAAGAGATCTTTTACTGACGCCCGGAGCCCCTGCGCGGCCAGAGGATCCAAGGGCACGCGAGACCTGAAGAATCTGGGAGGAGGCCGGATCTCGAACTCCAGTTTGTAACCGGAAGACACCACTTCCCGAATCCATCTGTCCAAGACCTCCTGGTCCCAGACCTGGGAGAAGTGTCGCAGCCGTCCCCCCACCCGGGAGGGTGAGGGCGCCCCCTCATTGCTGAGCCGGCTTAGCAGCGGCTTTGGGCTTGGAGCACCAGCTGTGACCTGGACGGCACGTCCTCTTCCCCTGTTCCAGGAATCACCTCTGGAGGGGAAGACAGCCGATCCCCGTCCAGCTCTGGCTCCACGAAAGGAAGGGGTAAATGAAGCCGCCCCCTGAAAGGGGCGACGTTGCTTCTTTCACTGAGGTAACCTACCTCCTTTTGCGACCGAATCCAATTTTTCTCCAAAGAGCCGCAAGCCCAGAAAGGGAAGAGCCGTAAGAGACTTTTGGACACAAAATCAGCCGCCCACTGGTGCAACCAAACCGACCGCCAAATAGCCACCAGCAAGGCCGAAGTTCTACTACACATCACCATGGTGTCATCCAGGGTGGCTAGCAAAAATGACAAAAACAATTCGCACCGCTTAAGGGCGGTGAACTCATCACTAGCCGGGTCAAGCCTGGAGGTAGACAACAGGTCCCTGACAACCGACCTAGAAGCCACTATTAAAAGCACAAACAGGGTGCAAGGCTGACCCGACACTGGCAAAACCGTGACAAGCCATCTGATCAATGCATTTGTCCTTACCATCCTTGAGAGTAGAACAGTCAGGAGAATGCAAGACAGAGGTGCTAGACAACCCCAAAACAGGGGCGTCCACCTCGGGAGGGGACGACCAGCGCTTCACTGCATCCACCGGAAAGGGATATTTCTTATCTCAACCCGGAGGGACACCCGGAAGCCGAGTAGGCCTCTCCCATTTCTTAAGAATAATGCAGTCGAAATGCCTTTGATTAGGGAATTCTAAGCACGGCTTAGCCTCCTCAAAGAACTCCCCCTTCTGTGGAAGAGTCACTTCAGGAGGAGAGATTGCCAGAACCTCAAACATATGAGCCAGGACCTTAGGGGTATCCAAGAATCCCCCTGACCCCGCTCGGCATCAGCGCCAACAAACTGCTGATCGTCAGAACCATCCGACTCCTCAAAAAGCTCCCCTTCCTCTAGCGGGGGGTAATCAGACCAGTCCAGTGAATCAAACTCCTCAAAATCAGAAGCCTGCGTGGCTGGGGACAAGTGCTTTCTCTTAGCCGGGACCTTTCTGGCCACAGTGCTAGAAAATAATTTTTCAAGATTGGACAATCTGGCACACACCTCAGAATGCGACTCCCCACTTGTGACAACATCACACGGGGTACGGGTCAGGCGGGGAGGGGTAGGAGAAGGGACCGGCGGCGCAGAACCAGACGCAAGGGATCCGGACTGCCGCGTAATAGTCTGCTGCGCACATGGTATGCAAAGGAAAACATCATCCCCTGTAAGGGATGCCCCACACCCCAAACACTGCCGGGGTTGCCCCAAGGGGAGCCCGAGCCCGGTATCCTGGGAAGCCTCCATATGGTGATTTTATTGGTAGTCGCAATACCCAAGGAAAATATGCAATATAAGCGACCCGGGATGCCCCTTCTGTGTTCCGAGTGGGAGGATTTATGGGGAGTTCTTAAATTAAACCAGGGACCCTAGGACCGGGAGGACCCTTTAGGATCCAACAAGGGTCCACCTGGAAGACAGAATACAGGGCTATTCAGCACCTCAATCATGCCCAAGCACACAAAATGCAGACATACTGATATGCAATAACATAAGAAATATATATATATATATATGTATGTCATGAAAGTAATGAGGCCCCCAGGGCCACTCACGGGGGAAGATGGCGTCCGTCCTGGCAGAGGTGAGAAACACGAGAAGCAGAGGGAGAAGAAGGGCGGGCCGGCACGGTTCGCGCAAAGCGCCCGGCCCACCCCCCCTGACAACAACGCCGCTCCCGGCCAGTGGCCAGGCTCCGCAGCGGCGCCAGGATCGCCGTAGGCGATCGCGCCGAGCACCCGACCCCACCCCCCTACCAACCGCACCTGAGGGGAAGAAGCTCCCCCGCTGAAGCAGCCACAACGGCCGGCGTCGCGGCACAGCCAGCGCCGGCTGAGTCACCATTAAAAATGCACCCAAGTGAATCACACACACACACACACACACACACACACACACAACAAAAAGTACAGCTGTGACAAACACACAATAAAGACAATTACACTAAAGGAGAAAGGGCCCCCCCCCCCTAAGGAGAAAGGGCAATCCGGGAGAGGGGGAATCCACGCTGGAAGGTAGAAGGGCAAGGGACGGGGCATCCCGAACCGGGATCACCAACCCGGTAAAACCGCCTACCCCTTAGTATGGGGTCTCACGGTGGAGCGTAGCTCCTAAGCACCATTAGGTGCCGTCTACCCTTGCCCGGACCAGCAGCCTAGGCTGGGAGGCAAGGTGAACTACTAAGAAAGGGGGTCCAGGCAGAAATAGACTAACAAGCGGGCCGGAAGTTACCCCGGCTACCTGCAAGGAGGAGACATCCATCTTCTGACTTGCTCGCCATCTCCAGAGATGGGGAATGAGTGGGAGGTACCAGGTATTTATGGACCGGGAGGGGCTCACTTTATTTTTCATGACGTCTCTGCAAGATCGCCCTCTACAGGTCGGTATAACCCAAGTGTAATGACTATCTGAAGCGGGGTGTGTGACATACTTAGAATATAAGAGGACGCAACTGCGGTTTCCATCATTTCACCAGCCACAGTGTATCTGAGTTTTCAGATCAGAAGAATACAGCTCAAATAAAGAAGATGGAACCTAGACCAGGTCTCCAACTGCAGAGCCATCAGTTCATCCAACCGTCACAGTGTAGCTGCACTTTCAGTTAATAAGAACCAAACTAGATTAAAATGAAATGTAGACTAGGCCACCTGGGGCATTGGCCATGAGACTCTATTCTCCAAATGATTTTGGCATATGTATATTTAAAGTGTGACTGAACGAGAAATGATGAATGAGCTTTACCCTGAGATAAGTGACAGTGACAGCTGATGTCTGAGGTTAAAAATAAAAAATATGTTGACTTAACCGGTGATTGATGGTAATGGAAAGAACTGATCAAGGTTGTACAATAAAAATTGAGGTCACTAAAATTGATAAATAATTATTGAAGTGACAACAACTGCTGATTGATGTTGACAATGTAAATTAATTCTTTTGGTGAAAACATTGACCAGAGAGGCAGAAAAGCATAATTTATAGATAAAATAATAGAACGCCAAAGGGTAATCTTAACTACTGAAATGTTGACAGCAATAACTAATACTTATTCATTGGTGTTGCTGTTCAAATTTGGGGTGAAGTTAAATTTGACCGAAAATTCAACTTCAGATTTGGTTCAGATTGAACCAGACATAATTTTGGTAAATTTAGCAAGCGTTGATTTGTAGATATCGGCAGAAGTCCCCCACTATATTCAGGACAGCAGAGGCTAGACATCCAGCCAATGCCTCCTGGGATTTGCCCGGTCACCTGACCAGCGCTCACCTATTGATGAACATGTCAACCCAATTTGGAATGCCACTCAGTAAGAAAACTGGAGTTTCTGTATACCCATCTCTAGTGCAGCCATCAGGACAGGAGAGCAAAGACTCCAGTATAGGGTCCAAGGCGGGTCACTGGCCAGGTGGCCCTAATTTTCTTCTGACCTGAGACCCGCAGGCTGCTGCTGACGTTAATGATAAATTGTGTCAGCTTCACAAATCATTAGGTTAATTTTCAATAGTGACAACACTGGTCACACATCATACAATGTGATTTGTTAAGCTGTCACAATTTGAGCATCCTAAATGGTCAGTTTAATCTAAGGCCCCAAACATCACATTTAGGTTTTAGAGGGGCCCAGTCTCTATACAGCCTATTTTGTGTATAGTGTGATGGTAGGACTCCTAGAGTTTTTGTTTCCTATACGTCCTGTCTGGATTTTGGGGTAAGCCTTGGTGTCAGGAGCTCAGTTTAACTAGAGGCAAAGCTATCACACTTTGGTCATAAGGGTTGCCCCGATATTGCTGCAGTATGGGACTTAAAAATTCCAGATGGCGTCCCTGCTCATCTCATTCCAAAGTTCCACATCATATGTATTGTCCTCATCTGGCTATGCATGGTCACCATGGTTGGCAGACTTGAATGCTGGGCATTTACCGTCCATCCACCCTGCACACTTCAGCCAGCAGACATTACAGTTTGACTGGCAGACACAACGTGGTGAGACAGAATGCCACAGCTGATCCATGCATGTGCGGTGGGATCGAGGAAAGAGGTGAGATTGGACACCAGGGGGTGTCACAATGCCGAGAATACCTAACTGGGATGCCCCAAGAACAGCGAATCACTCAGCTCTGGGGTAATTTAGACTCTAGGGTCAGTTGATGCGTTTTGGCTTTCAGTTGTACCTTTTGTTTTTAGCCTTTTTTTCTGTTACAATTAAAGAAGGTTGCTAAGCATTGCTATTCATTCTCTTTATGGATAAAAGAAACCTCTGGCATTAGCATGTGCAGATTAGTGTCATTATTACATTTTCCATGGGTAAGAAAAGATCCCAGAAGGGATCTGTATGTATTGGTATGACTATGGTGTCCTGGCAGACCAAACCGTTTCTAGGTGGTGGCAGAAATATCATACATCAATGTGTGTGTACCAGTTATGATTGTTCCATGCCTGCTCTCATGAGTGATGATTTACTCATGCTGATTTACTAGGGGAATGTTAAGTCTGCAGAGACAATCAGAGGTTTATAATATAGTATATCAAAATCTGTATATAAAGCTAGAGCTACCCTTAAACATTTAAAATATATTATGTTAATATATATTGTTCTAGTTACTAGGCAGGGTTAAGCTCTGCTTTAACTGATGCAATATCACTTTGAATAGACCAAATGATTAAATATATATTTAAACCGCTATTGAATTGCTGGCTTATTATAAATGTCTTTGTCTGGTAATAATGAGCGATGGGCAAGTAGATGGACTTCTGCCTCGTAGTACTGAAAGAAATGCTAAATATTTTACCAGGGGTGCGGATTGGAGTTCATTTATAATTCCTAGTCATGCCTCTATTAAACAAATGATCGCGTCTGTTATGATCACATCTGAAAAGACCTTTGTGCGCTGTCTGCCTTGCAATAGATTTATTTAGGTTTAATTTTGCCATCATGATTGCTTGGCCAGTCACCAAAAACCCTTGGACCTTCGTGCAATATTAATTCTACATGCCCCATTCCCTAGATAGGAACTGGTCTGCTGTTAGTGTAAGGGCAGTGTAGTGTGTACACAATATTGAACACACAGTGATAGTACACAGAAATAAGGGTCAATTCACAGCCTCTGTTAAAGGAGCACTATCGCGAACATTTGCATAAAAAAAAAAAAAAAAATTAAATAGCCACACAACAGCTTCTAACACTCTAACACGTGTATAAATAATGTGAGGTGAGGTGATTGAGAGCTGCCACATTTAGGCCACTGGTCTCCTAGCAACAGGCGCAGTAAACTAGCTCCAGCTTTCTTCCCAGGGCAGCAATGTACACGGCAGTAACAGCTCTGTGTGAGTGTGAGGTGCTGCTTCTGTGATGAGACCACCAGGTGACTCAATATATATATAAAATTTCTACTAAATAAACTGACTGAAAAAAAATCTACTTTGAATGACTGTGCATATATATATATATATATATATATATATATATATGTATTAAAGTGGACCAAAATCCACCCTAGAGTCTATGAGGCATACTTGCTCCAAATTCAGGATGCCCCGCTGTGTCAAATCCCCCAGGTCGCCCGAAAACTCAATTCTTTCCAAGTCCAGCGGCGCATGCGAGAGCAGCGGCTGCATCCTCGCTATGCTTTTAGCAGGGCGCGTGCCCGCACCAGGCATTTGTGAATATTCAGCACGGGCAACCCTGTTAAAGAGTAGCAGGGGATGCGGCAGACAGTGTGCTCTGATCCGCTCGCCTTAGACGAAGGGTCGGGAGCGAATCCGAGCGCGCTGACTGGATGAGAGACTGCTCATGCACTGTAGGACAGAGAAATGATGAGATTGGGCAACCTGGGGGGAGCATTCCGATCAGGGTGCCCGGGGGGTAAGGAACAAAACCCAGGACAGTCAAAATCCTGGGTTTTTGGTCCACTTTAAAGTCTAAAAGAATCCAGTGCTGGCCACTGGCCTTCCCTTGGCACATCGCAATACGGGATGCCCCACTATGTGAAACACCGCCCAGGTCGCCGAAATACCCACCTTTTCCCTGGCTCCCATGGTGATGTAAATAGCTGCAGCCGCATCCTCAGCATCTCCGGGATGAGGCACGCTCCCATGGATAGCCATTCAGAGAGGTTGGGTGCCCAGGGATGCTGCCGCTCCAGGTTCTCGTTGCCAAACTCTGTGTGCGATTGGATGACAGCCTGTGCATGCCCAATGGGACAGGGAAAGGTATAATTTTGACAACTGAACTGGTGGGGGGGGGGGGGGAGTTCACCTAGATGGGATGCCCCCGGGGCAAGAAATAAAAACTGGGGACAGTGAATGGTTTTGTTCCGCTTGAAACACACAAAGCTGTAAAAAAGAGAAAATGGGAATCGGAAAGATACTGCAGACAGCAGCAGAGGTAAAAAGAAAGAAAAACTGGGAAAATAATTAATCTGTAGAGCAACAAAAACAAGATAAAAATAGAAAAATCCAATTGTGGAAAAAAGTAAAAAAAAAATACAATTCTGAGCTGGGCTCGAACCTTAGACTCTCTGTAACATATCTAAATGCTCTACTTAATGAATCATTCAGCCTACTGAGAGTAAACTACACTTTATAAGGTAACATATCTGAAACAATGTTCCATAATGCAGTCACTATCTCTCGCCTCTCATCCTGCAGTCTCTCTTCTCTAGTCCCAGCCGTACAGTAAAGACACACACACCAGCCACCTTCTGGCCGGCACCATGCAAACACACACAAACACACACACACACACACAGCAGCCATCTCCCAACCAGCAAAGACACACACACACACACACACACACACACACACCCATCTCCCAGCCAGCAAAGACACACACACACAGCAGCCATCTCCCAGCCAGCAAAGACACACACACACACAGCAGCCATCTCCCAGCCAGCAAAGACACAGAGCAGCCATCTCCCAGCCAGCCAGCAAAGACACACACACACAGCAGCCATCCCCCAGCCAGCAAACACACATACACACACACAGCAGCCATCTCCCAGCCAGCTAAGACACATACACACACAACACACACACACACACACACAGCAGCCATCTCCCAGCTAGCTAAGACACATACACACACAAAGCAGCCATCTCCCAGCCAGCCAGCAAAGACACACAGCAGCCATCTCCCAGCCAGCCAGCAAAGACACACAGCAGCCATCTCCCAGCCAGCCAGCAAAGACACACAGCAGCCATCTCCCAGCCAGCAAAGACACACACACAGCAGCCATCCCCCAGCCAGCAAACACACATACACACACACAGCAGCCATCTCCCAGCCAGCAAACACACATACACACACACAGCAGCCATCTCCCAGCCAGCCAGCAAAGACACACACACACAGCAGCCATCCCCCAGCCAGCAAACACACATATACACACACACACAGCAGCCATCTCCCAGCCAGCTAAGACACATACACACACACAGCAGCCATCTCCCAGCCAGCCAGCAAAGACACACACACACACACACACACACACACACAGCAGCCATCTCCCAGCCAGCAAAGACACACAGCAGCCATCTCCCAGCCAGCCAGCAAAGACACACAGCAGCCATCTCCCAGCCAGCCAGCCAGCAAAGACACACACAGACAGCAGCCATCTCCCAGCCAGCAAACACACATACACACACACAGCAGCCATCTCCCAGCCAGCAAAGACACACACACACAGCAGCCATCTCACAGCCAGCAAAGACACATACACACACACAGCAGCCAGCTCCCAGTCAGCTAAGACACATACACACACACAGCAGCCATCTCCCAGCCAGCTAAGACACATACACACACACAGCAGCCATCTCCCAGCCAGCCAGCAAAGACACACACACACACACAGCAGCCATCTCCCAGCCAGCAAAGACACACAGCAGCCATCTCCCAGCCAGCCAGCAAAGACACACAGCAGCCATCTCCCAGCCAGCCAGCAAAGACACACACAGACAGCAGCCATCTCCCAGCCAGCAAACACACATACACACACACAGCAGCCATCTCCCAGCCAGCAAAGACACACACACAGCAGCCATCTCCCAGCCAGCAAAGACACATACACATACACAGCAGCCATCTCCCAGCCAGCAATGACACACACACACAGCAGCCATCTCCCAGCCAGCTAAGACACACACACACACACACACACACAGCAGCCATCTCCCAGCCAGCAAAGACACATACACACACAGCAGCCATCTCCCAGCCAGCAAAGACACATACACACACACAGCAGCCATCTCCCAGCCAGCCAGCAAAGACACACACACACACACACAGCAGCCATCTCCCAGCCAGCCAGCAAAGACACACACAGACAGCAGCCATCTCCCAGCCAGCAAAGACACATACACACACACACAGCAGCCATCTCCCAGCCAGCACACACACAGCGTCCTCAACACTGCGCTCCTTACATAGCAGTGGTAGGGAGCCGTTCTCCCCCCGCACAGCACTTGGTATAGCCTGAAGTGACGGAGCCCGTCAGTCAGCCACATTTTAAAACAGCTGCCATTCTGTAGCAGCATAATCTACAACTTTATATTGCCTTCTGATTACTATATTTACTCACATTGAAAGTACATTTTAAATCTGTGTTCCAAGCTAAATTTCGTGATTCTGATCCTTTAAGTGCACATACACATAAAAAAATGTGTGTATGTGTAATTTTTATGTATTTTTGGTCCATTCAAACTTCTGGTGTGTTTTTTTTGTTCGTATTGGCGTTTGCGTATGTGCGTGTAAGCCTTTTGTTTGCGTATCTAATGTGCATTTGCTTCATATTGTTTTTGCGTTGATGCGCATCAGTATGTGATTATTATGGGGTTGTGCATGATTCAGAGCCTTGATTAGGCCTTCGAGTGAGGCCAATAAAACGGGATCTTTCACGCTCCACTTACGGGCTCTATTTTCTGGCCAGAGTGTGTTGTCGTTTTGTGCAGGAAACGCACTAACGCACAAAATGAAAACTATTATAGAAGGCTGTGGATCAACTCTATAATCTTGTGTTTCTGTGGTATCTAACCACAGCTTTGGTTTTATTAAAGTAAAAAGTGACTGAAAGTCCACCTACTGCCCCCCGCAAAGCATCCTGATTTGGCACGCCCCTGGGGTGGGAATGTAAGTGGATGTTCAGTTTAGTACTATCACTATGTGTTCAATATTGTGTACACACTACACTGCCCTTACACTAACAGCAGACCAGTTCTTATCTAGAAAATTGTCCTGAACAGTTGAAGCCCAGCTGGGGAAAGAATAATAAATAAGTGACTAAAACTATCAAATATATGTACTTTGGATGCTGGAGAATAGTTTTTAAAGGGCTTGGACTTTTCATTAAATAATGCTGAAGGTCCGGTTTAAAAGCAATTGAAACTTTGAACAATGTTGGCTCACTGTGCATATAGTCTCCAGCCGATGCCTTCGTTTTATGGTAATGCTTTATTATTCATGTGAACGTTGTTCTTCTCAATACCCAAACAACTGTTTTAGCTATTACAACAACTATATATATATATATATATATATATATATATATATATATATAGATGTCAGGAATGCTGCCACAGCAGGCAAACCTGCTGTGCTTACTCGTCTCACCCAACTTACTTGATGCAGGTTCACATGGCAGGGGGACTGGGGAAGCCACTGGGTGTCCAGTTAAGCAGAGCACGACTAAGGCCCTTATTCATGAAGGGATAGCGTCAGGTAGTGCCTTGTAAATGAGAGGTAGCGACAGGTAGCGTCAGGTGAAGGCCGGACACAGCACGCAATTACACATTTATCAAGCAGAATCTGTGGAGCGACTGGGATAACGCCATGTAGCGTCTGGTTTTTGTTATTTTTTTTTATTTTTTTTTAAATCTCAAACAATGTTGGGACCTCTTCTGGTCCATTTTTTCAAATATTTTTGATGTTTTATATATTTCTGTAGAAATGTTATTACAATGTAATTCCATATGTTTTCACTTTGTTACTGTTGGATACATGCTGAAAAACAGACTTTAAACACACAACCTCCGGCGCTGTGGGCTTCAGAGAAGCATTTTTGAGCGCCGGAGTTGTGTGAGGCTTTTTTTTTTATGAATATGTTGTGAGACGGTCTCACTGACCAGTCGCTAACATGCGCTCCCGTACAGCGCTGTACTGGTCAAATAGCGACTCCCCACAATGTATTCATCATTGCAGCACAGTGACTGAGTCGCTATGAACCAGCGACCCACAGCCGAGCACAGCGACTACTAGCGGGCGCTCTGAAATGCCTACTACAGACGCTCATCTGTCGCTACCTGGCGTTAGTGATGAATCAGCCTGTTAGTTAAATATGCACTGTGAGTTTATGGGGACACCAGGGGGTTTTACAATGTGTAGCATATCAATTTGGGATGCCCCAGGGGCAGGGAATCACCTGGCACTGGAGTCCTTCAGACTTCAGGCCAGACACCTTAGATTTACCAGGCCCAATATATTATCTAAGCAGCAGCTATCAGTGGGCTGTGCTAGTTATATTTGTCTGATCTTGAATGAACCTAATCGCTTCTTATTTTGATACACACATTAAAATGGGCATGATTAAGAAGAATTGATTTGAAAATGTCCCTTTAAACCGGACCTTCAACATGATTTATTGAAAAGCCCAAACCCTTAAAAAACTATTCCCCAGCATCTAAAATTAATATATTTTAAGTTTTTAATCATTTATTATTCTTTTTCCCACTGGGCTGCAACTCTGTTAAGGACTTTAGGATACGGGCGCCGCCATCTTGACTCAGAAGCATCACACTTACTGAGGAAAGGAGAGTGGGATAAAATACTGGGGGGCGGGTTATAGCTGTGCTTTGCTCAGACAGAGCAGAGCTGGGGTCAGGAAAAGGTCAGCAGTCCCAGAATGCAGAGCAGCACAGTCAGAAGGCACTTCCTGTTTGCAGGCTGCCTGATGTTCCATGAGCCGCCATCTTGGATGTTTAAAGGCGCATAACATGCAGTAGATGCAGGTAGGATGATTTTTTAATGTGAGCAATCTGTATGTGCAGGGTGGGGGAAACATATAAGATAGACTCTTATTCAGAGTGAAGGACCGCTTTAAACTTTCCAGATCTAATTAATTTCCTTAGCTTTGCATTTCCTGAGAATCTCTGCTAGGGGCAAAAAAAAAAGGTCCACATTTTAAAGTGGGACAAAAGTTTGCTGGGCCCGGCAAACGCACAGAGCATAGATGCCGGCAGATGTCTGCACATGCCTTGTGAGATTTAGGAAAACCAGGGGGGTCCAAACTGTGGGGCAATCAAAGTTTTTGATTCAGTGGGTCAAAACACGCGTGGCCGGGCCCTGGAAGATTTCAGGCCCGGTCACTAGCCTACCCCTGGGGCATCCTACACCAGATGTCCCGCTGTATGAAACCCCCTGGGATGTCGGTGATCTTACCTAATCACGAAGCGATCTCCGACGGCGCCTCATCCCCGGCTTCTTTGCGGCCTGTGCCCCCCCAACAGTGTGTCAAGTATGCAGCCAGCCGGCTGTACCTCGTGACAGTGGCAATTTTGAGAGAGCCAATGGGCGGTGGAAAAGCTAGTTTTTTTTTTTTTGAAAATTGTGCCATCGCCGAGGCAACAGCAGTGCCCAGCTACTGGGACGGGAGGGGGCCCCACACATTGAGTGGTGGACTCAAATATGGGTTTCCATCAGCTTTAACAACTCTCTGCTACAATGTGGCCTAGATTGGTCCCCCAAATAGTTCAATTGGGAGAAGGACACACAACAAAAAATATAAAAGATGACACATAATTATATAAATAGATAAGGAGAAATGAACGTCGCCTATGATAGGATGTTATTAAAAGTTTTAATTAAATACATAATTGAAAGTGTGGGAAGGGAGGTGGCAGTGGCCAGCTAAAACAGAAAAATAAAAGCTAAACAAATTGTAAAGCAAGATATAAGGGATCATTTGAAGAATTTTTGAAACCTGGGACAATTAGTCTCCCAAGGGATCAAAACAAAGAGAAGCACAACCAATAATATGATCCAATATTTATTACAAAAGTTGCACAAAAATTACAAACACCATATACAAGACAACATACAAAACATATTAAAAGCCAGGCTGACCCCAATATCCTGCTTTCCCCTACATGACCCTCAAATATAAGGCTGAAGCCAATCTATGTGTTCCTAAAGTTATAAATAATTAATTGCATGAAAAAATATAAAGTGCAGAGTATTGTTCCCAATAAGGATACACTATGTAACACTATGTAACAGAGAAATGAACACCAAGAGACACAAAGAAACAAAACCAAAGAAAATACACAGCTGAAATAAAAAATATGGAGGGATACGGGGAGGCCGATTTATTAATAGCGCCAGGTAGCGACAGATGAGCGGCAGTAGCGTTATTTTCACAGCGCCTGCTAGTATTCGCTGTGCTTGGCCGTTGTTCGGTTGTTGACAGCGACTCAGTCGGTGTGCGGTAATGTTGAATACGGGGTTAGGAGTCGCTGTTTGACAGGTTCCACGCTGTATGGGAGCGCATGACAGCGAATGGCCATAGCGAACGGCTCCCAGCATATTCATTAACAAATCACGCTCAAACATTTCTTGCGCTGTGAAATGCTTGTTTAAACCCCAGAGCGCTGGCGGCGATGGGTTAAAAGTAGTTTTTTAACCCCCAAACAACCTTATTTTTTGAAAAAAAAAATAAACAAGTTTTTATAAACATTTTGTAATTTGAATACATTAATTTCAGACCTGTAATATCAATTCTGCACAATTTTTTTTTTTTTTTTTACCTTTAAAAATATATATAACATTGCAGAAGTGGTCACCGAATTTTTGACATTTATATCAATTATTTATGAATATTTAAAGATTGCTCCATTGAAATGCATTGGAGAGCGCCAGGTAGCGAAAGGTCATACCTGGCGCTGTGATGGGATTAGCAGCGGCACTGTTCGTTGCAGTCGGCTACATGATGAATCCCGCGCTAGCTGGCGCTTTCGCCGGCGCTAGCCTCATTTAGCGTGATAAATGCGTGATTGTGTTCGCAGCCTGGCGTTCTGTAGTCGGTAGCCGCCGTTAGCTAGCGATACCTGGCGCTAGTGAGACACTACCTGGCGCTATCACTTGATGAATAAGGGCCTTAGTAATCAGTGGATGACAAGGCCGCAGCCAGGGGAGGAGAGCACGGGGCAGCCGGAAACCATTCAAGATATAAGGGACTGTTGGGGCTTGAAATGCAGGGTTTCTCATTTTAGCCTACAGTTGTCCTTTAACTACAGACATTCAGGCAATATTGCTAGACTTTCGCTACAGAATGTATAGCTAATTAGCTGCACGGTGCTCATTAATGTGTCCAGTTATTATTGGCCCTCCATTTCTTTCCCCACCATCATCAGTATTAATCGCCACCGAATTGACTTTATGCTATTACATTTCAGGCATCGTGGACTGTTTCATTAAAGTGGTTTAAAGAGCAAGACGGTGTCATAATTCAATTCTCAAGTGGCCTTTAAAGCTCATTATAGGAAGCAAGCGGTGAACGTTATGAGTTGTATTTAATTGTTAATCGAACATTCTTCAGTTACGCTATTTATAGGGCATATAGAAATGTAATAATGAGGGGAAAATTGTGAATGAAATGTTTTTCTCGCTCTTTCTCGCTTACTCTATATTAATGAATATATTTATATATTTAAAACACTACTAACATTACTATACAGATGTAATTTGGTGCACACAGTAACATAGGTAAATACCTACCTTGCCCTGCTCCAGCAGTGCTCTAGCCAGTATGTGCAGCTGCAGGATCTGCCAGGCATGAGATGTGCGGCATTGGGGCAGGACGGCATCATGGAGAGGTGCTGAGCTATTCCTTAATTCAGGGTTTATTCTGTGTGCAGTATCAAGGCATGTCCCTCATCCTGTATACTTGAGCATGTATCCAGCTATTCCTGCATCTGTGAGTCCATCTGTGGCCTGCATGCACCATGACATTACTATGTCGTACATTCATCCATTAGTCTATCTGTGTCCTGCATCTGCTGTGACCTGTCGTGCCAGTATCTGGGAGTCCATCTGTACAACCTGTCTCTGCCCTGCCTAGCTGTGCCAGCATCCACTGTGGCTGCAGTCATAACTCCATCTGTGATCTCTATATATGCGTGTATTCAGCTATGCCTGTATCTGTGAGCCCACATATGCCCTGCATTTCCTGTGTCTACCTATGTCAGAATCTACCATGTCCAGCCATGTCTGCAACCACAATTCTATCTAGGCCCTGCGTTTGTGAATGACTACACTGCTGCTCCAGCCATGTGATCAGCCATGTCTGCATCCATGAGACGATATGGGCACTGCATCCACCGTGACAAGCCTTGTCTGTATCCTAAGACCATCTATGCACTGCATCCATTAAGTCCAAGCATGTCTGCGTCCAGGGGACCATCTGTTCACTGCATCCACTGTGACCAGCCATGTCTGCATCCATAAGATCATATATGCAGTGTATCCACTGTGACCAGGCATGTCTGTGTAAGAGAGTAAAGCAAATGCCATTATTTAGAGACTGTTGTGTTGCTGTTTTGCCACAAGGGGCTGCTGTTTCCCCCACGCAGCTAAGCTGTGAGCTTTACAACAAGAAAAAGGAAAGAAACAACTAGAAAAAGGAAGTGAAGCGTCCTCTATCTTGGAGACAGCAGAAGGCTGTGTGAGGGAGTCCTGCATGCCGTGCGGAGACCAGACGTGGTACAGAGAGAAACTGGATCCGGATCCTTCCCTGTAGCAGAGGATTTCTCAAGTTCAGCTACCGAGAGCTGTGAAGCCAGCCTGCTATTCTTCATGGATGTGAGAGAGACTTGCTGCGGCCCAGCCTGAGACATCATTGGTCAGTAATCATACAGCATGCATGCTTAACTGTACAGACTGAGACTAGGCCTATTAGATAGTTAGATTTACATAGGCCCAAAGAGTTTTCCTTTTCCCTGTATGCTGCCTGGATTTCTGAACTAACGGAACAGTTTGCCTGTGAGAGCTCACAACTGGGCCATGCCTCCATCCTCGGTCAGTGATCACTCACTCATTCTGAAGCAGCGTTGTTCTTTCGGGTTCTGAGCTAGTGCTGGGGAGGGAGAGTTGTTTTCCTGGCATTTTATTGTTATAGGATTGTAAGCTGCTGTGCTGTACCACCGATGACCTCTCAGTGAGCACCCACACCAAACATTCGTTCCAGCCATAGGGTATAAATAGGTATGGTGGGACGTTCTAGTGCTCCCACTAGTAGGTGAAATTACCAGTGCTTTCTGTAACATCCAATCATGGTCATCTGGCTGTGGAGCACAGGGGTTCTCAGCTCAAGCTGAGTGTGTGTAACCAAGTTTTATTGTTCATCCCATTTGTCTTTTTTTAAGTGTGTTTGATAATTTATCGTAGTAAAGGTTTGATTTACAAACGCTGGTTGATTTACAAACGCTATATCCTGGGAAGCCCACACCGGTACACGGCTTACTGCATCCACAGGACCATCTGTGCATTGCATCCAACATGTCCAGCCATGTCTGCATCTATGGGATCATCTGTGCACTACATCCAACGTGTCCAGCTATATGCCACCACATGCCTCGGGGCCAGGGCTATTAAGGAAGCTGTCTGTGGTATCCTGACAAGCACTTTGTCACTGCTAGAGGCTGTTGTGCAGCCGGGGAAAGTGGAGTCCAGCTACAGTGGGGCAATACAGCTCAGCTGTGTGCATGCTCCCCCCCTATGGTTTTTAAATAATGAGAGAAGATTGAGGTGGCTACCAAACTACAGTGGAACACTTCACTCAACAGGGCCAAGCTTATCAGATCAAAGTTTGCACGGGTTGGGGTTCCAATGGATATGGCAGCAGGGTGGTCTATGGTATGAATATATGTGGCTATGGCTGGAGGGTCAGGCTGGAGTATGGATGGATGTGGCTGCAGGTTGAGTCAGGTTGGGGTACAGAGAGATGTGGAGTGACTTGGCAGAGAGCCTTTCCCGATATTTGGACATTTGGGCGTACAGTTTTAAGGGGGGCAGCGGGACTATGTGCTTTTAAATGGCACTGTCCTGGCTGAGGGACATCAATTTAGGTATTATGGAAAATAAAGATAGATAAAAGGTTATCACAATGCCATGTACTAGGTATATAAAGAATAGACTTATTCAAACCAAAACAGTGTGCTGGTGGAGCAGTATAGGTCTAACAGCTGGATCAGAAATCAGAGAATCCAGCCATTAGACCTATATACTGCTCCCTAGTAAAGTATTTTCTGTTTATTTTTTACAACCATATATTTCACCCTATGACGCACTTAGGATTTGCTGGAGGAAAAACATATTCTGAACCAAACAGGACATGGCATAATCTCCCCAATCACCCCTATAACAGATAGTTTGGCAGATCTCTCCCATCCTCAAAATCAAGCAGCCTGCAGAACCCCCGTCCCCATATAACAGGCAGCTTGTAGAATACCCTCATAACAAGGTAGTGTGGCAGATCCCCCCATCTGCAAAAACAAGCAGAAGGCTGCCCCCCCTCCCATATAATAGACAGCATGTAGAATAGCTCCATAACAGGGTAGTGTGGCCAATCCCCCATCCCCAAACACAAGCAGCAGCCCCCTCCATATAATAAACAGCATGCAGAATACCCCCATAACAGGGTAGTGTAGCCAATCCTTCCATCCCCAAAAACAAGCAGCAGACCGACTCCCCCTCCCCATATAATGTACAGCATGCAAAATACCCCCATAACAAGGTAGTCAGTCTGTGTCAGTACAACAGTCCCTGCACCAATGGTTGCGAAGAATGGCGTCCGAATCGCAGTACAGGTATGACGTTTTATTTTTTAAACTAACTTGATTTAGCAGCGGTTAGGAATTGGGGGGGGTTTCACCTTCGCCCTATAAGACGCACAGACATTTTCCCCTAGCTATTGGGGAAAAATAAATGCGTCCTTTAGGGCAAAAAATTTGGCAATTTATTTTAAATCAAATGAGCTATTATCTTGTATGTCTTTGTTTTTGTTTTTGCGCCTGCCTACCCAGGAGTTTTACATCTAAAATGTAATAAGTGGCCTTTCATGTACTAAGCTAGGATTTACAACCCTCAGAGAGATTTTTGCATACTATTTTCGGTGCATGTATGTTCCCTTGTATGTTTATTTTCCTGATTGCCTGAAGAAAGCACGAGAATTTCCTTGTTGATGAATCACCAGCTGGGAGCATAATGAAAGTTATTGGCACTTTTTAATACAGTGTTAAACAATTAAAACGTGGCATTGACTTTCACTGTCTTCCTAGCTGGTGATTCAGCATCAGTGACATTCTCATGCTTTTTTCAACGGGCAGGCTGATTCATCACTAACGCCAGGTAGCGACAGATGAGCGTCTGTAGCAGGCATTTTCAGAGTGCCCGCTAGTAGTCGCAGTGCTCGGCCGTGGGTCACTACTTTATAGCGACTCAGGCCCTTATTTAACAAGGGATAGCGCCAGGTAGCGAATGGTGAGCGAACGGTAATGACGCTCACCGCCACGAGAACGCCGGCTCCCCTCCGCAATCACACATTTATCAAGCCGGTCCTGCTTAGCGACTGACAGAGCGCCAGATAGCGAATCATTCATCATTATTCCAGCCTCACCCCACAGCGCCAGCGATCGACCTTGAACAGCGACAGGTATGACCTCTCGCTACCTGGCGCTCTCCAATGCATTTCAATGGAGCAATCTTTAAATATTCATAATTAATTGCTATTAATTTTTTTTTTTTTTTTTTTTTTTTAATGTCAAAAATTCTGTGACCACTTCTGCAATGTTAGATATTTTTTTTAAGTTAAAAAAAAAAAAAAAATTTGTGCAGAATTGATATTACAGGTCTGATATTAATGTATTCATATTACAAAATGTTTTGAAAAACATGTTTTTTTTATTTTCAAAAAATATGGTTGTTTGGGGGTTAAAAAACTACTTTTAACCCATCGCCGCCAGCGCTCTGGGGTTTAAACATGCATTTCACAGCGCGAGAATTTTTGGAGCGTGATTTGTTAATGAATATGCTGGGAGCCGTTCGCTATGGCCGTTCGCTGTCATGCGCTCCCATACAGCGCGGAACCTGTCAAACAGCGACTCCTAACCCCGTATTCAACATTACCGCACACCGACTGAGTCGCTGTCAACAGCCGAACAATGGCCAAGCACAGCGAATACTAGCAGGCGCTGACAATAACGCTACTGTCGCTCATCTGCTACCTGGCGCTATTAATGAATCGGCCTGCCCGTCGCTGTTCAGTAATGTTGAATACATTGTGAGGAGCCGCTATTTGACCAGTACAGCGCTGTATGGGAGCGCATGTTAGCGACTGCTCATAGCGACCGACTCACACCATATTCAGGAAAAAAACAGCCTCACAAATCTCTGGCGCTGAAAAATACTTGTTTGAAGCCCAGAGCGCAGGAGGCGGTGTGTTTAAAGTCTGTTTTCAAGCATCTATCCACTAGTAACAAAGCGAAAACATATGGAATTACATTGTAACAACATTGTAACATGAACACTTTAATGGCAGACGTGTAATGTCATTTCTGAGGAAATGACAGGCGCTGACAGGCGTAGCCGGCCTGCCCGCTCCCACCATGCCGGCATTTTTTTTTTCAGATGAGCGATTCGTGAAAGTTCGATTCGGGCAAATCCGAATTTCTTGGGGAAATTCGGCGAAACGCCAGAATCGAACTTTCAAGAAGTTCGCTCATCTCTAGTCATAATTAAATTTAGGGGCTGGTTGTTTTCTTAGTTCCTGTTTAAAAGTTCAGCACAAAGATTTATGAATAACCCATTTTCCAAGGTGTAATAGGTCAGTGACCATCTGTTCTTCTGCTCGAGGCCCAGAGCTGCACAGAGCATGCACATGGGTGCTGTGTGCATCACTGTGCACAATTTAGCATGTATCTCTGCTTGTGAAAACCCATGTTCATGCCCACACCCAAGTGTGGTACAAAAAAGCTAATAGAGGGAACTACCTCAGCTACAGCACCAGCTACTTTCTTCTCTGTCCCTTGTACCCACCTAAACCTGACATCTGCTACTTATTGCTTACCCAGACTAGATTACCACCCACTCTTCCACCACCTTCTGCTACCTGTTCCTCATTGCTGAACTAGGCTGGATTCTCACCCACACTCCTGGCTGCTTTCTTTTTGCTGACCTGATTTCCTGATTAAACAAATAGCTGGTGTCCACTTCCCCCACACCCCCAGACAGGCTAGATGTCAAAGAGGAACATCGGAGGCCCTGGAGTCTAAAATATTCCAGGGCCTGCTGAGTTCCAGTCCTTCCTGAATTGGGATGACCCGCTGTGTGAAACCCTCCAAACCCCCCGGAACACTAACCCTCTCCCGAAGTCCTCATCACTTCTGTGCGCTCCGTTCGCATTCCCTGCTCACCTCTAGCCATGTGCGTGCCCCGCCCTCCTGAATGGGCGGTCACGCCACGGCTGCAAGTGGGGGGGGGGGGGGATGTGGCTGCCGGCGCCACTTGGCTCCCTTCAGGGCTGCTCGGTCCCAGGCAGCTTAGCCATCAGCGGCAACCAAGAGAGCCAAGCCTAAGTCTGCGCCCTGGGAGCGGATGGAAGGTTAGTGAAAAGGGGCGTTCTCGGGGAGTGCACACAGTGGGGCATCCCATTTCAGGATGCCGTCGCAGAGAGGAACAACACACAGGAAAGTGGTGGCATTTTGTGTGTGTGTGTGTGTGTGTGTGTGTGTCTGGACAGGGATCTTTTGACCCCTGGTTATGACACAACTACACCACAGTAAGCAGCTATTCAAGCTGCTTAATATCAACAGAAGCTCTTCTAATAAGGTGTTTGGTGGGAAACAATAAAAAGAGGCAGGCCTTTAAAGTCCCTGTCCAGGAACACTTTAAGTTCCTTCCACCTTATTCCCATTGGGAACAGTGTAAAATAAGTAATTTGAAAGCATCTCAAAATCTCTGATTATATACAAATAAAGATGAAACAAAGTTGAAGGCTTTTGCTTCACAATTTTCCAGTGATTGCAAAGGCATTCCCAGCATAGACAGACATAACGATCCTACAGTACAGTACAATTATTGATCGCTAGGGGGCAGTCAAGTGAAAGAACCATTAATGGATTAGAATTGGTGACTGCTTTGCCATACCAGGATTTAAACCCTCCCCCTCACCGTATTTTGTGCATCAATTTGCTGCCTTGACCCTGCTACTAATCATGTTTTAAGAAAAAGCTGAAGATGCTGCTATTCAGCTGCATCTAGCCCACAGAGCCATATCCTGACAGCAGCACACTGAAGCAGCTGGGTGTTATTTGGGACAGTGTAACTTTGGTGGGGGGGCTACAGTCACATTTTCTATGTTGCAACATCACTGTTTCCCTGACCCTGTCACTATTCATGTTTTTTTTTTTTTTTTGTTTCAATATTTTTATTTGAACAGGAAAAAGAGCGATACAGGCACGGCCGTCAGCGGACCAGGAATAGTGCAAAAGCCATCCCACGCAGGGGAGGCCATTATAACGAAGCGTGTAAGATTACAGCAATATATTGAAGTAGGAACAAATTCTTTTTAACAAAACTGTAATATATATATAGCAGAATTGCCGCATCAGAATTTAATGTCAATAAACTATCAACTGGACAGCGTCTGTTTGCATTAATTCCTTTTTCTCGCCGCCTCCCAGGTCTGGGAAGCCATACTAGCAGACGCATTCGCTCTCCCGCCGCAACCCACCCCCCCGCCCCCCCGGGGCCGGGCCGCCCAGCGTTCGCAAGGCGCACCCACCCCCCGGGGCCCAGGAAGGCGGCGCAGGGCAGGCCGCCACGCGAGCAGCGAAGAAGTCGTGAACAAAAGAGGAAAAAAGAACAGGGGAAGGGGAGGGAAAAACACAACAACATTAAAAAAAAGGGTAGGTAGGTTGGGAGGGGAAGACAATGGGGAGAAATGGGAAAAAAGGGGGGGGGACCTCGCAGACCAACCCGTCTCCATCACCTAGCTCAGTACACCCGCTGGCGCGTCAGGCCAGGCATGTTGTATCCATGGTTCCCAAGTGGAAAGGAACTTGTCCTGGGTATCGGTCAGTACGCTTGAAAGCCTCTCATTAACTAGAAATCCATTCATCCTGGCCGACACCTCCGACAATGGTATAGTCTGCTTTTTCCACCCTCTAGCAATAGTTTGTTTAGCCGCCAGAAGCAGGTATACAAATAGCTTGTGTTGTTTGCGGGAAATCTCAGGGGGTTTGCAATGGAGGAGGGCCACCCAAGGGTCTCTTCTTATGGACGTTCGAAATAGTTTGCCAGCTATTCTGTGAACTTGTGCCCAAAAACGAGTCAGCATGGGACACGTCCACCAAATATGGAGGAAAGTGCCCTCTGTATTACAACCTCTAAAGCAAGTATTAGCGGGAACATTCTACCGAGGCGGCTCGGTACCAAGTACCACCTATATAGTACCACCTATATAGAACTTTGTAGGCCGTCTCGGTCGTCAGGACATTTATAGAACATGAGGAGGCGGTTTTCCAAATATCCGACCACCCCCCTCCCAGGGTGCACGGGCCCAAGTCGTGTTCCCACCTATCAACATGTACATGTGTGCCCTCCCCCATGGCATTTAATGCAGAGTATATCGTAGATATTGTCCCTCTGCAAAATGGCTCCTCTCCGCAAACTCTCTCGAAAGGGGTACATCTCCGAAAGGGCAACCCCAATCTAACCAGGGGAGACAGCCAGTGCTTTAACTGTATGTACTGAAACAGGACCCCCTGGGGAGCGGCATAACTATCCTTCAAAGTGCTAAAGGGTATAAGGCCATCCTCCGAGAGGAGATCCCACACCCTAAGCAGGCCGTGATCCTCCCACCACTTAAAGGACGGTCTATTGTCCAAGCCCGGGGGGAACGCCGGATTACCCCAAAGGTGCGCTAGGGGGGCGTGAGGGGACATCAGGGAGGCTGAATATTTTACTGAGTCCCACACCAAGAGGGAGTGCCTCATCAAAGGACTAAGCGTCTTAGGTCTAGCTGCCGGGTCCATCCAAAGAAGACCATCCACAGGGGTCGGGGATGCGTTAGGGAGCTCCAGAAAGGTCCAGAGGGGGGGCTTCGATGGGGAATGCATGGGAATCAATTGGGCTATCTGGGCCGCCTTACAATACAGGCTGACGTTAGGGACTCCAAGCCCTCCTGACGACCTATGGCCAAGCAGCGTACGCCTAGGTACTCGCGGGCGCCTTCCAGCCCAGACGAAGGCTAAGATCTTTTTTTTGCATTGCACGCAGTCTATAGGAGGGGATCAAGACCGGCAACACTCTAAAGAAATACAGGAGTTTAGGGAGAATGGACATCTTTACTGCATTGACCCGACCCAGCCAGGAAATTGGATATGGCATCCAGGTCTCGAGGAGCCGCGCCAGGGACCCAAATAAGGATGGATAGTTAGCCCCATAGAGGTCATCATACCTCCCCGGGATCCGGACCCCCAGGTACGGGAGCGGCTCCGTTGACCATTGAAAGGGAAAATTCAATTTAATATGGGCCACCAATTCAGGTGTCAGGGACACGTTTAATGCTCTAGATTTGTCACTATTTATAGCCAGACCAGAAATGCGGGCAAAGTGGTCTAGCATTTGAAATAGGTTTGAAAGAGAAGTAATTGGTTGCGTGACCGTCAGCATGGCATCGTCAGCAAAGAAGAGAGCCTTGTGCTGAACTCCCGCGACCTCTAGCCCCTTAACGTTCTGGTTCTGCCGAAGCGCTATACCCAGAGGCTCTAGAGCCATTATAAAGAGGATCGGAGAAAGGGGGCACCCCTGCCTAGTACCTCTATAAATGTGGAAGGACTCCGAGCTACAGCCCAAATAGCGCACACGAGCCGACGGGGCATTATAAAGGGCTCTTATCCAGTCTAAGAAGCGCTGCCCAAACCCCCACCTCTGCAAGACCCAGAGCAGGTAGTCCCAGGAAATGGTATCAAAGGCCTTCTGGATATCTAGGGACAACAAAAAAGCCGGGATATTCCTTGTCCGAGCGTGGTGAACCAGGTGGACCACCCTTCTGATATTGTCTCCAGCCTGCCGAGTCGGAACAAAGCCCACTTGATCCCTATGTATGATACCTTCCAGGAATGTGTTCAACCTGCCCGCCAGTACCTTGGCCAACAACTTCACGTCAGTGTTGATTAAGGAGATCGGCCTGTAATTTGAAATTATCAGACCGTCCCTATCTGGTTTGGGTATCATACAGATGTCCGCCAGCAAAGCGCTCGGACCCATGGATGACGCCGCACACATAGCGTTAAAGAGGTTGGCCAAGTGGGGGGCCAGGAGGGGTGCAAATTTCTTGTAATAAAGACCACCAAACCCGTCCGGCCCTGGAGTTTTAGAAGTCTTAGTAGCCTTAATGGCCAGGAGAATCTCCTGGGGGGTAATGGGGGAATCCATCAGGTCCAAATGATCTTGGGCAATAGGCGGCAGCTCAACGCGCTCAAAGAATTTCTCGAGATCGGCATTGCCGGCTCTCGGGGAGGCCGAGTACAAATTTGAAAGAAAATCGCGGAAAGCCCCCACGATCTTGTCTGGGTTGGCCGTGATTGTGCCCTGTGGAAGTTTAAGCTTTATTGGCTGCCGGCGATCCAGTTCGGCTGCACGCAGCTTCCGGGCCATCATGGTGTCGGGCTTATTGCACCTCGCATAAAATTTTAGCTTGGCCCAGTGAAGCCTTTTCTCAGCCTGATCATCCAAAAGCACGTTGAGCTCCAGCCTAAGTTTATCTACAGCTTTTTTGTTCCTAGCAGTTGGGGTTTCCTTCCAGAGCAATTCAGCTTGTTCGTAGCGTGCCATTAATTCCTTCTGACGCTGTTGCCGCTCTTGTTTCTTACGGGAAGCTACACCTATGATGTTGCCACGCATAACCACTTTTTGAGCCTCCCAAAGAGTAATCGGGGAGTGGACAGATCCTGTATTTAATGCAAAGTAATCTTTAAGGGCCTCATGGATCCTCGAGCAGGTATCTTGAGAACACAGGAGGGAGTCATTGAGTCTCCAAGTAAAGGATCGTCTGGTTGGGACCAGGAGATCCGCCACCGCCATCACCGGGCTATGGTCCGACCAGGTCGAGCTGTAGATTCTGGAGTTGACCATAGCTGGGAGGAGAGATTGGGGGACAAAAATGTGATCGATCCTGCAAAAGGAGCCATGGGGGTTAGAGTAGAACGTAAAGTCCCTTGTGGTGGGGTTCCTCTCCCTCCAAACATCGCACAGGCCAGAGGTGTCTAAAAGGACCCTGAACGTAGCAGAGTGGGGGTCCAGTTCCTCCCTCGCACTCACCCTTTGGCCCGTCCGGTGTCTATCCGCCTTGGGGTCTAGTACCATGTTCGAGTCTCCGCCCATTAGCAAGATACCTTTAGTGTTGTTACGGATGACCGTCAATAGGTGTTTAAAAAAGCGTGTTTGGAAGGAATTAGGAGCATAATATGTCACAAGGGTCAGGTCAACATCGTAGAGAGACCCTTGTAGCAAGACATACCTACCGGTCGGGTCAATAATTTCCTTAGAGCAAATAAAGGGAAGATTTTTCCTAAAGGCCACCAGGACCCCCCTTTTCTTTTCTCTAGCGCAGGCCATGTCGGACACCGGAAAGTGGTTGCTTAGGTATTTGGGTCTAGAGTGGGTCGAGAACCTGGTTTCCTGGAGGAACAGTATATCCGCCTTACATGATTTATAATAATGGAAGGCCTTGCTCCTTTTAACAGGGCTGTTGAATCCCTGGACATTATGGGAGATTAATTTAACTGTCAGTCCCACCATTGGGTCTGGTTTTCACAAGAGAAGACAGAGGAGGCAGGCTGGTCGCGAGGGGGGAAGGGAGGGGGGAGGAAAATGAGGGGAAGGTTACAACATACAAAAGGAAGCATAACATTGCAAACCATATACACGTGGCAAAAAACAGTAAGGACCATAGTCCAAGAAGACCCTCTGGGTCAAAAAGGACCCAAAGGATTCCTGCCAAGGCAGGAAGTCGTCCAGGCACTGGGGGCAAAGGCATCCCAGTCCGGGACAACTCGTACAGTGTGGGGGGTGATACTCAGAGACACAGGCTGCCACCCCGATATAAAGCCCGACAGCAACCAGAACAGTAAGCATTATTAATTCAACCCGGCAAGGGGGGGGAAGAGATCTGCCCCCCCATGCCCGTCCATCTAGCCCAAGCCAAAAGGAGAACCGCCGCGCCACTGGGTGAGCTACTTTACTTTGCAGTATTGCAGGCCGTCCCAGGCACAGGGCCCTGGAGCCACTGTACCCCGAGGGCCTAAGGCAGGCACTTATTCCCCCTCGAGCGGGCAGAAGGGTCCCCAGCTTTCGCCACCGTGGATGACCGGTCTGGACAAAAAATACATTGTTAAACCTGTTGGCATGAACGTGTAACATTGCAACTTCAACTAAATAACCTTAGTAAACATAAGTAACTCGCAAGTAACTCGGGGGGGGGGGGAGGAGAAGGCGGGACCCAGGGAAATAGGCATATGGACCCCGCGCTCGTTCAGCAGAGCCTATCCAAAATTGGAAACAAAGCGCAGTTCACCAACTCCGACCCGTCCTGACGCTAGAAGACCTCAACCCGGGTCCGAATCAGAGTGCGGCGTGCGGCCGGCCCCCCGGTCCCGTCTCCTCCGCGGGCGAACCCTCTCCCAAATGGGCCGCAGCGGCTGACGCTGGGACCCCCGCTGGGCCGCCCGATCCGGCGCGGCCACAAGCGGGTCCCCCAAGGGTATGCCGAGCTCCCGGATGAGGCCCTGAAGCTCACCGAGGGAGCCCTCAGCACACTGATGACCCGCATGGGAGAACATCAGCCTAAAAGGGAACCCCCAGCGATACCTGATACCGTTCGACTTCAAAACCTCCAGTCCTGGTTTCATCTCCCGTCGTCGCTGGAGCGTCTGGGGGGCAACATCTGGGAATATCTGATAGGCGTGATTCCGAAAAGAGAGGTTAGTTGCCACCCTGGAGGCTTCTAGGATAGCCTCCTTTGTACGATAAAACGTGGGTCTGATGACAATGTCCCTAGGGCGACCGTCCGATCTTTTGGGACCCAAGGCCCTATGGGCCCTGTCCAATTCCAGGCGCTCAACTGGCGTTGAAGGGAGCAGTTCCTGAAGTAATGCTGTGACCGTAGCGGGAACATCCTCCATGGACTCCGGGAGACCCCGGATCCGGACGTTTTCTCTCCTGGATCTGTTTTCCAGGTCTTCCAGCTTTTGTTGAAGTAAGGACACCTCTTCTCGCACAGCTGCGGTGGCAGACCCACCGGATGTCGCTGGCGAAGCTAGTAGAAAGCTGGGACACTGCTGCGGCCAATTCTTGTTGCAATAACAGCTTAAATTTAGCCAGCAACTGCTCATTGCGTACAATAGAATTAGCTGGATATGGGGATCCCTGGGAACTCCGCGGGTCCTCCCCCCGGGCATCTTCAACCAAGGGCTGGGAAAAAACGCTGCTGTCCGGCCTGGAGGTCTCTTCAAAAATCAGTGGAACGTCCCTGCTGCCAGTTAGGGACAGAGGCAGGCCACCGTCCACGTCGCGGGCAGGGTCCGCTGGGCTCAGATGCGGGGGCCCAACACCTCCAGGGCTCCCCCCCGACTGTGCACCTTGTGGCGGAGATGGGGGATCAGCTGCAGGTTGCGGATGTCGCAGGCCGTGCTGTGGCCATGAAAGAGGGGGGGAAGGCTGCATAGGTGTGATCAGATGCGGGGACCCGACACCTCCAGGGCTCCCCCTCGACTGTGCACCTTGTGGCGGGGATGAGGGATCAGCTGCAGGTTGCGGATGTCGCAGGCCGTGCTGTGGCCATGAAAGAGGGGGGGGAGGCTGCATAGGTGTGATCAGATGCGAGGACCCGACACCTCCAGGGCTCCCCCTCGACTGTGCACTTTGTGGCGGGGATGAGGGATCAGCCCCATGTTGCGGGTGTCGCAGGCCGTGCTGCGGCCATGAAGGAGGGGGGGAGGGCTGCATGGATGTGATCAGGGGCGCAGCCTGAGGGTGCAGGGGCCCCTGCAATGGCGGGAAGTCCGTGTCCCCCCCCCCAATCCCCGCTTGCACCCAGGTCAGAGGGGTGCTCCAGTGGGCCCGGTAACCGGGGCGTGTCAGGGTTCTCCCCATGTGGCCGGGGTAGATGCTGCGGCGGCGGGGACTGCCGCCTCCCGCTCACGTGGTCGGGGCCAGCGTCTGCTCCTACCTCCTCCTCCGGCGGCTCCCGAGCTGCGTTCCGCAGGGCCGACGGCGCCCGATCCGGCGAGTTCGGCTGGCCGTCGCTTTGTGGGTCTCGGCTGGCGCTGGAGTGGTGGGCGGCCTGGGACTGGCGCCGGAGCTCCGCCATGATGTCCGGCTGGCGGGGGCCTGCGGCGCTCTTCCTCTCGCCGCCTGTCCTTCTCTCCTTCCCCCTGGCCCCGCTTCTCCCCATCTGCAGGCTGGGGCAGGTGGTGGGGAAGTTCCGCTGCCAAGCTGTCGGCTAACTTTGCAAAAAAGAAGCTGCTGTGGGGTGGATTCTGTGCTCTGAGGTGCCGAGCACTAGAAAGAAGCAGCCATCTTCTTCAGCGTCCGGCCACGCCCCCCACTATTCATGTTTTAAAAAAGCTGAAGATGCTGCTATTCAGCTGCATCTAGTTCATGGAACCATATGAAGAGTCAGGTCAGGCAGGCGATGCAAGTATAAGTATTCCAAGCGAACCCACTTTCTTCTCAATTTCTGTGTAGAGGCTGAACTCAGAAGGACATGCCATGGCGCAGCTTTATGAGTAATAAGCATGCTCTTTTGTGGTCAGAGACAGCTGTAGAACCACTGTGGCTTGCAGTGCTCGCTAAAGTATAGAGTTATAGCACTTTTTTGTGTGGTCCTGGAGGAATGAAATTGAAGAGAGGTGCAAACTTTGAAGAGAGGGGAAAGTTTCTACCCTGCACTGAAGGAAATAGAGGAGAGGCACATGGCGCAGTGATCAGGCGAGCTGCTTGCTGCCTTATTATTGCCAGTGGTTTTACAGGACCTTTAGGACTTTGACAGTAGAAGCCAGGAACCTGTCTTATTCCGGGAGAATGGATCAAATTAATCTTGGAGTAAAATCATATCAGAGTGTTTAGGTGAAAATGGGATTGCCTGTAATGGATTTACAGCTCAGGCCAAAGGAAACACATGGCTTATTTATCTATTACAGAGGATGGGAAATCCAATATTATATTAAAGCCTGATAATTTTATGAACTGGAGGTGAGAAGTGAGAAGTGACTGAAATGCATAAGGTGAAAATGTGAACTTTTCCCCTTAAAGAGAACCCATGCACAGTGGTTACTGATTATAATGCTCACGGATAATTTTAAATTGGTATAATAGTGCAGGTTTACAGGTCAACTACTGTTCAATATTTGTTTTATTTTGCCTTTGAGACCTAAAGTTGGGCATAGTGCTGATTGCTAGTAAAGTGTGTTGCTTCTTGCTGACCTTGATGGTAAAGCCCAGGAAGGCAGCTGTCATTAAACTGTCAAGTCAAATTTGCTGTTATGCCATGATAGTAAATGTAGGTGGTTGTTATTATAAACCTAATAATACGGGCAGGCTGATTCAATACTAGTGCCAGGTAACGGCCGATGAGCGTCTGTATGGCCGTGAGTCGCTATTACAGAGCGCCTCAGTCACTGTAGTAACATGGCCGGCATTGATGAATTTGGTGTTTGTGAGTCGCTATAAAGGCACTGCACAGTCACTCACCCAAATTCAATACGGCGTCTGAGCATTCCTATGCTGCTCTAACACCACAAAAAATTTTTTAAAAGTTTTAAAAACACATTTTGTAATTTTTTTTTTTTTTCTTAATGTATTGTATATTATTTTTTTTTTCCCGTAGTGCATTGTATATCGTTTTTTTCTTAATGCAATATATATATATATATATATATATAGATATATATATATATATTTTTTTTTTTTTTTTTGGCGGGGGGGGGTTTATTCAGATAATATTTTCAGATGTGTTTTTGTGTTTGTGTAGAGTCAGACAATAGTAATTTATAGAAAAGCAAAACACAAATGTAAGTCAAAAACTATAAATATTTATTTAAATTATTAAAAACAGTCACACAGAGGCAACCCTATTTTCCCCCACCGCTGATTCTTCAACTCCAGCAGCATTTTACGGGATCTCCGCACGTACTGCCACAGTCTGTGATGCTTCTGTGTGCAAGCTGTTGGAAAGAAAAGACCACAGCTCAAAATATGCAGTATATAACTATGAAATTTTGAAAAAAATTTAGTTTAAAGGTTATTCATTCAAAATCTTAGAAACCCTACACAACAGGGACATTTTTAAAATTAATAGATGGCTAAAAAAACAAACCTGTGTATCCATTCTACATAACCACCCTAGTCTAGCATCATAAACTACATAACCTAACTAAATAAGGCCTACTTGACCACCGGAAGAATGTACTTCATGTAGTGGTCAATTACTCCTGAGGCAATATGATCTAAATGCATACACCTTTAAAATGTAAGGAATGGTTAGATCTCAAAATTAGTAAATGGGGAGTTACGATAGTAGCAGGAATTTAAACCCACCACATAAACAACTGCTGCCTTTATCATGTAGGGTCAAGTAACATTAGCAGGGGCACCAAACTAGCATGCTTACATTCAATTATGTATAATGGTTGCAAAGAGAGGGTATTCATGTATGATAGTAAACTGTAGACTGCCACTAACATGTGCACATGGTCATTAACACATACATATGCATGTTTAGTAGGTTATAGTAACAAATCACAGTACTCACCATCACAGCTGTGGCTTGGGCCCTTGCTGCTGGAGGGTCCTGGGGATGGGATGGGGAGAATTACGACTGGGTCTGTCTGCGTGGAAACATCTGTATTGATAAAAAACACAACAGAAGCAATCATAAGAACATTGTATTTGATATAGAAACTAGGCCTCACAATGTATTTGATTGAATAGTTCAATCTGAGTAATTTTGGTTACACACTTGGCCATGTGTTAGATAAAACAATACTACTTAGGCTAACACATGATCAAGCCACATAATCTTTTGAAGTAGGGGTACACCAGAAGAGAGGCTACAGTGACAGAGGCCACATAGCCACTTCACAACAATATCAGCTTTTATATATTCCTAAAATGATATAGGCATAAAACACTATATGCATATATGCATTATGCATTATTCAAACTAAAGCAATTCTTACCTCGACTATGCCCGAGAGCCACATCTGCAGCATATGTGGAGGAAATGGAAAGAAAAATTGTAATAACAACAATGTAACAATGGAACTACCAAGCCAAACTAAGAAGTCCTCTCACCAGGGGATGCTCTGCTTTTATCCCAGCAAGGGCAAAACTACTCAATGGGTTTGCTCTTCCATGCTAGTTTCATGCTCAATGTGACTGTCTGCAGCCAATAGGGCTCCCCAGGTGGGCATGCATATGGTATGTGCCCACTCCCCTGGCTAACCTGATTAGTTGTCTTTGGTCATATATGGTGCCAGAGCAATGGAACCTGGCAACAATAAGTATATCTGACTTTTTTTTGAGCTTCGTTTTACTGGTAGAGTGCCAGGGCTGGGAAATTACAAATCGCGATGCCCCTGGGGCGAGCAGTCCTCCAATCATTCTTAACAGGAGGTGCACTGTAATGGTCTGTTTCCCCAAATGTCCTCCAGGACAGCTGGCTGAGTATGACATCTACTGGAAAGAGGAAACACAACTGGACAACATTAAAAGCCTACCCCTTCCTCCCGGGCCTCAGTGTTTTGTGTTTCCTTTCCAAGAAAATATGCTGGATGACATAATCCTGATTTTTTGTTTTTTATGGGGAGAATGGTAGGCCTGGACTCCCCCCTCTTTCCCTCACTGGACTATGATAGTGCTCCGGGTGACCCACTGCTGTTAGGGTTAGGGGTTCCCCTCCTCTCTCCACCACTGTTCCCCTGGAAGTTCTCTTCCCTGGAGCTAGTCCAGGCAGCAGTCTCCACGGTAGGTCTCATTTGTTGGGGTAGGCTCCCCCTTCTTTCCCCCGACAGGCTCATTAGGAATGTGGGAATGCATGGGGGCTGCTTGATAGCCATCTGGGACATGGTAGCGGGTAAGTATGTAACATTTGTTGTGTTTTACCTGCTGGGGTGTACGGTCCTCATTGGGTCTACAGATTTAGCCTGGAGAGAAAGAGGCCTAGACACAGTCCAGAGTGAAGTAGCGGCAGCATTAGTACCCGGCAGGTCTGGGAATCCTCTCACGCATGCGCACATGCATGGTTACACAACCCGGAGGCTCAATGCGCTTCTGGGTCAAGGTGTGCTTTGCACAGTAATAGTAACCCTCTGGAAGACCTATAGACAGACCTGGCCACCTCCAGAGGGCCCAGAATTTTAATTTACATCCTGGCTACTCGCCCTCAGGTGGTGGTAGTGCAGCAGGTACAGTAAGAATGCGCTGGCTACCTTATTAACAGCTTTTGTGTCTGTGGCGGTACATTCTCCTTGTCAGGATGGATGGAGGGGATACTGCATATTCGGAAGGGGTAGGGTTCCTTAAAATGATATTTTATAATAATTTTTGTTGGCGTCCTATGTAATTTCTGCCTGCATACCTTCTAATATTTTGTAATGGTTTTGAATATATTAGGCCAAAGAATTCAGGATTAACGAGCCCAATCTCGCTAAGGAATCCAAGAGGGAATCCTAGGAGATTAAGGAGCCCAGGGAGCACAAGGAAACTAAGGAGGCTAGGATAGTTCAGCCTAGAGCTTGCATTAGTTGTCAGGCTGTTCCTCTTTAAGATCCTGTATAATTTCTGTTTAGATGAAGTAGCTGGGGCTAATTTTCAATGCATGATTAAGAATTTCTTTAAAACTTTTGATCAAAGAATGTCAGATAACTATTGGTGATAAACACAGCGCTAAAGTCTTTCAGATAAAATATTCAGGCATTGATTCTTGAAATAATTGCTTCAACGTGCCAGACTTTCCATCCAAACAAAGTCCCACAACAGCATATATTTACAAGGCACAGAGCAGAAAGAAGGCAATAATCCTTCAACCGGTAAAATACATTTTCAAAAATAGCCCACGGTGCATGCACATCAACAGTTTATCTCCGCACACGTGCCCACCACCTTTTGGGTGTACGCTTACCAGATATATCTAATCAAATGGCTTCAAACTAAATTCCACTGGTATAAAGCAGTTCCGTAGCTTGCAATCCTTCAATTGTGTATTGGGGAATCACTCCTTAGAGTCACATATAGATCCCATGCATAAATTAAAAAGAGAGCACAAAGAATCTAGTGCAACTCTGTCATCAAGTTTATAAAACACATTTAATGAATAAAAATGCACTCACAAATTCCCAGGTGGTACAAGGGCGTATTAAATGTAAAATTATTGGGAGTCCTTTCTTCCCTTATTTCACTACGGCCGTTAGTGGAATAAACCAATTGAGTATGTAAGATTGATCAGCATAAGGAATCCATCCCTTTGAAACCGCCGTCTCCTACCTAATGCGTTTCGTTGCTGCTTCGCAACTTTTTCAAACTGCTTCATACCAGTGGAATTTAGTTTAAAGCCATTTGATTAGATATATCTGGTAAGCGTACACCCAAAAGGTGGTGGGCACGTGTGCAGAGATAAACTGTTGATGTGCATGCACCGTGGGCTATTTTTGAAAATTTATTTCACCTTTTGAAGGATTATTGCCTTCTTTCTGCTCTGTGCCTTGTAACTATATAAAGAATGTCAGATACTTTTTCTGTGTACAAGGATCATTTGATCCAGGAGCAGGTTCCTCTTCTGAACCTGACCCATTATATTTAGTCTCACCAGAACTCATCCCTAAAAGGCTAGCTTCTTCAAGTGTGTGCAACAGAGGTTCTGAATCAGGCCGACTGTTTCAAAACATCTGGATGGTCTCAATAGACCGCCTACCTTCACGTCCCAATCTTCCCTGCACACAGAAGGTATCTGAGGTTTGCGGTAAAGATAGACTGGGTTGTCCAATACTGGCAGTTCCAAGCAATGCCGTTCATCCGCACTTCGGACTTTCACAGATTTTCACCGATTTCCAAGGTACTGGCAGAACCAATGGCCTATCTGACACTCAATCAGATCAATCAGGTATTGTAGCATATCCAGACGATCTTCACCTTATTGCACGACCAGTTAGATATTAGAGAACAATGTGAAGACAACATTGTCTCTCTGGTCCGAGCTTGGTTGGGTTATAAACAAGAAATAGTCAAGCCTGATTCCTCAGACGTTATGTACTTATCTGGGCTACTAAATAGACAGCTGCCTATAACGGACATTCTTACCGCAGTCAAAAATAGACATAGCCTCCCTGTCCTCCTATGTTCGAGGTCACCCTACTCTGTCCCTAAGACATCCTCAATACCTGTGGTCATCTGGGCCCAGTTACATATAAGAGAACTCCAGGCCTCTTGGGACAAGGACCAGAAGTCTCTGGACTATAGGGACTATTCCAGAGTCAGTCTGTTATTCTCTTCAGTGGTGGACGACTCGGGGGAATCTTTCTCGGGGAAAGCCTTGGCACCAGAGGGATCCAGTCCAGATCACTACAGATGCAAGCTTCCTTCGGTGGGCAGCTCCCGAAGTCACTTTCAAGGAAACTGGCCGTATTCAAAGAATTATTGGCGATTCAGTTAGTTTTGAATCGCCTAAAGGAAGAGATAAGAGGGAGAGAAGTCCTGATCATTTTGGACAGTGCCACTACTGTGGCTTATCTGAACCATCAGGGAGGTACAAGATCCTTTGACCTTAGTGATCGCAGTTTACCTATGCGCGGTCCATATCAGGGGAGAACTAAATGTGGTAGCAGACTTCCTAAGCAGGGTAGAACTTGGAGTCAGAGTGGCAATTTAACCAGACAGGCTTCAACAACCGGGTAAGTCACTAGGGTCCACCAGAAATCGATCTTTTTGCCAACAACGCAAACTTAAAATGCCAAGTCTTTTCTTTGCTGAAGAATCAGGGGGCACTAGCGAAGGATGCCTTGTGCCAGAAGTGAAGTTGATTTAATCTTTGCTACGCATTTCCTCCTTTCTAAATTCTTCCAAGAAAGATAATTTGGCTGTTAAGAAGCAAAGGTTTGCCTGGTTGTGTGATTAAGACCTTGCTCCAAAGCAGAAAAGAAGTTAACCCATAAGATTTATGGGAAAGTTTTCTTCCTTTTGTTCCCTTCGTAACCTGGTTTGCTCTGACCATCCGGCTGTTCTAGAGCTCCTTCAGGAACGGGCCGATTTGGGTCTGGCAATCAGCACCCAAGTTGCGGCTCTTTTGGTATTTTTGGACCATAAGCTCAGACAAGAAGCATTGAATAAGATATTTTTTGTTTCTCAGATGTAGATCGGTTAATTTTAAGGCCTTTCCTCTTTGGGATTTATCCTTAGTCTTAAAGGATTAGACTTACACTTCCTCCTTTTGAGCCTCTGACGAAGGGGCTAGGGATGAGCGAATCGATCCGGACGAACCCGGATTCGATTCGAATTTCATGACAAATTCGATTCGGATCGAATCCGAATTTCCCCGCGATTCGAGCGAAGTTTTTTTCTAAAATCTATTCATTTCAATGACAGGCATTCTAGGATGGTCTACGTGACATGTCCAGACATGTAAGCCGGGGCAGTGTATGCTGGGACAGTCACATGCAGCCTATCAGCAGCCAGCAAGCCCGGTGATGTCACAGCGCTATATAAGGCAGCGGCCATCTTGCTTTTGCGCATTTGTCTATTGCATTCGTGAGAGCCAGGACTCAGGAGGACACTGCAGACTGTATTCAGGGAGAGATAGGTAGAGAGTTAGGGACAGCCAGCAAACAGCCAGTAGACAGGCGGGAGACAGGCAGGAAGTCAGGGAGAAGCAGGGAAAGGTAGGAAAAAAAACGGATGCAGTGACAGGGATTTTTTTTTGTTTTCATGCAGCCTGAGTGTTACTGCCTGGGTCACTGGCTTTGTTAGCTGTTTCACCCTGGTTAACCACTGTTGCTTTGCATAGTACTACTGCTCCCAGGTGCTCTGCTGTTGGGGCATCCCATTCTGTGACTACACCAGCCTCTATTTCCTATAACCCTCTGCACTTATTCTAAAAGAAATTTGGCCTGATAAAGACACTTTTGCTGTGCATAGTACTACTGCTCTCAGGTGCTCTGCTGTTGGGGCATCCCATTCTGTAACTACACCAGCCTCTATTTCCTATAACCCTCTGCACTTATTTAAAAGTAATTTGGCCTGATAAAGACACTTTTGCTGTGCATAGTACTACTGCTCCCAGGTGCTCTGCTGTTGGGGCATCCCATTCTGTGACTACACCAGCCTCTATTTACTATAACCCTCTGCACTTATTCTAAAAGTAATTTGGCCTGATAAAGACACTTTTGCTTTTCATAGTACTACTGCTCCCAGGTGCACTGCTGTTGGGGCATCCCATTCTGTGACTACACCAGCCTCTATTTACTATAACCCTTTGCACTTATTCTAAAAGTAATTTGGCCTGATAAAGACACTTTTGCTGTGCATAGTACTACTGCTCCCAGGTGCACTGCTGTTGGGGCATCCCATTCTGTGACTACACCAGCCTCTATTTACTATAACCCTTTGCACTTATTCTAAAAGTAATTTGGCCTGATAAAGACACTTTTGCTGTGCATAGTACTACTGCTCTCAGATGCTCTGCTGTTGGGGCATCCCATTCTGTGACTACCCCAGCCTCTATTTACTATAACCCTTTGCACTTATTCTAAAAGTAATTTGGCCTGATAAAGACACTTTTGCTGTGCATAGTACTACTGCTCCCAGGTGCTCTGCTGTTGGAGCATCCCATTCTGTGACTACACCAGCCTCTATTTACTATAACCCTTTGCACTTATTCTAAAAGTAATTTGGCCTGATAAAGACACTTTTGCTGTGCATAGTACTACTGCTCCCAGGTGCACTGCTGTTGGGGCATCCCATTCTGTGACTACACCAGCCTCTATTTACTATAACCCTTTGCACTTATTCTAAAAGTAATTTGGCCTGATAAAGACACTTTTGCTGTGCATAGTACTACTGCTCCCAGGTGCTCTGCTGTTGGGGCATCCCATTCTGTGACTACACCAGCCTCTATTTACTATAACCCTTTGCACTTATTCTAAAAGTAATTTGGCCTGATAAAGACACTTTTGCTGTGCATAGTACTACTGCTCCCAGGTGCTCTGCTGTTGGGGCATCCCATTCTGTGACTACACCAGCCTCTATTTACTATAACCCTTTGCACTTACCGTATATACTCGAGTATAGGCCGATCCGTGTATAAGCCGAGGCACCTAATTTTACCCCAAAAAAGTGGAACAAGCTATTGACCCGAGTATAAGCCGAGGCATTAAACATTCTTGGGGGGAAAGCAGGGACAGGCAGGGTTAATGCTGCTGTGGACAGGAAAGGCACATTTTTTGGCCCTGCCCCTGCTCTAAAGGACTGGGCATGAACCAGCGTGCACGCACACACACACTCACACACACACAGGTACCTGCTGCTGCTGCCGCCACCAACCTCCTCCTCCAGCCGGTCGCTCTCTCCATTCAGCGCCGCCGCTCCCGCCGCCGTCATCCGCCTCCAGCCTTCAGCCGCTCCCTCCGCCGCCGTCAGCCGCTCCCGCCGCCGCCGTCGCCTCCGCCTTCAGCCGCTCCCTCCGCCGCCGTCAGCCGCTCCCGCCGCCGCCATCATCCGCCGCCGCCGTCATCCGCTCCCTCCGCTGTCGCCGCCGCCGTCAGCCGCTCCCGCCGCCGCCAGCACTTCCTGGCTGTTGCGCGCTGGTCGTCGGTGGGCGTGCCCCATATGGCCGGCGTCCAATGTTTTCATTGGACGCCGGCCATATGGGGCACGCCCACCGACGACCTGCACGCAGCAGCCTGGAAGTGCAGGCGGCGGCGGGAGCGGCTGTCGGCGCCGTATTGACTCGAGTATAAGCCGAGGTGGCTTTTTTCAGCCCAAAAAGTGGGCTGAAAAACTCGGCTTATACTCGAGTATATACGGTATTCTAAAAGTAATTTGGCCTGATAAAGACACTTTTGCTGTGCATAGTACTACTGCTCCCAGGTGCTCTGCTGTTGGGGCATCCCATTCTGTAACATACCATACCCCTCTTTATTTACACTAAGCAGCTCTCTTATTTACACTAAGCAGGCCTGTTGGAGGCTGAGTGTTACTGCTCACTTTTGGTGTGCATTATATTCTGTTTCATATAGACCCACCGCTGCCTGGGGGTTCTTAAAATATCACCTACTACCACGCCAGTTAGACTATGTCGGGCAGACAAGTGCCTGGAAGTGAAAAGAGGAGTGGCAGAGGCCAAGATTCCGCAGGCAGAGGTCGCAGCAGACTGGGGGCCAGTAGCAGCAGGAGTCACGCTGAGAGACCTAATCTGCCAGTATCTGCTAGCGGTCGGGTCTCCACCAGTAACGCATCTGCCGTGGTAGATTGGTTGACGCGCTCATCAACAACCACATCATCTCGACTTACGTCTGAGAGCCCCAGTCTAGGGTCGGTCGGTTCCTCAGACACAACCCTGAGTTGGCATGCCCCGAGAGTAGTCCCTGTCCTCCCACTGACTCTGTCCTACGCCGTTCCCTCCCCCAGCGACGTATCCCATGCTTTGGGTTCAGCTCCACTTTTTAGTGAGGAGGACGATCATCTGGAGGACAGCCAGCAGCTACTGGCCAGCCATGAAATGGAGGTGCCTTCTTTAGCTCCGCAAGAAATAGTGATGTGGAGAGTGATGTGGGTGTTGGGAGCTTTCCAGCTCCTGCGCCAGACACTGAAACCGATAAGATCAGGGAGCTACAGCCACAACTCGGTGATGATGATGATGATGAAGCCGATCGCACTTGGGAGCCGGGTGATGAAGGGGCTTCATCATCATCATCAGGAGAAGAGGGGCGCAGGTTGCCCCGGAGTCAGCAGCTGAGGCAGCAAGGTGGTAGCAGTCAGCATGGGGGCACAATTCCAAAGGCTGGAGCCGGCCGGGGCCGGGGTAGAGCACCTGCTGTGCGGCAGTCTAACTTATCGGGAGGTAGTGGAGCAGGGGTTCCTGTAGTTGGCAACAGCAGCAGTGAATCAGTGAGGCCAGGGGGTGGGAAAAGTAGCTACTCGGCAGTGTGGCAGTTTTTCCTGAAGCATCCGCAGGAGGGTAACATGGCCACATGCAAGATATGTAGGCAGAAGGTGAAGCGTGGCCAGGGTCCAAATGTTGGCACCACGGCCCTGCGTCAACATATGCAGCGTCACCATAAAGCGGCCTGGGAGAACCTAGGCCCCGGAGAGGTGGGCCAGACTGCTTCCTCACCGAGTGGCACGCCGCTCCCAATTTCTGCCAGCCAAGGCTCCAGCACCTCAGCCAAAGGCAGCTGTGCGTCATACCCATCCTCTGTCGCTCCTGCTCCTCCTCCTCCTCCTCCAAGTCATGCATCCCGCCAGCAATCCATCAGCGAAGCCATGTCCAAGAGACAGCAGTATGCGCCCACTCATCCTACGGCGCAGAAGCTGAATGTGCTCCTGTCCAAGTTGCTGGTGCTGCAGTCGCTCCCTTTTCAGGTGGTGGACTCTGCACCTTTCAGAGAACTGATGGCTTGTGCCGAGCCGAGGTGGAGAGTCCCAAGCCGTCATTTCTTTGCCAAGAAGGCAGTACCAGCGCTGCACACTTTTGTTGAACAGAAGGTGGCCCAGTCCTTGAGCCTGTCGGTGTGTAGCAAAGTGCATGGCAGCGCCGACGTCTGGAGCTGTAACTACGGTCAGGGACAGTACATGTCGTTTACGGCCCACTGGGTGAATGTGGTCCCTTTGCAGCAGCAACTTGGACAGGTCACGCCGCTTCGGCCTCCGCGTTCCCTGCCCGTTGGGCCTGTGACACTGTGCGACTCGGCCTCCTCATCCTCCGCCATCTCCTCACCCTCCACTGTAGGCTCAAGTCTCAGTGCCCCTCCAGTCTACCATGTGTGCAGGGCACGGAGGTGTCACGCAGTGCTTCACATGGTTTGTCTTGGCGAACGGAGTCACACAGGGGTTGGAACTGCTTAAATTTATTCATCAGGAAGTCCAAACATGGCTTACTCCAAGAAAACTTAAAATGGGAATCATGGTTACCGACAATGGGAAGAACATTTTGTCTGCGCTGCGCCAAGGAAGCCTGACCCATGCCCCCTGCATGGCTCACGTCTTCAATCTGGTTGTCAAGCGGTTTCTGAAGTGTTCCCCCCATCTGCAAGACATCCTAACAACTTCAAGGAAACTTTGCATGCACTTCAGCCACTCATACACCGCCAAACACACCCTTCTTGAGCTACAGCGTCAGAACGGTATCCCCCAACATAGTCTGATTTGCGATGTTTCCACCCGTTGGAATTCCACCCTTCACATGTTGGACCGATTATATGAACAGAGAAAAGCCATCACGGATTTCCTGATGATCCAAGCAGATAGGGGGACTCCCCTGTGTAACTTCAATGTCAACCAGTGGCAGCTCATACGTGACACCTGCCGTTTGCTCAGACCCTTTGAGGAAGCCACTTTGTTTGTCAGTCGGCAGGATTACGGGATGAACGACGTGATTCCACTGCTTCATGTACTACAGCACATGTTGGAAACCATGGCTGGTCAGGGCACTGGAGACATGGCGTTTACATCTTACGGCCACATGAACCCCGTTGGAGCTGAACTGGAGGAGGAGGAGGAAGAGGAGGAGGAGGAGTTGCCCAGCGAAACACAGTTTAGGCTTGGCGAAATGGCTGGTTTATCTAGTCAGCGGACAGGAGAGGAGGAGCAGGAGCAGCCAGAGGAGCTAGAGGTTTTTGAGGAAGGCGAGACAGAGGACCCGGGCACACCGTGGCAGTATGCAGTGGAGATGGAGACAGGTAGTCCATCCGAGTCACTTGCGCAAATGGCAGGAAGCATGCTCAGGTGCTTGCGTAGTGACCCCAGAATTGTTTCCATCTGTCGGCGGGATGACTTCTGGCTGTCCACCTTATTGGACCCTCGCTTCCGGCACAAAATGGGGGCATTTTTTAAACCCACCGAGAGGGAGGACAAACTGAACTACTACAAAGACATTCTACGTAGGCAGTTGGCCGATGCCTATCTGCGCCATGGTCCATACTCTCGCAGGTCTGACTCGAGGGGACCTCTGTGCTCACCTTCCACTGTCATGGCTGCTGGGGGGGTTGGCAGGAGCAGCAGCAGCAGCTCCATCAGCAGCAGCCTCAGTCTTCAGTCGCTAATGAGTAGCTTTCTACACCCGCATAGTGAGGCTACTCATGAGCAGCAGGAAGACCTGGAGCAGGACCTGAACCAGCAGGTCATGTCATACTTTGACATGACCATGCCAACACACCTTGAGGATCCGCTGGACTTCTGGGCAGCCAAACTTGATTTGTGGCCGCAACTAGCAGAGTTTGCCCTGGAAAAGCTGTCCTGCCCGACAAGTAGCGTGCCATCTGAGCGGGTGTTTAGTGCGGCGGGGGCCATAGTTACGGCGAGGAGAACTCGTCTGTCAACTAAAAATGTGGAGAGATTCACCTTTGTCAAAATGAATCAGGGATGGATCAGCCAGGATTTCCACCCACCAATGCCTGATGCATGCGACTAGATTCAGCATGGTGCCACGTTTTACACTTTCCAAATGGTGCAAAACATATTTATGTCTTTAGGCCAATTTTTGGGCTCCTGCTGATGCCAACTCCAGGGTGTGATTCATCCAATTTTTGGGCTCCTGAAGCCAACCCCAGTGTCTCTTTAAAGTAATGTTTGGACTCCTGCTGCTGCTGCTGCCAACTCCAGGGTGTGATTCATCCAATTTTTGGGCTCCTGAAGCCAACCCCAGTGTTTCTTTAAAGTAATGTTTTGGCTCCTGCTGCTGCTGCTGCCAACTCCAGGGTGTGATTCATCCAATTTTGGGCTCCTGAAGCCAACCTCAGTGTTTCTTTAAAGTAATGTTTGGGCTCCTGCTGCTGCTGCTGCTGCCAACTCCAGGGTGTGATTCATCCAATTTTTGGGCTCCTGAAGCCAACCCCAGTGTCTCTTTAAAGTAATGTTTGGGCTCCTGCTGCTGCTGCCAACTTCAGGGTGTGAATCATCCAATTTTTGGGCTCCTGAAGCCAACTCCAGTGTCTCTTTAAAGTAATGATTGGGCTCCTGCTGCTGCTGCTGCCAACTCCAGGGTGTGATTCATCCAATTTTTGGGCTCCTGCTGCCAACCCCAGTGTCTCTTTAAAGTAATGTTTGGGCTCCTGCTGCTGCTGCTGCCAACTCCAGGGTGTGATTCATCCAATTTTTGGGCTCCTGAAGCCAACTCCAGTGTCTCTTTAAAGTAATGTTTGGGCTCCTGCTGCTGCTGCTGCTGCCAACTCCAGGCTGTGATTCATCCGATTTTTGGGCTCCTGAAGCCAACCCCAGTGTCTCTTTAAAGTAATGTTTGGGCTCCTGCTGCTGCTGCTGCTGCCAACTCCAGGGTGTGAATCATCCAATTTTTGGGCTCCTGAAGCCAACTCCAGTGTCTCTTTAAAGTAATGTTTGGGCTCCTGCTGCTGCTGCTGCCAACTCCAGGGTGTGATTCATCCAATTTTTGGGCTCCTGAAGCCAACCCCAGTGTCTCTTTAAAGTAATGTTTGGGCTCCTGCTGCTGCTGCTGCTGCCAACTCCAGGGTGTGATTCATCCAATTTTTGGACTCCTGAAGCCAACCCCAGTGTCTCTTTAAAGTAATGTTTGGGCTCCTGCTGCTGCTGCTGCCAACTCGAGGGTGTGAATCATCCAATTTTTGGGCTCCTGAAGCCAACCCCAGTGTCTCTTTAAAGAAATGTTTGGGCTCCTGCTGCTGCTGCTGCCAACTCGAGGGTGTGAATCATCCAATTTTTGGGCTCCTGAAGCCAACCCCAGTGTCTCTTTAAAGTAATGTTTGGGCTCCTGCTGCTGCTGCTGCTGCCAACTCCAGGGTGTGATTCATCCAATCTTTGGGCTCCTGCTGCCAACTCCAGTGTCTCTTTAAAGTAATGTTTGGGCTCCTGCTGCTGCTGCTGCCAACTCCAGGGTGTGATTCATCCAATTTTTGGGCTCCTGAAGCCAACTCCAATGTCTCTTTAAAGTAATGTTTGGGCTCCTGCTGCTGCTGCTGCTGCTGCCAACTCCAGGGTGTGATTCATCCGATTTTTGGGCTCCTGAAGCCAACCCCAGTGTCTCTTTAAAGTAATGTTTGGGCTCCTGCTGCTGCTGCTGCTGCTGCTGCCAACTCCATGGTGTGAATCATCCAATTTTTGGGCTCCTGAAGCCAACTCCAGTGTCTCTTTAAAGTAATGTTTGGGCTCCTGCTGCTGCTGCTGCCAACTCCAGGGTGTGATTCATCCAATTTTTGGGCTCCTGAAGCCAACCCCAGTGTCTTTTTAAGTAATGTTTGGGCTCCTGCTGCTGCTGCTGCCAACTCCAGAGTGTGATTCATCCAATTTTTGGGCTCCTGAAGCCAACCCCAGTGTCTCTTTAAAGTAATGTTTAGGCTCCTGCTGCTGCTGCTGCTGCCAACTCCAGGGTGTGAATCATCCAATTTTTGGGCTCCTGAAGCCAACTCCAGTGTCTCTTTAAAGTAATGTTTGGGCTCCTGCTGCTGCCAACTCCAGGGTGTGATTCATCCAATTTTTGGGCTCCTGCTGCCAACCCCAGTGTCTCTTTAAAGTAATGTTTGGGCTCCTGCTGCTGCTGCTGCTGCTGCTGCTGCTGCTGCTGCTGCTGCTGCTGTCAACTCCAGGGTGTGATTCATCCAATCTTTGGGCTCCTGCTGCCAACCCCAGTGTCTCTTTAAAGTAATGTTTGGGCTCCTGCTGCTGCTGCTGCCAACTCGAGGGTGTGAATCATCCAATTTTTGGGCTCCTGAAGCCAACTCCAGTGTCTCTTTAAAGTAATGTTTGGACTCCTGCTGCTGCTGCTGCTGCCAACTCCAGGGTGTGATTCATCCAATTTTTGGGCTCCTGCTGCCAACCGCAGTGTCTCTTTAAAGTAATGTTTGGGCTCCTGCTGCTGCTGCTGCCAACTCCAGGGTGTGAATCATCCAATTTTTGGGCTCCTGAAGCCAACTCCAGTGTCTCTTTAAAGTAATGTTTGGGCTCCTGCTGCTGCTGCTGCCAACTCCAGGGTGTGATTCATCCAATTTTTGGGCTCCTGAAGCCAACCCCAGTGTCTCTTTAAAGTAATGTTTGGGCTCCTGCTGCTGCTGCTGCTGCTGCTGCCAACTCCAGGGTGTGAATCATCCAATTTTTTGGGCTCCTGAAGCCAACTCCAGTGTCGCTTTAAAGTAATGTTTGGGCTCCTGCTGCTGCTGCTGCCAACTCCAGGGTGTGATTCATCCAATTTTTGGGCTCCTGAAGCCAACCCCAGTGTCTCTTTAAAGTAATGTTTGGGCTCCTGCTGCTGCTGCTGCTGCCAACTCCAGGGTGTGATTCATCCACTCTTTGGGCTCCTGCTGCCAACTCCAGTGTCTCTTTAAAGTAATGTTTGGGCTTCTGCTGCTGCTGCTGCCAACTCCAGGGTGTGATTTATCCAATTTTTGGGCTCCTGAAGCCAACTCCAGTGTCTCTTTAAAGTAATGTTTGGGCTTCTGCTGCTGCTGCTGCTGCTGCTGCCAACTCCAGGGTGTGATTCATCCAATTTTTGGGCTCCTGCTGCCAACCCCAGTGTCTCTTTAAAGTAATGTTTAGGCTCCTGCTGCTGCTGCTGCTGCCAACTTCAGGGTGTGAATCATCCAATTTTTGGGCTCCTGAAGCCAACTCCAGTGTCTCTTTAAAGTAATGTTTGGGCTCCTGCTGCTGCTGCTGCCAACTCCAGGGTGTGATTCATCCAATTTTTGGGCTCCTGAAGCCAACCCCAGTGTCTCTTTAAAGTAATGATTGGGCTCCTGCTGCTGCTGCTGCCAACTCCAGGGTGTGATTCATCCAATCTTTGGGCTCCTGCTGCCAACTCCAGTGTCTCTTTAAAGTAATGGTTGGGCCCCTGCTGCTGCTGCTGCCAACTCCAGGGTGTGATTCATCCAATTTTTGGGCTCCTGAAGCCAACTCCAGTGTCTCTTTAAAGTAATGTTTGGGCTCCTGCTGCTGCTGCTGCTGCTGCCAACTCCAGGGTGTGATTCATCCAATTTTGGGCTCCTGCTGCCAAATCCAGTGTCTCTTTAAAGTAATATTTGGGCTCCTGCTGCTGCTGCTTGCAATGGCAGGGTGTGACTCATCCAATCTTTGGGCTCCTGTAGCCAACTCCAGTGTCTCTTTCAAGCTATGTTTGGGCTCCTGCTGCTGCTGCTTGAAACTCCAGGGTGTGTCAGTCAATTTTTGGGCTCCTGCTGCTGCCAACTCCAGTGTCTCTTTCAGCCAATGTTTGGGCTCCTGCTGCTGCTTGCAACTCCAGGGTGTGATTCATCCAATTTTTGGGCTCCTGCCCCTCATAGTGATGCCCCTTCAATTCTCTGCAATTGTGCCGCTCTGCGATTCTATTAGCGATGCCTCTGATCTGCATGTGATATTTATTTACAGTATTATTTAACTAACCCAGCACGCATCCTATGCGTGTTACAGCAAGGCAAAATGGTTTACAACCCTATTGAGGCTCTAGGAGGCTCAGAAATAGCCGTTTTTAATAGCGATTCGTCGCGAATAAATTCGGGTCGAAACGAATTTTGTCGGAAAATTCGGCGAATCAGTCGAATCGAATTTTTCAAAAGTTCGCTCATCTCTAGAAGGGGCCAATAAAGTTTGTGTCATTCAAAGTGGCTTTCATTTTAGCTATCACAAGAAGAATTAATGATTTACAGGCATTTTCAGTTAAGGAACCTTATAGGATTTTTCCTGACCATGTTACATTTAGGCGAGATCCATTGTCCCTACCAAAGATTGCCTCTGAAGTTCATAGGTCTTAGGAGGTCTGTTTGCCAGGTATTAAGCTAGAGGGCTCAAACAGTAATGATCAAATGCATCTGTTCAATGCTAGACAGATTGTATTTACTTAGATCAGACCTCAGATGACTAATATCTGACCACCTAGTGTCCTTTGCAGGCAAGAATAGAGGGCTACAGGATTCTAAGGCTTCCACCACAAGATGGATTATATAGCTATATAGTTGGCCTATCAGAATTCAGACATGCAGACCCCTCAGACCTTGTGAGCACATTCCACCAGAGTATCCACTTTCCTGGATTATTTGGTCTGGATTCTCTTCCGAAAAACCCTACAGAGTTGACCTATCCTGATAGAAAGCAGGAGTTAGGCAAGAAGATCCTGCAGGCCATCTCCCCATGCTAAGGTAGGACAGTTCTATTATTATTACTCACTTATCCTCAGATAGCTGCCCTGGGGGACATTTGGGGAAAACCTCACATAGCTTATCCTCCAGGGCGGTATCCTACATCCCGCCCTTTTTAGATATTGATGTTCTACTGGGTTAGTTTGTTTACAGAATATGTTCCTTTTGGGATTACTTGGTTAAAACACTGGGGCCTTGGAGAAAGGGGCGGGCTTTTAATGTTGTCCAGTTTGTGTTTCCTCTTCCAAGTGAAAGGTCATACTCAGCTAGCCGTCCTGGAGGACTACCGATAATGACAAATAATTAGGGTTGTTTTTAGCGCTGGTGTGGAGAACAGGCAGCAAGTCAGACATTTAGCATGTTTATTAATGTTTTCCAGTATCCATAGAGCAACAGTCTTTAGGATGGAAGGCCCTAACAATAAGGATTACATGGGTTCTGGAAGTTTACTGGAGCTTTAGCCACTACCCCTAAACCCAACGAATATATTGAGCTACAACACACATTTCATCATGTTAGACCTTTTCTCAGTGACGTAACTAAATGTGACAGGGCCCTTTCACGGCTCATACATAAACTTTTTTCTGTCCTTTTACTCAGTTGGATGCAGCTCTACAACTAATGACAGAAACAGCAGATATAAATGCTGCTTCCAATTTCTAAATTATGCCAAGTGAGCACCAATATGATAAATAACGAGGAGGAGGAGCAACAATGATGGGGTCCCTCTGAGCTTCTGGGCCCCGGTGCAGTCGTACCCCTGCATCCCCTCAAGTTATGCCCCTGTCTTTTCTTGTACACAGTGTTCTATAACAAATCCTGTAAAAATACATATATACAAATGCTGTACATACTTGCAATAGAGTAAATGTCCTGCAGTAAAATCCTACAGTATCCTTGATGGGACATTTCCCCCAATAAAACCAGGTCATATGTACAAATTGTGTAGCAAGGCAAACCAAGTGGAGGGAAGTCTGGACAGGCTTGGGTAATACTCGGGAAACCAGTTCAAGATGGTATTACAACAAAAGGAGTAGGCATAAGAATGAAGGTACAATAACAAGCCGGGGGTTGAAGATCAGTTTAGCAGAACTAACAGGTAAACTATAGGACACTATAACTCTCACACCCTAGCAGGCTATTGCTATCACGGGCGATGGGGCCAGGACAAGAAGTGACATTACAGAGAGGTTGACCAATGGCAGGGGAGAAAGGGCTGGACAAGGCCATTGGCCTGGATCACAACAAGGGCTTAATAACCCAGCAGTAACCCAGCCTGGTCTCATATCATTGTGTATGTGCTAGTACTGATTGTTGCATGTCTGAACTCTTTGAATCTTTTGGTTCCTGTGCTAATTTATCAGCAGGTTGGTGAGTCTTCAGGGATACCTTGTGTGTTGCCTCACTCCCATGTGTCCTTGTACCCCTAGGCTCCTGGTCATGACATCTGGGTTGGATATTTAGGTTGGCGGGGAAAAGTGCCCACATTAGGGTACTTCATTATTACAATAAGTAGAAAATATTCAGTGGATATTGAGCAATTTACTATTCAGTAATATCCTCTAATGATCAATGACAATCCAGAGGCTTCCTCTGTAGTTTGGCATCAAGACAGATGATTGTTGCATGGCTAAACTCAGGGATCTTTCTTTTCCTGCTCTTGTGGTTGGTGGTTGGTAACTCTGCAGGGATACCTTTTGTTGTCGACTCACTACCATCCAGCCTCATACCCCTAGACTCCTCTTCATGATGCTTAGGTTTGATATTAGGGTTGGTGGGGAAAGACATCGATTGTCCTCCTAGTGTAGGGACAATAACATTTGTGAGGACAATAACCCCCCCCCCCCCCAAAAAAAAAAGTAAGGACACAGGAATAGTTGAAGAATAGAACTTGGTCTAAATCACAGTTAGGCCACTGTAGGGCAGGGATAAGGAATAAAGATTGATTCCCATAGTAGGCAGGAAGCTGTCAGAGGCTGAGGATGAGTCAGAGGGCCCTGATAGGCTGTTGGTAGCAACAAAGTTGTCTAATATGAGTCATAGGATTCTGATAGGGTGCTGGTGGCAACAATGTTGACTGGGGAGGAGCTAAAGGCAGTTCAGACAGCTAGTTGTTAGCTACTGCACCAACAAGAGAGGGAAGTAATCCGGGAGTGAAGTAATCCGGGGGTTGCACCACCAAAAGGCCCAGGAAGGAACAGAGCTGGGCCTGCCTGAGAAATCTTCTTTGAGGATAAACGACGTTCAGGGTAGATCTGGAACCATCTTGTTCTGCTGCTTGGGACTACCTGAAAAGCCTAACCAGGTGGCACACTACTTCACACTCCTATGCGGAATTGACACTGCACTTTGAGGGGCCCCTGTGCTGTGCTGAAATAAAGAAGCTTAGATGGACTCCACCTGCGCTATTCCTTGGATGCTGTTGTGCCTTAGCATCAGGATTATCAACCTTTACCTACACTCCCAGAAAGAGACTTTTGGGGGAAGTTTCACCACCCTAGGCAACCAAGGCTTGCACGCCCCTGAGGTGGGTTACACTAGACTAGGTAGAGAATAGTACTACTATATAATATCCTCTAATAACTAATGATCACCCAGAGGCTTTCTCTGTAGGCTGCCATCAAAGTACATTTTGAGTACTTGAAAATTTCTGTATTTTCGATTCCTGGGGTATATGTTTTCTCTCTTTTTTGTGTGCCTTAATAAATGAAAGCTTTCAGTGACCTTGGCAAAGCAAAAAGCTTTTAGATCCTCTCGCTATTTGAAAAAAGCCACGCATCGCACCTAGCATGTCAGCATATCATTTGCAAGTTAACAAGACTAAGTGAAGCATTATTTTATATGATTCTTGATAAGTCATTACTAGAGATGAGCGAATCGAATCTGACCAAGCCAAATTCGTTACGAATTTCAGGAAAAATTTGATCCGTAACGATTCCGAATATCACCGCGTTTCGATCGCTCGAATCGCTTCCTTAAAACTCCATTTACTACTATCCAGCCCATCTAAAATGGTGGATCCACATGTCAGGACATGTCCCATGGGGAAAGGAATTCTGGGTAGGCGTCACATGCTACCTATCAGCAGCCAGGCTTCCCGATGATGTCACAGCCCTATATAAGCAGCAAACTGCAGGTGTTATGTATGAGCTGCCACTGGTTTACATTGAAGTTACACAGGGGAGTCCTCCTATCCGCTTGAATCATCAAGAAATCAGTGATGGCTTTTCTCTGTTCGTATAGTCGATCCAACATATGGAGGGTGGAATTCCAACGGGTGGAAAAATTGCAAATCAGACTATCTTGGGGGATACCGTTCTGATGCTGTAGCTCAAGAAGGGTGTGCTTAGAGGTGTAGGAGTGGCTGAAGTGCATGCAAAGTTTCCTTCCCGTTGTTAGGATGTCTTGCAGATGGGGGGAAGACTACAGAAAACGCTTGACAACTAGGTGAGAACATGGATCAGGCTTCCTTGTTGCAGCGCAGACAAGATGTTCTTCCCATTGTCAGTCACCATGGTTTCCATTTGCAGTTTTTGTGGAGTAAGCCATGATTTCATTTATTGATTTATGATTTTTAGCAGTACCTCCCATGTGTGACTCCGTGGCTCAAGGCAAACCATGTGAAGAACAGAGTGAAACCGCCATGTCCTGCACACATGGTAGGCTGGAAGTGCACTGAAAAAAAAAATTATATAAAAATACCAAAAAAATAAAATAAAATATTTAAAAAAGAAATGCAAAAAAATGTGTAAAAAAATTTACAAAATATTAAAAAAAAAACTATAAAAAAAAAATTAAAAAAACAAAACAAAATACAAAAAAATATTTAAAATAATATATATTTTTATATTTTTAAAAAATACAAAATATTAAAAAAAAGGAAAAAAAATACAAAATTAACCAAAATAAATAAATTGATAAATTGTATACGTTATTGTTATTATGTTATTGTTATTATGTTATTTGTTATTATATGTTATTATTATAAATGTGTTCAAATAAGATAAATCTTAACAATTAATATGTAATTGACAATTAGCAATGGTGTCACAGAAAAAAGTGCCTAAGTGCAAAAAACATGTGCACATCCATGAACCAAAATAGACAAGTGCACTGTTACATGCACAATGGCCTAGGAGCGTGGAGGCCACAGCGGCGGGACCTGTCCAAGTTGCTGTTGTGGTTGTGCAGGAACCACAATCATCCAGTGGGCCTTAAAGGATATGTATTGTCTCTGACCGTAGTTACAGCCGTGCACTTTGGTACACACTGACAGGCTCAAGTACTGGCCCACCTTCTGTTCAACAAAATTGTACAGGGCTGGTACAGCCTTCTTTCGCAAAGAAATGACAGCTTGGGACTCTCCACCTCGGCTCGGCACAAGCCATCAGTTCTCTGAAAGGTCCACCACCTCAAAAGGGAGGGACTGCAGCCCCAGCAACTTATACAGAAGCACATTTAGCTTCTGCGCGTTGGATGAGTGGGCATTTACTGTTGTCTCTTGGACATGGCTTGGCCAATGGATTGCTGCCAACAGTCTGCACTAATTCACTGCTGCTGCCGCCACTGCCGACTCTGGGGACCCTTTTCCACTACCTCCTGGGAAGGTAGCCTGCCGCACAGCAAGTGGTCTACCCCGAGCACATTTGCCTCCAGACTTTCCCCTTCTGCCACCATGATGAATGCTAAATCCGTCACTCTCCATCACTCTAAGCCTTTAAAAGTGCCCTCAATACTCACTGATGTCCTCAGGTTCCTCAACAGTGTCTGCTTAAGAAGCCAAAATGCTTGCAACACCACCTCCCACTCCACTCTCCACATCACTACTTGCCCGTCTAGTGGAAGAAGCGGCGAGTGTTTCCTCCACTTCTTGGCTGTGCAGTAGCTGCTGATTTTTCTCTAGCAGATCGTCCTTATTGAATAATGGAGCTGAACCCAAAGCATAAGATATAACCGACAGTTGACTGGGGGTGCCAGATGTCACTTGTGATGAACTGGATGATCGTGTTAACCAATCGATGACGGCACATGGGTTGCTGGTCGAGACACGACCGCTATCTCATACCGGGAGATCAGGCCTCTCACTGAGACTCTTGCTGCCACTCACCCCTAGTCTGCTGCGACCTCTGCTTGATGAATTCAGGCCTCTGCAACTCCTCTGTGCCCATCCTGGCACTTCTCTGCCTGACATACTTAGTACGTATATGAGGGGAGGACAAAACGCTACAAACGCATAAAACAGGATCTGTCGATAACAGCAGCAGGTGTGTAACTATCTATGGCCTTTCACTAAGTAGTAACTAGGCCCTGAAGACTTTAACAGGAACAAAGTGGTAAAACTCTTAGATGTGCGTATGTGATGCTCTGATGAGGGCAGTTCAATGTGCTCCAGTACGCTTGAAAAATGTTTTTTTGAGAGACTGGCCTGCGTGAAAATGAATGGGCATGGATCAGCCAAGATTTCCACCCACCAATGCCTGATGCATCAGAGTAGATTGATCATGGTGCCAGACCAACACTTCAGAAATATGGATAGTGCAAACAGATTTAAAGCGCTGCTCTCCAGTTAAAGACATTCCTCCACATCAGACTACAAGTAATTATTGAGGAAATGCTTTACGTTAATCTTAATTTTTATTAATATTCTTAGGATAAGATATATGTGCCCAAAATCTGTATATGTTCTCTTCGTGCTGCTGCCAACTCCAGGGTGTGTTTTTCAGGTAATATATGGTCTCCTAATGCTGCTGCTGATGCTGCTAACTCCTGGGTGTGTCTTTCAGGCAATATATGGGCTCCCTATGCTGCCAACTCCAATGTGTTTTTCAGGCAATATATGGGCTACTTATGCTGCTGCTGCCAACTCCAGGGTGTGTCTTTCAGGCAATATATGGGCTCCTAATGCTGCTGCTGCTGCCAACTCCTGGGCGTGTCTTTCAGGCAATATTTGGGCTCCTAATGCTGCTGCTGCCAACTCCTGGGTGTGTCTTTCAGGCAATTTATGGGCTCCTTATGCTGCTGCTGCCAATTCCAATGTGTTTTTCAGGCAATGTGTGGGCTCCTAATGCTGCTGCTGCCAACTCCTGGGTGTGTCTTTCAGGTAATATATGGGCTCCTAATGCTGCTGCTGCTGCTGCCGACTCCAGGTTGTGTCTTTCAGGCAATATATGGGCTGCTTATGCTGCTGCCAACTCCTGGGTGTGTCTTTCAGGCAATATATGGGCTGTTTCTGCTGCTGCCAACTCCAATGTGTTTTTTAGGCAATATATGGGCTCCTTATGCTGCTGCCAACTCCAGGGTGTGTCTTTCAGGCAAAATATGGGCTCCTTATGCTGCTGCCAACTCCAATGTGTTTTTTCTGGCAATATATGCGCACCTTATGCTGCTGCCAACACCAGGGTGTGTCTTTCAGGCAATATATGGGCTGCTTATGCTGCTGCCAACTCCAATGTGTTTTTCAGGAAATATATGGGCTGCTTATGCTGCTGCTGCCAACTCCAGGGTGTGTCTTTCAGGAAATATAGGGGCTGCTTATGCTGCTGCCAACTCCAATGTGTTTTTCTGGCAATATATGGGCTCCTTATGCTGCTACTGCTAACTCCAATGTGTTTTTTAGGCAATATATGGGCTCCTAATGCTGCTGCCAACTCCAATGTGTTTTTCAGGCAATATTTGGGCTCCTAATGCTGCTGCCAACTCTAATGTGTTTTTTAGGCAATATATGGGCCCCTTAAGGTGCTACCAACTACAATTACCAATTACATCTCCCCACCAAAGCCTTCCTGTAGTATCTGAAGAGTGCATCACAATCACTTTTGTTTTGGGCTGTTAAAATATACCCACACCCATTTCCTACTTAATGGGTGATTGCTGCAGCAACCTTTAGTGCATTCTCAATATTTTTGTGTAAAATATGTGGAGAATACATTTAAAAAATCTAGGGCTCTTCTGCACTTGGCTCTTGGGGATGCAGGTAATGGGGTGGGGGGTAATGGCAAGTCACTCGCTAGCTGGTAGGTAACCTTCCAGCCCTGTGAACTGATATAGGGGTCTCAAACACCCCTCACCAGTTCACAAAATGTTGCGTGTAAAAAAACACACAAACGTGTAAAATTATTATTTTTTTTACTACTTACCCACTTCCATCTCTGATAGCTCCTGTCTTAGCAAAAGAACACGGGGTCCCAGGTAGGCCCCAGCAAAACCGCATACAAAAAGTGCTGCACACAAAAGGTAAATATTAATAGAATAAGCTTTAATGAACGGTGGTCACAAACACATAGACACCCCCTGTAGATAAAAATACATAAATGTACAATCCACAAGACAATTAAAGAGGAACATCGGAGCTAAAATAAAAAGGGCCGATTTCCCCCCCCATCGGCCCCTATTTACCTTTTGAATGTCACCACTGCCTGCTGCGGTGACATCTGGCTGCTTCAGGGCCTGATCCTCTGCCCCCCTGTCCGCTTAGCCATCTGTAAATGACAGTGTGGCTTTAGCCATGCTCTTCAAAGTCCTGTGCTGCTTAGCGAAGTCTTGCAGGATTTCAGGCGTCTCCATTGCATCCCAACACTTCAACAGCACTTCAATAGCTCTCTGCAGAGGAGTATCTAGGCTTTCTGGCACCCGAGGCAAAGATTCGAAATGGCACCCCCCCCCCTTCACCGGTGCTCAGGCCCACCTAGCTACAACCCTGGCTCTCTGTATGCCACAGTAATCTCACAGTTGTCCGATAAACTTTCACACCACTCAGCGGTTCCTTAAACAGTTTAGTTCCTCTTTATTCGCTTGTTAGCAAGACATCAGATCATATCACATCTCCAAAATAAAGCAGACTTTAAAGGAAAACTCCCCTTTTGTCAGGTTTTTGCCTTATTGTTTTCCTCTTTTGGAATGTAAAATAAACACTTGTGTTAGGATTGTGCCCCCAGACCTGTGATTTACTTACCAGCATGCTGTTTCTATGATTCTCATATTTCTGGCGCTCTGTTTTGCTACGGTGGGAGTGGTTTTCATGGCCTTGAGTAAAAAACATGGACTACAAGTCCCATAATTCTTCCAATGTAAAAGGTGAACTCTTTAGCAACTTTGGCCAAGTCTAAGCAGCCTAATGACCTCTCCAGTTGAGAACCCGGCCATGATTGTTCCAAACTGTAGAAGTTGAATTTCAGCAGACTGGGTTAAACCAGTCACCCATGCCTTAACCAATCAGATGATTAGCAATCTAGAGCAAGGTAGTCTATGATATGTGCTCAAAATCACCACTTTGGTGTACATAGCTAAGGTAAACACGTTGTTGCTATGGAAAACTTTTTTCTTTTGCTGCAAACAGGACCAACACTTATTTTACTTAAAAAAGGGGCGCTGGTTGACCTAATGTGAGAGGCATTGTGATTGGTGGTGCCAAGCTGACTATACATTACGAGATCTCCAAATCATGTGTGTCAGTTTTGCCAGAGAAGTGAGGAGAAAAAATAAGATATCTCAGCTTGCAGAGGGGTAATACTGAAAGGGTTTAGGATTGCTTTAAAGTTGGTACTTACACAGTTGTTTTTGGTTTAGGGAGAACACACAACAATTGTGTTGCCATGGTTTCTGATATGTCACACCAGGCCAATAAAAGTGCACCTCAAAAAGACTGCTTACACCTCCACCCCTGGAGCATCACAGTTTGGGATGCCCTTCTGGTCAAAGCAATAGGCAAAAGAAAGCCAGACATTGGGTAAATTTGAGCTTGATCTATGTTCCTAAGCTGCTCTTATTCACAGCGTGGCTGATGGTAGGCAATAGGGTTTGGTGCGTAGGTGTTTGCACAGCGCATGCACACCAAAACCCACAGCGATCGGGCCAGGAATCTATGAGATTCCCGGGCCGATCGATTCCCTCCCCCTGGGGCATCCAAATCAAGGATGACCTGCTGTGTGACACCCCCCAGGTCGCCCCATACACTTTCCTTTTTTCCCGATCCAATGGCACACGCGCAAGCCACGAGCCGCGGCCGCATCCCCTCTATCCCTTTAGCAGAGTGCTTGCCCACGCCAGGCTTTTGTGAAGGCTGGCACAGGCGCACTGCCTGTTAGAGGGTAGCGGGGAATGCGACCATCAGCGCGCTCTGATCGACGTGACGTCGTCGGGTGTGCTGATTGGATGAGCGGCTGCACATGCACCATAGGACTGGGAAGAGGTGAGTTGGTTTCAGCGACCTGGGGGGTTTCAAACAGCAGGGGGCAAGGACCAAAACCCAGGATTTTGACTATTTGACTTTAAGTGATCCTTGTTGGTCCCCATTGAAGAGCTGAATGCACCACCACCGATGGTAGGTTAAGTATATTTTTACCCATACCAAATCAGCATGCCCTGGGGATGGGAGTATATGTAGACCCAAAGTGTTTTTTGACTTTAAGTCTGCTTTAATTCATGGTAAATTTCATGGTACATTTAGAAGAAAGTTTTATTTACACTTACACTGTCAAACCGCGTGCATTCTTTTCAAGGTGACATCCTGATGATCGTATGGTGCCGATAACATTTCACAAACACTTCCACTCCACCATCAATCTTCCTCTCAGCATCTCATTCCTTCCTCGTAACTTTGTGGACATCACAATTTACACCCGGAACAAAACACTGCAGACACCTCAGTACCATGAACCAGACATACACAGCGGAGGGGGGGGGGGGGGGGAGTAGCTTCCATCCTCAGTATTATAAAGTGGACCTCTAGTCAAAAAATCAAAGCTTAGTAAATTGCTCCCCTACATCCCCTCTGTGGCAATCAGTTACATAAGCTTATTGAGATGGATTAACACCATGAAGATGTTTAGAGTAGCAGGCAGATTCTGCACGCTTAAACATGCATGGCAGCGGCCATCTTGACACACTCATGAAGAAGCTGATTCAGAAAATCCGAGTCTCTCAGTCAAAATTTCCAAAATATGTGCAATCATCTCTTATTTCTATACAGAAGTATTAAGTATTCAGCTGTAATGACTGATCATTTAATACATTGTATACATTGTATCCCATGACTGACCCGCCATAGCCATAGAGATACATTGCAACTACTTCCCTCACACAGATGTATTTTGCTACATTAACTGTTTTTTCAGAGTTCGTGTTTGTGTGAAAAAAAACTCCAGGTAGGCCGGCAGCGAAAGGGTTAAACATATCTATTGCTCACAGCTAGTGATGAGTGGAATCTGCCTCTACTCTGTTCTGGTGCAGTGCCGATTGTTTCACAATATTCTGCTTCTGCATCACCTGATTCCCAATCTCATTAAAGTGTATGGGGGAAACTCAGGATGTGCTTTTCAGTCCCTTCAAAGCAGCTTAAAGGAAAACTCCCTTTTTGCCAGGTTTTTTGGTGTTCTGCCTTATTGTTTTCCTCTTAATGTAAAATAAACATGTGTGTGTTAGGATTGTGCCCCCAGACCTGTGTATGTCTCTGATACGTTCTCCAAGAGACCACTTTGTTGCTACAGAAAACTGTAACAGCTACATTCAGTTACATTCAGCACACAGTAATGGAAACTTTTAATAATGCCATCGAATTTCACTCTATATTGCCAAATGCCACAAATTGCATGATGGGACGACCTCCAAACCTAAAGGGGATATTGTACTAAAGGAAACTAAAACATCAGACATTCTGGTAGCCAAATAATGTATTGTGATATAGGAAAAAGAATCTTGCTTTAAAGCGGACCTCCAGTCAAAAAATCAAAGCTTAAGTAAATTGTTCACCTAAAGCCCCCTTCTCTGGCAGTCAGTGACATAAGCTTATTGAGAGAGAATAACACAATGCAAATGTTTGGAATAGCAGGCAGATTCTGCGTCCCTAAACATGCATGGCAGCGGCCATCTTGCCACACATGAGAGACCTGCTTCTGAAAAAGTCAATATTGCCTCATAGCTCTGTGCAATCATTTCCTATTTCTAGCCAGAAGTAGTAAGCCTTCAGCTTTAATGACTCATCATTGCCCCGGTAACAGCTGAAATCTTCTAAATACATTGTATCCCCTGACTGAATGCTTTTTCGCCTCCGTCCATCGAGATACATTGTAACGGCTTCCCTCACACAGATTTTGTTTGCTACATTAGATGTTTATTCAGTGTATGCGTGTGTGAAAAATGACAGACAAGCTTCTTCTCGTTTCTGAGGCATATCTCTCTGAATTCGGTGTGAATTACTGCTGGCACAGCACCCCCTAATTCTCATGTGTAAGCAGGGCAAACAGGTGTGTTTGGCAAGATGGCCGCCCCATGTAATTCTAGAGTGAATCATTTTTTATCCCATTCCAAAACATCTGCATGGGGTTAAGCTCTCTCAAACAGCTTATGCCACTGATCATAAGAGGGAAAGCAATTTACTAAACTTTCTTTTTTCGACTGGAGATCTGCTTTAACTCCTAGCTAGAGGTTTCCTTTAACAGAAGTCAAAAAGATTTCCCATGTATTATAATACAACATCTGTATATAAAGCTTGAGCTCCACTCTCTGCCATCATTCCCAGCTAACCCCTCATCTCACCTCCCTGATCAGCCTCCTCCTAGCAGCAATCTCTCTCCCAGTGCCGACAGCTTTCCTCCCCATCGCGCTGAAAGTGAGAGGTGCGGGCAGCAGACCCCTGCCCCCCAGTGCTATAATCTGCCCACCGCTGCCATTTTTAATGGTTTTGAGCCTGGGATTCCAGACCCATATTTCAAAAAATTGAACCCTTGGTAGTGCAGATAGTAGTTCCATTTAATTTGAAATGTAATAAAGTTCTCTTTTCAGTTTGGAGGTCTTCTGGTCAGGAATGTGAGGCTAACGATACATATGAGGTACTATTGCACACAATATGGTTTTCTTAAAAAAATGTATCCATTTATATTTTTTATGAAAGCACAGAAAAAAATAACAAACAAGGAAAAAAAAAATTTCCTTGAAATTCCTGCGAAAAGCACAGTTAAACCTAGCAGAAATCGGTAAAAAATTACTTTTCAACAGAGGGTAGCAACAACTCGAGTAGGCTGGCAGTTAAAAGGGTTAAAAATACCTATACCTGTTGGGTATTGCTTTGTTCGGGGGACCTGCACTTAGATTTAGCTTGTTTTTTCTTGTTTGCATATTGATATTTTACAAAAATGTGTTTTTTATTCTGCTTTTGTATACAATATTAAGGGAAACCCTGTGAAACCAAATAATTCCTTAAGGGATTACTTCCAGAAAGATACACCCACTATAACAAGCTGAGTACACTTAGAAAGCTTTGTACTTTCAGAGAATATATGGTTTGTTTTGGTTGAAAAATTGCAAGTAAAGCATTACGCACATGCTTTACTTTGGGGTGTTTGGTAACTATTCCCTTGAAAGTACCTATGCATGTTGGATATTGTTCTGTTCAGGGGACCTTGCAGATTCAGATTCAGTCTTTTTTGTTTGTTTATTTTATTTTTTTTAGGAAAATGTGGCCTTGATCCTGCTTAAAAAACAAAGATGTACCTAAAATTGTACAAAATATTCATTGGAAAGCATGCCCCATTACAGTCAGTAGGCAGCATGCCCCATTACAGTCAGTGGGCAGCATGCCCCATTACAGTCAGTGGGCAGCATGCCCCATTACAGTCAGTAGGCAGCATGCCCCATTACAGTCAGTGGGCAGCATGCCCCATTACAGTCAGTGGGCAGCATGCCCCATTACAGTCAGTAGGTAGCATGCCCCATTACAGTCAGTGGGCAGCATGCCCCATTACAGTCAGTGGGCAGCATGCCCCATTACAGTCAGTAGGCAGCATGCCCCATTACAGTCAGTGGGCAGCATGCCCCATTACAGTCAGTGGGCAGCATGCCCCATTACAGCCAGTGGGCAGCATGCCCCATTACAGCCAGTGGGCAGCATGCCCCATTACAGTCAGTAGGCAGCATGCCCCATTACAGTCAGTGGGCAGCATGCCCCATTACAGTCAGTAGGTAGCATGCCACATTACAGTCAGTAGGTAGCATGCCCCATTACAGTCAGTAGGCAGCATGCCCCATTACAGTCAGTGGGCAGCATGCCCCATTACAGTCAGTGGGCAGCATGCCCCATTACAGCCAGTGGGCAGCATGCCCCATTACAGCCAGTGGGCAGCATGCCCCATTACAGTCAGTGGGCAGCATGCCCCATTACAGCCAGTGGGCAGCATGCCCCATTACAGCCAGTGAGCAGCATGCCCCATTACAGCCAGTGGGCAGCATGCCCCAATCCAGTCAATAGGTAGCATGCCCCATTACAGTCAGTGGGCAGCATGCCCCTTTACAGTCAGTAGGTAGCATGCCCCATTACAGCCAGTGGGCAGCATGCCCCATTACAGTCAGTGGGCAGCATGCCCCATTACAGCCAGTGGGCAGCATGCCCCATTACAGTCAGTGGGCAGCATGCCCCTTTACAGTCAGTAGGTAGCATGCCCCATTACAGCCAGTGGGCAGCATGCCCCTTTACAGTCAGTAGGTAGCAGGCCCTATTACAGCCAGTAGGCAGCATGCACCATTACACTCATTGGAAAGCATGCCCCATTACAGCCAGTAGGCAGCATTCCCCTTTCCAGCCAGTAGGTAGCATGCCCCATTACAGCCAGTGGGCAGCATGCCCCTTTACAGTCAGTAGGTAGCATGCCCCATTACAGCCAGTGGGCAGCATGCCCCATTACAGCCAGTGGGCAGCATGCCCCATTACAGTCAGTGGGCAGCATGCCCCAATCCAGTCAGTAGGTAGCATGCCCCATTACAGCCAGTGGGCAGCATGCGCCATTACACTCATTGGAAAGCATGCCCCATTACAGCCAGGGGGCAGCATGCCCCTTTACAGTCAGTAGGTAGCATGCCCCATTACAGCCAGTGGGCAGCATGCGCCATTACACTCATTGGAAAGCATGCCCCATTACAGCCAGTGGGCAGCATGCCCCTTTACAGTCAGTAGGTAGCATGCCCCATTACAGCCAGTGGGCAGCATGCCCCATTACAGCCAGTGGGCAGCATGCCCCATTACAGTCAGTGGGCAGTATGCCCCAATCCAGTCAGTAGGTAGCATGCCCCATTACAGCCAGTGGGCAGCATGCCCCTTTACAGTCAGTAGGTAGCATGCCCCATTACAGTCAGTGGGCAGCATGCGCTATTACACTCATTGGAAAGCATGCCCCATTACAGCCAGTGGGCAGCATGCCCCATTACAGCCAGTGGGCAGCATGCCCCATTACAGCCAGTGGGCAGCATGCCCCATTACAGCCAGTGGGCAACATGCCCCTTTACAGTCAGTGGGCAGCATGCCCTATTACAGTCAGTAGGTAGCATGCCCCATTACATCCAGTGGGTAGCATTCCCCATTACAGTCAGTGGGCAGCATGCCCCATTACAGCCAGTGGGCAGCATGCCCCATTACAGCCAGTGGGCAGCATGCCCCATTACAGCCAGTGGGCAGCATGCCCCATTACAGCCAGTGGGCAGCATGCCCTATTTCAGCCAGTGGGCAGCATGCACCATTACACTTATTGGAAAGCATGCCCCATTACAGCCAGTGGGCAGCATGCACCATTACAGCCAGTGGGCAGCATGCCCCATTACACTCAGTAGGTAGCATGCCCCATTACAGCCAGTGGGCAGCATGCGCTATTACACTCATTGGAAAGCATGCCCCATTACAGCCAGTGGGCAGCATGCCCCATTACACTCAGTAGGTAGCATGCCCCATTACAGCCAGTGGGCAGCATGCCCCATTACAGCCAGTGGGCAGCATGCCCCATTACAGCCAGTGGGCAGCATGCCCCATTACAGCCAGTGGGAAGCATGCCCCATTACAGTCAGTGGGCAGCATGCCCCAATATACTCAGTAGGTAGCATGCCCTATTACAGCCAGTGGGCAGCATGCCCCATTACACTCATTGGAAAGCATGCCCCATTACAGCCAGTGGGCAGCATGCCCCTTTACAGTCAGTGGGCAGCATGCCCTATTACAGTCAGTAGGTAACATGCCCCATTACAGCCAGTGGGTAGCATTCCCCATTACAGTCAGTGGGCAGCTTGCCCCATTACAGTCAGTGGGCAGCATGCCCCATTACAGTCAGTAGGTAGCATTCCCCAATATAGTCAATAGGTAGCATGGCCGATTACAACCAGTGGGCAGCATGCCCCATTACAACCAGTGGGCAGCATGCCCCATTACAGCCAGTGGGCAGCATGCCCCATTGCACTCAGTAGGTAGCAGGCCCCATTACACTCAGTAGGTAGCATGCCCTATTACAGCCAGTGGGAAGCATACCCCATTACAGCCAGTGGGCAGCATGCCCCAATACACTCAGTAGGTAGCATGCCCTATTACAGCCAGTGGGCAGCATGCCCCTTTACAGTCAGTGGGCAGCATGCCCTATTACAGCCAGTGGGCAGCATGCCCTATTACAGCCAGTGGGCAGACAGACACAAACACACAAGTTGGGAGGTATGCTGAACCTACAGCTAGTGGGAATCTAAAACCCAGGGTCAGCCTGTCTTAACCCTTAACTGCCAGGGGCTGTGAAAACACTACTACTGTGTCCGATTTCAGGAAACCCTACACCTGTTCAACACATTGTGACAGATTGTGTGTGTGGAAGGTGTACGGAAGAGGGAGTAGCCTTATACGGCGAGTATATAACAAACTCTATATTTTGAGTGGAATTGTTGGGGGGTCGTCTTATACGCCCAGTCGTCTTATACGCCGGCAAATACGGTAGTTCTTAGGAAACAGATTCAGCAGCCCCCATGTAGGGGTTAGGGTTATTTTGTCTTCTAACATATTCTCTAATTTCTCTGAAGCGATCTGCCATAGTGATTTAGAGTAGTTACAGTCCCACCATAGGTGCATCAGTGTTGCAGGCGCCTGGTTGCACCACCAGCAGTTGTAAGTTGGGAATCTGTCATTATAGCTGTATAGTAATATCTTGATATGAATTTGGTACTGAAGATTTTTAAGGCCGGGGACTGGATTGTTTTGATTGTATGGTAAATATTATTCCATTCTACTTCTTCTAACTGTATTTTAAGATCGTGTTCCCATTTTCTAGTGTAGTGTGCTAGTGTGGATATTGTTAATTTCCTTATGTGGTTATAATAATGAGAAATTGAATTTGGTCTTTGTCGCGAATTAAGAAAAATCTCCTGTATTGCTGTAGGTTTGAATATCTCTGAAGGGAGAGTTAGTGTTCTAATATAGCTGGTAACTTGGTGGTGAATTAAGGTAAATACGTGGGGATTATCAGTAAGTAGTAGCCCTGTTACTGGTGACCAGATGTGTGTTATTCTTGTATGGTGGGCTTGTTTATATTTTAATATGATTATACTAGTCTTTCCCTGGGGAAAGTCATGGTTGGTTGTCAGTGAGCGCATCATATCTGGGAACGGGAATAATAATTTATCTTTCATAGTTGTTAGTATAGTAGAGCAGATATTTTTGACAACCGGGTTGGCATAATCCGTATTCAGAATTGTTTCCTATAGACTTTTATAATTACAGGATGTGATTTCTTCCAGAGTTATGGGGTACAACTCGATGGATGGTCAGCTTGTATTTTGGTATGTTGTTAACCATTCATCCATTCTTTTAAGTTGGGAGGCCTTATGATATGCACTAAGGTCAGGAGCCCCCATGCCTCCTTGATCGGGTGGTCTGGTTAGATTTTTATACGCAATACGGTGATGGCCGTTGCTCCAGTAAAAAGCTGCTAGTCGTTGATCAAGTTCTTTCAAGAATTTATGCGGTATCCGTATTGGGATGTTTTGTACTAAGTACAGATAATGTGGTAGAAAAAACATCTTAACTGCGGCAATTCTACCGAGTATATTTAAATGAAGGTTTTTCCATTTCATAGTTTTGTCTTTCAATAGTTTTTCTAGTGGGATAAAGTTTAAGTTCAGAAGTTGGTCTAGGGATTTGGGTATGTTTATACCTAAGTATCTCAAGTGCGAGGTTTCCCATTGTAGATTACCGGTTTGTTTTAGTATATCGATTTCCTTCTTAGAGAGCGCAAAAGGCAGTACAATCGATTTCTGATAGTTTAGTTTAAAATTTGCATATCTGCCGAAGTTCTTAATTATTTGGAGTGTCTTTGGGAGCAATGATAATGGGTCCTGCAACATTAGGAGAATGTCGTCTGCATAAGCTAAGTACTTTATGTTGTTGCTGCCTATAGTAATTCCCTTGATTTTTGGGTCATTTGTTATTATGTTAAGCAGCATCTCAAGGTGCAGGTTGAAAAGAACGGGCGATAGTGGGCAACCTTGTCTGGTTCCATTAGACATAGTTATTGGATGTGTTAGTATATCATTTATCTTTATTCTGGCAGCCTGGTTTTTGTATAGTGACATGATTTTTCCTAATAAATTTGGACCGATTCCTGTATGTGTTAAGCATTTCTGGAGGAAGGTCCATGATACACGGTCGAATGCTTTTTCTGCGTCCAAGGCCACTATGACCGCTTTCGTATTCTGTTTTTGTATGTGATTTATTGCAGCTATTGCTGGGGCTATGTTCTGGTGAACTCCGCGATTTTTCATAAACCCTGTTTGATATTGTGAGATTATGTCTTGAATGAATAGTCGAAATCTGTTTGCAATAATCGTAGACAGGATTTTTACGTCTATATTAATCAGAGAGATAGGGCGGTAGTTTGAACAGTGAGTTAGATCCTTACCGGTTTTCGGAATGAGTCGGATTATGGCGGTATTCATTGTTGATGATAGGGGTTTTTGTGTATCGATATCATTTGCCATTCTATGTAGGGTGTCAGTTGCGTGTGAAATGCTTTATAGTATTCTGCGGGAAAGCCATCAATCCCAGCGGATTTACCAGTCTTTTGTTGTTTTACTGCGGCCTCCACTTCCTCTAATGTAAATAGTTTGTCCATTTCTGCAATTTCCTTCTTAAGTTTGGGAATATTAATGGTTTTGAAAAACGTATCCAATATATTTACACTCAGGGACGCACACCATAATTTATGCAAAAAAAGTTTATCAATTAGGAAAAGTTTACAAGAATAATCTCATTTGTACAGCAGTCATCACAAATTACAAAGCTCAAACAGAATGACATCTCTCATTAATTCTGTTTGAGCTTTGTAATTTGTGATGACTGCTGTACAAATCAGATGATTCTTGTAAACTTTTCCTAATTGATAAACATTTTTTTGCATAAATTATGGTGTGCGTCCCCGAGTGTAAATATATTGGATTCTGTTATCCCTAGGGTATAGGGATTCAGGTACTGCACCCAGGTATATATAATTTAACTTCATTTGAAGTAATAGAGTTGGTGTGCTCCTCTCCTAACTGCTTTTCTTTGAAAAACGTATCGAAATCAGGTATTTCCTCCGATGCGTCAATGTTATATATTCTCTTATAGAAGTTTGTGAATTCGCAGGCGATATCTTCTGGAAGGTATTTAATATCACCTTTCTCATTGCTGATTTTTTTCTATGAAGTTATTTGCCCTATGGTCTCTGAGATAGTCTGCCAGTATTTTTCCGCTTTTACCTGTTTAGTTTTTTTTTTAGCTGATTCCTTAATATTTCTTTTCTCTCTACTGATATTATGTAGTTTAACTTTTGTCTTTCTTTACATAGATTCCTGTATGTATCGTCTGATAAAGAGATCTTGTGCTCCTTTTCCCTTTTTGCAATTTTATCTAGGATATCGTTGATTAATTGGTTGGTGTTGTTTTTTCTCTCGTGCTATGATTGATATAACTATACCTCGATGCACCCCATGATCCTATTTGCTTTGGCAGCTGCTGCCTGGCATTGATTACTGCAGTTGAGCTTATTATTAACTGAAACCCCTAGGTCCTTTTCCATTGTTGTTTTACCAAGTGTTTCTATATTTAGTATGTAATCATGACACAGATTTCTCCTTCCCATGTGCATAACCTTACATTTATCTGTGTTAAACTTTATTTGCCATTTAACTGCCCATGCTTCCAATTTATCTAAATCTGTTTGTAACTGCCTGCTGTCCTCTTTTGTTTTAATTACTTTACACAGCTTAGTATCATCTGCAATGATTGAGACTTTACTGTTTAATCTGTACCCAATGTCATATATATATATATATATATATATATATATATATATATATATATATGAGAATTGGTCCCAGAACTGACTCTTGTGGTACTCCACTAGTAACAGTGACCCAATCTGAGTGTGTACCATTTATAACCACCCTCTGCTTCCGATCATTAAGCCAATTTCTCAGCCATCTGCACACGTTTTCCCCCCGTCCAAGCATTCTCATCTTTTTTACCAGCCTTTTATGTGGCACAGTATCAAATGCTTTAGAAAAGTCAAGATATACGATATCCAATGACTCCCCCTGATCCAATCTTGAACTTACCTCCTCATAAAAGCTGATTAGGTTTGTCTGGCAGGAGCGATTCCTCATAAATCCATGCTGATATGGAGTGATAAGGTAATTTTCCCCAATATGCTCCATGATAAATCCCTTAAGAAACCTTCAAGCAGCCCACCACAGATGTTAAGCTTACCGGTCTGTAGTTCCCAGGTTCCCCCCCTAGATCCCTTTTTGAATATTGACACCACATTTGCCAAGCACCAACCCCTGTAGTTACTGAATCCACAAATATTAGAAATAACGGCTTGTCTATTACTGTATATAACTCCCTTAAAACACGAGGATGTATGTCATCTGGTCCTGGTGATTTATCGATTTTTATCTGCTTGAGCTGGCGCTGGACTTCTCCCTTGGTTAGACCAGTGACATTTAATGGAGGGTTTCGGTTATTCCCCTGCATCACTCGGCATGTCACATTCTTTTGTGAATATAGTAGCAAAGAAGTTGTTTAGTAAATTTGCTTTCTCCTCATTCACCTCTATAGGTGTCCCCTCCTTGCTTTTCAGGGGGCCCACACCCTCAGGTTTGTACCTTTTACGGTTTATGTAGCTAAAGAATAATTTGGGGTTAGTTTCACTCTCTTTCGCGACCAGTCTTTCTGTCTCCAGCTTAGTTGCCCTTATCTGTTGTTTACACTGTAGAAGGAAGTGAGCACAATCTATCAAGGTAAATTGGAAAACACAGAAGAGGAAGAACATACAGTCTTGGTGTACAAAAGAGGATACAAAAAGGGTGAATTTCTTACAATTTTTAAAATACTGGAAATAATATAGATGATAGAAGAACAATCAGTTAGAGCAGGGGTAGTCAACAGGTGGACCCCTATCCGTATCCGGATCATGGATGCTAGTTGTCCGAACCCCTAACCAGGAATGACACTAGCATTGTGTCCCAGGAGCCGCTGCACAACACGACCTTACTGGGCTGGAATTACATCCTTTTAATGCCTAGGCATTTGCTTCCAGGCCAGTGCTGATGTATCTAGGTGCACTTTTTCTATGTCTTTTAGTGCCCCCCCCCTCCCCCCAGGAACACATAGACCGCTTTCTAGTTCCCCGTCCTGGGAACAGTGTCAGTATGCTAGTAAGGCTGCTTGGTGTATGTGTGTATGTGCGTGCATGTGTGTTTGCTGTGTATGAATGATGTGTGTGTGTTTGCTGTGTATGATTGATGTGTATGTGTGTTTTACTGTGTATGATAAGTGTGTGTGTGTTTTGCTGTGTATGATTGGTATGTGTTTTGCTGTGTATGCTTGGTGTCTGTGTGTTTGCTGTCTATGAATGTGTGTGCATGTGTATATATGGCTGGTATGTTTATGATTGTTATGTTTTTGGTCTGTGTGGGATGTATAGTTGTTCTGGGGGGGCTTTTCTATGAGGAAGGGGTGATCACACTGGAGGAGGGATACTGCTGACCATTGTGAATTTGTGAGGGAAGAGGAAAAAGCTGACTATTGTGGGGAGAGGGGCAAGGACCTTCATCCCTCAGCAGACCCTGGTAAGTGGACCTCCGCTGAAAGTAGTTGAATACCCCCGGATTAAAGTATAAGGGAGGATACACACAGAGGAAAAGGTATTATCCAATGGCGATAATAATACATAAAGTTGAGAATCTGGGATCTTGCAAATGAGGGATAATAAAGTAGTAGGAATAGCTTACAATCTATTAGGAAAAATACTAAGGATACCTTGGCCCTGTTTGGTTTGGGATGTGCTCTGGGTTGTGGTACGGATGAATGAGGCTGCAGGTAAAAAGCATCTCTATGTCTAGCCTAGTCTTTAGACCTTTATTCATTAGGTTCACTGATATGATCGGTGACCTCACAAATTATGGTCACATCAATGTTTCATAGGGGAAGGTCAGGTCTATTCATGAGCTCACAAAAGAGAGAACAAGCAGCCCAAATGATCTGTCATCTTCAGCAAAAACTGGAAATCTGCCTGAACTGATGTTTTTCAACAGAGAGGCCCATAAATATTCTGATGGAGCTGCTACTATTTCAAGATAAGCATTAACCCCCTTGTGACTGGATTATTTACGATGTCAAAAGTTTATGCCAAAAGTTTGCTGGGAACTCCTACAGGAATAGTTAACAACAATGATATTTAATAATAATAGACAGATAATATAACAATATTCACTATAGGGTACAGACAAATAAACATCAAGATAAATTATTTTACATTGTTTTACATATCACAATTACAGCTACATAAATGCATAAAATAGCAATACATACATAATGTGAATACTCTTCTTAGAGCATGCCCCTAAACAAAGTAAATCTTTACCGGGAACAAACTATACCTCTATAATGCAGGATGCTCTCCTGGAGGAAATCAGTCTGGCCAGCATTTCTATTGTGGGGATGACTCAAAGTGATGGTCTCAGATGCTCCTCACAGGGCACATAGCATTCCTAATACTTTAGATGGTTTCCTTATTCACTGTGATCCTGGGTAAACGACAGTTACTTTTGTTAACAAACTTAATAAGGAATATGTTCAATATTCTGTCAAAAGCCTACAATTAGTGATGGACTGGAGCAGGGGTCAGGGCCGGCCTTTGGGGTGTGCCATCGCACAGGCGCCATGGTTGAGGGGGGCACCCACAAATGTACCCACATGCTTGACGCCCTAGCCCACCCATCGTCCACCCGCTTAGTTTACTTGTTCACCGCTCACTCACTCCCAATGCCCACTCGATTGCCCCCCCCATGCCATGCCCCAACTCAGCTTACAGGTTAGCCTCTTGCTGACCCCCCACCCACCTGATCTTTCAGTTTGGGGAGGCATTAATTGTGAGCTGCTGGGGTGGATGATTGGTTGGGTCAGAAGGAAGGGGTGCCATTGTCACATCTGTTCTGCCCAATAAAGTGGACCAACCCAGGTGATTCCCTATGCCCAGAGCATTCCAATTTGGGATGCCCTAATACAGGGCATATAGCCCAGCATAGAAAGTGTGGAGCAGTTTGCTTTCCTGGTTTCCTTGCAGCGCTTCAGATAGCGAAGCCAGGAGAATGGCCCAAGCATGCTCCATGAGATTGTTTGCAAGGTAACCTGTGTGGAATAAATGTTGTGGTAATGTTAGCACTAAGATTAGTGTAAGTGTTGGGTAAATTAAACACCAGGGTTACTGCTAAGTGTAGTGTTGGGTGAAACTGAATGGCAAAGATTCAGGTTCGTACCAAACTTTGCAAGTTTGGGTTCCCAACACGGAATTCCGCCAAAAGTCGGGGGTCAAACCAAACATTTATTCAAAGTTTGGCTGCACTCGCTGAACCCAAAACTTAGTGGCTTCACTGAACTCTCTAGCTAAGTGTATTTGTTAGGTTAGGTTTTAGGATTAGCAAAGGTTTTATTTAATGATAAATCATCATGCTGAAAACGAATGCCTGTATATGCCTTGAAACATTGTCTGTTCCTCCCTTTTAAGCTCTTGCCTTGGCACGTCCCTGCTCTGTAATACATAACAGTGACTCCCTATAGCCCTGTCATCTCAGCACACTCAGCTGTATTGTAAGCTTGTCACAGTGTAACAAAGAACATTTATTACAGGGTTAATAGGGGAAAAGTCACACCGCTGCTTTTATATTCAAGTTTCCGTCATCCACTGCCAAATCATTCCTTTCCTTCACCCTGCCGGTGACCCAGAATAGATATTATGAGAAATACTAAGGCAATAGGCTTTGAAAGATGAAGTTTCTTCACAATTTGCAGGAAAAAAAGAGATCTGGGGGGTTATTAAGAGGAACAACACACTTAATTTTCACTTTTCTGGGTGTTGATCCTCTCGGTGGGGCATCCTGAATTGGGATGTCCAGCTGTGTGTATACCCCTAGGTCACTCACCTTCCTGTTGCTCCCACAACGCAGACTCGGGCGAGAAGGAGCATACTGATTGGCTGAGTGCTCGCTTTCACTTGGCTTCCTTCAGCTAAACAGCTGAGCGGTGCCGAAGGGAGCCGAGTGCTCCTCCAGCCGCATCCCACACTAACCTCCTAGCCGTTGCATGCCCATGCCAGCCATTCAGAAAGGATGGGTGCGTGCGCACGCACACCTAGAGGTGAGCCAGGATGCAGCCACGGCAATGAGACACAGCAAGGGAGCCGGGACAAGGTGAGTGCTTCTGGGAGGTTTTACACAGTGGGTCATACCAATTCAGTGGAACTTGAAAGGCCCTGGAGTCTTCGGACCAAAACCCAGGATTTTGACTATCCTGGGTTTTGGTCCTTTCCCCAGGGGCACCCCGATTGGGGGTGTAATGCTGTGTTTACACAAGCAAATCAATTGGCTATTGACTCAGCGAGCGAGAGACCATACAAATCTTCAACTAATTGGGTGACTATCTTCAGACAACCGATTAGCCAATTCTTGTCCATTGCTTGATTGCAGCGGCTGTTTCCACGGAGCAATTATGGCTAAATTGCGGTATGTTTAGCGATTTCTCGCTCGATAATCGCTCCGTATAAGCGGGCCGTAAATGTGTTCAACAGATGTCTGAAGATAATAGCTGTAGTTGGGTGTGTTAAGTCCGTACTGGTTTAAAATTAAATGACCTTTTATTAAGGTACGCTTGCTTATCGACTGCATAAGCAATTATTGCTTATTCAAAGTCTATTTTAAGTACCATTGACTTTCATGGTCTCTCTAGCTGGTGATTAGAGATGAGCGAACTTTTGAAAAATTCGATTCGACTGATTCGCCGAATTTTCCGACAAAAATCGCTTCGACCCGAATTTATTCGCGACAAATCGCTATTAAAAATGGCTATTTCTGAGCCTCCTAGAGCCTCAATAGGGTTGTAAACCATTCTGCCTTGCTGTAACACGCATAGGATGCGTGCTGGGTTAGTTAAATAATACTTTGAATAAATATCACATGCAGATCAGAGGCATCGCTAATAGAATCGCAGAGCGGCACAATTGCAGAGAGTTGAAGTGGCATCACTATGAGGGGCAGGAGCCCAAACATTGCTTTAAAGAGACACTGGAGTTGGCAGCAGCAGGAGCCCAATAATTGGATGAATCACACCCTGAAGTTGGCAGCAGCAGCAGCAGCCCAAACATTACTTTAAAGAGACACTGGGGTTGGCTTCAGGAGCCCAAAAATTGGATGATTCACACCCTGGAGTTGGCAGCAGCAGCAGCAGGAGCCCAAACATTACTTTAAAGAGAAACTGGGGTTGGCTTCAGGAGCCCAAAAATTGGATGATTCACACCCTGGAGTTGACAGGAGTTGGCAGCAGCAGCAACAGGAGCCCAAACATTACTTTAAAGAGACACTGGGGTTGGCTTCAGGAGCCCAAAAATTGGATGAATCACACCCTGGAGTTGGCAGCAGCAGCAGCCCAAACATTACTTTAAAGAGACACTGGGGTTGGCTTCAGGAGCCCAAAAATTGGATGATTCACACCCTGGAGTTGGCAGCAGCAGCAGCAGCAGCAGCAGAAGCCCAAACATTACTTTAAAGAGACACTGGGGTTGGCTTCAGGAGCCCAAAAATTGGATGATTCACACCCTGGAGTTGGCAGGAGTTGGCAGCAGCAGCAGCAGCAACAGGAGCCCAAACATTACTTTAAAGAAACACTGGGGTTGGCTTCAGGAGCCCAAAAATTGGATGAATCACACCCTGGAGTTGGCAGCAGCCCAAACATTACTTTAAAGAGACACTGGGGTTGGCTTCAGGAGCCCAAAAATTGGATGAATCACACCCTGGAGTTGGCAGCAGCAGCAGCAGCAGAAGTCCAAACATTACTTTAAAGAGACACTGGGGTTGGCTTCAGGAGCCCAAAAATTGGATGATTCACACCCTGGAGTTGGCAGGAGTTGGCAGCAGCAGCAGCAGCAGCAACAGGAGCCCAAACATTACTTTAAAGAGACACTGGGGTTGGCTTCAGGAGCCCAAAAATTGGATGAATCACACCCTGGAGTTGGCAGCAGCAGCAGCCCAAACATTACTTTAAAGAGACACTGGGGTTGGCTTCAGGAGCCCAAAAATTGGATGAATCACACCCTGGAGTTGGCAGCAGCAGCAGCAGCAGAAGCCCAAACATTACTTTAAAGAGACACTGGGGTTGGCTTCAGGAGCCCAAAAATTGGATGATTCACACCCTGAAGTTGGCAGCAGCAGCAGCAGGAGCCCAAATATTACTTTAAAGAGACCCTGGGGTTGGCTTCAGGAGCCCAAAGATTGGATGATTCACACCCTGGAGTTGGCAGCAGCAGCAGCAGCAGGAGCCCAAATATTACTTTAAAGAGACCCTGGGGTTGGCTTCAGGAGCCCAAAAATTGGATGATTCACACCCTGGAGTTGGCAGCAGCAGCAGCAGGAGCCCAAATATTACTTTAAAGAGACCCTGGGGTTGGCTTCAGGAGCCCAAAAATTGGATGAATCACACCCTGGAGTTGGCAGCAGCAGCAGGAGCCTAAACATTACTTTAAAGAGACACTGGGGTTGGCTTCAGTAGCCCAAAAATTGGATGAATCACACCCTGGAGTTGGCAGCAGCAGCAGGAGCCCAAATATTACTTTAAAGAGACCCTGGGGTTGGCTTCAGGAGCCCAAAAATTGGATGAATCACACCCTGGAGTTGGCAGGAGTTGGCAGCAGCAGCAGCAACAGGAGCCCAAACATTACTTTAAAGAGACACTGGGGTTGGCTTCAGTAGCCCAAAAATTGGATGAATCACACCCTGGAGTTGGCAGCAGCAGCAGGAGCCCAAATATTACTTTAAAGAGACCCTGGGGTTGGCAGCAGGAGCCCAAAGATTGGATGAATCACACCCTGGAGTTGGCAGCAGCAGCAGCAGGAGCCCAAATATTACTTTAAAGAGACACTGGAGTTGGCTTCAGGAGCCCAAAAATTGGATGAATCACACCCTGGAGTTGGCAGCAGCAGCAGGAGCCCAAACATTACTTTAAAGAGACACTGGGGTTGGCTTCAGGAGCCCAAAAATTGGATGAATCACACCCTGGAGTTGGCAGCAGCAGCAGCAGCAGCAGGAGCCCAAACATTACTTTAAAGAGACACTGGGGTTGGCTTCAGGAGCCCAAAAATTGGATGATTCACACCCTGAAGTTGGCAGCAGCAGCAGCAGGAGCCCAAATATTACTTTAAAGAGACCCTGGGGTTGGCTTCAGGAGCCCAAAAATTGGATGATTCACACCCTGGAGTTGGCAGCAGCAGCAGCAGGAGCCCAAATATTACTTTAAAGAGACCCTGGGGTTGGCTTCAGGAGTCCAAAAATTGGATGATTCACACCCTGGAGTTGGCAGCAGCAGCAGCAGGAGCCCAAATATTACTTTAAAGAGACCCTGGGGTTGGCTTCAGGAGCCCAAAAATTGGATGAATCACACCCTGGAGTTGGCAGCAGCAGCAGGAGCCGAAACATTACTTTAAAGAGACACTGGGGTTGGCTTCAGTTGCCCAAAAATTGGATGAATCACACCCTGGAGTTGGGAGCAGCAGCAGGAGCCCAAATATTACTTTAAAGAGACACTGGAGTTGGCTTCAGGAGCCCAAAAATTGGATGAATCACACCCTGGAGTTGGCAGCAGCAGCAGGAGCCCAAACATTACTTTAAAGAGACACTGGGGTTGGCTTCAGGAGCCCAAAAATTGGATGAATCACACCCTGGAGTTGGCAGCAGCAGCAGGAGCCCAAACATTACTTTAAAGAGACACTGGGGTTGGCTTCAGGAGCCCAAAAATTGGATGATTCACACCCTGGAGTTGGCAGCAGCAGCAGCAGGAGCCCAAATATTACTTTAAAGAGACACTGGGGTTGGCTTCAGGAGCCCAAAAATTGGATGAATAACACCCTGGAGTTGGCAGCAGCAGCAGGAGCCCAAACATTACTTTAAAGAGACACTGGGGTTGGCTTCAGGAGCCCAAAAATTGGATGATTCACACCCTGGAGTTGGCAGCAGCAGCAGCAGCAGGAGCCCAAATATTACTTTAAAGAGACCCCGGGGTTGGCTTCAGGAGCCTAAAAATTGGATGATTCACACCCTGGAGTTGGCAGCAGCAGGAGCCCAAATATTACTTTAAAGAGACCCTGGGGTTGGCTTCAGGAGCCCAAAAATTGGATGAATACCACCCTGGAGTTGGCAGCAGCAGCAGGAGCCCAAACATTACTTTAAAGAGACACTGGGGTTGGCTTCAGTAGCCCAAAAATGGATGAATCACACCCTGGAGTTGGCAGCAGTAGCAGCAGGAGCCAAAATATTACTTTAAAGAGAACCTGGGGTTGGCTTCAGGAGCCCAAAAATTGGATGAATCACACCCTGGAGTTGGCAGGAGTTGGCAGCAGCAGCAGCAGCAACAGGAGCCCAAACATTACTTTAAAGAGATACTGGGGTTGGCTTCAGGAGCCCAAAAATTGGATGAATCACACCCTGGAGTTGGCAGCAGCAGGAGCCCAAACATTACTTTAAAGAGACACTGGGGTTGGCTTCAGGAGCCCAAAAATTGGATGATTCACACCCTGGAATTGGCAGCAGCAGGAGCCAAAACATTACTTTAAAGAGACACTGGGGTTGGCTTCAGGAGCCCAAAAATTGGATGAATCACACCCTGGAGTTGGCAGCAGCAGCAGCAGGAGCCCAAATATTACTTTAAAGAGACACTGGGGTTGGCTTCAGGAGCCCAAAAATTGAATGAATCACACCCTGGAGTTGGCAGCAGCTGCAGGAGCCCAAACATTACTTTAAAGAGACACTGGGGTTGGCTTCAGGAGCCCAAAAATTGGATGAATCACACCCTGGAGTTGGCAGCAGCAGCAGCAGCAGCAGGAGCCCAAACATTACTTTAAAGAAACACTGGGGTTGGCTTCAGGAGCCCAAAAATTGGATGATTCACACCCTGGAGTTGGCAGCAGCAGCAGCAGGAGCCCAAATATTACTTTAAAGAGACCCTGGGGTTGGCTTCAGGAGCCCAAACATTGGATGATTCACACCCTGGAGTTGGCAGCAGCAGCAGCAGGAGCCCAAATATTACTTTAAAGAGACCCTGGGGTTGGCTTCAGGAGCCCAAAAATTGGATGAATCACACCCTGGAGTTGGCGGCAGCAGCAGCAGCAGGAGCCCAAATATTACTTTAAAGAGACACTGGAGTTGGCTTCAGGAGCCCAAAAATTGGATGATTCACACCCTGGAGTTGGCATCAGCAGGAGCCCAAAAATTGGCCTAAAGACATAAATATGTTTTGCACCATTTGGAAAGTGTAAAACGTGGCACCATGCTGAATCTAGTCGCATGCATCAGGCATTGGTGGGTGGAAATCCTGGCTGATCCATCCCTGATTCATTTTGACAAAGGAGAGTCTCTCCACATTTTTAGTTGACAGACGAGTTCTCCTCGCCGTAACTATGGCCCCCGCCGCACTAAACACCCGCTCAGATGGCACGCTACTTGCCGGGCAGGACAGCTTTTCCAGGGCAAACTCTGCTAGTTGCGGCCACAAATCAAGTTTGGCTGCCCAGAAGTCCATCGGATCCTCAAGGTGTGTTGGCATGGTCATGTCAAAGTATGACATGACCTGCTGGTTCAGGTCCTGCTCCAGGTCTTCCTGCTGCTCATGAGTAGCCTCACTATGCGGGTGTAGAAAGCTACTCATTAGCGACTGAAGACTGAGGCTGCTGCTGATGGAGCTGCTGCTGCTGCTCCTGCCAACCCCCCCAGCGGCCATGGCAGTGGAAGGTGAGCGCAGAGGTCCCCTCGAGTCAGACCTGCAAGAGTATGGACCATGGCGCAGATAGGCATCGGCCAACTGCCTACATAGAATGTCTTTGTAGTAGTTCAGTTTGTCCTCCCTCTCGGTGGGTTTAAAAAATGCCCCCATTTTGTGCCGGAAGCGAGGGTCCAATAAGGTGGACAGCCAGAAGTCATCCCGCCGACAGATGGAAACAATTCTGGGGTCACTACGCAAGCACGTGAGCATGCTTCCTGCCATTTGCGCAAGTGACTCGGATGGACTACCTGTCTCCATCTCCACTGCATACTGCCACGGTGTGCCCGGGTCCTCTGTCTCGCCTTCCTCAAAAACCTCTAGCTCCTCTGGCTGCTCCTGCTCCTCCTCTCCTGTCAGCTGACTAGATAAACCAGCCATTTCGCCAAGCCTAAACTGTGTCTCGCTGGGCAACTCCTCCTCCTCCTCTTCCTCCTCCTCCTCCAGTTCAGCTCCAACGGGGTTCATGTGGCCGTAAGATGTAAACGCCATGTCTCCAGTGCCCTGACCAGCCATGGTTTCCAACATGTGCTGTAGTACATGAAGCAGTGGAATCACGTCGTTCATCCCGTAATCCTGCCGACTGACAAATAAAGTGGCTTCCTCAAAGGGCCTGAGCAAACGGCAGGTATCACGTATGAGCTGCCACTGGTTGACATTGAAGTTACACAGGGGAGTCCCCCTATCTGCTTGGATCATCAGGAAATCCGTGATGGCTTTTCTCTGTTCATATAATCGGTCCAACATGTGAAGGGTGGAATTCCAACGGGTGGAAACATCGCAAATCAGACTATGTTGGGGGATACCATTCTGATGCTGTAGCTCAAGAAGGGTGTGTTTGGCGGTGTATGAGTGGCTGAAGTGCATGCAAAGTTTCCTTGAAGTTGTTAGGATGTCTTGCAGATGGGGGGAACACTTCAGAAACCGCTTGACAACCAGATTGAAGACGTGAGCCATGCAAGGGGCATGGGTCAGGCTTCCTTGGCGCAGCGCAGACAAAATGTTCTTCCCAATGTCGGTAACCATGATTCCCATTTTAAGTTTTCTTGGAGTAAGCCATGTTTGGATTTCCTGATGAATACATTTAAGCAGTTCCTCCCCTGTGTGACTCCGTTCGCCAAGACAAACCATGTGAAGCACTGCGTGACACCTCCGTGCCCTGCACACATGGTAGACTGGAGGGGCACTGAGACTTGAGCCTACAGTGGAGGGTGAGGAGATGGCGGAGGATGAGGAGGCCGAGTCGCACGGTGTCACAGGCCCAACGGGCAGGGAGCGCGGAGGCCGAAGTGGCGTGACCTGTCCAAGTTGCTGCTGCTGCTGCAAAGGGACCACACTCACCCAGTGCGCCGTAAACGACATGTAATGTCCCTGACCGTAGTTACAGCTCCAGATGTCGGCGCTGCCATGCACTTTGCTACACACCGACAGGCTCAAGGACTGGCCCACCTTCTGTTCAACAAAAGTGTGCAGCGCTGGTACTGCCTTCTTGGCAAAGAAATGACGGCTTGGGACTCTCCACCTCGGCTCGGCACAAGCCATCAGTTCTCTGAAAGGTGCAGATTCCACCACCTGAAAAGGGAGCACATTCAGCTTCTGCGCCGTAGGATGAGTGGGCGCATACTGCTGTCTCTTGGACATGGCTTCGCTGATGGATTGCTGGCGGGATGCATGACTTAGAGGAGGAGGAGCAGGAGCGACAGAGGATGGGTATGACGCACAGCTGCCTTCGGCTGAGGTGCTGGAGCCTTGGCTGGCAGAAATTGGGAGCGGCGTGCCACTTGGTGAGGAAGCAGACTGGACCACCCCTTGGGAGCCTCGGTTCTCCCGGGTCGCTTTATGGTGACGCATCATATGTTGACGCAGGGCCGTGGTGCCAACATTTGGACCCTGGCCACGCTTCACCTTTTGCCTACATATCTTGCATGTGGCCATGTTACCCTCCTGCGGATGCTTCAGGACAAACTGCCACACTGCCGAGTAGCTACTTTTCCCACCCCCTGGCCTCACTGATTCACTGCTGCTGTTGCCAACTCCAGGAACCCCTGCTCCACTACCTCCCGATAAGGTAGACTGCCGCACAGCAGGTGCTCTACCCCGGCCCCGGCCCCGGCCGGCTCCAGCCTTTGGAATTGTGCCCCCATGCTGACTGCTACCACCTTGCTGCCTCAGCTGCTGACTCCGGGGCAACCTGCGCCCCTCTTCTGCTGATGACGATGAAGCCCCTTCATCACCCGGCTCCCAAGTGCGATCGGCTTCATCGTCATCATCATTATCACCGAGTTGTGGCTGTACGTCACTGATGTTCGTGGATTCGTCAACAGTGTCTGGCGCAGGAGCTGGAACGCTCGCAGCACCCACGACACTGTCCACATCACTATTTGTCTGCCTAGCTAAATAAGCCACCTCCATTTCTTGGCTGGGCAGTAGCTGCTGACTGTCCTCTATCTGATCGTCCTCCTCACTAAAGAGTGGAGCTGAACCCAAAGCATAGGATACGTCGCTGGGGGAGGGAACGGCGTAGGACAGAGGCAATGGGAGGACAGGGACTGCTCTCGGGGCATGCCAACTCAGGGTTGTGTCAGAGGAACCTACCGACCCTAGACTGGGGGTCTCAGACGTAAGTTGTGATTATGTTGTTGATGAGCGCGTCAACAAATCTACCACGGCAGATGCGTTACTGGTGGAGACCCGACCGCTAGCAGATACTGGCAGCTTAGGTCTCTCAGCGTGACTCCTGCTGCTACTGGCCCCCAGTCTGCTGCGAGCTCTGCCTGAGGAATCTTGGCCTCTGCCACTCCTCTTTTCACTGCCAGGCACTTGTCTGCCCGACATAGTCTAACTGGCGTGGTAGTAGGTGATATTTTAAGAACCCCCAGGCAGCGGTGGGTCTATATGAAACAGAATATAATGCACACCAAAAGTGAGCAGTAACACTCAGCCTCCAACAGGCCTGCCTAGTGTAAATAAGAGAGCTGCTTAGTGTAAATAAAGAGGGGTATGCTATGTTACAGAATGGGATGCCCCAACAGCCAGCAGTGCACCTGGCAGCAGTACTACTATGCACAGCAAAAGTGTCTTTATCAGGCCAAATTTCTATTAGAATAAGTGCAAATGGTTATGGTATTAAATAGAGGCTGGTGTAGTCACAGAATGGGATGCCCCAAAAACCAGAGAGCACCTGGCAGCACTAATACTATGCACAGCAAAAGTGTCTTTATCAGGCCTAATTTCTATTAGAATAAGTGCAAATGGTTATGGTATTAAATAGAGGCTGGTGTAGTCACAGAATGGGATGCCCCAAAAACCAGAGAGCACCTGGCAGCACTAATACTATGCACAGCAAAAGTGTCTTTATCAGGCCTAATTTCTATTAGAATAAGTGCAAATGGTTATGGTATTAAATAGAGGCTGGTGTAGTCACAGAATGGGATGCCCCAAAAACCAGAGAGCACCTGGCAGCACTAATACAATGCACAGCAAAAGTGTCTTTATCAGGCCTAATTTCTATTAGAATAAGTGCAAATGGTTATGGTATTAAATAGAGGCTGGTGTAGTCACAGAATGGGATGCCCCAAAAACCAGAGAGCACCTGGCAGCACTAAGACTATGCACAGCAAAAGTGGCCTTATCAGGCCTGATTTCTATTAGAATAAGTGCAAATGGTTATGGTATTAAATAGAGGCTGGTGTAGTCACAGAATGGGATGCCCCAAAAACCAGAGAGCACCTGGCAGCACTAATACTATGCACAGCAAAAGTGTCTTTATCAGGCCTAATTTCTATTAGAATAAGTGCAAATGGTTATGGTATTAAATAGAGGCTGGTGTAGTCACAGAATGGGATGCCCCAAAAACCAGAGAGCACCTGGCAGCACTAATACTATGCACAGCAAAAGTGTCTTTATCAGGCCTAATTTCTATTAGAATAAGTGCAAATGGTTATGGTATTAAATAGAGGCTGGTGTAGTCACAGAATGGAATGCCCCAAAAACCAGAGAGCACCTGGCAGCACTAATACTATGCACAGCAAAAGTGTCTTTATCAGGCCTAATTTCTATTAGAATAAGTGCAAATGGTTATGGTATTAAATAGAGGCTGGTGTAGTCACAGAATGGGATGCCCCAAAAACCAGAGAGCACCTGGCAGCAGTAAGACTATGCACAGCAAAAGTGTCCTTATCAGGCCTAATTTCTATTAGAATAAGTGCAAATGGTTATGGTATTAAATAGAGGCTGGTGTAGTCACAGAATGGGATGCCCCAAAAACCAGAGAGCACCTGGCAGCAGTAAGACTATGCACAGCAAAAGTGTCTTTATCAGGCCTAATTTCTATTAGAATAAGTGCAAATGGTTATGGTATTAAATAGAGGCTGGTGTAGTCACAGAATGGGATGCCCCAAAAACCAGAGAGCACCTGGCAGCAGTAAGACTATGCACAGCAAAAGTGTCTTTATCAGGCCTAATTTCTATTAGAATAAGTGCAAATGGTTATGGTATTAAATAGAGGCTGGTGTAGTCACAGAATGGGATGCCCCAAAAACCAGAGAGCACCTGGCAGCAGTAAGACTATGCACAGCAAAAGTGTCTTTATCAGGCCTAATTTCTATTAGAATAAGTGCAAATGGTTATGGTATTAAATAGAGGCTGGTGTAGTCACAGAATGGGATGCCCCAAAAACCAGAGAGCACCTGGCAGCAGTAAGACTATGCACAGCAAAAGTGTCTTTATCAGGCCTAATTTCTATTAGAATAAGTGCAAATGGTTATGGTATTAAATAGAGGCTGGTGTAGTCACAGAATGGGATGCCCCAAAAACCAGAGAGCACCTGGCAGCAGTAAGACTATGCACAGCAAAAGTGTCTTTATCAGGCCTAATTTCTATTAGAATAAGTGCAAATGGTTATGGTATTAAATAGAGGCTGGTGTAGTCACAGAATGGGATGCCCCAAAAACCAGAGAGCACCTGGCAGCAGTAAGACTATGCACAGCAAAAGTGTCTTTATCAGGCCTAATTTCTATTAGAATAAGTGCAAATGGTTATGGTATTAAATAGAGGCTGGTGTAGTCACAGAATGGGATGCCCCAAAAACCAGAGAGCACCTGGCAGCAGTAAGACTATGCACAGCAAAAGTGTCTTTATCAGGCCTAATTTCTATTAGAATAAGTGCAAATGGTTATGGTATTAAATAGAGGCTGGTGTAGTCACAGAATGGGATGCCCCAAAAACCAGAGAGCACCTGGCAGCAGTAAGACTATGCACAGCAAAAGTGTCTTTATCAGGCCTAATTTCTATTAGAATAAGTGCAAATGGTTATGGTATTAAATAGAGGCTGGTGTAGTCACAGAATGGGATGCCCCAAAAACCAGAGAGCACCTGGCAGCAGTAAGACTATGCACAGCAAAAGTGTCTTTATCAGGCCTAATTTCTATTAGAATAACTGCAAATGGTTATGGTATTAAATAGAGGCTGGTGTAGTCACAGAATGGGATGCCCCAAAAACCAGAGAGCACCTGGCAGCAGTAATACTATGCACAGCAAGTGTGTTTATCAGGCCAAATTTCTATTAGAATAAGTGCAAATGGTTATGGTATTAAATAGAGGCTGGTGTAGTCACAGAATGGGATGCCCCAAAAACCAGAGAGCACCTGGCAGCAGTAATACTATGCACAGCAAGTGTGTTTATCAGGCCAAATTTCTATTAGAATAAGTGCAAATGGTTATGGTATTAAATAGAGGCTGGTGTAGTCACAGAATGGGATGCCCCAAAAACCAGAGAGCACCTGGCAGCACTAAGACTATGCACAGCAAAAGTGTCCTTATCAGGCCTAATTTCTATTAGAATAAGTGCAAATGGTTATGGTATTAAATAGAGGCTGGTGTAGTCACAGAATGGGATGCCCCAAAAACCAGAGAGCACCTGGCAGCAGTAAGACTATGCACAGCAAAAGTGTCTTTATCAGGCCTAATTTCTATTAGAATAAGTGCAAATGGTTATGGTATTAAATAGAGGCTGGTGTAGTCACAGAATGGGATGCCCCAAAAACCAGAGAGCACCTGGCAGCAGTAAGACTATGCACAGCAAAAGTGTCTTTATCAGGCCTAATTTCTATTAGAATAAGTGCAAATGGTTATGGTATTAAATAGAGGCTGGTGTAGTCACAGAATGGGATGCCCCAAAAACCAGAGAGCACCTGGCAGCAGTAATACTATGCACAGCAAGTGTGTTTATCAGGCCAAATTTCTATTAGAATAAGTGCAAATGGTTATGGTATTAAATAGAGGCTGGTGTAGTCACAGAATGGGATGCCCCAAAAACCAGAGAGCACCTGGCAGCACTAAGACTATGCACAGCAAAAGTGTCCTTATCAGGCCTAATTTCTATTAGAATAAGTGCAAATGGTTATGGTATTAAATAGAGGCTGGTGTAGTCACAGAATGGGATGCCCCAAAAACCAGAGAGCACCTGGCAGCAGTAAGACTATGCACAGCAAAAGTGTCTTTATCAGGCCTAATTTCTATTAGAATAAGTGCAAATGGTTATGGTATTAAATAGAGGCTGGTGTAGTCACAGAATGGGATACCCCAAAAACCAGAGAGCACCTGGCAGCAGTAAGACTATGCACAGCAAAAGTGTCTTTATCAGGCCTAATTTCTATTAGAATAAGTGCAAATGGTTATGGTATTAAATAGAGGCTGGTGTAGTCACAGAATGGGATGCCTCAAAAACCAGAGAGCACCTGGCAGCAGTAAGACTATGCACAGCAAAAGTGTCTTTATCAGGCCTAATTTCTATTAGAATAAGTGCAAATGGTTATGGTATTAAATAGAGGCTGCTGTAGTCACAGAATGGGATGCCCCAAAAACCAGAGAGCACCTGGCAGCAGTAAGACTATGCACAGCAAAAGTGTCTTTATCAGGCCTAATTTCTATTAGAATAAGTGCAAATGGTTATGGTATTAAATAGAGGCTGGTGTAGTCACAGAATGGGATGCCCCAAAAACCAGAGAGCACCTGGCAGCAGTAAGACTATGCACAGCAAAAGTGTCTTTATCAGGCCTAATTTCTATTAGAATAAGTGCAAATGGTTATGGTATTAAATAGAGGCTGGTGTAGTCACAGAATGGGATGCCCCAAAAACCAGAGAGCACCTGGCAGCAGTAAGACTATGCACAGCAAAAGTGTCTTTATCAGGCCTAATTTCTATTAGAATAAGTGCAAATGGTTATGGTATTAAATAGAGGCTGGTGTAGTCACAGAATGGGATGCCCCAAAAACCAGAGAGCACCTGGCAGCAGTAATACTATGCACAGCAAGTGTGTTTATCAGGCCAAATTTCTATTAGAATAAGTGCAAATGGTTATGGTATTAAATAGAGGCTGGTGTAGTCACAGAATGGGATGCCCCAAAAACCAGAGAGCACCTGGCAGCAGTAATACTATGCACAGCAAGTGTGTTTATCAGGCCAAATTTCTATTAGAATAAGTGCAAATGGTTATGGTATTAAATAGAGGCTGGTGTAGTCACAGAATGGGATGCCTCACAGCAGACTTGAGATCAGTTCAGTATATATGCACAGTTAGTGTATAAGCAGCCTGAAAACGCTAACAAAGCCATTCAGCCAGCCAGTAACACTCAGGCTGGATGAAAAAAAAAAAAATCGCCCTGTGACTGCCTCCGATTTTTCCTAACTTTCCCTGCTTTTCGCTGACTTTCTGTCTGTCTCCTTCCTGTCTCCTGCCTGTCTCCAGCCTGTCCCTGTCTGTCCCTGTCTGTCTAACTGTCTCTCCCTGCCTACAGCAGCGTCCTGTCTCTCACGAATGCAATAGAGAAATGAGGAAAAGCAAGATTTCCGCCGACTTAAATAGCGCTGTGACGTCACCGGGCTTGCTGGCTGCTGATAGGCTGCATGTGACTGTCCCAGCTTGCACTGGCGCGGGGTTGATGTCTGGACATGTCCCGTCCGCCATCTTAGAATGCCTGTAATATAAATGAATGGATCTTAAAGGAAAACTTTGAGCGATCGAATCGCGGGGAAATTCGGATTCGATCCGAATCAAAATTTTCATGAAATTTGGATCGAATCCGGGTTCGTCCGGATCGATTCGCTCATCCCTACTGGTGATACAGCAACAGTGAAATTCTCAGGCTTTTTTTCTCATAAAGTTTATTTTTTACTACCACAAGAATGTTTTTCAACTCTTAGTGATCCTCCGTTTGGATCCTACAAAACTTTTTTAAAGTAGACCAAAACCCAGAATTTCGGGATCCCTGGTTTTGGTTTGTCCCCCAGGGACATAACAATTTGGGTTGCCCCACTTTGTGAACCCCCCCCGGATAGCCCGCATTTCTTACATTCCCTTGAGCCCATAAGGCATGTGCAACTTGCCCACCTGTGGCTGCCCTGGAATCTAAAAGATTCTATGGTCGGCCCCTGGCTTTCCCCCAGGTATCCCAATTCGGGTTGCTCCGCTGTGTGAAAACCCCCCAGGGCATCACTAATCATTTACCTTTCCCCAATTCAATGGCGGACGCGCTGGCTTTAATCCAATGAGAGCCATCTGCCGTGACCATGTCATTCAACAAATGGCTCTCATTAGGTGGGCTTTGCAAACTTCTTTTGTGGAGTGCGGTTGCTCCACAGAGTGTGGTTGCTCCACCGAGCACCGCGTGCATTGTTGGAGGCTGGGCCCCCTCCTGTGCCACTCAGGCCCGGGCCTGGGACATCGGGCCCAGCCCTAACCCCCGATGGCGGCCCTGTTTGCACGTTCGTAGATATGATTGGAGGTGGATGCAGGGGCATAATTAGGGGGGAGCAGGGGAGGCATTTGCCCTGAGTGCAGCAGGTCAGAGGGGCACCAAAGGGGGGCCTGAGAACAGAAGGGGGCGCCATTTTGAATCTTTGCCTCGGTTTCCAGAAAGTCTAGCTACTCCTCTGGATGGATGAACTTTTGTGAATTCCAGCCCTCACAATCTTCTCTGCTGATGCTAATCATCCTTTGGTCCTTGTCACCTTCTCAACTAGCACCAGCACCCTTCAGTACTTACTGCTTTCTCCGCTGCAACTGATAATCCTCTAGTCTTCATTGCCTTCTTCTAGTGCTGCCAACCATGCCTTTGGCTCTCACCACTTTCTAAACTTCCACCTATTCCCTTACATTTCTTGTCACTTTCTCTATTGTTGCTGATTGTGTTGTGGTCTTGAGGCCAAAAGTGAGCAGGTCTGCACGCGAGGCACCAGCTCATTCATCAGTCTGAGTCTGAGGCTGCCCTTGAAAATACTAGGGGCCCTTGTATGCCTACAGCTGGTGCTGGCCCTGTAAGTACATGTAAGTACATGTTTTCATTGAAACATGATCATACTTCCCAAGTGTCCCTGATTTGGAGGGACTGTCCCTCTTTTGAGTCCATGTACCCCCGTCTCTCGCTGTTCTCATTTGTCCATCTTTAATGTGTAACATGCTGATCTGCATCAATAAATAATTCATTCGCCTATTCAAAGTGTTTTTTTTTTTTTTTTTTTTTTTTTTTTTTTTAATATTCTTTATTTTTATTATTATTTATTTTGGCATTTTTGAAGTACAATATGACAAATACATACAAAGATCAAACAACAAAAGGGGAGGATGGAGGACCGGACTACACATCTACAACATGCACTTAATTTGCCATCTCATAGTGTCAATTCGTAATATATCCAACAGTTACTCCATAGCCCCCGATGCGGGCGCTGGGTATCCTCTTAGTGTTATAGATATTATAGATATCTTTATGCTTTGAAATTCCAGATGGCTCTTCCCATTCTCCTTTCTGGATCGCCTGGGGATGCGTCCTTCCTGCTTTTGCATATCACGGAAAGGAAGGTAGGGGAGACACATAGGGGCTAACGGGGGGTTGAATGGATGGGAGGCGGGGCCGGGGGAGTGGCAGCCGATCGGCAATGTGGCAGATCTCCGCCCACAGAGGGCACGCCAATATTATGGATGTGGCCCTTTCTCTGGAGTTTTGCCACCTCCTTACACACCTCGGGCCCACCGACACAGATGCATCCTAAGGTCCTATTTACCAAACAGGGCTCTAAATTCCTCAGACTCCCGGAACATCAGCCAAGGTCCGACCTGGACTGTTCATCTCATATCATGGAGTGACATCGTCAGGTCCTCCATCTTGCAGATATTTAATACCTCCCCCACTCGGATGGGGCACTTCTTTGTTTCCAATACCTAGGGATCACCTGCTTAGCTGCGTTCAATACATAGACTCGTAGGGTTTTCTTATATTTCCCAACTGGATGTTTTGTCAGGTGTAGGAGGCCCTGAGCTGGATCTTCCTGAATTTGTGCTCTAGTGACCTGTGTGATGATGGGTAAGACCTCTCCCCAATTCTCTTTGATCTTGGGGCAAGTTCAAAATATGTGGAACATCGTGCCCCACTCGGTACCACACCTCCAACACTGCGGGGTTGTAGAAGCGAACATCCTGCTAAGTCTGTCTGGGGTGTAGTACCAGCGTGTTAGGATTTTATAATTCATCTCCTGTACCCTTGTCGCTACCGAAGACTTATGTGCCAGCGTGGCTATTTTTTCTCTCTCTTTCTCTCTAAGGGGTCCGCCCAGGTCCTTCTCCCCCTTCTCCCAAAGGGCCGGGGGGTCGTTTGTTCATTTATCAGAAGAGAGTATAGTTTGAAGATCAAGTGTGGGTACGGTTGGCCCCCTAGGCAAATCCTTTCCAATTCCGTGGGCCCTCTACATACATCCCTTCTGAATCCCATTTGAGACAAGAATGACTGAAGGCGCAGGAGGGTCCATGGGTCTAAATTAACATTCTCCTATCTACCTCTCAGTTCCTTCAATGAAGGTCCCCGCTTCTCAGTTGGTGCAGGTTGCCCCATTCTCGCAGGTCTGCCCTGAAGGGGCCCGCATGTAATAGTGGGTTACTAGCGACTGGCACCACTAGAGAGGGTCAAGGGGAGAACTCTGGTCTTTCCCTGCACTCCCTGAACACCCCCAAGGTCGCCCCAATGGTTGGGTGGGCTTTAGTTTCCGGTGTGGTGGGCGCCCTGTTCCAGACGAATGTTTACAACTGGGTAGGGGTAGCGGCTATTTCCAGTTGGACCCACCTTTTTGTTTCCCAACAGTTCTGCCACTCGCATACTCTTTGCATGTGAGTGGCTGTCCAATACAGCTTCACATCCGGGGCTTCACATTGTTCGGGGCTACATAATAGTTGTGAGCTCAGCCTTGCTCGTTTCTTTTTCCAGATAAATCCCATAAAGGCACTACTTATATCTCGCAAAGTGTTTCTATTGTTGTAACTGTTACATCCTATCTCCTATCCATACCTCAATAAGAGGGCGTGGCCTAATTTAACAAATGTCTCTCTTTCCCATCCTGAAAAGTTGCTAGGTATAGTTTTACCATTAACACAACACACAGAGAGCAAGGAAAAGCCACAGCAAGCCAAAACTTCAGGCACTCAGCACCCCTGCACGGCAACACTGTAAGTAAAAGACTTTACCCTTTCGTTAACCTTCTCGTTATGCACTGTGAAATTACAAATGATATACTTACCTTATCCACATATATGTATGTACTGCAACTATATGAAACAACTATATGCGAAACGTGTATGTGATGGAGTACCGATACTTAGCTACAACTTACTAAAGGGTAACCGCTTGCTACAGACTGTGGAAAAAACAACCCATCTCTTTGCTACAAATCGAGGGAATTACTAACGGAACTGACCATCAACGGAAGGGCAAAAACCCAAGCCCATCTAAACAATACTAATATCACTTATATACTCTAATAAGGACTCTAAGCCGACAAGGCTCGGACTCTTTGATGCATAAAAAGCAATGCTAACAGATAACCTAAATGGAAAATGTTGTAACTTCTAATTGTTTTCATTTTTTGTATATAACGTGGAATAAAACATATTAAAATAGCCAAATGGCAGAGTGTAATCTAGAGGTATTTTCAAGGACCCACTGACCCCCACTAGGACCTCTGTGCTGACACTATACAGTCACCCGGGGATCCAGGGCAAGTCTAGTGGACCCAAGAAAACCACACTTTTTTAGGCCACCTTTCCTACCCCCCTCTTCTACAGCAGTAGGTTCTTTTACCAGCAGGCGCTTTTTATTTTCAGTGACTAGGAAAATCTGAGTGAAAGCTTTGCGACACACACGCTTTGTTCCTGTTTATGCTTTTAGCCCAACGTTAAATAGGTTCTCCTTCAGCTATTTTGCATTCTCGGGGAAGTAGTTGACCTCCGTCCGTTTTGTCTTTTTGATGCCAGACGCCGAATGAGTTTTAACCTGAACAAAGCGATGTCGCATTTTCTAACAGAAGCTATTAACATCCATGCAGGGGCTAAGAGGATGAACAAGCAAAGCAACATCTCTATCTTGACCTTCATATGAACAATGTTGTCGTGCAAAAATATTACACCGCCAGCTGTTCAAGCCCAGTAAAAAAGAATCTTGAGCTGGCTAAATTCGGTGCACGCTATACTTTTAGGTGTAAGGTTTAAACACATACTATCGTTAAAGTGGTACAAAAGCCACCGAAATCGGCCCGGGAATCTATAAAATTCCTGGGCCGATTGATAACCCCCCCCCCGTGGCTTTCAAAATCGGGATGCCCCACTGTGTGAAACCCTCCAGGTTGCCCTATACACTTCCTGTTCCAAGAGCGCATTCGCAAGCCATGGTGGCATTCCCGCTATCCCTCTAGCAGTGCACATGCCTGCACCGAGCATTTGTGAATGGCCAGCGCGGGTACACTCCCTGTTAGAGGGAAGCGGCGATGCGCCCACCAGTGCGTTTGGATAAGCTCATGTTAAACAAAGGCTTAGACGACGTGACGTCAGCCACTCCGATCGCACAGATTAGACGAGCGGCCGTGCATGCGCCGTAGAACCGGGAAGAGGTGAGTTGGCATTGATTATCTGGGGGGTTTCACACGGTGGGGCACCCCCGATCAGGGTGCCCTGAGGGAAAGGACCAAAACCCAGGATAGTCAAAATCCTGGGTTTTGGTCCACTTTAACATCCATGCAGGGGCTGAGAGGATAATCAAGCAAAGCAACATCTCTATCTTGACCTTCATATGAACAATGTTGTCGTGCAAAAATATTACACCGCCAGCTGTTCAAGCCCAGTAAAAAAGAATCCTGAGCTAGCTAAATTCAATGCACGCTATACTTTTAGATGTAATGTTTACGCACATACATTCAGTAAGAGAGGATCGCTGTGGGATTATAAAAAACAAAGCTTACACATTTGGGTGCTTAAAAAGGGATTTATGTGGGAATTGACTAGTAAAATATAAAATGTTTTGCTATTTACACTTTGGTCACTAGATGGGAGTATAAGACCACAAACAGAGGAGAGAATTTAATTCAGACTCTTTTTCGCTCAATATTTTTATTGAAGTTATAAAGATGGTACATTAAATTGCGAGTTACAATGCAGCATGTGTCACAAAAAAGGGAAAAACATCCAATTGAATATGAACTTGTACACAACTAAGCGCTGATGGCTTCTTACACATAGCATTCAATGTACATGAAAAAAGACAATAGGTTGGGAGGTAAGAAACAGGGTGAAGAGAGAAAATAGGTAGGGTAGAGAAAGAGGAAAGATAAGAAGAGGAGAAGAAGAAAGAAAAAAAAGGGGGGGGCTGGGGGGCGGGTGTCCGAACTCCATCCAAGAACGGGAATGGTGGGAGACTAGCAGGCTGATTCATCATTAGCGGCAGGTAGCGACAGATGAGCGTCTGTAGCAGGCATTTTCAGAGCGCCCACTAGTAGTCACTGTGCTCGTCCGTGAGTCGCTAGTTTATAGCGACTCAGTCGCTGTTCAGTCAAGTTGAATACATTGTGAGGAGTCGCTATTTGACCAGTACAGAGCTGTATGGGGGCGCATGGTAGCGACTGCTCATAGCGACCGACTCACATCATATTCAGCAAAAAAACAGCCTCACAAAATGCAGACGCTGAAAAATGCTTGTTTGAAGCCCAGAGCGCAGGAGGCGGTGTGTTTAAAGTCTGTTTTCAAGCATCTATCAACTAGTAACAAAGCGAAAACATATGGAATTACATTGTAACAACATTGTAACATGAACACTTTAATGGCAGACCTGTAATGTCATTTCTGAAGAATTTTTTTAAAAAATCATAAAAATCATTTCAATGTCAGAAGAGGTCACAGAATTATTTGTGAATTTTTGGCAAAAAAAAAAAAATTAAAGAAAAGAAAAGTTTCATCCATTGGAATGTATTGGAGAGCGACAGGTAGCGAGAGGTCATACCTGGTGCTGTGCAAGGCTGAACGCTGGCGCTGTTCGCTGAGGCTGTGAAAATGATGAATCAGACGCTATCCCAGTCGCTAAACAGATTCTGCTTGATAAATGTGGAATTGCATGCCGTGTCCGGCGTTCACCAGTCACTATCTGTCGCTACCTCACATTAACCAGGCGCTACCTGACGCTATCCTTTCATAAATAAGGGCCTAGGTTGTGAGGAGGTTAATTCAGACTCTTATGTGTCGGACTCACATCCCTACTCCATCAGTCACAGGGCTGCTGCCACACCCTCTCCACTCACTACAATGAAGAAGGCATGTCAGGCCTCGGCACACCCCATGTGTGAGTTGCTGATCACTGGAGTAGGACTGACAGGTAAGTATAAGGTTTTTTCGGTTTTGGTGGTCAATCGTTTTAAAACAGAAGGAATGAATGTATAGTAGAAGGCAGGATTTTCACCCACCACATGTTTTGGTCCGCTTTACAGGCGCACCTCGATTTGGGATACCTGTGTGTGTGAAACCCCCAGCTCACCCTTTACTCACCTCAATCCAGTGATCCCAAGGAGCATGCCTGACTCAGAAGTATTTTTGCAGCATGAAGTGGGGGCTATTCTTTTGTGACACCTTCAGGGACCCTAAAGTGACCTACCTTTAGAGTTGGTAGGGCCCTTTAAGGTCCCTGAAGGTGAAAAAATTAAATTGGCAAACTATATAGTGTTAGGGCGAGCGCTGCACGCCCATCTAGCAGCACTTCACTTACCTCTATGGCTGCATCCAGCCGTCATCCATTTTGCAGCACTTCCCTCATGGCTGTTCCCAGCTGTCTCCCTTCCCCCAATGCTTCCTTCTCACATGCTCAGGTGCGCGCACGTCTCCGTCCACTTGAGAGCGAGCGCACTAGATTCCTGAGATTTAAAGGGCCTGTACAGCACTGATTGGTGCCTGGTCATCCAATCCTGCATCCTCTTCTCCTATTTAAAGAGGCACTTCCTTCCTTCAGTGCCGGATCTTGGTCTCTCCATGCTTGTTGAAAGTCAGACATTCTTGGATTGCTCACCCGTGTACCGACCTCTGCCTGTCCCCGACTCTGAACCTTTGCTGCCTGCCCCGACCTCGGCTACTCACCTTTACCGCGAACCTTTGCTGCCAGCCCCGATCTCTGCCTGTACTTACTACGCCTTTTGCCTGCCACTTGTGTACCTCGCTGAACCTCGGCTGACTGTGGGACTGGGCCGCTGTTGGGGGGTAGCGACCTGGGGGTCACTCGCCGCACAAGACCAACCTGCCTTGCGGTGGGCTCTGGTGAATACCGGTGGCCCCTTAGACTCCACTCCCCTGACACGGTACCCGCCATCGGTCCCACAGTTAAAGCGGATCCACACCTGAGTCCGCTCCACCCGGTCTGTGACATATAGTTTCTGACTGACCACCCTCATGCATGGTACAAGCTGTAACCCTACCCTGGATTCTTTTAGACTCCATAGCCGGGGAATTTGGTCCACTTTAAAGCAGACCTCCAGTCAAGAAAAAAAAGTTTAGTAATTTACTCCCCTAAAGCCCCCCTTTGATGATCAGTGGTGTGTGCTGTTTGAGAGGGCTTAAAGCCATGAAGATGTGAAATATATTTGAAGGGGCTGAGAACTTCCTTATGATCAGCTCAACCAATCAGAGTGAGATGTGGAGGCTGATTCACTACTAGCGCCAAGTATTGCCAGCTGAGTGTCTGTATAACGGCGCTTAGTGCGACCGCTAGTAGACACTGTAAGCGGGCATCGGGTGCTGTAACAGAGCAACCCAGTCACTGTAGTAACCTGGCCGCATTGATGAATGTGATGTGTGTTGGGCACTCTAACAACACTACAGCGCTGCAGCGAGCGAGAGGTAGCGCCAGCTCAGTGCGTCCAGCAATCGGCGCTCCACATCATATTCAAAAAAAAACTACACATGCACAGCATCGCGCTCTAAAGCTGGGCGCTGTAGCATAGAGCGCCAGACGCTGTGTGATTAAAGTTTTAAACACATATCCACCAGCAACAAAGCGAAAACACATGGAATGACATTGTTTTATCACTGGGACAATAACACTTTAGTGCCGGACCTGTAATGACAATTCTGCATAAAAATATAACAAGTCCAAAAAATGTATAAAAGTGTTTGTTTGCAGCCAGGAGACGTCACACAATGATTGGAGCAAAAAAAAAAATGTATTGGCAAACACGCTATTTATACTAATGAAAGCCCATTGAAATGTATGGGAGAGCGTCACTGAGCGAAAAGTAATACCTGGCGCTTTTGAACCTAGAGCCTGCGCTATACACTGAGCCGCCGCTAGTAATATATGTGACGCTACATGGCGCTGTTAGAGGCGCTCACCAGATTTGCTTTCTTAAATGTGTTTCCCATACAGCGCACACACTAACACACTGACTCGCCAGCTGCTGCAGGGGATGAGTGTAACTATGGCCCTTATTCATGAAGGGATAGCGTCAGGTAATGCCTTGTTAAAGACAGGTAACGACAGGTGAACGCCGGACACGGCACGCAATTACACATTTATCAAGCAGATTCCGTTGAGCGACTGGGATAGCGCCATGTAGCGTCCGATTCATCATTATCCCAGCCTCAGCGAACAGCGCCGGTGTTCAGCCTTGCACAGCGCCAGGTACGACCTCTCGCTACCTGTCGCTCTCCCATACATTTCAATGGATGATGCTTTTCTTCTCTTTAAACAGGGTTTTTGTATTTTTTTTTTCTCAAATAATGTTGTGACCTCTTCTGGCATTGAAAATACAGTTTGTTCAAACATTTTTCATGTTTTATATATTTCTGCAGAAATGACATTACAGGTCTGGCATTAAAGTGTTCACGTAATTCCATATGTTTTTGCTTTGTTACTAGTGGATAGATGCTGAAAAACAGACTTTAAACACACGGCCTCCTGCGCTCTGGGCTTCATACAAGCATTTTTCAGAGCCAGAGCTTTGTGAGGCTGCTTCTTTGCTGAATATGGTGTGAGTCGGTCGCACTGACCAGTCGCTAACATGCGTTCCCATACAGCGCTGTACTGGTCAAATAGCGACTCCTCACAATGTATTCATCATTGCTGCACAGCGACTGAGTCGCTAAGAACTAGCGACCCATGGCCGAGCATAGTGAGAACTAGCGGGCCCTCTGAAAATGCCGCTACAGACGCTCATCTGTCGCTACCTGGCGTTAGTGACGAATCAGCCTGCCCGTATCAATGTGAGTTAAAGCGGTCCTTCACTCTGAATAAGAATCTATCTTATATGTTTCCCTCACATTAAAAATACCTGCATCTACTGCATGTTATGAGCCTTTAAACATCCAAGATGGCGGCTCATGGAACATCAGGCAGCCTGCAAACAGGAAGTGCCTTCTGACTGTGCTACTCTGCATTCTGGGATTGCTGACCTTTTCCTGACCCCAGCTCTGCTCTGTCTGAGCAAAGCACAGCTATAACCCGCCCCCCTGTAATTTATCCCACTCTCCTCTCCTCAGTAAGTGTGATGCTTCTGAGTCAAGATGGCGGCGCCCGTATCCTAAAGTCCTGAACAGAGTTGCAGCCCAGTGGGGGGAAGAAAAATAAGTAAGTGACTAAAAAGTTAAAATATATTAATTTTAGATGCTGGGGAATCGTTTTTTAAGGGTTTGGGCTTTTCAATAAATCACGCTGAAGGTCCGGTTTAATGTCCTTGGCTGCGGCAGAGCACTGAGATAAGTGTTTACAATGCTGGTACAATACATTAAGTGCTTTCTACACAGTCTGGCTAGAAATAAAGCATTATTGCACTGAGATTTAGGGTAAATTTGATTGTGAGACTCTTTTTGTTCAGAAGCAGAGCTGTCAGAAGCGTTGCAACATGGTGTCTCCATGTAGTTCAGGAGCACAAGAGCGATAGGAAGGAGAGAAGAAAGGAAGAGAAGTAAGAGGCCGATTCATTAATAGCGCCAGGTAGCGACAGATGAGCGACTGTAGCGTGATTTTTTCAGCGCCAGCCAGTATTCGCTGTGCTTGGCCGGCGTTAGCTTGATGACAGCGACTCAGTCGGTGTGCGGTAATGTTGAATACGGGCTGGGGGGTCGCTGTTTCACAGGTCCAGCGTTGTATGTGAGCGCCTGACAACGAATGGCCAGAGCGAACGGCTAGCTTCATATTCATCAACAAATCACGCTCCGAATGTGCTGTCGCTGTCCATTCCTTGTTTAAACCCCAGAGCGCTGGCGGCGATGTGTATTAACTAGTTTTTAACCCCTAAACAACCATATTTTTTGAATGTAACATTATACATGTTTTTAGAATCATTTTGTAATATGAATACATTAATCTCAGACCTGTTAGATCAATTCTGCACATATTTTTTTTAATTTTTTTTTTTACTTAAAAATAAATCCTAACATTGCAGAAGTGGTCTCCGATTTTTTGACATTAAAAAAATATAAAAAAAAATTAATACCAATTAATTATGAATAATTATAGATTGCTCCATTGAAATGCATTGGACATCGCCAGGGAGCGACAGCTCATACCTGGCGCTGTGAGGGAATTTGCAGCTGTTCGGTCCAGGCGGCTTCATGATGAATGCCGCGCTAGCTGTCGCTCTCGCCGGCGCTAGCCTCATTTTGCTTGATAAATGCGTCATTGTGACCGCCGCCGGGCGTACTTGAGTCGGTAGTCGCCGTTAGCTGCCGCTACCTGGCGCTCGTCAGACACTACCTGGCGCTATCGCTTGATGAATAAGGGCATAAGTATACAAACCACTGCTATGCCCCCTAATGTCCACCATGACCCCACTAGGGTGTATTATCTCCAAATTTACCTGACCTTCAGCATCATTTAATGAAAAGCCCAAATCCTTAAAAAACTTTTCCCCAGCATCTAAAAAGAACTTATTTTATGTTTTTTAGTTGCTTACTTCTCATTCTTTCCCACACTGGGCTGCAACTCTGTTCAGGACTCTAGGATACGGGTGCCGCCATCTTGCCTCAGAAACATCACATACTGAGGAGAGGAGAGTGGGCCAAAAGTGCAGGGGGTGAAGTTATAGCTGTGCTTTGCACAGACAGAGCAGAGCTGGGGTCAGGAAAAGGACAGCAATCCCAGAATGCAGAGCAGCACAGTCATAAGACATTTCCTGTTTGCAGGCAGCCTGAGGCTCAATGGGCCGCCATCTTGGGTATTTAAAGGCTCATAACATGCAGTAGATGCAGGTAGGATGATTTTTACTGTGAACAATCTGTATGTACAGGGTGTGGGAAACATTTAAGATAGGCTCATATTCAGGATGAAGGTCCGCTTTAACCATCCCCAAAAATTATTATGAATAAAATTTTAAAAATACATTATGAATAATAATTTAATAATGCAATATTAATTAAAAATAACACAATAAAAAATTAAGAGGCTAATTTTAGACTAGCGCCACGTATCGGCATGTGAGCATCTGTATAGCGGCGTTTAGACCCACCACTAGTAGGCACTGTCAGCGGCTATAGGGCGCTGTAACCTAAAGTCTCTGTCACTGTAGTAACCTGGCCAGCACTGATGAATGTGATGGGTGTTGGGTGCTCTAACAACAGTACAACGCTGCAGCGAGTGAGAGGTAGCGCCAGTGCTCTGCACCATACTTATGAAAAAAATACACACACACACACACACACATAAAAATTTAAAAAGTCATAAAAGTTTCTAAAAGTGTTTGTTTGCAGCCAGGAGAGGTCACACAATGATTGGAGCAAAAAAAAAATGTCAAACACGCTGTTTAAACACAAGCAAATGAACGGCCATTGAAATGTATGGGAGAGCGACACTGAGCGCAAAGTAATACGTGGCGCTCTTGAATCTAGAGCGCTGGAGCTATATGCTGAGCCGCCTCTAGTAATACATGTGGCGCTACGTGACGCTGTTAGAGCCACTCACCAGATTGACTGTTATATATGTCGTTTTTTTCTGCGCCCGGCGTTCACCTGACGCTATGTGCCGCTACATGGTGCTACCTGGCGCTAGTGTTTCCTAAAAAACCCTCTAAATATAAATAGAGTAATGTTTACATTATATCCACGTGGGCATCCCAAATATTCAACTAGGAAGAAGTAGAGAAGAATGCATGTCAAGCATTAAAGTGGTTAAAGGTGCACTATCGCGAAATTGTATAATATTATAAATCCATTAGCTAATAAGGAGAGGGGTCACTTATACACCAGAAATGAATAAAACTCCCGCCAAGCTTGTGGTTTTCTTTCCCTGGTAGGAATACAATCTTGGGGTTACAGGTTAAGAGGCCGATTCATTAATAGCAGCAGGTAGCGACAGTTGAGCGACTGTAGCGGCATTTTCAGAGCGCCCGCTAGTAGTCGCTGTGCTTGGCCGTTGTTCGGTTGTTGATAGCGACTCAGTCGGTGTGCAGTAATGCTGAATACGGGGTGACGAGTCGCTATTTGACAGGTTCCGCGATGTATGGGAGCGCATGATAGCGACTGGTCAGAGCAACCGGCTCCCACCATATTCATCAAAAAATCACGCTCAAAAAATTCTTGCGCTGTGAAATGCATGTTTAAACCCCAGAGCACTGGCGGCGATGTGTTAAAAGTAGTTTTTTAACCCCCAAACAACCATATTTTTGGAAACCAAAAAAAAAAAAAAATTTAAGAATTTAGTAATATGAATACAATAATATCAGACCTGTAATATCAATTCTGCACAATTTTTTTTTTTTTTTACCTTAAAAAAATTATCTAACATGGCAGAAGTGGTCACAGAATTTTTCAAAAAAAAAACATTAATAACAATTAATTAATAATATTTAAAGATTGTTCCATTGAAATGCATTGGAGAGCGCCAGGTAGCGAGAGGTCATACCTGTCGCTGTTCAAGTTCGGACGCTGGCGCCATGGGCTGAGGCTGGAATAATGATGAATGAGTCGCTATATGGCGCTATCTCAGTCGCTAAGCAGGATTGGCTTGATAAATGTGTGATTGTGGTGGGGAGCCGGCGTCCTCGTGGCGGTGCCCGTCATTACCGGTCGCTCACCAGTCGCTACCTGTCGCTATTCCTTCATAAATAAGGGCCTTAGTCTATGAAGGAGTGACAGAGTCTGTCACCCGAGATGTCCTCGTCCTTCCATTAAAATAAAAAAACAAGCCTGGATGGATATTTCTCGATACCGGGTGTATAAGTGACCCCTCCTCCCTCCATCCAGCATATTTATATGGATTTTTATCATTGGGCCATTTTTTCGCGATAGTGCTCCTTTAAGGTATGCTTTGCGAATAATAAAAAAGAATGCATTAAAGTGGTTAAGGTATGCTTTATGTGAAATGTGAAACAGTTAATGTGTATAAATTTCACAAAAACAAAAAGATTACGGAATTTAGGCGCTAAATGAAGGTAAAAATTGGATTTTTCCGATGGGAACTGGAAGGATCCCACCTGACATTCACACATTTCGTGGCAAAATACATTCACAAACGCTCTAAAAAACATTACAAGACGAGAATTTCACATCAAGGTATACAAGAGCGTCGTCTGTGAAATTGGCTTTGAGAGAGATACTCACAGCGTTCTCGATGGCTCTCACATCTACGGGAACAATATGAGACGCTCCCGATGGAGGCTCTGAAACATGTGAATTGCTCCAATGCTGAACGAAAGCCATGTGTAATGTTCACACGGGCAGGCTGATTCATTACTAGCGCCAGCTATCGGCAGATGAGCGTCTGTACAGAGGCGCCAAGAGCGACTGCTAGTATACACTGTGATCGGCTATCGGGTGCCTCAGTCGCTGTAGTAACCTGGCTGGCATTGATGAATGTGATGTATGTTGGGCGTTCTAACACCAGTACAGCGTTGCGGGAAGCAAAAGGTAGTGCCAGCTCATTGCGACCGACTCTCAGCGACTCACACCATATTCAACAAAAAAACAGACTCTAAATCTAGTCGCTATAGCATAGAGCGCCAGACGCTGTGTGATTAAAGTCTGTTTTTGAACACAAATCCACCAGTAACAAAGTGAAAACACATGGAATTACATTGTTGTAACATTGTAACATTAATACTTTAATGCCAGACCTGTAATGACAATTCTGCATATAAATATAAAAAATAAAATGACTTTTTCTAGGCCAGGAGAGGTCACACAATTATTTGAGAGAGAAAAAAAATATTAAAAACAAAAAACCCTGTTTAAACAGAAGAAAACGTCCATTGAAATGAATGGGAGAGCGACAGGTAGCGACAGGTCTTACCTGGAGCTCTGAAAGCTAAAGCTCCGGCGCTATACGCTGAGCCGCCTGTAATGATGAATCAGTCGCTACATGGCGCTGTTAGAGTCGCTCACCAGAATCGTTTTCATAAATGTGGCATTGCGTACAGCACTCAGCATTCACCAGACGCTGCCTGCTGTTACGAGGCGCTACCTGCTGCTATCCCTTGATAAATAAACCCCTTAGAGACAAAAACGGGAAGGAATATAGAAGGCTGTGAATAGAACCTTTATATCTTGGTTATTTAAAGGCATTATAAACTCTCATTTTAGATACCCAAGCCATAATATAGAGAAATGAGAAAGAATATCTGAATATCTACAAACCCAAATCACCCTCCTTTAAACTCTTCACATATAAATGTATTGTACAAGCCATGTCTGACATCAGATCATAATAGGAAAATACAAATCATGCTGGAAGAAAATAGACCACTGTTATCCACTTATGGTAAAAGTGCCTTTGCATTATTTGATATTGAAGCAGAATTCTGACAACACCAACCTGATCTCTACTTATGAATGACTCCAGATCGCTCTATATCAGGGGTGGGCAATTATTTTTTCCATGGGGCCACATGATAAACTAAAAATATTGTGGAGGGGCGGCCCCAAAGGCTGAACTCAATTCTGCACAATATTAATTTTATATAATATTTCTTTTTTTTAGCGGACATTTTGAGGGCTCTTGTGACAAGGGTCATGTGCACTTAGCTGACAACTGGTAGGGAGGGTGATACCGGTTGGTAGGATCCACAGAAAGGGGGGATATCACCCCACAGATGTCAGTAGCTCACTCTTCCACCACACTGGGCAGAGCAAATGCAGCCCCACTTCCCTACCTCTCCTTCCCCTTAAGCTTAGCAGCAGCCCGATGGTGGCTTCCAGGAAGGGCACTTATGAGTCCCGCCCCTCCACCCAGGCAAGATGGCGCCAGAGCCTACCTCCTTCTCCTCCCCTGGTTTGGCTTTTCTTCACCGTTGGGCGCCCGCCCGTCCCTCTTCACAGCGGGTCGGCGACTCCCGCACTGTACACAGCGATCACTTAAGCAGCAGTCGATCGGCCACTTAGCTCATAGGGTCTGGCGCGTTCTCGCTTTCTCACGAGCGGAGAGATGTCGCCAGCCAGCTCAGCCCGGGGCCGGTCAGAGCCAATCAAAGGGCTGTATACGGCCCCCGGGCCTTACAATGCCCAGGACTGCTCTATATCCTAGTCACAAGGACTTTTTTTTAGAATTTTAAATCCACGTTAAGTAGTGAGAGTGGTATGTAGTTTTGTGCATTTATATTGTTTATATTATATTGTCCTTATCTGGCTTCGGGAGCATGCTAATATCTTCCAATAAAAAAGGACAGGAGCATCTCCACCAGGTGGAGACTGGGTCATTTTGCTAACTTTTTATAGTATAAGGTAGAGAATCTATCCGTGTGCTTCTCAACCAGTCATCAAGTACCTCAAACAAGCCATGTTTTCTGGATTGACACACAGGTTAACTAATTTTAGTAGTACAACAGAGCTTCCTGAGTAGAGATCCACAAAACATGACCAGTGGAAGTTAATCAAGGACAGGGTTGAGAAAAACTGCATTAGAGGACTTAAAACTCGTATATGGCTTGATGCAGAGCCTCCCCCGATCTGACCTTATTTTGTTCCGTTTTTCCTATGGCCCGTTTTCCTTCCGTTTGTCTCGAGGTCCAAATGTGATTCAGAGCCGCCGTCGGGAGAGCTCCGTTACTGTTCCGTTTATGTGTCTTCAATCGGGAAGTGTTTTTTCCCCTCACTGGTGCTTTCCATGTGGTCGTGGGTTCCGTTGCCGTTCACACGGACGATCCGTTTTTTGGTCCTTTTTCTTGCGTTTCCAAACGTAGCTTCGTGCCATCTGTTTCCGTTTTCACCCCGATTCCGACTGTTTTTCAGTGTATACTTACATTTCCATGGTTTTCCTGTTGTCAATCTGGGTCCACGCAAGCGCACATCCCTAGTCCTCCCTCAAGCTTTCCTCATACATCAAACTGACACTTTTACCCACACCAAAACTTACCTTAAAATAATATTCTTCTTCTTCATCTTCCTCCCTGTGTTTAATGCTTACCTGAATCTGTTCTCCATCTTCTTTTTCTTCTTCTTCCCTGTGTTTAATGCTTACCTGAATCTCTTCTCCTTCTTCTTCCTCCTATTCCTTAAAAAAATTTTTTTTTAAACATTTTAAAGAACAGCACAGGCAGGAGGCTCTTCTTGGTGCTCATTGTTGCCCTTTTCTTTGATCTGTGAATGAAAAACATCATCAGTTTTGCCTTGTAAGTATGTTGTGCTTATCTAGGGGGTTTTTTTTGGTCCATTTTTAGGGTTAATTTTTTGATAAGTTTTCTCCTTAATGTTTTTTGGACCTGCCATGCTCAAAAGGACCAGGCCGCGTAGCTGACGCCTTTGATGCTCACGCGCAGCAGAATGCATTTCCAAGTCACAAAGATCAAATACGGCTGCTAAGACCGTAAGTGAAGCGTCGACAACCTCGTTAATTTGGGCTTGTTTCAATCGGAAATCAAGGCTCTGAATCAATTAAAAAATGGAACAATCAACGGCCCGTCCGTTTTCACGGAGTTCAGCCTCTTGCGAGCCGTCAATCGGAAAGGCGCCTGAATAAACACCTGAGCGCATACATGCACACAAAAAGCAATGTAGCACCCTTTCCTGACCCGATCACAGCCCAAAAACAACGGGAAAACGCATGGGATAGCTGAACGAGGAGGCTCTGCATCAGACCAATAGTGCTCAACACTTCAAGTACTGTAATATCTGTTTTGAGACTTTCCTTATGATTGCCCAATAGTCTGGGGATAGAAATGGTGTTGAAGAATGGATTATTTGCTTTTAATTCACTAGCCTTAGAATTGGCACAACTCAGAACTGTAACATTAAATTGGAATCATATTGCCAGAAAATGCTGTACCATTTGCTCATTCTTTTACTCTTCTAGATATTAGAATGGGAGTAAATCTTGTAGATGGTTGGTGCTGAAACCCCTGCCAGTGGGAAGATCAAGCATGGATGGTGGCAAAGCATACAGTAGGCAGCCTTAGAGCTAGGTGTGGGCACCACCTTGCTTATTTGCAGTATTTGAAATCCTGATATGGATTTTCCTTTAACATAAGCCAGGACCTCAACTAAACTTGGAGCTATTGTTTTGGTGTTGGTTTTGTTGCAGCCTTTGCTGAAGTCCCAAGACAGACAGGTCCAGGCAAAATTGGTAGAAGATAATCTTGGATGAAGTCAAGACCAAATGTTAGGCAAGCAAGCAAATATCTATTCGCAGTAGATCAGTTGGGAGTCATTGAGGATGAAAATCCCTTAAATGTCAAATCAAAGTCAATGATGTAGCAGCACTAGCACTAGTACCAGATTTTGATGAAGGTAGGCAAACCAAAAGTACAAAAAATGATGACCCATAATAATATGTAAGCCAAATGATCTGTCTCCCCTTTGTGGTCTGTTAAGTATTCCCTGCCCTCTCACAAGGGTTTGCAACCCCAGCACTTTATTTTCCAATCCATATATTTATCCAGTTGTATCCAGACAGTTCTCTCTGTACATTCTCTTAAAGTGGACCAAAACCCAGGAATTTGACTATCCTGAGTTTTGGTCCTTTCCCTCGGGCACCCCAAATGGGGGTTCGCCACTGCATGAAACCCCCCAGATCGCCTAAGGCAACTCACCTTTTCGCGGTCCTATGGCGCATGCGAGGCCACTTGTCCAATCGAAGTGCTTGTCCAATCGAAGCCACTGATGTAACTGTTCTACCTGTTCCCAGTATCTTCCCACAGATTGACATGTCCACCAAATATTTATAGCTGTTCCTTCAGCTTTCTCGCATCTCCAATAAAGCCCCTTAGACACGTTGTCTAAGGCTTCGTGTAAGAGCAGCGGCTCTGAGCACGCATCCTCCGCTTCCCTCTAACAGGGAGTGCGTCCACGCCGGCCATTCACAAATGACTGGCGCGGGCACGTGCCCTGCATGCGCTGTTGGACCAGGAAACAATGTAAGTGAATGGGGCGACCTGTGTGGTGTAGATTCCCGGGCCGATCAGTGTGGGTTTTGGTCCACTTTAAAACCATAACATCTTCCTATATACACTTTTGATTTAACTCTTGTGAGCTTAATTTGATTTATCTTCTTTAAGGGAAGATACAAACACGAATGTAGAGAAGCATATAAATATATTATACATTTTCCTACTAAAAAGAAGAAAGAAAAGAAATGTATCTGCCATTAAGCACTTGATGTTTGGGTTCTTTATCGCGTTTTGTCTATTATCCTATTTTGCCTTTGTGAATTCTGCTTGTGGTTATACATATATATATATATATATATATATATATATATATATATATTATATATAGCCCACCATCCCCTAAGCATTACTCTATATGAGTGTCCATCTCCTGGGCACTCAGGTGGTTCCTACCTCCTAACCCTAGTCGAGAAGAAAAAAAAAAGGAAAGACAACCTTTATTTGTCTGACTTAGAGGCCGATTCATTAATAGCGCCAGGTAGCGACAGATGAGCGACTGTAGCATGATTTTTTCTGCGCCAGCCAGTATTCGCTGTGCTTGGCCGGCGTTAGCTTGATGACAGCGACTCAGTCGGTGTGCGGTAATGTTGAATACGGGCTGGGGGGTCGCTGTTTCACAGGTCCAGCGTTGTATGTGAGCGCCTGACAACGAATGGCCAGAGCGAACGGCTAGCTTCATATTCATCAAAAAATCACGCTCCGAATGTGCTGTCGCTGTCCATTCCTTGTTTAAACCCCAGAGCGCTGGCGGCGATGTGTATTAACTAGTTTTTAACCCCTAAACAACCATATTTTTTGAATGTAACATTATACATGTTTTTAGAATCATTTTGTAATATGAATACATTAATCTCAGACCTGTTAGATCAATTCTGCACATTTTTTTTTTTTTTTTTTTTTTTACTTAAAAATAAATCCTAACATTGCAGAAGTGTTCTCCGATTTTTTGACATTAAAAAAATTAAAAAAAAAATTATTACCAATTAATTATGATTAATTATAGATTGCTCCATTGAAATGCATTGGACATCGCCAGGGAGCGACAGCTCATACCTGGCGCTGTGAGGGAATTTGCAGCGGCGCTGTTCGGTCCAGGCGGCTTCATGATGAATGCCGCGCTAGCCGTCGCTCTCGCCGGCGCTAGCCTCATTTTGCTTGATAAATGCGTCATTGTGACCGCCGCCGGGCGTACTTGAGTCGGGAGTCGCCGTTAGCTGCCGCTACCTGGCGCTCGTCAGACACTACCTGGCGCTATCGCTTGATGAATAAGGGCATTTGTATCTGCGATTCAATATCCCTTTCCCCCTGAGATACCCTAGCAATTTCCCCCAGAGCCTCACAAATGTATTAATTAATTAATTAATTAATTAATCAATTCATATAACTTTAAATTGCTGTAATCTCTTCTATTTCAGCAGTGTCAGGCTATTAAAGATGTACGCTATCTCCTAGCTATCAATAATTTTGCTGAATTCAGAATATGAATCATCAAAGAAAGATCTTTTTTTGCTCAGCCTGTTTGGGCATTTAAATAAAAAGCCTGACTCAATATCCAGGTCAATTGAGAGCTTCAATACTTGTCCTATTAACTGTTTGACCTGTTCCCAGTATCTTCCCACAGATTGACTTGTCCACCAAATATTTATAGCTGTTCCTTCATCTTTCTCGCATCTCCAACAAAGCCCTTAGACATGTAGGAACATTTTCCTCACTCCCGCCAGGGTTCTTTATCACTGTGTGATTATTTTCCAGTTCAGTTCTTTCATTCTTATATTGTTTGAACTTTTGAACATGTTATGGCAGATCCTTTGCCACCTATCTTTTGTTATCTCCCTCTACAAGGACTTTTCCAAGCGCTTTTTTCCCACCATGTCTTGGGTTTGATCTCTCACCTCACATAACTTTCCAGATGCCCATGCCAGGAGGTGCTTTCGTGGACCTTTACCTAAACAGGCACTCTCAATGGGGGTTAATGTTGCCCATTTAGTCACATCTGCACATAGTTTAGTCAGATGGCTTCTCACATTTTATCTGTGTGGCGAACTTCTGACCTGCGAATACATTTTCAATTTTACCCCAGTCCTTTCTTGTTCATTAATGTGCATTAATGTGCCAATTAAATCTTGGACAATTACTGATTTATAGTACATATAGAAATCTGGGGCCTTTAGTCCCCCCCTCCTTTCTTTGCTCATAGTTAGCTTCCGGTAGCTTAGTCGGGGTTTCCTATGGCCCCAGATATATTGGGTTACTATTCCTGTCAATATCCTGGGTGTTACCATCATTTTAACTGCGGAAACTCTTCCCAACCATGTTTTACTGTAAGTCCCTGCCATCTTTTCAGTAATTCTCTGTTACAGTTGTGAATAGTTCAGTTCGGCAAGCATGTTGATCTTTGCTGAGATATACACACCCAGATGTTTTATATATTTAGATTGCCGGTCAAAATGAAACTTTCCTTTTTATCCTAAGTTCCCTTTCTCCAGGTATATCCCCATCGTTGCAGATTTATCTTAATTTATTTGAAATTTTATTGAATTGTCTAAACAAACCCATTAATGCTAGAATGACGTTGTCTTATTCTGTGATACTAAACATCATGTGATCTGCATATGCAGAAAACTTTTATTCCCCTGGTCCTATACGGACCCTGTGTATATCTGGGAGTTCTGTGACATAGGAAGGGTTCTAGAGATAGTATAACTATTATAGGTGACATAGGGCACACTTGACATGTGCCATTGGTCAAGGAGATGCTCTTTAAGACCGCTATTCGTGCGGTAGGGTTTAAATACAGGGCCATTATTCTCCTAAACATCGCAGGTTCCGGTCCTAAAAACCTTAAAAATTGTTGGATCCAATACCAGCTTGCTCTGTCGAAAGCTTTAGTTGCATCTGTGGAGAAAAAAATAGCTTCAGTCTTGTTCGATAAAATCCACTGTTGAATATTAATTGTTTTAATAATGTTGTCCCTAACTTCTTAACCCTGTATGAAACCTGTCTGTGCCTTATATTTGCCTTGATAATAAATCGGGTATATATGGAATGAGCCTGTTAACCAATAACTTTGTATATATATTAATGTTGTTATTTAGTAAAGCAATAGGTCTATTACTAGAGCAATTGCTCGGATCTTTCCCTTCCTTTGGCAATACCACTATATCTGCTGCCAATGTGGTCAGGGGGAATTGTCCTTCCCTTTCTACACTCTCAAATGCTTTGAGCATATGAGATATTAGAGAGTCTTCATACAATTTGTAATCAATTGATGGGAACCCATCTGGGCCTGGGGTCTTGTTAGGTTTCAATTGGGAGATAACTATTTTGAATTCCTCAGCATTAAGAGGTCTCTCCAGCTTAGTCAGGGCTTCTGGTGGTAAATGTGGCATTTTAGAATTCCTCGAAAAAAAAAATCTATAGTGCTTATACTGTTTGATGGATTTTGTAGGGAATCGATGTTTTCCCATATGAAGTATCTATCAGAGGGGATAGGGTGAGATTAGAATGACCCGCTATTACTAATATAGCTTCTCTAAATGAGAACTTCCCCAAAAGCCCAGTTGAGGAAAGTATGCTGGTTCTTGTTTGGACAATACAAGGAGACAAGTGTAAAAAGTTGTTAATTACCTAGTCTACCCTTGATCGCTAGGATTCTCCCTTCCGCATCTATTTTCTGCGCTACCAGGGTTTAACCCTTTTAGCTATAGTCTCATGTAGCTGCCTCACCACCCATTAAGTACCAGCTACGTGAGACTCATAAAAAACTATAAAAGATAAAACTCACCTGACTCCTCAATCGATCGTCAGGGTCTTCTCTTCACCCAGGGGGCTTCCGAACCCCCCCCCAGGGCTCTTCCAGCTTCAGCAGGATGCACCCCCCCCCCCCCACTTCGCTGCTATTGACATCTGCTAAAATCCTTGATATCATCCCGCACTCGCCCGAAGATGCTTAGTCATGCCAGGTGATCACTGGAGGGAGGGCTAGGGGACTGCGAACCCCTGCTTATGCATGTTGGGTATTATTCTGTTTAGGGGAGCTTGTGCTTTCATATTTGTTTTTTCTTGTTTGCATATTGATATTTTAGGAAAATGTGCTTTTTATTCTGCTTTTTAATACTTTTTTGGGGAAACTCTGTGCAATCAAAGAATTCATTGAGGGATTACTTCCAGAAAACTGTACCCACATCAACAAGCCTGGTATGCCAAAAAAAGTTTGAAGTGTGTACTGCCTGAGAATATATAGTTTGTGGGGAGTATTTCAAATGCAAAGGGATGTTTTTCTTGAAAACTGCAGTATGTGTATAGCAGTTGTATTTTATCTGAAAATCCCCTAAAGCGCTGTTTCAATTTAGGGGAGTCTCCTAGACAGTCTCCTACCAATACATATGTGGTGCCATTGTAACCGGGAGAAATGGGGATTTTACACGCAATAAGATTTTATTAAAAAACTTTACGTCACTACAAATTATAAAAAATAGATTTTTTAACTTTTTTGCACATATTTCACTCAAAAATATTTAGAATACACTTAAAAAATAACAAACAAGACATTTCATGTTAAATCCCAGACACTGTTGAAAAAAAAAATATATAATTTTCCTGGGGAAATCCCGTCAAAAATCACAGTTGAGCATGTGTAGCACAAAACGGTCCGTAAACAAAGGGTGACAAAAACTCTATATAGACTGGCACTTGAAGGGTTAAAGTCCTTTCTATCAAAATACTCCTATCGATCTATTGTTTGTGGAGACCGAGAAGAAATTGGAGGAGTATCTCTTGTTCCCAAAACCAGGAACCTTGCTCTTTTTAAAATGTGTCTCTTGAATCAGTACGATCTGTATGTCTCTACGTCTCAGCATGTCTAGAATTCCATGTCTTTTCCCTGGTGCGTTGAGCCCTTGTGTGTTTACGGAGATTATATTTATTTTTAAAAAGAGAAAAAAATATATAGAGAAAAAAAAAGGAAATATAACCTTTGGTGGAGGGGGACTAGCCAATCCCTCTCCCTGTCTAAGGGAAAGGCAATAAAGTGAGTTCAGTCTCCTAAGAAAATCTCAAATGGGAGACTACCCCAACCTTTTTTTTATCTCCCACAATTATCCTAGGCTTGACCCTTTTACACCCAGTTAATCCAGATCAAGTCTGAGACCACCACAGGACTGCCGGGGGGCTTTTACATCCTTTGCCATTGGGAGCTCAGTTGAAGACATGTCCGTCCGTAGAGTACCGGACGTCCTGTTTCTGTGGTGGTCGGCAGCTTGCCTCTCTGGTGGGTAAGGGTAACCCAGTAAGGTCTTATTATCTAGTGGAGCATAGATAGACACATATATACCAAACATGAAGAAGTGGAGCCAAATCAGAAACAGGTGGTGTTTAATGGTAAACAAGTGATTATGGCAACAATTATGATGATGGAGTGGAATGACGTCTTAACCTTGGATCTGCATATAACAGTTTTATTATACTACTTCCCATTAAGGACAGGTACACTCTGGCTAGTAAATGTATAACAAAGGATGGTTTGGCCACTGGATCCTCAATAAAAGAATATTTATTTGTATACAAAATCCTATATCGACCAGGATCGGGTTTGGCTATCCCGATAGGAGATAATACTATTGCAGCAGTAAACATTTAGCCTTTCTTTTAGTCTTTACATTTTGTACCTTTTTTAAGTCACCGATAGGACAGTGACGTCATACATATTCAGTCATCAGATTTGATGAGGTGACCATTGAAAATAATATAAACATCAGTCTCATCATTGTATATAGCATTCTCGCGTTCCCTCTTAAACATCCTCACCCAAACCTCGTCCTTCTCCTTCAGCTGAAGCATAAGGCTTTGGCTCTGCATTATGCTTCGGTCACTCGGCTGCGCATATAAAATAGCCATCTCCTGGTCGTTCTTCATGATGTGCAGATAGGTTTCCTTAAGATTCCAAGTGTGGACATTAAGGATGAAGAAGTAGACCCCAGGAATATAGCAGACAAAGGTTCCTGTGAACATGTTGAAGTGATCATAAAGGTTCACAAATTCTGTATCAAACACCACCGTTTGGAAATAGTCTGTGCTGTGTATAGATTTGCGACGGGCAACCGAGAAAGCAGAATACTGGATTTTGCAGGAGTTCCCTGGTGGCCCTACATGACCTTTCTGGCCTTTCAGCCCTGGAGACCCAAATGTTCCACGTTGACCTTCTTTTCCCGATACTCCTGGAGGACCTTTTTCTCCTAACTCGCCCTTTTCACCTATGATATTAAAATAGAGGTATGATTTACTTTTTTAAAGCACAATTTCATAGAGAATAAAAGTAAAATTGTCACATAATACAAATTGTCAGCGTTTCTGTCCTGTCTGCTTAAATAAAACTTATGGGGTCCTGAGATCAATTCAGTTTGATTGTTGGGGATTAGGCCCAATCCCCAATATTCCCTGGACCCAGCTTTCCCACCACACCTCACCAGAGTTCTTTAAAACATAATTAGGATCAAGTCCTCCAGCATCCCAGCTTCACGATGATCAGCCACCCCGCTCCATCAATTACAGTAACTGGCCATGCCTACTTCATTTACGGTAATGGAGAGGGTGTACTGCTACAACTGCAGGCCTGCACGCCGCAGAAATTGGGACCCAATAAGTGTTTTTTGTATTTTACTTTTCTTTTTTAAATGAAAGGTAATAGAGGTAACATGTATCATTAGAAAAGAAAGCCCATATTTTGTGCTAGTTACCGCCTTTTACTCCCAGTGATCATGACTTTTCTGTTAAAGCAATCTAACACTCGTTAAAAAATGAAAGCGTTTTGATCGGAGTTGATGGGGATGGGAGGATCACGATTGCAGATGCCCCCACACATCCCCCCAAAAATAAAAAGGCCCATTGGACAGGAGGATGTGGCTGAGGGCATAAGGACTGGTATCTTACAAGTCTGGGGGCAGCATCTGCCTCTGAGCCTGGGATTTCCACCTCCTATACCTGGTGTGCTTGGCTAGTATCCCATCGAGGGGTGGGCATGCTTTTATTTTTAATAAAAAAGGGAAATAATCCGGCAAATATCTTAGACTGCCCGCCCGATAGACTTTAATGTGTTCGAGGCCCTTGCCCCATCATGTCAGGCGGATGAGGTTGGGAAATATGGGCTTGGTAAAGGCATGTGGACGGGTATACACAAGAGGGCCGCTGCAATCAGGGTGACCGACCCCCTTCCCCCCCTCAACACTAATTTGTTATAAAAAAAGCGTGGGCTCGCTTTAACTACATTAAAGGGGTTATAGGTAGCTAAAGTATTGCTAGAGTAGTTCTAACTCCTCTTTATTAGATCCAAAACTAGAGTTGAGCTTCAACCTAGCTTCTGTATATTTCTTTTCATCCCAAATTGGATTTTGGTGTCATTCAGGTAATCAAATTCTTCAACTTCAACAATGAATCCATAGATAATAGTAGAGGTCTCCTTTAAAGTTAACTAAGACAGAAGAAGATATGAGGAATGTAGGGATCTTGAAAACAAATGATCCTGAAGACAAATATATATTTTCTTTGCGTTGTTTTCCATGAACTGACATTCACCCTCCTTGACAACATCAATGACTTACCCTTCAGAATGCTCATGTCAATGCGTGGTTGGACTCGTGGCATGGGGTACATGGCATATTCCTTTATTCTGCTCTTTTTGGGAGGTTCTGATGTTTCCTCTGGGGCTCCACAGCAACGGACACAACTGGGATTCCCAACCTCCTGCCATAGGAAAGCTCTGGGTGGTGCCACAGCATCAACAGATATAGATACAGAGATGAGGATGAGGATTGTTGGAAAAGGCATCACAAATCCTATCAGCTTTCCTACTGAAGCAAATAAACAGAAGATTATACAATGCTTTTGGATAACGTTTCAACCCAAACCCTGAAAATATTTTGTTTACGGAACAGATCTGCTGGACTGTGGGCCCTGGAGAGAGTGAGGTCATAGCAAACCCATCATGATCAGCACACTTCCATGACATACTCTTGTCTTATTACCCTGGGACTCATTACATTTCAATATGTCAACATGTCCATACAAGATGTTTGTGAGGGTTCATTCAATCTAGTTATGTTGTATCCAGGGGCAAACAGGCCATAGCACAGGGAGAATTCCTGGTGGGACACTCTGCTTTGAGGCCTGGTGGGCTGGGTGGAGCCAGCATGCAGTCGACCTAACCTGGAGCCTATGTTGAAATTTTAACACCCATTCTACTTCCTGCCTTCTGTGGTTCCCCAACTCTTTCCCATTCATACCCCACCCCGCTGTCCCCCCTAATCAAAACATTTAATGGGGGGTTCAGAATTTTGGAGGCTGGGGTGAGCTGGATTGGGCCTGTAAAATCTCAAGGCTGATTTTTGGCCCCAGCCTTCCCTGCTTTACTTTCTCATACAGACAAATGGTGGTTCTCTTTTTTCCACACCATGGTTGGATTTATCAGAATGACATACTATGGATTGAAAAGCACCCCCAGGGAGGACAATGCTCCAGGGTTCAGTTGTCTGCATGCTGGTGCCCATATAGGGCAAATATAGCAAAAAAAGACTCAGAACTCTGCCTTCAATAGTACTTTTGACATATTGTAATCTTATAAAGGCATCTTACCACAAAAAAAGCAGCTGAGATTTGTCATCTTGGCCACAACATTGATTAGTAGGATGTCAGATAGCATTGAGCCTGTACTTTAGTCCACCGATATTTATATTAAACCCTGATAAGGTATATAATATATATTATTGGTCTGCACTCTAGTCCTCCAAATAATTTGATCCCAAATGTTCTGGCAAGTGGCTGCTCGAGTGCAAGACTTCCTATATCTCTTGATATTGGATGCCCTGGGGGAGGGAATTGGTCGGCCCGGGAATCTCATAGATTCCCGGGCCAATCGGCATGGGTTTTGGTCCACTTTAATAAGTGTAGTATGTACAGAGGATCTGTACCAGAGATGACACTCCACATTCCTTCATAGGTTTAACCACTCCTGCTGCAATTCAACCTCCTCAGATGAGTGTATCACAATCCTGTGTTCCAGTAGCTAAAAGTTTACTGGAAGCGCTCTGGCCTGGGGAGGTCATTACTGCTGCTTGATTTATCCAAAGCTCACCTGGAAGGATTTAAGGACTTCAAATATAGTAAGAGCTTTATTCAAGCTTTATTCAAGGCCAGGAAAGCCGCTCCCACTTTAGCAACACAGACCCACAGGAATATAGGAAACTTGGAAACAGCATGCTGATAAGTAAATCACAGGTCTGGGGGCACAATCCTAACACAAATGTTTATTTTACATTCCTAAAGAGGAAACAATAAGGCAGAACATCAAAAACCTGAAAAAATTGATTTTTCCTTTAAGCCCCCTACTTAGATGCTCTCAGAGCCCCCTACACCATATGTTCTTGCTTGGGACTCTAGCCGTCCTTCCTTCCTTGAAAGGTGGAAGCCCTTATCATTTTCTAATTGTGAAGTGTTGTTCCCACCAATGTTGTAACATATTTATTCTTTAAAGAAGACGTCTGTTTTCATTGTTTTCAATAAGGGATCAGACAACATTCTCTGAATAATACAGAGACCCTTGTGTTTTTCTGAAGAATTATGACCTCATTAGCAGATGTACGGTATTTCACTTCAATAAACCAGCTGCTGACAATTATATTACCCATAATTCTATCCAGCCCATCCTATACCATATTATAAGTTATCCTCCCAACATCTGCTGGGCATCGCAGCCACAAAATATCCCATGACACGGGAGCCTTCATCATCCACATCTTTTTACAGATTTATATATTAAAAGTGTTTTATGTTTTGGTCTAAACAGGTAAAAATGAACCACTAAAATGGTTTCTTATTAAAGTGGACCAACACCCAGGGGGGATCGGCCCGGAAATCTATAAGATTCCCGGACCGATCAGATCCCTCCCCGCGGGGCATCCGAAATCGGGATGTCCCGCGGGGAGGAACCCCACAGGAGGCCCACAAACCTTACCTCAGCCCGTTCCATCGGCGCATGCGCGATCCGCGGCCGCGTCTCGTGCTTCCCTCTAGCAGGGCGCGCACCTGCGTCGGCCGTTAGAGGGAAGCGCGAGACGCGGCCTCCAGTGCTCAGAGCCAGCTGAGCTGGTATGCGCGTCCAAGCGGCCTTGGACGCGCATACCACAGCGGCTCTGAGCGCTGTGATTGGCTGGCGCGGTCACGTGGGAGCGTGGTGAGGTGAGTATTTCTGGGCTTTCCGGGGGGTTTCAGACAGCGGGGCACCCCCGATCGGGGTGCCCCACCGAAGTGGACCAAAACCCAGGATAGTCAAAATCCTGGGTGTTGGTCCACTTTAAGCACCTCCATCCAGCAGAGCAGCAAAGGGGGAGCTGAAGCAATAGAGGTTTCCAGCATCAGACCAATCTTAGTGCTTCCATGGGGTCAGGAAGCCTGGAGCTGGATTATTATTATTTTTATTGTTTATTTATATAGCGCCATCATCTTCCGTAGCGCTGTACAAAGTAGTAATTACAGACAGGGTAGAAACATACAGTACATAGACTATTTCAGATGCAGTGTTACAGAGTTAACAATGGATATTCTGAATACAAGATACAATAGGAAAGAGAGCCCGGCCCTTGCGAGCTTACAGTCTAAAGGATGAGGGGTGAAGATGAGGGGGAAGGATCACAAACAGTCAGTATTGAGCTTTATGGCATGTGTCCTTTAGAGAATTGCTTAAAGTGGATCAACACTCAGGATTTTGACTATCCCGGGGTCTTGGTCCACTTCACCGGGGCACCGGGATGCCCCGCTATGTGAAACCCCCGCACGTAAAAACTCACCTCACCCTGCTCCTACGTCGCATGAGCGGCCGCTCGCCCCAATCGGCGAGCTTGGAGCCGCTGTGGTATGCGTGCCAATGAGACGTCTTACCACAGCGACTCCGAACATGCTGGTGGCCGCATTCACAAATGCGCCCTGCTGGAGAGAAGCGTGAGATGTGGCCACGCATGCGCTGTTGGATCGGGATCCAGGTACGGTTTCTGGGTGTCCTGGGGGGTTTCACAGAGCGGAGCATCGCAATTTTGGATGCCCCGCGGGGAGGGATCGGATATTAGATAGATATAGATATAAGATTCCCCGGCCGATAACGCTAAGAGGCCGATTCATCAATAGCGCCAGGTAGCGACAGATGAGCGACTGTAGCGTGATTTTTTCAGCGCCAGCCAGTATTCGCTGTGCTTGGCCGGCGTTAGCTTGATGACAGCGACTCAGTCGGTGTGCGGTAATGTTGAATACGGGCTGGGGGGGTCGCTGTTTCACAGGTCCAGCGTTGTATGTGAGCGCCTGACAACGAATGGCCAGAGCGAACGGCTAGCTTCATATTCATCAAAAAATCACGCTCCGAATGTGCTGTCGCTGTCCATTCCTTGTTTAAACCCCAGAGCGCTGGCGGCGATGTGTATTAACTAGTTTTTAACCCCTAAACAACCATATTTTTTGAATGTAACATTATACATGTTTTTAGAATCATTTTGTAATATGAATACATTAATCTCAGACCTGTTAGATCAATTCTGCACATATTTTTTTTTTTTTTTTTTTTGACTTAAAAATAAATCCTAACATTGCAGAAGTGGTCTCCGATTTTTTGACATAAAAAAAAATTTTTTAAAAAATAATACCAATTAATTATGATTAATTATAGCTTGCTCCATTGAAATGCATTGGACATCGCCAGGGAGCGACAGCTCATACCTGGCGCTGTGAGGGAATTTGCAGCGGCGCTGTTCGGTCCAGGCGGCTTCATGATGAATGCCGCGCTAGCCGTCGCTCTCGCCGGCGCTAGCCTCATTTTGCTTGATAAATGCGTCATTGTGACCGCCGCGGGCGTACTTGAGTCGGTAGTCGCCGTTAGCTGCCGCTACCTGGCGCTCGTCAGACACTACCTGGCGCTATCGCTTGATGAATAAGGGCATAGGTGTTGGTCCACTTTAAGCCAGATTATATGCTAGTCTGAATAGGTGAGTTTTAAGGGCACCTTTGAAGGTTTTGAGGGTTGTGGAGTGGCGGATTGGGTAGGGGAGGGCATTCCAGAAGATTGGAGTTGCACGTGAGAAGTCCTGGAGGGGGCATGAGAGGAGGTGACCAGGGTGGAGGACAGGAGAAGGTCAGCGGAGGCTGTGGTTGATATTGTTGGATTAGAGATGAGATGGATGTCAAAAGACACGGAAAGGACCAAGATGTTTTTTTTTCTGTAGTTCCAAGGGCGGGCGTTTAAAGGGATTGACCACTGACATAGCAAAACAAAATGGAAACCGACCTTTTGTCCCCAGCAGCAATCAGCAACTCACCTGATCACTGGAACGCATGCCGAACTGCCGGGGCCTGTAGTAGTCAGTGGCCTTTTGTGTCCAGTTTGTGACCGCAACAATCAGTCACAGGAGCGCTACCACATCCTTTCCATTTACTACAATGGAGGAGACATGTTAGGCCTGTGCACACCCCTCCATTGCAATGAATGGAGAGGGCATGGCAGCACTCCTGTCATGCCAAGGGGTGAGGCAGATTCATTTCCAACTGCTGTTGGCCCTGGACAATGTGGGATGCAACAATCAGTTGAGTTTCTGACCACCGGCGTCAAACTGATCAGTTGCAGTGGACAAAAGGTGAGACCTTTTTGTTTTGTTCTATGTGTTGTCAATTCCATTTAGTCAGGGTTTGGGTGTTACTCAGAATATAAATTCTATAACATATTCATTATGCCTCATACCTACTACACCGGCTGCTATGACTGTAGTTACACCCTTAAAGTGGAAAAACAGTCAAAAATGACTTCATGACTCACTCTCCCCTTGGCCCTCCCAGTTTGTGGTGCCTCAATAGGTATAGATCCTTTGGAAGCCAAAAAGGGGCTTTAAAGTGGAAGATCAGACCTTTTCTGATGCTCCTCTCTAAACCCTCCCCCCTCCCTCACTGCCTTTTGTATGTTGCCGTTATCTAAAACGCCAACATCCAGCAGCATTCCTGGCCCCTTTGCACCCCCTCCCCCCTTAGCTGCCCCAGAGTTAAGGCTGCAAAGCTTTAGCCGTACTCACCCTTCGCTGTCCCTCTTCAATTGTCCCGCGCACTCTTTAAATCTTGCGGGATTTGCAAGCCTATGCAGTGACCCTGCGCATGCACGAGGTCTGGGGGGGGGGCGGCACAGAGCGTGATGGGATAGTGCCGCCCCATGATGGGATGGCGCCCGAGACGGAGCAGGACCAATGGATGCCGCAGTGTGATGCGTCCAGACAGGTAAGTTTAAAGTTGTCTAATGTTAAACCGGAGGGGCAGGGGAGTGAGCAAGCCAGGTTTGGGAAGTTTTTATTAACTCCTCAATACCTGCAATGTTCCTCTTTAAGCCCTTTATAATGGGGGGGCAGAAAATAGCTGTGCACTTCAGTAAAGCATGTCTCCTGTTGAATAAGCTGTGGATACCGCACACGTGTGTAGCTAACAGGGCTGTGGAGTCGGAGTCATGGAGACTTGGAGGTAGTTTTGGAGAAAAGGAACCGACTTTTACTACAGCAAGAAACAAAATCTCTTCCTAATATAGTATAATGATGTAACTTTCATAGGAAGTTTGGAATAATTAATGATAATCATATTTCGTGTTCCCCCAATCTAAAGCCCTTGAGTATAACAATCAGTCATAAGTAGCAGCAGCCGGGTGCTCTAGTGGTGATAGATAATGAGTTCTCCAATCTCCTTTGTCCCTTATACTCGGCGTCTTTATGCTGCTCCAAGGCAATAATTTTACTCTGAGGGGTTCAGTGAAAATCAGAGGCATGCTGTACGCTGTCGTGTTTTTAAGTCAAATGAATTCAATGAAATGAAATCATTGCTGGCTCATCGGCCTCGGCCCGACCCTCACTCCCCCGATCCCACTCCCAGGGAGCACCGATCTGCTCCCCCCCTCCAGTTTTATCTTAGGACATTCTTTACTCACCTTGCCAAAGGATCCATCTTCTAGGTACCCCGGTTTCTGGGAGACGTTCAGACGGGAGGCCCCATCTTGCATCCCATAAGGCACTGCGCCTGCACAGTGCCCATGAATGGCATTCAATGGGGCTGTCTGAAATCCCACGAGACTTTGTTGATAGACGCAGGACTTTGAAGAGCATGTGCTGTCACTAACAAACAGCTAAGCCAGTGCGGGGGGGGGGGCAGTGATAGGGCCCTGAAGCAACCAGATGTTGTCATCCAAAAGGTCTGTAGGGGCCGATGGGGGGGGGGGGATTGGCCCCTTTTTATTTTTGGCCCAATGTTCCTCTTTAAGTACTAGGGTGGTACTTGTGAACTGTCAGTGGGTTTGGGTGCAGCTCAGTCTGCAACCTTGCGTACCTGGGCTTGGTAAAACAACCTGATTTTATATTGATGGATTGATCAAATTTTGGCAAGATTGCTCATTGGATACTAAAGTAGGTTGCCTGGTAAAACCGGCTTTGCAATCTATCAGGTATCTCAATGCCAAAATATCAAATGATAATAATAACAATAATAATCTGTACTCTATGTGAAACACATATTTACCCTATTTAATGCATTAAGTGCCAAGTAGACATCAAGAGGAAGGTGGGTTTTTAATAGCAATAACTTACCTTAATGTCCTATTGTTTTTGTTATAAAGTTATAAATTAAAAGGGAAACATGCAAATCCAGTCACTCATGCAGAAAGTTTGCGTTAGGTATGATGTCACTGGCATAGGGAACCTTTAGGTGACCCTTAGACGTCAGGAGCAAGAAGAAATAATCCACAACTATGCCTAGTGACTTGTCTCCCTCAAACCATCCCATGATAAAACAACGCTGTTTTACAATTATTTTCGTGTCACCAAGATAAATATTGAAACACCCACCTGTGACGTTAAAAATTCCCTTTCATATGAGAACATAACAGCTCGTCTTTATTTTATCTTTTACAAATGAGAATCCGCCTGCAGCATCGGCGACTCCTGCTAATAAGGACTACCGAAGGAAGTTCAAAGACCTTTCCGATCTCTCTAGCTGGAGGACAGGGTCTCTTGATCCCATCTGCTTTCAGTCGAAGCTTTGAAAACAGCATCGTGTTTTCCTAGCCCAAGAATTTGGAGATGTCTTCTCCAGGTGCTCACCTTCTGTTCCAAAAGTTATCTTCACAAGAAAAAGTTGGGTTTTCGAAGAAGGAAAAATATGTCCTGAGGTTCCTTCTCTGCATGTGGCGCAGATGCTGGATGTATATAAAAGCACATAATGAAATGGGAACAGGTTGTTCTCCTCCAGTCTTCACCGCTGTTGTTTTTGTCTACAGGAATGGGCTCTAACTTATTCTTGCTGACTATTGATTATCTGTTGGAGCTTGACTGCTTCTTACTGGGTTAATTAGATAGTATTCCATTAGCTGTATGGCATCCAGAACTTTTTTCTTCCTAAGAGGTCTGCTGCTCCAGGCTTTGCAGTTTTTCTTTCTCAGCTGCAGCTGTCATTCTGGAGTTTTGTCATCAAGCACTTAATGGAAATAAGAGTTTTAAGAAAAGTTTAAGAACAAAAGCTATTTATCCTTGTCTATCTTGTGTTTCGGTCATGCTTCTGGGCAACAGCCGGCATCGAAGACTCACCACATCCTGACTAGTGCCCATGAAGAAGGGAAATGGACATTGCTGCATGGTCTGTCTAGTTTGTGAAATGAGACTTGCTGGACATTGGACATCTGGAGAGTACTTAATAGATGCCAGACAGGGTGTGCTACAAACAGCAGTGGACATGGTTAAGGTTCAAGCTGACGTTGGCCTAAGCTGTGTTGCGTCATAAAAATAAAAAGTCATGCTAAGGATGTGTCAGAATGTTCCTCATACCTGAAGACTCACTTCGATTTTGCACATCTGTGTACATGCGCATAGCTAATCCAAGATGTTCCTCTTCCATCATGTCCGATCCTTCCATGCAGCAAAGGAATCAATGCCATATACGTATTCCCACGCATGTAAAGATTTACTTGTATTTGGCCGATTAAAAGGGGTAATGGCATTTTAATTGCTTGTTGATCGCAAAGTGGAACAAAACCTGAGATTTTGACTATCATGGGTTTTGTTCCTTGCCCCCGCTATGTGAATCCCCCCTAAATCGCCAATGTAAACTCACCTTTCCCTACGGCATATGGACGGGCTCTTATCCAATCTGAGCCGTTTGTTGTACAGATTTAATGCTCGGCAAACGGCTCTGGGAGCAATATCAGCCACATCCTTAGCAGCAAGCATTCTCCCGCCTACAGCCTATTTGAATGACTGGGGGTGGGCGTGCACATTGGAGATGTGGCCACCAATATTTACATCACCAGGAAACTAGGAAGAAGGTGAGATTTACTGAGACCCGGGAGGGGTGGTCGTTCACACATTGGGGAATCCTCATGTGGGATTCCCCAGCAAAAGGGGCTGGCCTTCCAGGGATGGACTTTAAGCTGTCCTGGTTTATTGGCTTATTGGCTTTATACTCTCCTGGTGTTCCGTCTTATTCTTGTGTGATGAGTAGGTTATGACCTACAGTTGCAGTTAAAATAAATTAGAACCCTTTCAGAGGAATAGGCTCTGTGATTGACTTTAATAAGGTGCAAGTGTAAATAGGAATCCTAAGCTTTGCTATGGAGATTCAGCGGTAGTTGTTATCATAGAGAATAAACAGATGCACCTTGGCGCTTGGTGGTGCAGCTTAAGCATACTTCTGCAGATGTGTGTGACCGAGCCCTCTGTTTTTAACCAAGTTTAGAGACAGATTGTAGGTTGGTCTGCAAGCTAACAGGGTTGAGTGCTGTGGCTTCTTTAAGAATCTTGTATCCTAATTGCCCTGCTAACGTGCACCTCCCAGGTTAGTTATAAAATGGTCTGAGCGGCTGCCAGGTTTCTTTTGAATTTGTGCAAGCACATGGGGTGTAGGGTCTAGGCTGTATTGCAAGGTCTTCGACCCTTCCACCCCATGGCTTGCACTTGAGGTTTAGGGCAACCTCAGGTAAGCCTGCTCCCAGTTTATCTATTGCATTGTATGTCCCAAATGGGGCTCTCAGAGAATAGAGTTAGGACGGCACCCCACAGAGACACCTTGGCGCTTGGTGGTGCAGCTTAAGCATACTTCTGCAGATGTGTGTGACCGAGCCCTCTGTTTTTAACCAAGTTTAGAGACAGATTGTAGATTGGTCTGCAAGCTAACAGGATTGAGTGCTGTGGCTCCTTTAAGAATATGTTATCATAGAGAATAAACTCTGGATGGCAGTAGCAAAATTAATCCTATAGAGATAGACAGGTGTGATGGAACATAGTAGCCCTGGTGTCAACCCAAGGTCACTGTAGGTTTTGAAGTGAAAAACTGAGAAACAGTAGAACTAGTGAACCAGGTGCCCAGAGTCATCCTTAGCATGTGGCTAGAACTTGTGCTGCACATGCTTGGGAGGGACTCAGAGATTATCTGTTAGAAAGAAGTTGCATCAAGTGGTATTTAAGGCGAGTTCAGCCATAGTTCTTGGTTATATATATATATATATATATATATATATATATATAGTTTATCCTTTTGAGGGGATGTATGTATAATGTTGGAGAGGAGTTTGGAGACAGAAGAGAGAGAGAGCTATATAGATCTGCTAGCAATAGAGAGACTGCTAGACCCTGTGGCAGCCCAGGGGAAAAATCAGGCTTGAATAAGGGCCTGAACACCTACGCTTAAGGGGGTCCAGCAGTGCCCAATGCCTCCTGAGGGAAGCTGTGGGGCAAATTATTATGCAATTGTGATGTGATCTGATAAGAAAAGAATTGAAATAAAGACATCTTTGATTTTACATCAACTGAAGACTTTTCTGGAAATCACTGATGGGAACTTCAAAGAGTGCACCTCTCAATGAAACCACACAGTGTCACCCACTCCAGATCCAAGAACGCCCTTGCCCCTAACATCCTCTGCCACCGGCCTGGGGGGAGGGGCCCAACATGTGCACCCTAGAAATCTCCATGTGACATAGCTTCCACAACAGTTCTCTGGATACTCTTTTGGACTGAGCTCTCATTGTGACCCAGCTGCCTCAACTGTTGACCTTGGACTGTTTGACCATGTTATGGTCATTTTTGGCCCTCAGCCTGTTCTTTTTTCTGAACTACAGCTGCCTGCAGCAACCTCTGGCCTATTACCTTCACATTGAACTCGTGGCCATCAACCTCGACATAATTACCCAGTTCAGGTTGTTTTCTGTCTTACAGTGGTGACATTGTGGCCAGTATCCTTGATATCTTGCACTTTGCACGCCGTCTCACGGACCTCAGCATTTCCTGGACAGGAGTCTCCACTCAGTCTTCACTCTTCAAGAAGAACTCACTCAGTAGCCAGGAACGTTGGTGCAGACAGCATAGGTTCATAAACAACAATGGTGCAGGCAGGGTAGTTTTGCGGTTGCAGGGTACTTAGAGTAGTCCAAAAGCAAAGTCAATCACTCCAAAGGCCATTAAGGTCAGATGTAAGGAGGTCCATAGCAAACGAGATCTTCCAGCACTTGATATTTGGATACAACTGATTTACCTAAACCCTGCCTGAATCTGCCTGCTGTTTAAGTACCTAGCCTGACTGACTATAAATGCTTGGGATAATTTGATTTCCCATAGGCCTGATGTCATATGCCAAGGCTATGCTCACCATCTAGTATCCTGGTGACAATCATGGATCAAGTGATGTAGAACTGGTTGATACTTTGGTTCTTCTACCTGCATTAGCAAAAACGCTCCAAAGATCAGTACCAGCCATACACATTTTGGAACAGATATTTCTTGGATATGCAATTTATGTCAGAAATAGGGATGAATAGACCATGAATTAGAAAAGGGGGAGATTACAGACCAACTTGCCTTACTTGTCGGTGCAAAGTGAAAATATACAGTCAGCCAGTTTGCAGCACATCTTCCATATGCTTCCATATGTCAATACACTCCAGGGTATTGACAATGGGATTGAATTTACATGGAGGTGCCCCCCACCATTAAAGCTGACTAATACCCATGCGGGTGGAATGCTGGAGCCCCCCCCCCGCACATAACCCCCCAGAATACACATAATCCATACCTTAACCATTATCCCCTGCCAGATGTACAGCACCGCGATTGACCATTGGCACTCGTTCCGGCAGCCGGAATGTCACTACCTACATGAGCGTCAGGCGGCCAGTCACGGCACTGTATTCCCAGTGAGGATGAAGGATGAAGGTAAGAGTTACAGGATTTCTGGGGGGTTATGTGTGGGGGGACGCCAGCATTCTGGAGTCAGCCTGTCTTATAGTGGTGATACCAACACCAGCGCCTACATGGGTGTTGGTCTGCTTTATGTAATATCACAATGTCACATATTATTGTGTCAGATTGGTCCACTCTCACAGGTCTTATTCTTTAACATGGCACATGAACCAACTGCAATGTATGTCATTCTGCTCACTTATCATTTTACCATGCCTACATACCAGCCAAGCATTTCCCTACCTCCTTGGGGCTCATTTATACTGCCAAGGGCCTCACTTGATCCACACTTGTACCCCTAAGACCTATACATATGCCACATATACAAACACTTTTACTGTCCATACCCCTCTATATCACTTACGCTACCCAAGGCCCCCACATAATACAGTCTGCAACACATACATGCTATCATGGGTTCTAGATTTGCATTTTACAAAAAAATTGACAGAATGCCCGCTGGATAAAATTCTTTAAAATGTCTTAGATCTGCTCAAATGCAATCCCATAAGCTATATACCATGCAGTTCAAAAACAAAGCATACAAATGGTCCAATAAATATTGGCAAGTTGATTGCAGAGCACTTTGAGGCCGATTCATTAATAGCGGCAGGTAGCGACAGTTGAGCGACTGTAGCGGCATTTTCAGAGCGCCCGCTAGTAGTCGCTGTGCTTGGCCGTTGTTCGGTAGTTGATAGCGACTCAGTCGGTTTGCCGTAATGTTGAATATTGGGTGAGGAGCCGCTATTTGACAGGTTCCGCGCTGTATGGGAGCGCATGATAGCGACTGGCCCTAGCGACCGGCTCCCACCATATTCATTAAAAAATCACGCTCAAAAAATTATTGCGCTGTGAAATGCATGTTTAAACCCCAGAGCGCTGGAGGCGATGGGTTACAAGTAGTTTTTTAACCCCCAAACAACCATATTTTTGGAAACCCAAAAAAACAAGTTTTTAAAATAATTTTGTAATATGAATACATTAATATCAGACCTGTAATATCAATTCTGTACAATTTTTTTTTTTTACCTTAAAAAAATTATCTAAAATGGCAGAAGTGGTCACAGAATTTTTCACATTTAAAAAAAAAAAAAAAATTTCATAACAATTAATTATGAATATTTAAAGATTGTTCCATTGAAATGCATTGGAGAGCGCCAGGTAGCGAGAGGTCATACCTGTCGCTGTTCAAGGTTGGACGCTGGCGCTGTGGGCTGAGGCTGGAATAATGATGAATGAGTGGCTATATGGCGCTATCTCAGTCGTTAAGCAGGATTGGCTTGATAAATGTGTGATTATGGTGGGGAGCCGGCGTTCTCGTGGCGGGGCCCGTCATTACCGGCCGCTCACCAGTCGCTACCTGTCGCTATCCCTTGTTAAATAAGGGCCCTTATCTTACACCATGTGCACTCTCTTTTAAGCCCCAGCTGAGGTAATCGGACAAAACGCGTTGGGCGGAGCCTGTGAGTGTGATGACAGCAAGGAGGGAGAGAAAGACAACGCAGTCGTTCGGTGCTTGCTGTTTTCGCTACCTGACGTGAGAGTCCTAGCAGAGAGTTTAAACGCCGCCATTATCAGCCTCAGCTGGCCTGGAAAAGGAGATCCTTGGGAGCCGGTGAGAGCGCACAAGATAGATGGAGGCCGATTCATTAATAGCGCCAGGTAGCGACAGATGAGCGACTGTAGCGTGATTTTTACAGCGCCAGCCAGTATTCGCTGTGCTTGGCCGGCGTTTGCTTGATGACAGCGACTCAGTAGGTGTGCGGTAATGTTGAATACGGGCTTAGGGGTCGCTGTTTCACAGGTTCAGCGTTGTATGTGAGCGCCTGACAACGAATGGCCAGAGCGAACGGCTTGCTTCATATTCATTAAAAAATCACGCTCCGAATTTGCTGGCGCTGTCCTTTCCTTGTTTAAACCCCAGTGCGCTGGCGGCGATGGGTGTTAACTAGTTTTTAACCCCTAAACAACCATATTGTTTGATTGTAACATTATACATGTTTTTTGAATCATTTTGTAATATGAATACATTAATATCAGACCTGTAAGATCAATTCTGCACAAATTTTTTTTTTACATTTTTTTTACTTTAAAAAAAAAATCCTAACATTGCAGAAGTGTTCTCAGAATTTTTGACATTAAAAAAAAAAAAAAAAATAATAATACCAATTAATTATGATTAATTAAAGATTGCTCCATTGAAATGCATTGGACAACGCCAGGGAGCGACAGGTCATACCTGGCGCTGTGAAGGAATTTGCAGCGGCGCTGTTCGTTCCAGGCGGCTTCATGATGAATCCCGCGCTAGCCGTCGCTCTCGCCGGCGCTAGCCTCATTTAGCTTGATAAATGCGTCATTGTGACCGCTGCCGGGCGTACTTGAGTCGGTAGCCGCCGATAGCTGGCGGTACCTGGCGCTCGTCAGACACTACCTGGCGCTAGCCCGTGATAAATAAGGCCCATGGTGTGATGGTTAGGGGACATTAGGGTTGATTCAGAGCCCCTTTCTCATCATTTTTTTTGCGTGAAAATTTCTGTTCTCGTCCATTTTTCCACCTCATCTGATTCAGCAAAGCCTTTTTTTCTGCAAGAATTTTTATGTGAAATGTTTTCATTTTTCTGTGATTTTCTGTTTGGTAGTAATGCCTCCAAAAAATGATGAGAAAGGGGCTCTGAATCAACCCTATTGTCCTCATTTTTGCTGTTGTACAAGATTTTAAAAGTTGAGTATGATACAGGGGAAATAAAATAAGGGAAGCCTTCATTTAACAGTACTTCTATATGGGAACTGATGAGTGTGTCAGAGATTTGAACCTAAAGGAGATCTAAACCATTAAGAGCTGTATTATCAGATCTGGAAAACATATTTGTGCCTAATATTGGAAAGTGACCTTGGAAACGTTATTTGGGAGCTCTGGGAATATACTTAAGGCATGCTATCCAGATACATCTGGTAAGAGTTTATTTTTGGTGACGGGACCACAGAGAGTGCACATGCTGTAGGATAAAGTGTTCTGCAATCAACTTGCCAATATTTATTGGACCATTTGTATAGATTTGCATATTCCCTATGAATAAATCCCCAGATAAAGCCAAGTGGGTGAGATATCTTGAAAGGCACAAAAGCAAAGGCCCTTATTTAAGAAGGGATAGCGTCAGGTAGCGCCTGATTAATGAGAGGTAGCGACAGATAGCGACTGGTCAATGCTGGACACGGCACGCAATTACACATTTATCAAGCAGAATCTGTTCAGCGACTGGGATAACGCCATGTAGCGTCTGATTTCATTTTCACAGCCTCAGCGAACAGCGCCAGCGTTCAGCCTTGCACAGCGCCAGGTATGACCTCTCGCTACCTGGCGCTCTCCCATACATTTCAATGGACGATCCATTTCTTCTCTTTAAACGGGGTTTTTTTTTTCCAAAAAAATCACAAATAATTCTTTGACCTCTTCTGCCATTGAAAAAGCATTTTTTTTCATAATTTTTTCACTTTTTAAATATTTCCTCAAAAATGACATTACAGGTCTGCCATTAAAGTGTTCATGTTACAATGTTGCTACAATGTAATTCCATATGTTTTTGCTTTGTTACTGAACAGCGACTGAGTCGCTATAAAGTACGGCCGAACACTGCGACTACTAGCGGGCGCTCTGAAAATGCCTGCTACAGACGCTGTCGCTACCTGCCGCTAATGATGAATCAACCTGCCCGACTTAAATGTCAAGGAGGCATCTGGGGATCTGATCATCGCCTTATAATCTGTTTCTAAAGGGTTTTAAAGGTGACCTTGAGTTTCTTTTACTTGAAGAGTAAATGGCTTGTGGACATGGAAATGTAAGCATTTTTCCTGATTTCAATGGGAGATTTTGAAGAATAGGCATCCAAATCCAGATGTTAAAGTGGACCAACACCCAGGGGTGATCGGCCCGGAAATCTATAAGATTCCCGGGCCGATCACCTCCCACCCCGCGGGGCATCCGAGATCGGGATGTCCCGCGGGGTGAAACCCCCCAGAAACCCCAAAAACATCTTACCTGATCCGCCGCCGCCTCTTGCTCTGTGAATGGCCGGCGGGGGCGCGCGCGCGCCGAGAGTGACGCGCTGGAGGCGGCGGAAGCGGCTTGGACGTTCCTGATCCCCGCCTGGACGTTGGCGGGGATTGGCTGCGGCGTTCACGTGGGAGCATTGAGGGGTGAGTTTTTTGGGGTTTCTGGGGGGTTTCACACAGTCAAATCCTGGGTGTTGGTCCACTTTAAAGGGACAATCCAGGCTACCTAAAAATACAAAAGGCACTTCAGCGCACTTCTCCCAGGGGACAGGAGAAGCCGCAATTGAGGCTGGTGGAGAAGCACACTGTTGCCATCAGAACACCAAACAACAGTAACCCACTGGACTTGGGCCCTTATTTATGAAGGAAGAGCGACAGGTAGCGACTGGTGAGCGGCGGGTAATGACGGGCCCCGCCACGAGAACGCCGGCTCCCCACCACAATCACACATTTATCAAGCCAATCCTGCTTAGCGACTGAGATAGCGCCATATAGCGACTCATTCATCATTATTCCAGCCTCAGCCCACAGCGTCAGCGTCCGACCTTGAACAGCGACAGGTATGACCTCTCGCCACCTGGCGCTCTCCAATGCATTTCAATGGAACAATCTTTAAATATTCATAATTAATTGTTATTAATTTTTTTTTTTTTTAATGTGAAAAATTCTGTGACCACTTCTGCCATTTTAGATAATTTTTTTAAGGGGAAAAAAATAAATAAATAAATTGTACAGAATTGATATTACAAGTCTGATATTACTAAATTATTTTAAAAACTTGTTTTTTTTGGTTTCCAAAAATATGGTTGTTTTGGGGTTAAAAAACTACTTTTAACCCATTGCCGCCAGCGCTCTGGGGTTTAAACAAGCATTTCACAGCGCGAGAATTTTTTGAGCGTGATTTTTTAATGAATATGGTGGAAGCCGGTCGCTAGGGCCAGTCGCTATCATGCGCTCCCATACAGCGCGGAACCTGTCAAATAGCGACTCCTCACCTAATATTCAACATTACGGCAAACCGACTGAGTCGCTATCAACTACCGAACAACGGCCAAGCACAGCGACTACTAGCGGGCGCTCTGAAAATGCCGCTACAGTCGCTCAACTATCGCTACCTGCCGCTATTAGAGATGAGCGAACTTTTGAAAAATTCGATTCGACTGATTCGCCGAATTTTCCGACAAAAATCGTTTCGACCCGAATAAATTCGCGACGAATCGCTATTAAAAACGGCTATTTCTGAGCCTCCTACAGCCTCAATAGGGTTGTAAACCATTCAGCCTTGCTGTAACACGCACAGGATGCGTGCTGGGTTTGTTAAATAATACTTTGAAGAAATATCACATGCAGATCAGAGGCATCGCTAATAGAATCGCAGAGCGGCACAATTGCAGAGAGTTGAAGTGGCATCACTATGAGGGGCAGAAGGAGCCCAAATATACACTGGAGTTGGCCTCAGGAGCCCAAAAATTGGATGAATCACACCCTGGAGTTGGCAGAAGTTGGCAGCAGCAGCAGGAGCCCAAATATACACTGGAGTTGGCTTCAGGAGCCCAAAAATTGGATGAATCACACCCTGGAGTTGGCAGAAGTTGGCAGCAGCAGGAGCAGGAGCCCAAATATACACTGGAGTTGGCCTCAGGAGCCCAAAAATTGGATGAATCACACCCTGGAGTTGGCAGAAGTTGGCAGCAGCAGCAGCAGGAGCCCAAATATACACTGGAGTTGGCCTCAGGAGCCCAAAAATTGGATGAATCACACCCTGGAGTTGGCAGGAGTTGACAGTAGTAGCAGCAGGAGCCCAAATATACACTGGAGTTGGCCTCAGGAGCCCAAAAATTGGATGAATCACACCCTGGAGTTGGCAGAAGTTGGCAGCAGCAGCAGCAGGAGCCCAAATATACACTGGAGTTGGCCTCAGGAGCCCAAAAATTGGATGAATCACACCCTGGAGTTGGCAGGAGTTGACAGTAGTAGCAGCAGGAGCCCAAATATACACTGGAGTTGGCTTCAGGAGCCCAAAAATTGGATGAATCACACCCTGGAGTTGGCAGAAGTTGGCAGCAGCAGGAGCCCAAATATACACTGGAGTTGGCTTCAGGAGCCCAAAAATTGGATGAATCACACCCTGGAGTTGGCAGAAGTTGGCAGCAGCAGCAGCAGGAGCCCAAATATACACTGGAGTTGGCTTCAGGAGCCCAAAAATTGGATGAATCACACCCTGGAGTTGGCAGAAGTTGGCAGTAGTAGCAGCAGGAGCCCAAATATACACTGGAGTTGGCTTCAGGAGTCCATAAATTGGATGAATCACACCCTGGAGTTGGCAGGAGTTGACAGTAGCAGCAGCAGGAGCCCAAATATACACTGGAGTTGGCCTCAGGAGCCCAAAAATTGGATGAATCACACCCTGGAGTTGGCAGGAGTTGACAGTAGTAGCAGCAGGAGCCCAAATATACACTGGAGTTGGCTTCAGGAGCCCAAAAATTGGATGAATCACACCCTGGAGTTGGCAGAAGTTGGCAGTAGCAGCAGCAGGAGCCCAAAAAATGGCCTAAAGACATAAATATGTTTTGCACCATTTGTAAAGTGTAAAACGTGGCACCATGCTGAATCTAGTCGCATGCATCAGGCATTGGTGGGTGGAAATCCTGGCTGATCCATCCCTGATTCATTTTGACAAAGGTGAGTCTCTCCACATTTTTAGTTGACAGACGAGTTCTCCTCGCCGTAACTATGGCCCCCGCCGCACTAAACACCCGCTCAGATGGCACGCTACTTGCCGGGCAGGACAGCTTTTCCAGGGCAAACTCTGCTAGTTGCGGCCACAAATCAAGTTTGGCTGCCCAGAAGTCCAGCGGATCCTCAAGGTGTGTTGGCATGGTCATGTCAAAGTATGACATGACCTGCTGGTTCAGGTCCTGCTCCAGGTCTTCCTGCTGCTCATGAGTAGCCTCACTATGCGGGTGTAGAAAGCTACTCATTAGCGACTGAAGACTGAGGCTGCTGCTGCTGATGGAGCTTCTGCTGCTGCTGCTGCCAACCCCCCCAGCGGCCATGGCAGTGGAAGGTGAGCGCAGAGGTCCCCTCGAGTCAGACCTGCGAGAGTATGGACCATGGCGCAGATAGGCATCGGCCAACTGCCTACGTAGAATGTCTTTGTAGTAGTTGAGTTTGTCCTCCCTCTCGGTGGGTTTAAAAAATGCCCCCATTTTGTGCCGGAAGCGAGGGTCCAATAAGGTGGACAGCCAGAAGTCATCCCGCCGACAGATGGAAACAATTCTGGGGTCACTACGCAAGCATGTGAGCATGCTTCGTGCCATTTGCGCAAGTGACTCGGATGGACTACCTGTCTCCATCTCCACTGCATACTGCCACGGTGTGCCCGGGTCCTCTGTCTCTCCTTCCTCAAAAACCTCTAGCTCCTCTGGCTGCTCCTGCTCCTCCTCTCCTGTCCGCTGACTAGATAAACCAGCCATTTCGCCAAGCCTAAACTGTGTTTCGCTGGGCAACTCCTCCTCCTCCTCTTCCTCCTCCTCCTCCTCCAGTTCAGCTCCAACGGGGTTCATGTGGCCGTAAGATGTAAACGCCATGTCTCCAGTGCCCTGACCAGCCATGGTTTCCAACATGTGCTGTAGTACATGAAGCAGTGGAATCACGTCGTTCATCCCGTAATCCTGCCGACTGACAAATAAAGTGGCTTCCTCAAAGGGCCTGAGCAAACGGCAGGTGTCACGTATGAGCTGCCACTGGTTGACATTGAAGTTACACAGGGGAGTCCCCCTATCTGCTTGGATCATCAGGAAATCCGTGATGGCTTTTCTCTGTTCATATAATCGGTCCAACATGTGAAGGGTGGAATTCCAACGGGTGGAAACATCGCAAATCAGACTATGTTGGGGGATACCATTCTGACGCTGTAGCTCAAGAAGGGTGTGTTTGGCGGTGTAGGAGTGGCTGAAGTGCATGCAAAGTTTCCGTGAAGTTGTTAGGATGTCCTGCAGATGGGGGGAACACTTCAGAAACCGCTTGACAACCAGATTGAAGACGTGAGCCATGCAGGGGGCATGGGTCAGGCTTCCTTGGCGCAGCGCAGACAAAATGTTCTTCCCATTGTCGGTAACCATGATTCCCATTTTAAGTTTTCTCGGAGTAAGCCATGTTTGGATTTCCTGATGAATACATTTAAGCAGTTCCTCCCCTGTGTGACTCCGTTCGCCAAGACAAACCATGTGAAGCACTGCGTGACACCTCCGTGCCCTGCACACATGGTAGACTGGAGGGGCACTGAGACTTGAGCCTACAGTGGAGGGTGAGGAGATGGCGGAGGATGAGGAGGCCGAGTCGCACGGTGTCACAGGCCCAATGGGCAGAGAGCGCGGAGGCCGAAGCGGCGTGACCTGTCCAAGTTGCTGCTGCAAAGGGACCACATTCACCCAGTGGGCCGTAAACGACATGTACTGCCCCTGACCGTAGTTACAGCTCCAGATGTCGGCGCTGCCATGTATTTTGCTACACACCGACAGGCTCAAGGACTGGCCCACCTTCTGTTCAACAAAAGTGTGCAGCGCTGGTACTGCCTTCTTGGCAAAGAAATGACGGCTTGGGACTCTCCACCTCGGCTCGGCACAAGCCATCAGTTCTCTGAAAGGTGCAGATTCCACCACCTGAAAAGGGAGCGACTGCAGCACCAGCAACTTGGACAGGAGCACATTCAGCTTCTGCGCCGTAGGATGAGTGGGCGCATACTGCTGTCTCTTGGACATGGCTTCGCTGATGGATTGCTGGCGGGATGCATGACTTGGAGGAGGAGGAGGAGGAGCAGGAGCGACAGAGGATGGGTGTGACGCACAGCTGCCTTCGGCTGAGGTGCTGGAGCCTTGGCTGGCAGAAATTGGGAGCTCACTTGGTGAGGAAGCAGACTGGACCACCCCTTGGGAGCCTCGGTTCTCCCAGGTCGTTTTATGGTGACGCATCATATGTTGACGCAGGGCCGTGGTGCCAACATTTGGACCCTGGCCACGCTTCACCTTTTGCCTACATATCTTGCATGTGGCCATGTTACCCTCCTGCGGATGCCTCAGGAAAAACTGCCACACTGCCGAGTAGCTACTTTTCCCACCCCCTGGCCTCACTGATTCACTGCTGCTGTTGCCAACTCCAGGAACCCCTGCTCCACTACCTCCCGATAAGGTAGACTGCCGCACAGCAGGTGCTCTACCCCGGCCCCGGCCCCGGCCGGCTCCAGCCTTTGGAATTGTGCCCCCATGCTGACTGCTACCACCTTGCTGCCTCAGCTGCTGACTCCGGGGCAACCTGCGCCCCTCTTCTCCTGATGATGACGATGAAGCCCCTTCATCACCCGGCTCCCAAGTGCGATCGGCTTCATCGTCATCATCATCATCATCACCGGGTTGTGGCTGTACGTCACTGATGTTCGTGGATTCGTCAACAGTGTCTGGCGCAGGAGCTGGAACGCTCGCAGCACCCACGACACTGTCCACATCACTATTTGTCTGCCTAGCTAAAGAAGCCACCTCCATTTCTTGGCTGGGCAGTAGCTGCTGACTGTCCTCCTGTATCTGATCGTCCTCCTCACTAAAGAGTGGAGCTGAACCCAAAGCATAGGATACGTCGCTGGGGGAGGGAACGGCGTAGGACAGAGGCAATGGGAGGACAGGGACTGCTCTCGGGGCATGCCAACTCAGGGTTGTGTCAGAGGAACCTACCGACCCTAGACTGGGGGTCTCAGATGTAAGTTGTGATGATGTTGTTGATGAGCGCGTCAGCCAATCTACCACGGCAGATGCGTTACTGGTGGAGACCCGACCGCTAGCAGATACTGGCAGATTAGGTCTCTCAGCGTGACTCCTGCTGCTACTGGCCCCCAGTCTGATGCGAGCTCTGCCTGCGGAATCTTGGCCTCTGCCACTCCTCTTTTCACTTCCAGGCACTTGTCTGCCCGACATAGTCTAACTGGCGTGGTAGTAGGTGATATTTTAAGAACCCCCAGGCAGCAGTGGGTCTATATAAAACAGAATATAATGCACACCAAAAGTGAGCAGTAACACTCAGCCTCCAACAGGCCTGCTTAGTGTAAATAAGAGAGCTGCTTAGTGTAAATAAAGAGGGGTATGCTATGTTACAGAATGGGATGCCTCAACAGAAGTGCACCTGGCAGGCAGCAGTAAGCCTATGCCCAGCAAAAGTGTCTTATAATATAAATATAATAAGAGCAAATGCTTATATGGTCTTAAACAGAGGCTGCTTTAGTCACAGAATGGGATGCCCTGGGCAGGAATGGACCTGGCAGGGTCCAGTAGGGCTTTGGCCAGCAAAAGTGTCTTTATCAGGCTAATTTCAAATATGATAAGAGCAAATGCTTATATGGTCTTAAACAGAGGCTGCTGTAGTCACAGAATGGGATGCCCCGGGCAGGAATCGACCTGGCAGGGTCCAGTAGGGCTTTGGCCAGCAAAAGTGTCTTTATCAGGCCTGATTTCTATGAGAATAAGTGCAAATGTTTATTATGCTATTAAATAGAGGCTGCTTTAGTCACGGAATGGGATGCCAGTGCCACAAAAACCAGAGAGCATGCACAGCAAAAGTGTCTTTATCAGGCCTGATTTCTATGAGAATAAGTGCAAATGTTTATTATGCTATTAAATAGAGGCTGCTTTAGTCACAGAATGGGATGCCAGTGCCACAAAAACCAGAGAGCATGCACAGCAAAAGTGTCTTTATCAGGCCTGATTTCTATGAGAATAAGTGCAAATGTTTATTATGCTATTAAATAGAGGCTGCTTTAGTCACGGAATGGGATGCCAGTGCCACAAAAACCAGAGAGCATGCACAGCAAAAGTGTCTTTATCAGGCCTGATTTCTATGAGAATAAGTGCAAATGTTTATTATGCTATTAAATAGAGGCTGCTTTAGTCACAGAATGGGATGCCAGTGCCACAAAAACCAGAGAGCATGCACAGCAAAAGTGTCTTTATCAGGCCTGATTTCTATGAGAATAAGTGCAAATGTTTATTATGCTATTAAATAGAGGCTGCTTTAGTCACGGAATGGGATGCCAGTGCCACAAAAACCAGAGAGCATGCACAGCAAAAGTGTCTTTATCAGGCCTGATTTCTATGAGAATAAGTGCAAATGTTTATTATGCTATTAAATAGAGGCTGCTTTAGTCACAGAATGGGATGCCAGTGCCACAAAAACCAGAGAGCATGCACAGCAAAAGTGTCTTTATCAGGCCTGATTTCTATGAGAATAAGTGCAAATGTTTATTATGCTATTAAATAGAGGCTGCTTTAGTCACAGAATGGGATACCAGTGCCACAAAAACCAGAGAGCATGCACAGCAAAAGTGTCTTTATCAGGCCTGATTTCTATGAGAATAAGTGCAAATGTTTATTATGCTATTAAATAGAGGCTGCTTTAGTCACAGAATGGGATGCCAGTGCCACAAAAACCAGAGAGCATGCACAGCAAAAGTGTCTTTATCAGGCCTGATTTCTATGAGAATAAGTGCAAATGTTTATTATGCTATTAAATAGAGGCTGCTTTAGTCACAGAATGGGATGCCAGTGCCACAAAAACCAGAGAGCATGCACAGCAAAAGTGTCTTTATCAGGCCTGATTTCTATGAGAATAAGTGCAAATGTTTATTATGCTATTAAATAGAGGCTGCTTTAGTCACGGAATGGGATGCCAGTGCCACAAAAACCAGAGAGCATGCACAGCAAAAGTGTCTTTATCAGGCCTGATTTCTATGAGAATAAGTGCAAATGTTTATTATGCTATTAAATAGAGGCTGCTTTAGTCACAGAATGGGATGCCAGTGCCACAAAAACCAGAGAGCATGCACAGCAAAAGTGTCTTTATCAGGCCTGATTTCTATGAGAATAAGTGCAAATGTTTATTATGCTATTAAATAGAGGCTGCTTTAGTCACAGAATGGGATGCCAGTGCCACAAAAACCAGAGAGCATGCACAGCAAAAGTGTCTTTATCAGGCCTGATTTCTATGAGAATAAGTGCAAATGGTTATTATGCTATTAAATAGAGGCTGCTTTAGTCACAGAATGGGATGCCAGTGCCACAAAAACCAGAGAGCATGCACAGCAAAAGTGTCTTTATCAGGCCTGATTTCTATGAGAATAAGTGCAAATGGTTATTATGCTATTAAATAGAGGCTGCTTTAGTCACAGAATGGGATGCCAGTGCCACAAAAACCAGAGAGCATGCACAGCAAAAGTGTCTTTATCAGGCCTGATTTCTATGAGAATAAGTGCAAATGTTTATTATGCTATTAAATAGAGGCTGCTTTAGTCACGGAATGGGATGCCAGTGCCACAAAAACCAGAGAGCATGCACAGCAAAAGTGTCTTTATCAGGCCTGATTTCTATGAGAATAAGTGCAAATGTTTATTATGCTATTAAATAGAGGCTGCTTTAGTCACAGAATGGGATGCCAGTGCCACAAAAACCAGAGAGCATGCACAGCAAAAGTGTCTTTATCAGGCCTGATTTCTATGAGAATAAGTGCAAATGTTTATTATGCTATTAAATAGAGGCTGCTTTAGTCACAGAATGGGATGCCAGTGCCACAAAAACCAGAGAGCATGCACAGCAAAAGTGTCTTTATCAGGCCTGATTTCTATGAGAATAAGTGCAAATGGTTATTATGCTATTAAATAGAGGCTGCTTTAGTCACAGAATGGGATGCCAGTGCCACAAAAACCAGAGAGCATGCACAGCAAAAGTGTCTTTATCAGGCCTGATTTCTATGAGAATAAGTGCAAATGTTTATTATGCTATTAAATAGAGGCTGCTTTAGTCACGGAATGGGATGCCAGTGCCACAAAAACCAGAGAGCATGCACAGCAAAAGTGTCTTTATCAGGCCTGATTTCTATGAGAATAAGTGCAAATGTTTATTATGCTATTAAATAGAGGCTGCTTTAGTCACAGAATGGGATGCCAGTGCCACAAAAACCAGAGAGCATGCACAGCAAAAGTGTCTTTATCAGGCCTGATTTCTATGAGAATAAGTGCAAATGTTTATTATGCTATTAAATAGAGGCTGCTTTAGTCACAGAATGGGATGACAGTGCCACAAAAACCAGAGAGCATGCACAGCAAAAGTGTCTTTATCAGGCCTGATTTCTATGAGAATAAGTGCAAATGTTTATTATGCTATTAAATAGAGGCTGCTTTAGTCACAGAATGGGATGCCAGTGCCACAAAAACCAGAGAGCATGCACAGCAAAAGTGTCTTTATCAGGCCTGATTTCTATGAGAATAAGTGCAAATGTTTATTATGCTATTAAATAGAGGCTGCTTTAGTCACAGAATGGGATGCCAGTGCCACAAAAACCAGAGAGCATGCACAGCAAAAGTGTCTTTATCAGGCCTGATTTCTATGAGAATAAGTGCAAATGTTTATTATGCTATTAAATAGAGGCTGCTTTAGTCACAGAATGGGATGCCAGTGCCACAAAAACCAGAGAGCATGCACAGCAAAAGTGTCTTTATCAGTCCTGATTTCTATGAGAATAAGTGCAAATGGTTATTATGCTATTAAATAGAGGCTGCTTTAGTCACAGAATGGGATGCCAGTGCCACAAAAACCAGAGAGCATGCACAGCAAAAGTGTCTTTATCAGGCCTGATTTCTATGAGAATAAGTGCAAATGTTTATTATGCTATTAAATAGAGGCTGCTTTAGTCACGGAATGGGATGCCAGTGCCACAAAAACCAGAGAGCATGCACAGCAAAAGTGTCTTTATCAGGCCTGATTTCTATGAGAATAAGTGCAAATGTTTATTATGCTATTAAATAGAGGCTGCTTTAGTCACAGAATGGGATGCCAGTGCCACAAAAACCAGAGAGCATGCACAGCAAAAGTGTCTTTATCAGGCCTGATTTCTATGAGAATAAGTGCAAATGTTTATTATGCTATTAAATAGAGGCTGCTTTAGTCACAGAATGGGATGCCAGTGCCACAAAAACCAGAGAGCATGCACAGCAAAAGTGTCTTTATCAGGCCTGATTTCTATGAGAATAAGTGCAAATGGTTATTATGCTATTAAATAGAGGCTGCTTTAGTCACAGAATGGGATGCCAGTGCCACAAAAACCAGAGAGCATGCACAGCAAAAGTGTCTTTATCAGGCCTGATTTCTATGAGAATAAGTGCAAATGTTTATTATGCTATTAAATAGAGGCTGCTTTAGTCACGGAATGGGATGCCAGTGCCACAAAAACCAGAGAGCATGCACAGCAAAAGTGTCTTTATCAGGCCTGATTTCTATGAGAATAAGTGCAAATGTTTATTATGCTATTAAATAGAGGCTGCTTTAGTCACAGAATGGGATGCCAGTGCCACAAAAACCAGAGAGCATGCACAGCAAAAGTGTCTTTATCAGGCCTGATTTCTATGAGAATAAGTGCAAATGTTTATTATGCTATTAAATAGAGGCTGCTTTAGTCACAGAATGGGATGCCAGTGCCACAAAAACCAGAGAGCATGCACAGCAAAAGTGTCTTTATCAGGCCTGATTTCTATGAGAATAAGTGCAAATGGTTATTATGCTATTAAATAGAGGCTGCTTTAGTCACAGAATGGGATGCCAGTGCCACAAAAACCAGAGAGCATGCACAGCAAAAGTGTCTTTATCAGGCCTGATTTCTATGAGAATAAGTGCAAATGTTTATTATGCTATTAAATAGAGGCTGCTTTAGTCACGGAATGGGATGCCAGTGCCACAAAAACCAGAGAGCATGCACAGCAAAAGTGTCTTTATCAGGCCTGATTTCTATGAGAATAAGTGCAAATGTTTATTATGCTATTAAATAGAGGCTGCTTTAGTCACAGAATGGGATGCCAGTGCCACAAAAACCAGAGAGCATGCACAGCAAAAGTGTCTTTATCAGGCCTGATTTCTATGAGAATAAGTGCAAATGTTTATTATGCTATTAAATAGAGGCTGCTTTAGTCACAGAATGGGATGCCAGTGCCACAAAAACCAGAGAGCATGCACAGCAAAAGTGTCTTTATCAGGCCTGATTTCTATGAGAATAAGTGCAAATGTTTATTATGCTATTAAATAGAGGCTGCTTTAGTCACAGAATGGGATGCCAGTGCCACAAAAACCAGAGAGCATGCACAGCAAAAGTGTCTTTATCAGGCCTGATTTCTATGAGAATAAGTGCAAATGTTTATTATGCTATTAAATAGAGGCTGCTTTAGTCACAGAATGGGATGCCAGTGCCACAAAAACCAGAGAGCATGCACAGCAAAAGTGTCTTTATCAGGCCTGATTTCTATGAGAATAAGTGCAAATGTTTATTATGCTATTAAATAGAGGCTGCTTTAGTCACAGAATGGGATGCCAGTGCCACAAAAACCAGAGAGCATGCACAGCAAAAGTGTCTTTATCAGGCCTGATTTCTATGAGAATAAGTGCAAATGTTTATTATGCTATTAAATAGAGGCTGCTTTAGTCACAGAATGGGATGCCAGTGCCACAAAAACCAGAGAGCATGCACAGCAAAAGTGTCTTTATCAGGCCTGATTTCTATGAGAATAAGTGCAAATGTTTATTATGCTATTAAATAGAGGCTGCTTTAGTCACAGAATGGGATGCCAGTGCCACAAAAACCAGAGAGCATGCACAGCAAAAGTGTCTTTATCAGGCCTGATTTCTATGAGAATAAGTGCAAATGTTTATTATGCTATTAAATAGAGGCTGCTTTAGTCACAGAATGGGATGCCAGTGCCACAAAAACCAGAGAGCATGCACAGCAAAAGTGTCTTTATCAGGCCTGATTTCTATGAGAATAAGTGCAAATGTTTATTATGCTATTAAATAGAGGCTGCTTTAGTCACAGAATGGGATGCCAGTGCCACAAAAACCAGAGAGCATGCACAGCAAAAGTGTCTTTATCAGGCCTGATTTCTATGAGAATAAGTGCAAATGTTTATTATGCTATTAAATAGAGGCTGCTTTAGTCACAGAATGGGATGCCAGTGCCACAAAAACCAGAGAGCATGCACAGCAAAAGTGTCTTTATCAGGCCTGATTTCTATGAGAATAAGTGCAAATGTTTATTATGCTATTAAATAGAGGCTGCTTTAGTCACAGAATGGGATGCCAGTGCCACAAAAACCAGAGAGCATGCACAGCAAAAGTGTCTTTATCAGGCCTGATTTCTATGAGAATAAGTGCAAATGTTTATTATGCTATTAAATAGAGGCTGCTTTAGTCACGGAATGGGATGCCAGTGCCACAAAAACCAGAGAGCATGCACAGCAAAAGTGTCTTTATCAGGCCTGATTTCTATGAGAATAAGTGCAAATGTTTATTATGCTATTAAATAGAGGCTGCTTTAGTCACGGAATGGGATGCCAGTGCCACAAAAACCAGAGAGCATGCACAGCAAAAGTGTCTTTATCAGGCCTGATTTCTATGAGAATAAGTGCAAATGTTTATTATGCTATTAAATAGAGGCTGCTTTAGTCACGGAATGGGATGCCAGTGCCACAAAAACCAGAGAGCATGCACAGCAAAAGTGTCTTTATCAGGCCTGATTTCTATGAGAATAAGTGCAAATGTTTATTATGCTATTAAATAGAGGCTGCTTTAGTCACAGAATGGGATGCCAGTGCCACAAAAACCAGAGAGCATGCACAGCAAAAGTGTCTTTATCAGGCCTGATTTCTATGAGAATAAGTGCAAATGTTTATTATGCTATTAAATAGAGGCTGCTTTAGTCACGGAATGGGATGCCAGTGCCACAAAAACCAGAGAGCATGCACAGCAAAAGTGTCTTTATCAGGCCTGATTTCTATGAGAATAAGTGCAAATGGTTATTATGCTATTAAATAGAGGCTGCTTTAGTCACAGAATGGGATGCCAGTGCCACAAAAACCAGAGAGCATGCACAGCAAAAGTGTCTTTATCAGGCCTGATTTCTATGAGAATAAGTGCAAATGTTTATTATGCTATTAAATAGAGGCTGCTTTAGTCACAGAATGGGATGCCAGTGCCACAAAAACCAGAGAGCATGCACAGCAAAAGTGTCTTTATCAGGCCTGATTTCTATGAGAATAAGTGCAAATGTTTATTATGCTATTAAATAGAGGCTGCTTTAGTCACAGAATGGGATGCCAGTGCCACAAAAACCAGAGAGCATGCACAGCAAAAGTGTCTTTATCAGGCCTGATTTCTATGAGAATAAGTGCAAATGTTTATTATGCTATTAAATAGAGGCTGCTTTAGTCACAGAATGGGATGCCAGTGCCACAAAAACCAGAGAGCATGCACAGCAAAAGTGTCTTTATCAGGCCTGATTTCTATGAGAATAAGTGCAAATGGTTATTATGCTATTAAATAGAGGCTGCTTTAGTCACAGAATGGGATGCCAGTGCCACAAAAACCAGAGAGCATGCACAGCAAAAGTGTCTTTATCAGGCCTGATTTCTATGAGAATAAGTGCAAATGTTTATTATGCTATTAAATAGAGGCTGCTTTAGTCACGGAATGGGATGCCAGTGCCACAAAAACCAGAGAGCATGCACAGCAAAAGTGTCTTTATCAGGCCTGATTTCTATGAGAATAAGTGCAAATGTTTATTATGCTATTAAATAGAGGCTGCTTTAGTCACAGAATGGGATGCCAGTGCCACAAAAACCAGAGAGCATGCACAGCAAAAGTGTCTTTATCAGGCCTGATTTCTATGAGAATAAGTGCAAATGTTTATTATGCTATTAAATAGAGGCTGCTTTAGTCACAGAATGGGATGCCTCACAGCAGACTTAAGATCAGTTCAGTATATATGCACAGTTAGTTACTATAAGCAGCCTGAAAACGCTAACAAAGGCTGGATGAAAAAAAAAAATTCTCCCTGTCAGCCAGCTCCGTTTTTCCTACCTTTCCCTGGCTTTCTGTCTGTCTCCTGTCTGTCTCCTGCCTGTCTCCTGCCTGTCTCCAGCCTGTCCCTGTCTGTCCCTGTCTCCAGCCTGTCTCCAGCCTGTCTAACTGCCTCAGCTACACAGCGTTCTGTCTGTCTGTCACGAATGCAATAGAGAAATGAGGAAAAGCAAGATGGCCGCCGTTAAATACCGCTGTGTGACGTCACCGGGCTTGCTGGCTGCTGATAGGCTGCATGTGACTGCCCCAGCTTGCACTGGCGCGGGATACATGTCCAGACATGTCCCGCCCGCCATCTTAGAATGCCTGTAATGTAAATGAATGGATGTTAAAGGAAAACTTCGAGTGATCGAATCGCGGGGAAATTCGGATTCGATCCGAATCGAATTTTTCCTGAAATTCGGATCGAATCCGGGTTCGTCCGGATCGATTCGCTCATCCCTAGCCGCTATTAATGAATCGGCCTCTGGAATGGAGTCTGCAGGCTGGCAGGTAAGTGCCTTTTGTTTTCTGGCCGACCTGGACAGGGACTTTCAAGCAGGCCTTAGTGGAGGCCCACTAAAAATGATTCTCTGTTCACCTACAGCATACATATTGTCATGAATTTGAAAACAAGATCATTTGTACATTTTGATTTAATGAATTTAGGTTTCACACATTTATATTTCTGGAAGCTGAGCTGGGGGTTATGATAATGTATGAAGCCTAATTAATAATAAATCAGGGCTAGGCGAATGAGAGCGTAGACAAATTCTGAAAACGCAGACCCTACAGAATGTAAATCGAGCTATTATTGTGCTACTTATTATAAAGTATTATTTTTTTTAAATTAAATATTAAGCAGAAACTATCCAGAGTTATAAATTAACAAACAACATCCAGACCTAGGCACTTGCAAAATAGCAAAAAACAGGCATAATAGCATTGTAAATGCGTGACATACATTAAAAAGTTATGTTTTTCCAGCATTTTGAAAAAAAAAGGCTGGTAAGAGCCATTGCAGGGAGGGTTGTGAGATAGAGCAGAGAGACTGCAGATCTAGGTGCACTATGGATTGGAAAAGGCTTTGGCCCTTATTCATGAAGGGATAGCGTCAGGTAGCGCCTGGTTAATGAGAGGTAGCGACAGGTAGCGACAGGTGAACGGCGGACACGGCACGCAATTGCCCATTTATCAAGCAGAATCTGCTGAGCAACTGGGATAGCGCCATGTAGCATCTGATTCATCATTTTCACAGCCTCAGTGAACTGCGCCGGCGTTCAGCCTTGCACAGCGCCAGGTATGACCTCTCGCTACCTGTCGCTCTCCCATACATAACAATGGATGATCCTTTTCTTCTCTTTAAACTGGGTATTTGTTATTTTTTTTTTTTTTATTAAAATCTCAAATAATGTGACCTCTTCTGGCATTGAAAATGCAGTTTTTCCAAAAATATTTCATGTTTTATATATTTCTTCAAAAATGACATTACAGGTCTGGCATTAAAGTGTTCATGTTGCAATGTTATTACAATGTAATTCCATATGTTTTCGCTTTGTTACTAGTGGATAGATGCTGAAAAACACACTTTAATCACACAGCCTCCGGCGCTCTGGGCTTCAGAAAAGCATTTTTCAGCGCCGGAGTTTTGTGGGGATGTTTTTTTAATGAATATGTTGTGAGTCGGTCGCACTGACCAGTCGCTAACATGCGCTCCCATACAGCGCTGTACTGGTCAAATAGCGACTCCTCACAATGTATTCATCATTGCTGCACAGCGACTGAGTCGCTAAGAACTAGCGACCCACGGCCGAACACAGCGACTACTAGCGTGCGCCCTGAAAATGCCTGCTACAGATGCTCATCTGTCGCTACCTGGCGTTAGTGATGAATCAGCCTGTTTGTTTGAGTTGCTGGAAGTCGCAGACCATGGCTCTACTATTCCTGGCAACAATGTCCACTGCTGACCCAAGAAAGACTATAGATAGTCATCACCTGTGTGTGTTATGTCATCTGCCATATTTAAGACAGCGAATGGAAAAGTGATAAAAAAATGTATCTATTTATAATCCAGTCCAGGTCTTTTCAGGGCACTGAAGTGCAGCTCAGCTAGACGGGCAGGCTGATTCATTACTAGCGCCAGGTACAGGCAGATGAGCGTCTGTAGCGAGGCATTGAGAGCGACTGCTAGTAGTCGCTGTGCTCGCCCATGGTTCACTGTTTCAGAGAGTCTCAGTCGCTGGCCGGCATTGATGAATATATTGTGTGAGACGCTCTAACACCAGTAAAGCGCTGTATGGGAGCGAACGGTACGGCCAGCTCAGTGTGACGACTCACACCATATTCATCAAAAAAATATCCTCACACAGCGCCAGCGCTCAAAATTGTGTCGATGTAGCCCAGATCGCCAAAGGCTGTGTGATTAAAGTCTGTTTTTGAACATGTATCCACTAGTAACAAAGCAAAAACATATGGAATTACATTGTTATTACATTGTAACATGAACACTTTAATACCATACATGTAAGGACAATTCTGCATAAAAATATTATAAATCAAAAAAGTTTTCAAAAATGACTTTAAATAGGCCAGGAGAGGTGATAATAACAAAAAAACCCTGTTTAAAGAGAATACAAGTGTGACATCCAGTGTCCTAATTCTATGGGCCTTATTTATCACGGGCTAGCGCCAGGTAGTGTCTGACGAGCACCAGGTACCGGCAGCTAACGGTGACTACCGACTCAAGTACGCCCGGCGGCGGTCACAATGACGCATTTATCAAGCAAAATGAGGCTAGCGCCGGCGAGAGCGACGGCTAGCGCGGCATTCATCATGAAGCCGCCTGGACCGAACAGCGCCGCTGCAAATTCCTTCACAGCGCCAGGTATTAGCTGTCGCTCCCTGGCGATGTCCAATGCATTTCAATGGAGCAATCTATAATTAATCATAATTAATTGGTATTAATTTTTTTTTTTTTTTTTTTTTAATGTCAAAAATTCGGAGACCACTTCTGCAATGTTAGGATTTATTTTTAAGTAAAAAAAAATTTAAAAAAAAATTTGTGCAGAATTGATCTAACAGGTCTGATATTAATGTATTCATATTACAAAATGATTCTAAAAACATGTATAATGTTACAATCAAAAAATATGGTTGTTTAGGGGTTAAAAACTAGTTAATACCCATCGCCGCCAGCGCTCTGGGGTTTAAACAAGGAATGGACAGCGACAGCAAATTCGGAGCGTGATTTGTTAATGAATATGAAGCTAGCCGTTCGCTCTGGCCATTCGTTGTCAGGCGCTCACATACAACGCTGAACCTGTGAAACAGCAACCCCTAAGCCCATATTCAACATTACCGCACACCGACTGAGTCGCTGTCATCAAGCAAACGCCGGCCAAGCACAGCGAATACTGGCTGGCGCTGAAAAAATCACGCTACAGTCGCTCATCTGTCGCTACCTGGTGCTATTAATGAATCGGTCTCCCCGTCATGATTCCCCCCTCTGCCTCATCCCCAGCATTTCTACAGACATCCTATAACAAAATAAACGACTTCCTAGACACAGGGGCAGTAAATCCTTATCGGGCAGGCTGATTCATCATTAGCGGCAGGTAGCGACAGATGAGCGTCTGTAGCAGGCATTTCAGAGCGCCCGCTAGTAGTCGCAGTGCTCGGCCGTGAGTCGCTACTTTATAGCGACTCAGTCGCTGTTCAGTAATGGTGAATACATTGTGAGGAGTCGCTATTTGACCAGTGCAGCGCTGTATGGGAGCGCATGTTAGCGACTGCTCATAGTGACCGACTCACACCATATTCAGGAAAAAAACAGCCTCACAAATCTCTGGCGCTGAAAAATAGTTGTTTGAAGCCCAGAGCGCAGGAGGCGGTGTGTTTAAAGTGTGTTTTCAGCATCTTTCCACTAGTAACAAAGCGAAAACATATGGAATTACATTGTAACAACATTGTAACATGAACACTTTAATGGCAGACCTGTAATGTCATTTCTGAGGAAATATTTAAAAAATGAAAAAATTATGAAAAAACTGCTTATTCAATGCCGGAAGAGGTCACAGAATTATTTGTGATTTTTTTGAAAAAAAAAACCCAGTTTAAAGAGAAGAAAAGGATCGTCCATTGAAATGTATGGGAGAGCGTCAGGTAGCGAGAGGTCATACCTGGCGCTGTGCAAGGCTGAACACTGGCGCTGTTCGCTGAGGCTGTGAAAATAATGAATCAGACGCTACATGGCGCTATTCCAGTCGCTCAACAGATTCTGCTTGATAAATGTGTAATTGCGTGCCGTGTCCGGCGTTGACCAGTCGCTATCAGTCGCTACCTCTCATTAACCAGGCGCTACCTCACGCTATCCCTTCTTAAATAAGGGCCTAAGAAACAGAAAGCATCACTGATATGAAAAGGTGGGGGGAGCACAGCTTGGAGAAGAGATTTACTAAATGGGCAACTACAAATAATTTGTCCTCCAGCACCCACCCAAGGGGGAAGGCATCTGTCCTTCCAGCCCCTTGGAATTTTGAATAAATCCAGGGGGAGAAATGGTATTCTTGGAGGCCGATTCATCAATAGCGCCAGGTAGCGACAGATGAGCGACTGTAGCATGATTTTTTCAGCGCCAGCCAGTATTCGCTGTGCTTGGCCGGCGTTAGCTTGATGACAGCGACTCAGTCGGTGTGCGGTAATGTTGAATACGGGCTGGGGGGGTCGCTGTTTCACAGGTCCAGCGTTGTATGTGAGCGCCTGACAACGAATGGCCAGAGCGAACGGCTAGCTTCATATTCATCAACAAATCACGCTCCGATTGTGCTGTCGCTGTCCATTCCTTGTTTAAACCCCAGAGCGCTGGCGGCGATGTGTATTAACTAGTTTTTAACCCCTAAACAACCATATTTTTTGAATGTAACATTATACATGTTTTTAGAATCATTTTGTAATATGAATACATTAATCTCAGACCCGTTAGATCAATTCTGCACATATTTTTTTTTTTTTTTTTTTTACTTAAAAATAAATCCTAACATTGCAGAAGTGGCCTCCGATTTTTTGACATTAAAAAAAAAAAAATAAAAAAAAATACCAATTATTTATGAATAATTATAGATTGCTCCATTGAAATGCATTGGACATCGCCAGGGAGCGAACAGCTCATACCTGGCGCTGTGAGGGAATTTGCAGCGGCGCTGTTCGGTCCAGGCGGCTTCATGATGAATGCCGCGCTAGCCGTCGCTCTCGCCGGCGCTAGCCTCATTTTGCTTGATAAATGCGTCATTGTGACCGCCGCCGGGCGTACTTGAGTCAGTAGTCGCCGTTAGCTGCCGCTACCTGGCGCTCGTCAGACACTACCTGGCGCTATCGCTTGATGAATAAGGGCCTTGGTCCGATCCTTGATCGTGGTGTGTCCCATTGCTCCTCCAGCCCTCGGAAGCAGAAGACTTTATCCCTTTATGAGGTATAGGATTTTCTGTGTTTTCTCCCTTTATTTTCTAACAGTTTTTCTACACATTTGTTTATTGTCTTTTTTTGTTTATTATTTGAATTTTTGTCTTTTTATTAAAATATTGCACGGGCCTATCTTTTTGGCAATTAGAAATCCTCTAACCTGGTTTACTCGGAGCTCTAAAAAAGAAACGACCCTGGTTTCTGAAGTTTGTATGACCTCTCGTAAATGTGTATTAACCCATAGACTGTAAAATCGATTGTAACTAATCTATTGTATGATTGGGAAAGCGTAACTAATCATATAGAGTTACAAGAGTGAATGACTCACAATTAACTTGGAGTGCTGCATGGTGACTGTGTGTGAGCCAGCAGATTGCAAGCTGATTGTGAGGCCGATTCATCAATAGCGCCAGGTAGCGACAGATGAGCGACTGTAGCGTGATTTTTTCAGCGCCAGCCAGTATTCGCTGTGCTTGGCCGGCGTTAGCTTGATGACAGCGACTCAGTCGGTGTGCGGTAATGTTGAATACGGGCTGGGGGGTCGCTGTTTCACAGGTCCAGCGTTGTATGTGAGCGCCTGACAACGAATGGCCAGAGCGAACGGCTAGCTTCATATTCATCAAAAAATCACGCTCCGAATGTGCTGTCGCTGTCCATTCCTTGTTTAAACCCCAGAGCGCTGGCGGCGATCTGTATTAACTAGTTTTTAACCCCTAAACAACCATATTTTTTTAATGTAACATTATACATATTTTTAAAATCATTTTGTTATATGAATACATTAATCTCAGACCTGTTAGATCAATTCTGCACATATTTTTTTTTTTTTTTTTTTTGACTTAAAAATAAATCCTAACATTGCAGAAGTGTTCTCCGATTTTTTGACATTAAAAACAAAAATAAAAAAAATAATACCAATTAATTATGATTAATTATAGCTTGCTCCATTGAAATGCATTGGACATCGCCAGGGAGCGACAGCTCATACCTGGCGCTGTGAGGGAATTTGCAGCGGCGCTGTTCGGTCCAGGCGGCTTCATGATGAATGCCGCGCTAGCCGTCGCTCTCGCCGGCGCTAGCCTCATTTTGCTTGATAAATGCGTCATTGTGACCGCCGCGGGCGTACTTGAGTCGGTAGTCGCCGTTAGCTGCCGCTACCTGGCGCTCGTCAGACACTACCTGGCGCTATCGCTTGATGAATAAGGGCATGTATCTGATCGTTCGACAGCAGAACTGACCAGACTCTCCACGAGGTAAGTGTGGGATGGAATTAGTGTGTATTGCCTGTGTCCTGCTTGTATGTGGAGAGGGGTGTGTAGGTGTATGTGGTGACTGTCTTGATTACTCGCCGGCAGAGTTTGATCGGATGGTGATTGAGGAGGGTTCCACCGGCCCGATTTAATTGTTTAAATTGTAGTTGCGGTGGTCGTGGCAGCTTGTTGTAATTGGTGTGTGGGTGTTTCTGGTGTGTTTGCTCTCTGTGCTGGAAGCAGCCCACATCGCAGATCGCTCGATCAAACCGACGTTGAACGATCGATTTTGTGACAGTAACGTCCATTGAAATGTATAGGAGAGCAACAGGTAGCGACAGGTAATACCAGCTGCTCTGGAAGCTAGAGCGCCAGAGGTATACAGTGAGCCGTCTGTGATGATGAATCGGTCACTACGTGTTGCTGTTAGAGTCGCTCACCAGATTCACTTTGATAAATGTGGTATTGCGTACAGCGCCCGGCAGTCACCGTTCGCTACCTGGTGCTATGGCTTGATGAATAAAGCCCCTAATAAATTCCATGACTGAGCTGAGCAGTGTGGGAGCAGCTTGCAGGGGGTCGTGAATCTAGAGAGCCAGAATGCTCTGACCCCGAGAGGAGTGCCCTGATTCAGCCAGCCAGCAGACTCTGACCCATTGAGAGACAGACTGAGTGACACCAAGATCACAAGATTAGGAGTCTCAGACAGTTACAACACAGAGATAGAGGACAGAGCAGTGCTGCTGATCAGATGCTATTCACAGTCCAGGTGGATGCTAACCAGGGCCGGCGTCAGCACCCGGCAAGACCGGTCAGCTGCCGAGGGCCCCACCCATCAGGGGGCCCACTGACAGCTGGCACAATGTGGTTAAAAAACTGCACACACTTCCTTTCTCTGTCTCTCTGCTCCATCCATCCCTATCCCCTGAGCCATTCATTCATATTTATTGAGCCCTGACCCATCTTTCCCTATCCACTCAGCTTTGCCCCATCCATCCCTATCCCCTGACCCATTCATCCCTATCCCCTGAGCCCTGACCCATATTTCCCTATCCACTCAGCCTTGCCCCATCCATCCCTATCCCCTGAGCCATGACCCATATTTCCCTATCCACTCAGCGTTTCCCCATTCATCCCTATCCCCTGACCCATTCATCCCTATCCCTTGAGCCTTGACCCATATTTCCGTATCCACTCAGCATTACCCCATCCATCCCTATCCCCTGAGCCCTGACCCATATTTCCCTATCCACACAGCCTTACCCCATCCATCCCTATCCCCTGACCCATATTTCCCTATCCACACAGCCTTACCCCATCCATCCCTATCCCCTGACCCATATTTCACTATCCACTCAGCCTTGCCCCATCCATCTCTATCCCCTGACCCATTCATCCCTATCCCTTGAGCCCTGACCCATATCTCCCTATCCACTCAGCCTTGCCCCATCCATCCCTATCCCCTGAGCCCTGACCCATATTTTCCTATCCACTCAGCTTTTCCCCATTCATCCCTATCCCCTGACCCATTGATCCCTATCCCTTGAGCCCTGACCCATCTTTCCCTATCCACTCAGCCTTGCCCCATCCATCTCTATCCCCTGAGCCCTGACCTATCTATCCTTGTTCTCTTAGCTCTGTCCCATTCATCTATGTTCCCTCAGCCTCCCTCTTCCTCAATACTTCTCCATTCATGTGGGGCCAAACTAAAGAATAGCTCCAATAGGGGGTCGGAGGGCAAGCAGCCCTTCTTAGTTTTGGCCATACAATATATAGACCCCTGACCCGCGACTATCCACCGCAAAGGGGCCCACTGAGACCATGCCGCCCGAGGGCCCACATAAACCTGGAGCCGGCCCTGATGCTAACAGTCCACATCAATATAGCTGGACTAAACAGCAAGGGAGTTTCATATCAGGCAGCTATCATTCTTTGCCCTTGCACATGCTTATTTATATTGATATTTTAATAACATTTTTTCTTTGGGTTCTTGCTAGTTTTTATAGCTTGTTGTATTTGTTTCATTTCCCATCATCATGTAATGTGTTGTCCATTGTATATCAATATTGTGGATTTACACATATGTTGTGACACTTTATTATACAGATATGTCTTATTACTGAATGGATCATGAATCATCATTTGGCCCTGAGCAACCATATTTACAAGACTATAATCAGTATAATCATATAACCAGTGTAGATATTCCCTCAATTTTGTGGCTATGGCTTTCATTGATTTTAACAATTTTCCCATATAATGTACTGATTTTACTCAGTTCTTTGGCTTCAGCGATGTGGGCTATTTTCCTTTGTTAGTTAGATAGACAGTTGGAACACAGAGACAGAGGACAGAGCTGAGTGGCTGAAAATGGTGGCTCCTTTAAGGCTTTCGTATCCAAATTGCCCTGCTCACGTGCACTTCCCAGGTTAGGTATAAAATGGTCTGAGTGGCTGTCAACCCTCCTTTGTTTTTTTTAATTTGTGCAGGAACATGGGGTGTGGGGTCTAGGCTGTACTGCAAGGTCTTCGACCCTTCCACCCCATGGCTTGCACTTGATGTTATAGGGCAACCTCAGGTAAGCCTGCTCCCAATTTATCTATTGCACTGTATGTCCCAAATGGGGCTCTCAGAGATTAGAGTTAGGACTGCACCCCACAGAGGCACCTTGGCGCTGGTGATGCAGCTTAAGCTACTTCTGCATATGTGTGTGACTGAGTCCTCTGTTTTTAACGGGGAGGCCGATTCATTAATAGCGCCAGGTAGCGACAGATGAGCGCCAGTAGCGTGATTTTCACAGCGCCCGCTAGTATTCGCTGTGCTTGGCCGTTGTTCGCTTGTTGACAGCGACTCAGTCGGTGTGCGGTAATGTTGAATACGGGGTTAGGAGTCGCTGTTTCACAGGTTCCGCGCTGTATGGGTGCGCCTGACAGCGAATGGCCAGAGCGAACGGCTCCCAGCATATTCATTAACAAATCACGCTCCAAAAATTCTTGCGCTGTGAAATGCTTGTTTAAACCCCAGAGCGCTGGCGGCGATGGCTTAACAGTAGTTTTTAACCCCCAAACCACCATATTTTTTGATTCTAAAACTAAACAAGTTTTTCTAAACATTTTGTAATATGAATACATTAATATCAGACCTGTAATATCAATTCTGCAATTTTTACCTTAAAAAAAAAAAATAACATAAGTGGTCACAGAATTTTTGACATTTAAAAAAAAAAAAAAAAAAAAAAAAACATTCATATCAATGAATTATGAATAGTTAAAGTTAGCTCCATTGAAATGCATTGGACATCGCCAGGGAGCGACAGGTCATACCTGGCGCTGTGATGGGATTAGCAGCGGCGCTGTTCGTTGCAGTCCGCTACATGATGAATCCCGCGCTAGCTGACGCTCTCGCCGGCGCTAGCCTCATTTAGCGTGATAAATGCGTGATTGTGTCCGCCGCCTGGCGTTCTGGAGTCGGTAGCCGCTGATAGCTGGCGCTACCTGGCGCTAGTGAGACACTACCTGGCGCTATCGCTTGATGAATAAGGGCCCAAGTTTAGAGACAGGTTGTAGGTTGGTCTGCAAGCTAACAGGGTTGAGTGCTGCGGCTCCTTTAAGACTTTTGTATCCTAATTGCCCTTACATTCTAGGGGCATCCTGAATTAGGATTTAGGCAAAACTCCATCACTAGCAGAATCCACCCTGTTGCACCGCAAGATAAATCAAGTTCTTTAGGCTAATGTGTACATGCCATGCAGACACAAGAGCAGTTATGGCATAGTGGTTAAGAAACCAATATTGTGCCTGGAGGGTTGCAGGTTCGATTCCTGAACTGAAGTGCTCCTGAGCAAGGCATCTAACCTGCCAATTGCTCCCCTGGTGCCATGGTTTGGTGCACTCACTACTTGTGTTTGTCTCACTGCACAGATGGGTTAAAGAGGAACAAACACCCCCCTTGGGACTTAAAGCGGACCTTCACTCTGAATAAGAGTCTATCTTATATGTTTCCCACACCCTGTACATACAGGTTGTTCACATTAAAAATCATCCTACCTGCATCTACTGCATGTTATGAGCCTTTAAACCTCCAAGATGGCGGCTTATGGAAGCCACCATCTTATCAGGCAGCCTGCAAACAGGAAGTGCCTCCTGACTGGGCTGCTCTGCATTCTGGGACTGCTGACCTTTACCTGACTCCAGCTCTGCTCTGTCTGAGCAAAGCATAGTTATAATCCGCCCCCCTGTACCTTATCCCACTCTCCTCTCCTCAGTAAGTGTGATGCTTCTGAGTCAAGATGGCGGCGCCCGTATCCTAAATTCCTGAACAGAGTTGCAGTCCAGTGGGGAAAAGAATAATAAGTTAGTGACAAAAAACTTAAAATATATTAATTTTAGATGCTGGGGAACAGTTTTTTAAGAGTTTGGGCTTTTCATTAAATCATGCTGAAGGTCCGGGTTAAGACTCTTGGTGGGGTTGGTCCTGATACCCCGCTGTGTGAAACCCCCCAGGTTTACCCAATCCACTCACCCCCTCTACAAGCCCTTGCTGTATCTCCCTTGCCACATCCCTAACACGAATATCTAGACGCACAACCACGCCAGGCCCTTCTGAATGGCCAGGGTGGACATAACCACAACTGGAGCAGTGGGTGGTGATGTTGCCGGCGGTGCTTGCTCTATGCAGATTTCCATCACCCTGAGGTCAGTAGGGCAGGGAGGTACAAAACCAAAATTCATGGGTGTTGTTTCTCTTTGAATGTAGTGCGCAATGGCCATATATGCACATTAAAAAACATAAAACACCCACCTTGTGGACCGCAAAAGCAGAGGGACTGCAAACCTAGTAATAATAGCAGTTTTTCCTGATTTGGGGATTCTTTTTAATGTCTGCATTGATGCCCCAGTGGTGCAGGGATGGCTCAACCTCCGGTCATTTTTGACTGGTAACCTACTTTAATTATCACTTGTAACAGGGTGGTAGTTTATCCACCGCCACTGGTAAGGGCTTAATAATTTGAGTGTTAATGGTTAGTGTAGAGTAGTGTTTGTGGGGCAGGGAAGCTTTAGTTGCTGCTGCCCTCTCTTGACCTCTATGTTGATTGGTTCTTGGGCCCTATATAAAGGGGACCCAGGAAGTGTGAGATGTCTGATGTCAAGGAGCAGAGCATAAATGCAATGGAGATGGAGACAAGTGCTGAAGGAAGAAAAACTGTCCAGTACCCTCTCGGAATGGGATGCTGAGGGAGCACTCCAAAATCATTTGCTACCTTAAGGGGCCTTGAGGGTCACTGGGCTTAGTACCCCTTGTAAAGGTGAGAGGGAGGAACTCCTAGTTGGACTCCTGAAAGGCGGACAGTGTAGGAGCCAAGCAGCTGGAAGTGGGTACCTCACCAGAAGATCCCTACATGCCAGATACCCCTTTTGTTTTGAGGTGTCCAGAATAAAGCGGGGACACAGACTTGGTTGGTTTTGTTGCTGCACCATGGATGACCTTGCAAGACCACCAGAGAACCTGAGGAACTGAATGAGTACCTACATCCCCTGGGCCTCAGAGGTCACCCCATGGAGAGTGGGTCAAGTTCTGAGTCAGCCCATACCTCTTCCTATATGAAACTGCATCCCAAAGTATGTGGTTGCCCCCCTACAAACTCACATCACAAGATATTTATTATAATCCCTGGATAATCTGCTAGCCTTCTGGTAATAGTGTGGGGTGGCCTGTTCCTACCCTGCCAAATGATCTGGGGACAGATTAGGTTACAAGCCATTATGGGCAAAGGCATCTGTGCTGGGGCAATTAATGACTGACCTGGAGACAGTGGGTCACACTGTTAGCTCATCAAAAGGACTATGGGGGTTATTTAAGAAAGGATAGCATCAGGTAGCGCCTCGTAGCGGCAGGCAGCGTCTGGTGAACGCCGGGCGCTGTACGCCAAACCACATTTAAGTAAACGCAAATCTGGTGAGCGCCTCCAACAGAGCCATGTAGTGTCACATGTATTATTACAGGCAGCTCAGCGTATAGTGCCGAAGCTCTAGCTTCCAGAGCACCAGGTATTACCTTTCGCTCAGTGTTGCTCTCCCATACATTTCAATAGCCTTTCATTTGCTTGTGTTTAAACAGCGTGTTTGACATTTTTTAATTTGTTTTTTTTTTTTGCTCCAATCATTGTGTGACGTCTCCTGGCTGCAAACAAACATTTTTAGAAACTTTTTTGACTTTCTATATTTTTATGCAGAATTGTGATTACAGGTCTGACACTAAAAGTGTTAATGTCACAGTGTTAAAACAATGTCATTCCATGTGTTTTTGCTTTGTTACTGTTGTATATGTGTTCAAAAACAAACAGACAAACACAGCGTCTAGCGCTCTATGCTACAGTGCCCAGCTTTAGAGTGCCGACACTGTGTGTGTGTCCTTTTTTGATAAGTATGGTGTGGAGCGCTGAGAGTCGGTCGCACTGAGCTGGCGCTACCTTTCGCTCCCTGCAGTGCCCAACATACATCACATTCGTCAATGTGGGCCAGGTTACTACAGCGACTGAGGTGCTCTGTTACAGCGCCTGATACATGTTTACAGCACCTACTAGTGGTCGCTCTAAGCGCCGCTATACAGACGCTCATCTGCCGATACCTGGCGTTAGTAGTGAATCAGCCTCCTTGTATTTATCATCAAGCAGCGCTTAGGTTAGCCTTTAGGTGCAGCCTATAACTGGCTGTATGATGGGTATCTATCACCACTGGCAGTCAAAAAGTTAAAATGCTAAAGTCATCCAGAGATTGTCACGACATTCCAGAAATATTATTTTGGTATTTTTCAGAGCTTGCTGTCCTTGTAACCCCTGTTTCTATGACCTTGGGAAGCACGAGACACATTACATAAAACAGGCGTGCGCAGTGGAATGCTTCTTTGCAAAACTAGTATAACAATAGATGACCTATAAAAATATTAAAGGAAAACTGGGGGTAAAAAATAAAATCCTGCATTTAAAATTCCATCCTCCAACATCCCCCTATAGCCCAATAGTTAATGTATTTATCATTTTTGTACCCTTTCATTTTGCTGTCTTGGCTAGCGCTCTCCCTAGACCAGCGGTCCTCAACCTGTGGGTCGGGCCCCCGGCGGGGTTCGAACGACCAAAACACGGGGGTCGACTAAAGCCATCGGAAAATACATATTTCCGATGGCTTTAGCCGCTGAGAAGTCGCGCTACCGTCTGCAGCAGCGCTATTCAGCTGGAACACACGCCGTTATGGATGCGCGTTTCAAACTGAATGCCTGCGCACATGCGCAGATGTGATTGCATCATCTGTCCGGGGCCTAAGGGGCGGGGGAAGCGCTCCACAGTCCATAGCAGCGCATTACGCGTGTCCGGCGCTTGCTGACATCATCAGTGGGCGGACGCAGGAAGTGCCGGAGGACAGAAGCCTAGGAGGCGGAGAGGCAAGAGAGCCTGCGAGATAGCCTGCTGGTGTTAAAAAGGTTAATAATGTAAAAACAGTACACACACCATACACACAATACTGTGTAAGTGTAAGGTGCTTTGTGTGCAATCATTACACAGTACACAAAGCAGCTTACACTTACACAAAGCACCAGACATTTACACAGTGTCTTATACTATAAGAGACCACTACAAGATGTAGTTCACACTGTTCCCCAATGCATAATTATCTCCCATATCTACCACTATTTTCCCATATTCTGAATGAGGAAACTGCTGAAATCAGTGGTTTCTGGCATTGAATCCACCTCCTATTGATTTCATTGTGAGTGCAGCGGATTTTGTGGAAGAGAGCTCCCAAGAATCTCGAGTTACCACACAATCCGCCGTAGCCTCCTATTAATTTCAATAAGAGGCAGAGAAATTACAGTTTCCGACACATGCTATGCCATGGTGAAATGTTATTTATTGGAATTAGTAATAAATATTTCTCAACATAAAATTAAATATTGTTTTTGTGATTAATCGCTATGTTTAAATTATGTTTGATTTGTAGCAATGAGAATACATAATGCATATCAGGTATTTACATTCCGAACCATAACTGTAGCAAAATTATAGTTTTGAAGTAGCCACCAAAATTATTTTTTGGTTTGGGGTCACCGCAACATGAGGAACTGTATCGCGGGGTCACGGCATTAGAAAGGTTAAGAACCACTGCCCTAGAGGCTACTTGTGTATTATAATGGAAGCACTCATTAAAGTGAACAAAAACCCAGGATTTCTACTATACCAGGTTTTGGACCGTCCCCTCCCCCAGGGGCACGCCGGTTTGGGGTGCCCCGTTGTGTGAAATCCAGCTGTTCGCCCAGTAAACTCACCTCCCCTCGGTCGAATGGTGCATGCGCTGCCTCTCGTCCAATTAGCTTCTCTGGCCATGCATATTAATGTGTGGCTGGAGAAGCTAATTGGAATCCCAGCCATACACATCGGCAACGAGAGGCATAACTCAAGCTGTGCATGGCCACGTTGCGGCGGCCATGGCAGTGTCTAGCTGAAAGAGGATGTGAGTGATCCCATGCATGCGCCGTGGGCTGGTTGGAAGCATAAGAATTGGGGGTGAACAGCGGGGTTTCACACAGCAGTGCATCCCAGTTCGGGATGCTTCAGGAAGGATCTATGAGACTCCAAGGCAGGTTTTGGTCCACTTTAAAATCCGTAGTGTAGGCATGTTTGCCATGTTGAACATGGTGTGGACCTTAAAAGGGATCGTGGACTAAAAACAGTACTTACCTTTTTGTCCTCAGAAGCTCCACACTGGATATTCGGTGTTCCCCCACAGTTTTTCCGCCCAGCTTTGGCTCCTTCATACTTACTGAGGGGAGGGCGGAATCAGCATATTTCAACATGGCGGCCTCGCATGGCGGCATCCATCAAGTCTTGTTTCTGCTTCCACACCTCTACTACATTAATTGGAATGGGGAGGACGTGCCATAGTGGGTTTGGAATGCACCACCTGGGCATGCCCCCTAACACACCAACTGTTTAGTGAAATAGAGGGGGCATGCCCCGGTGGTAGCCATCTTGGATGCTGCCATGTCTGCTCTGCGCTGGAGGATGGATGGAATTGCCATTATCTGCAAGTATGTAGACAGAGGGAACAGGAATGGCAGTGCATGGTACATCCACCTGAACCACTGCAGGGGTGGACTGGCCAAATGGAAGATGAGAAAAATTCCAGTAAGGTCGTAGTGCCAAGGTCAGGCCAAATATCTGCTAAATTACCTTATATGTCCCAAAAGTGTTGCAAAGAGGACTACCAATCAGTGGCGGACTGGGGCCAAAATTCAGCCCTGGATCTTACCACCCCTTGACCGGCCTGAGACCTCCTTGCTGTGGCCCCCCTAACCATGATGCTGGGGCTATAGCAATGGGGGCTGGGGTTGTGGGGCTGGGTACAGTGGGCTGAGAGGGAGACTAAGGGGCAGGCGTTGAATTTGGATGTTATAGGCAGCAGCCCAACTGGCTCCGAAGCAGAGTGGCCCACCAGGCATTGTCCCGGGTCTCCCTATGCTCAGACTGCCTATCAGTGGCAGACTGGGGCCAAAAATAGCGCCTGGTCGGCTCAAAACATCCCCGTTGAGGCCCTCAACCATGATGCTGGGGCTTTGTCATTAGGGGCTGGGGATTCCTTGGCTTGTGGGTACAGTGGGGCTGAGAGGGAGACTAAGGGGCAAGGATTGAATGTGGGTGACAAAAGCAGCAGCCCAACAGCACTCAAACAGTGGGGCCCACCGGGCATTGTTCCGGGTCTCCCTATGCCAGTCCACCCCTGCTACCAATTTTAGCATGACTGCGTCTGTGCCTCTCACTGGACAGTGTAACAAACTGGACCATGGCCTGCTGTTACATCAAAACAAGCCGGTTACTGTTACATTGTAAAACAGCCAGATGCGGGTGACTTGTTAAATTGTCACAGCGGGATGAGGTCCTGCTTGTTACATTGTACAGTGTGAAGCATTTCCATGGTAGCATGGAATGCAGCAATCACCATGCATGTAGCTGGAACGTGCGCAGTATAAATGACGCCAACTCTAGCAAACGCTAAGGCCCTTATTTATGAAGGAATAGCGACAGGTAGCGACTGGTGAGCTGCTGGTAATGACGGGCCCCGCCACGAGAACGCCGGCTCCCCACCACAATCACACATTTATCAAGCCAATCCTGCTTAGCGACTGAGATAGCGCCATATAGCGACTCATTCATCATTATTCCAGCCTCAGCCCACAGCGCCAGCGTCCGACCTTGAACAGCGACAGCGTCCGACCTTGAACCTCTCGCTACCTGGCGCTCTCCAGTGCATTTCAATGGGACAATCTTTAAATATTCATAATTAATTGTTATTAATGTTTTTTTTTTTTAAATGCGAAAAATTCTGTGACCACTTCTGCCATGTTAGATATTTTTTTTTTAAGGAAAAAAAAAAAAATAATTTGTGCAGAATTGATATTACAGGTCTGATATTAATGTATTCATATTACAAAATTATTTAAAAAACTTGTTTTTTTGGGTTTCCAAAAATATGGTTGTTTGGGGGTTAAAAAACTACTTTTAACCCATCGCCGCCAGCGCTCTGGGGTTTAAACATGCATTTCACAGCGCGAGAATTTTTTGAGCGTGATTTGTTAATGAATATGGTGGGATCCGGTCGCTAGGGCCAGTCGCTATCATGCGCTCCCATACAGCGCAGAACCTGTCAAATAGCGACTCGTCACCCCGTATTCAACATTACTGCACACCGACTGAGTCGCTATCAACAACCGAACAATGGCCAAGCACAGCGACTATTAGCGGGCGCTGTGAAAATACCGCTACAGTCGCTCAACTGTCGCTACCTGCCGCTATTAATGAATCGGCCTCCCCATATTAGGGGAGAAAATACGCCCAAGCCATGCACTGTATTGGCTCCAGGGGCCGGTAAGTAGTGATGAGCCAGAGCAGGGCCAATCTTGTTCAGAAGCCATAATCAGATTCTGCCCTCTGGCCAGATAGTCTCTGGTATTCAGCATACAATATCCCCGACCACCACACGTGAACAGGTATAACCGACAGTTTAAAAATAAAATAAAATGTTTAAATAAAAAAAAGAACTCACCTTTGCTTCTTCTGCCTTCACCTGTCCCCTGCCAGGCGACATCCTCTCTCCTGGTTGATACTGCAGCCACCCTTCCAGTATCTGTATTGTGCCAGCATCTTCAGGTGGCATGCTGAATAATCTGAGCCAGATCTTGTCGGTATCCGGGATAGGGCGAGCCAGAGCGAATCTGCAAGAATCAGCCCGGGTTCGAAGCCCAGGGAAATTTTTTGCATTTGTATCTTAATTTTTTTTTGTATTTAATATTTTTTTGTATTTAATTTGCATTTATTTGTATTTATTTTTTTTTTTGTATTTGTATTGTGCCAGCATCTTCAGATGGCATGCTGAATAATTTGAACCAGATCTTGCCGGTATCCGGGATTGGGCGAGCCAGAGCGAATCTGCAAGAATCAGCCCGGGTTCGAAGCCCAGGGAAATTTTTTGCATTTGTATCTTAATTTTTTTTTGTATTTAATATTTTTTTGTATTTAATTTGTATTTATTTGTATTTATTTTTTTTGTATTTGTATTGTGCCAGCATCTTCAGATGGCATGCTGGATAATTTGAACCAGATCTTGCCGGTATCCGGGATGGGGCGAGCCAGAGCAAATCTGCAAGAATCAGCCCAGATTCAAAGCCCAGGTTAATTTTTTGTATTTGTATCCTAATTTTTTTTTGCATTTAATTTATATTTAATTTTTTTTTGTAGTTGTATTTCATTTTTATTTGTGTTTAATTTTTTTTGTATTTAATTTGTATTTATTTGTATTAAATTTTTTGTATTTGTATCTTCATTCATTTTTTTGTATTTGTATTGTACCAGCATCTTTGGGTGACATGCTTTATAATTTGAACCAGATCTTGCCCGGTATCCAGGATGGGGCAAGCCAGAGCTAATCTGCAAAAATCACCCCGGATTCAAAGCCCTTACCAGTAAGGTGGGTAAAACTCCAGGTTGATTTTTTGCCCCAGTCTGCTCTGTTTGGCAGGGTCAAACTCCCGGAGCAAAGGCTTTCATGAAGATGGGAGCTGAATTCCTTAAAGTGGACCAAAACCCACCCTGGAGTCTATGAGACTCTAGATTCAGGATGCCCCGCTGTGTCAAACCCCACAGGTTGCCCGAAAACTCACCTTCTTTCCTGGTCCAATGGTGCATGCGCAAGCAGCAGCCGCATCCCCGCTATCCCTTTAGCAGGGTGCGTGCCCGCGTCAGGCATTTGTGAATGGATGACGCGGGCATGCTCCCTGTTAAAGGGTAGCGGGGGATCCCGCAGCCAGCGCGCACAGATCCACTTGCCTTAGACAAGCTTTTGGACAAAGGGGTGGGAGCGGGTCCGAGCGCACTTACTGAACAAGAGGCTGTGCATGTCCCATAGGATCAAGGAAGGGTGAGTGAGATTGGGTGACCTGGGGAGTTTCACACAGCAGGGCATCCCGATCGGGGTGCCCGGGAGGGCAAAGACCGAAACCCAGGATAGTCAAGATCCTGGGTTGTGGTCCACTTTAAATAAGTATGTTTTGAAGAAAGTAACCAGCTGCTTGGGAGGTAAAGTGAATATCCTGTTTTTCTGGTAACAAATGTCATTTAGGCCCTTATTTAAGAAGGGATAGCGTCAGGTAATGGCTGGTTAATGACAGGTAGCGACAGGTAGCGACTGGGGAACGCCGGACACGGCACGCAATTTCACATTTATCAAGCAGAATCTGTTTAGCATTTTCACAGCCTCAGCGAACAGCGCCAGCGTTCAGCCTTGCACAGCGCCAGGTATGACCTCTCGCTACCTGCCGCTCTCCCATACATTTCAATGGACGATCCTTTTCTTCTCTTTAAACGGGGTTTTTTTTTTTTTTTTTCTAAAAAATCACAAATAATTCTGTGACCTCTTCTGGCATTGAAATAGCAGTTTTTTCATAATTTTTAAATTTTTTATATATTTCCTCAGAAATGACATTACAGGTCTGCCATTAAAGTGTTCATGTTACAATGTTGTTACAATGTAATTCCATATGTTTTCGCTTTGTTACTAGTTGATAGATGCTTGAAAACACACTTTAAACACACCGCCTCCTGCGCTCTGGGCTTCAAACAACTATTTTTCAGCGCCGGAGATTTGTGAAGCTGTTTTTTTGCTGAATATGGTGTGAGTCGGTCGCTATGAGCAGTCGCTAACATGCGCTCCCATACAGCGCTGTACTGGTCAAATAGCGACTCCTCACAATGTATTCAACATTACTGAACAGTGACTATAAAGTAGCGACCCACGGCCGAGCACTGCGACTACTAGCGGGCGCTCTGAAAATGCCTGCTACAGACGCTCATCTGTCGCTACCTGCCGCTAATGATGTCTCAGAAAGAACAGTGCACTGGTCCACATATAGGGATGTTTCTCTATTGCAGTGCAATTCCAATGAGGATGGAATTGTGGGAGAATGTAAATTCAGCATGTTATAAGGTCAGATGCAAGTGCCTATAATATATTTTACTATCAATTCAACATATGACATCATCAAAGCAATTGTTATCACTTTTGATGAAATAAGTGGGATGGACGATTATTCAGCGCTTGCGATCAATAGCTGCAATTCAGGCTTCCTGCTGAACAGCTTCATTATATCTATAGCATAAACATCAATATGACACCCTATAATTTCACCCGTAGTGTACAAAATGATTCCCACTCTTTTCTCTTCAGAACTCATCTCAACATTTTCCATATTTTTTTGAATACTATTATTATCTTGAAAGTGTCTGTATATTGTATATCTATTTGACTATAATAATAAATGCTGGCTAATCTTGCAGTGGTCCAACGACAGCTGTGGGAGTATTAAGAACCACGCTCACATATTGAGGTGCACAATGAGAGTTTTAGGTAGGGATTTGTCAGGAACATATAAAAGTGTGTTGTTATTCCCATTTTGGTCAGTAGATGGGAGTTACATAGGCCCTTATTTATGAAGGAATAGCGACAGGTAGCGACTGGTGAGCGGCCGGTAATGACGGGCCCCGCCACGAGAACGCCGGCTCCCCACCACAATCACACATTTATCAAGCCAATCCTGCTTAGCGACTGAGATAGCGCCAGATAGCCCCTCATTCATCATTATTCCAGCCTCACCCCACAGCGCCAGCGTCCGACCTTGAACAGCGCCAGGTATGACCTCTCGCTACCTGGCGCTCTCCAATGCATTTCAATGGAACAATCTTTAAATATTAATAATTAATTGTTATGAATTTTTTTTTTTTTTTTTTTTTAAATGTGAAAAATTCTGTGACCACTTCTGCCATTTTAGATAATTTTTTTAAGGTAAAAAAAAAAATTGTACAGAATTGATATTACAGGTCTGATATTAATGTATTCATATTACTAAATTATTTAAAATACTTTTTTTTTTTGGTTTCCAAAAATATGGTGGTTTGGGGGTTAAAAAACTACTTTTAACCCATCGCTGCCAGCGCTCTGGGGTTTAAACATGCATTTCACAGCGCTTGAATTTTTTGAGCGTGATTTTTTGATGAATATGGTGGAAACCGGCCGCTCTGACCAGTCGCTATCATGCGCTCCCATACAGCGCGGAACCTGTCAAATAGCGACTCCTCACCCAATATTCAACATTACGGCAAACTGAGTCGCTATCAACTACCGAACAACGGCCAAGCACAGCGACTACTAGCGGCGCTCTGAAAATGCCGCTACAGTCGCTCAACTGTCGCTACCTGCCGCTGTTAATGAATCGGCCTCTAAATGTTATTTTCTTCTAAATAATCATCTAAGCCTTTTTTGAAGCTGTCAGCAGTTGATGCTGTAACAAGCTTCTGCAGGGATTTATAGTTCTTATGGTAAAGAATGATTGTAGACTGAATTTCTTTTTTTCTAGTAGAAGGGAATGCCCCTTGTCTTCAAAGAGGATTTTATCTCTATTCTGTCTAACAACAAATGTAAGACAGAATATTATTCATTCTGCTGGAATCTAGGTGTAGGCCTCCCCTTTAGTCATGAGCCAGGTGGCATACGATTTGGAGCCTGGTGGCATAAGATTTGGAGAACAACAGGTAACTGCTAGGATTGTTTGGGAGCTTCTTGGAGGGAAACTGAAGGCAACATTGCAGGAGAACATAGGTTTTATAAAGAGAAGCCAGAGGGAGATACAGAAGAGAGATCATCCATAACCAACCAAAGGGGAAGACTGGAGTAGCCTCCTGTGTAAGATGGTTGGTGGGGCTACTACAGAGACAAGGCCCGGGTGCAGTTGGAAGTAGTAGGAGAACTTGACTGTAGTGAAGCAGAGCTGCGCTGAGTTGCAGAGAAAGTGTGAAGACTGAGGTGCAGGGAATCCATGCAGATAGGAGGATTCTGGTGGGAGAGAGAGAACTCAGGGGGGTCCTGGCATTGGATGTGACAGAGGAAGTGCCCCTTAGGAGTAGGCAGGATCCAAAGGGACCAACAGACTGCAATGGTGGTGAGAATCTGGTAAGGTGTGACTGCCCCTGTATGAGGCCCCTGCCCTGCATTGACTGCTGTGTGAGGGAGAAGCCCTTGTGTTGGGGAGCGGTACATGGGCCTGGGTGCCTGGTGAAAAGAAGCTCCCTGTGTGTGTTAGTGGCTGACAGCCCGACAGCCCCTCCACTGGTGTTGGGCAATACTGCTTCCCAGTCTGGGATACCACATAGAAGGTCTCCACTACGAGGGGGTCCTCAGTTCAAAGTGGGGTGGTCCCTCCTGAATCTCCTTCTGCAAAAAGGCCTATGATAATTTATGAAATATGATGCTGTCTGGCCCTCGTGCTGAAATGTTCTGATAAACAAATGTACATGTGTTCTATTCTGATGGACCCTGATTAACCCTTTCACTGAAACGTCCTTATGAATCAAGTGTGCCTGTGTTTGCTTTCTACCAGCGATGCCAGTTTTTTTGCCTTTAAATTGTGAATCTGACCGTGATGTAGATTAAAGCATTAAACTTTCATTTCATGACCCTGCACTGATAAAACAAGCTGATGCTTTCATTTATCCTGCTTGCTGTTGAGTGTCTGCTGATACACCATCTTGTCATCTCCCCATGTTGCGGTCCCATTACCTCTTACCCTCGGCTACCATACCTGTGTGCTGTGACTTTTGCCCTTATTCATCAAGCGATAGCGCCAGGTAGTGTCTGACGAGCGCCAGGTAGCGGCAGCTAACGGCGACTACCGACTCAAGTACGCCTGGCGGCGGTCACAATGACGCATTTATCAAGCAAAATGAGGCTAGCGCCGGCGAGAGCGACGGCTAGCGCGGCATTCATCATGAAGCCGCCTGGACCGAACAGTGCCGCTGCAAATTCCCTCACAGCGCCAGGTATGAGCTGTCGCTCCCTGGCGATGTCCAATGCATTTCAATGGAGCAATCTATAATTATTCATAATTAATTGGTATTAATTTTTTTTTTTTTTTTAAATGTCAAAAAATCGGAGACCACTTCTGCAATGTTAGGATTTATTTTTAAGTAAAAAAAAAATTTAAAAAAAAATTGTGCAGAATTGATCAAACAGGTCTGAGATTAATGTATTCATATTACAAAATGATTCTAAACACATGTATAATGTTACATTCAAAAAATATGGTTGTTTAGGGGTTAAAAACTAGTTAATACACATCGCCGCCAGCGCTCTGGGGTTTAAACAAGGAATGGACAGCGACAGCACATTCGGAGCGTGATTTGTTAATGAATATGAAGCTAGCCGTTCGCTCTGGCCATTCGTTGTCAGGCGCTCACATACAACGCTGAACCTGTGAAACAGCGACCCCCCAGCCCGTATTCAACATTACCGCACACCGACTGAGTCGTTGTCATCAAGCTAACACCGGCCAAGCACAGCGAATACTGGCTGGCGCTGAAAAAATCACGCTACAGTCGCTCATCTGTCGCTACCTGGCGCTATTAATGAATCGGCCTCCCCGTCTAAGAGAGTTGACACCATGACGTGTTGCATTGCAGCCAAGTTAACCTTGATTTCTACTACTGCTGGAACAATTAAAGCTGACCCTAATACTACCGTTACACAGTTAATAAGAGTTAGCAAGTAGTTAATGGGAACTCTGGAGTTGACAGCGCCATTAACTTTAATTGTCTACCTTTCGGGGTGATTGAAAATTTACATCCAATTGCTGAACCACTTCTAGAAAAACTCACCTTTCCATGGCCCTACAGCGCATGTCCAGGCTTTTGTCCAAACAGAGGTGTTTGCCATGCATATATATGTTCGGCAAGTGGCTCTATTTACAGCAATCGAGAGCGTAAGTGGTCAAATTCACAGCATGTCCCCGCCCCCAGCCATTCAGCCGGAATGGGGGGGGTCACAAAGTGGGGCATCCTGATTTGGATTCCAGGTCTGGCTGCAATGGGTCTTATTCCACTTTAACCCTGGTTCATGATCCATGCCTAAATCCTTGTGTGGGATCCCTGACTTAATCCCTTTTGTTGGTTCCATGCCTTAATCCCTGTGTATGATCCATTTCCTAATCTCTGGTAGATCCATTATTTAATTGTTGTGCATTTTAATTCTTTCATCCTTGTGTATGATTCATGCCTTAATCCTTGGTTATGCTCCATGTCTTAATCAATGTGCATGATCTATGCCTTATCACCTGTGACTCAATGCTTTAAACTCTGTACAATCCATGTCAACCCCTGTTTATGATCCATGCCAACCCCATCCCTATGTATGATCCATGCATTAATACCTATGTATAAACCATGTCATAATCTTTGTCAATAAACCATTTCTCAATCGCTGTGTAAAATCCATTCTTTAATCCTTGTGTAGGAACCATATGTTAATCCCTATGTATGAGCCATACATTAATCCCTGTGTATGATCTATGTAATAATCTTTGTCGATAAACCATTCCTCAATGCCTGTGTAAAACCCATTCTTTAACCCCTGTGTAGGAACCATGTGTTAATCCCTGTGTATGATCCATGCATTAATCCCTGTGTATGATCCATGCATTAAGCCCTGTGTATAATCCATGCATTAATCCCCGTGTATGATCCATGCATTAATCCCCGTGTATGATCCATGCATTAATCCCTGTATAGGAACCATGTGTTAATCCCTGAGTATGATCCATGCATTAATCCCTGTGTATGATCCATGCATTAATCCCTATGTATGGTCCATGTAATAATCTTTGTTGATAAAGCATTTTTCAATCCCTGTGTAAGATCCATTCCTTTAATCCCTGTGTATGATCCATGCATTAATCCCTGTGTATTATCCAAGTAATAATCTTTGTCAATAAACCATGAGAAATAACTTTTGGTATCTTCTACTTTATCTTATTGAGGTGTGCTATAACCTTATAACTAACATTCAATAAACCATTCCTCAATCCCTGTGTATGATCCATTCCTTTATCCCATGTTACAATCACTGTGTATCATTTGTCCAGCCCTTTGAACAAGCTAAAATGAAATCACTGTGTGCTGTCATGAAGCAGCAATTGCTAGTTAGTCACTGTGTACGGTCCAGTATCTAGCAACTCTCTCCCTGTAGCCAATTACAAAGGAAAGGTGCAACACCACCAAACACATTATCACTATATACAACCCTTTCCCTCCTGCTGTTCTCTAACGTGCATTTCTTTTACATTTTTCCAGGGATATATCCTACACAAAGGTTTGATTGTGTTTCATTAATAGCCAGGGTGAATCGTTTTATGTAATTAAATGAGACCCTAATTAAAGGGAAACTTCGGTGCCAACATGATGAACAATGCAGCCAAGAGCATCTTGGCTACGGAGCTGTTTGGAAATACTACATTCCGATTGTGTTATTATTGGCTCTATCATCCCTAAACATACCCCCGAGACACCCCATGTGCCAGGATCTCTCATCCAGTCTGTGTAACAATGCCAGAATTCTACACCGAGCGTCCCGCTAGGAGAGCCGCCAATGCTGTGTATTAATAAAACAATAACACAACATCAACATTTCATGCTCAGCCCAGAACTGAGATTATTTATTAAGGCCAAGCAGGGACTGAGTCTGGCTACAGTATATGTAGTGGAAGAACTTACTTTCTTATTTTGGTAAAAGGGAGAATATAGATTTAGAAAGAGCTCACAGTCTATTTGAGGGAGGATACAGAAGGAGAAAAGCTTACAATCTATTAGGGTATAAGAGAGGATACAGAAGATGAAGAGCTTACAATCTATTAGGGTATAAGGGGGGTTACAGAAGGAGATGAGCTTACAATCTATTAGGGTATAAGGGAGGATACAGGAGGAGAAGAGCTTACAATCTATTAGGGTATAAGGGAGGATACAGAAGGAGAAGAGCTTACAATCTATTAGGGTATAAGGGAGGATACAGGAGGAGAAGAGCTTACAATCTATTAGGGTATAAGGGAGGATACAGAAGGAGAAGAGCTTACAATCTATTAGGGCATAAGGGAGGATACAGAAGGAGAAGAGCTTACAATCTATTAGGGTATAAGGGGGGTTACAGAAGGAGAAGAGCTTACAATCTATTAAGGTATAAGGGAGGATACAGAAGGAGAAGAGCTTACAATCTATTAAAGTATAAGGGAAGAAGGAAAGAGCTTATTATTAGGGTGTAGGGAAAGCCAGGCTTTTCCACCACCGCAATCTTGCCCTGTGGCACTTTTGAGATCGCCAATTGGCTGATCCCACCGCCAATCAGCGTTGGGCCGGCTTTCAAAGAAAACCCGGCTTTTCCACCATCGGAGCCACGCCCCCCAGCAAATTGCTGCTGTGAGGATTTGCAGCCGGCTGGCTGCATCCCTGGCACGTGCGGCCACAGAGAAGCTGGTGGACTCACAAGGATCAGGTAAGAACACTGCTGTCCCGGGGTTTCACACAGCGGGGCATCCAGTGTAGGACTCTCCAGGGGTAGGCTAGCAGACGGGCTAGGAACCGGTCGCATGGGGTTTCCATCCGCTTTAAACTTTAACATAGCTCAAAACAATATTAACATATTAACAGATAAATGTCCATTTGCCTACTTTTGAGGGGCACAACTCAACTTAAACCACAAAAAAATGTGGAAGCAGCCCTTATTTTGCCACATCCCAACCCTGGAAAATAATCGACTTCACCACTACCCCGGTGCCTACTCATCACCATAGCAACACAAGTGGATGGAGGACCCAACCAAATGCCTGCTGTGACAAAGGCAATCTCCGTCATTATTGACAACCTTCCCGACGTACAGACAAAATTCCAACTAGCGATCCTTCTTTATTTACATATAAATACATGTGCCACCTTTTTCCTACAGGGATGGGAGGGAGGGAATACTCACTAAAGTCCCAAAATGCAAAGAGAACCTTTTCCTTTACATTGCCCTTTATATACCCCCCTTCTATATCCATCCACACTCCTTAACCAATTAAACCCCCCCTTTCTTTTCTGAGCCCTGCAACCTTCCAGTCATACTGCTTGTACCCTAAACTCTCTGGCACTCTCCTGGCATCCTGCTATACAGTTCTCTACTCCTCTTTCAAATTCCTTAGACCTCAAGAAAAAGTGTATGCTTTGCTTTCTCCCTGAGGAAGTAACAGGTTTGCGTTACGATACACGTTGGCGGGTATGCTGACGGGGGGAGGCCCAGATGGTTCGTATAATAATTGATTATTTGTTATATGTTTTTCTGCTCATCCCGGCTGGTCTTCACAGTTTTTATAGGTAGTACTCTTTGCACAAGCACTTTAATGTATGTTTACAAATAGTGGAGTATATTGCATCATTTGCACAATTGTTTCATATTTCAATATAACATAGGGTGTGAAGATTGTTGGAATTTACTTTATGAAATTAGTGTTTTTTTCACTTGTCCAGCTGGTTTGTTTATCATGGTGTATTTATTTGAGGACACTGGCGCCCCGGTGTCTATAGTGTATATGTGTTTTTTAAATTGTCCATAGTGTTTTATTGTGTTTGTGGCTGTATATATACAAATAAAAGTTATTGCTATACTTGTATATTTACTTGGTGGTGCCGCTTATTGGAGAGCTGGGCATATTCTAGGGCAGGGGTACTCAACCACTTCTTGTAAAGGTCCATTTACAGGCATCTGGTGAGAGGCAAAGGTCCGGACGGGGTGCTGTCGGGGGGGTGGATAGTTAGAAATCAGCGCACTGGGGGCGGGTTGGGGGTGGATTATACCTTGCAATGCCACTTCCTGCACATGCAGTACTTCATATTGCAATGCTAAGTGTCAGGGAGTCATGAGACACTGTCAGGGAGACAAACTACATCGCCAATCCTGTCAGGGCAGGGGTCCAGAAATCTGGCACAGAGGTCCGCATTCGGACCCCGGTCCGCCAATTGAGTACCGCTGTTCTAGGGTATGTGGGGACCCTGCATTGGTTTGGTATTTATTGCATGTGCACAATTTATATGTTCAGCCAAGTGTGCACACCATACATATAGCTTTTATATACCCTTTTGTACTACAAATTGTTCTTTGCTATAAAGAGGTGTATTCATTATAGTGTGAAGAGGCTGTTTAATGTGATGGAGAGGCTCTCCATATTTAAATAAATAGGCCCCAAAGTAAAAAGTGTACTTATCATTTTCCAGTGGCCAATGCCAGTGAGCATGACCATATGTGTACGAGTGTCAGTTTCAGCTGCTTTGTGAAGTTAAATCTATTTGTTCTCACTTGTCTTTATGCTCTGCATCTATTTGTCTGCTGCCACAGTGACTCTACCAAATGCCTATTGACAGGGGCGTACTGGGATTGAAAAATGGACCAGGATAGTCATACCGGTCCAGTATAGTATGTTACTTCACATGTATCTCTATACACAATTGTTTCGCACTATAAGACGCACCAGACGACAGGACGCACCTTGAGTTTTGAGGAGGAAAATAAGAAAAAATAATATTTTGAACCAAATGGTGCGCTAAAAACTAAAAAAGAACCTAATAGCAGACAGTGTGAACATCCTCCCCCGCACAAAAAACCCTGACAACAGGCAGTTTGCACAATCCCCCCAATCACCCCATAACACATAGTATACAGAATACCCCCCAATCACCCCATAAAACACACACAATTTTTCTGGTGATCATGGATGTCCGTAGAAGCTGATTGGAGAACAGCCGCACCTGCACTGTGGGCTTGTTGGAAAGGTAAGAAGAGCAGGCCACTGGCAGAGTTTCATGCAGCAGGGCATCCCACATTTTCTCTTTCTTGTGTCTTTTGTTCCTCCTGGTGGGGGCATTGTGATTTGGGACGCACACAGCAGGGCCCAGAGGCCCATAGTGCTATGTTTGTAGTCAACCTTAGTTTTTTTTTTGCCCTTGGATTATCCAGGTACTTTTATGTCCACAGCTAGGAAGGAGCTTTAGACTTTTGCATTGCTCAACCATTGATGTTCGTTAACAAAAACACAAAAACATGTGGTGGATTTTTTTGTTATACCCCTTACTATTAAATCATGCCTGCTTCTTCATTAATGTGGACACCCTCCTGGGCAACTTTGTTTTATAGTGTGCCCTGGTCCGTGGCACCCTAGCATATACCCTTTCCCCCAATGGTAAATCTGGCCGGTAAGATAAATTAGAGCTTCAGAATCAGATTTATTTTGCCAGGTACATAGTTCACACTCATACTATTTGTTGATGAATATTAAGAAATAGGGAATAGGTTCCCTGAAGGAAGAGAAGTACAAGTGGCAGTATAGAGATTTAAAGAGTCCTAGTCTAAGAAGTTGAGAATAGCGTGAGATAACGTTAGCATGTAGAGTTGTAATACAGGAGGGGAAAGTACCTGGTGGATGTATGAAGCATAGATTAAAACACGAGGGACTTCCTTTGACAGGTGCCTCCCACCCAACATCTAGTAAAGGAAAGGAAAAGTGACTTAGGTTAGTACATGAGGGGGAAGTAACTTGAGATAGAAATTCCTTGTAACAGGTGCTGAGGCCATCCAGGCTGCAGGAACATATGGAGCATAGGAGTCAAATGTGAAGGATGTTGTAGTGGAGAGGTGCTGGGATATATGGATGGCAGCATGCATGAGGGGGAACCGGATTCATCTAAAGGGAGGGGGAATGGGACATATGGGTGACCCCAACAGACAACGAGAGCAGTCTCGTTACAGGTTTAGCTCTTTACAGTCACCACCAACAGCACAGCAGGGTAGGACGCCGGACGCCGCCTCCAGCTGCCTGATGGTCCTTTGAATGACTGATCCCCGTGTTGCAGTCGGCATTTACCCGGCTGCTTGGTCAGCTGATCGACTGCTGTCAGCCATCTCCACCAGAACTCCACATATCGCCCCTCTCCTGCACCTGCCAAGGTATTCTCTGCATGCGCCTAGTTTCACAGTTGCTTCTTGTGCAATTTTGGGGTAGTTTAAGATGCAGAAGGTGGGGAGCGGAAGAAGTAGAAAAGGCATCCCATTTAGGGAGCCTTCCACAATGGCTGCAATACAAGGCGCCATCTTGATTTTGACGTCTGCTGCCAGGTGCCAGGGTGCCAGGTATCTGGACACTCTCTGGCGCAAATTTAGGTGCCACGGATCTGGAACCTTTAGTTTAGCTTTTTGTGCCACAGCCCAAAAGCCTATTTGACCAAAAAGTATTTTGGGTTAGGGTACCATGGACCTGAGCCCTCCTTGGCATAAAGTGAAGGTGCAATGAACTAGGACCCTGGGTGTTACTGGCCTGGACCCTTCATGTACTCAAACTAAACCTGGTCTTTTGTGCCATGGACCTAGGCCCTCCATAGCAAATGCTAGGGAGCCACAGGCCTATACCCCCATTGCACAAATTTAGGGTAGGTTAAGGTGTCATGGATCTTGACCTTCCCTGGCACAAAGTTAGGGTGGGCTAGAGCGCCACATACTTAGAACCCTCATGGTACAAATTAAGGCTGAGCCAGGGTGCCACAAATCCAAACTTTCTATGGCACAATTCACGGTGGCTTAGGGTTCCAGAGATCTGGACCCTTCTTGGCACAATGTTATAATGAATTAGGGTGACTCGGCTTAAAGTTAAAGAGGATCAAAAGCCTTGTGGATGTTTTAGACTCCAGGGTCGACTGATTTCCTGTCCCCCAGATCTCCTTGTTTACTCACTTCACCAGAGGATCCAGAGGATTTCATACAACAGGGCATCGCAAATTGGGATGCCTCAGGGATGAGGAGCCTTCCCTATCACAAACTAAAGGTGGGTTAGGTTGCCACAGACCTGGATCCTGCCTGACACCGACTAAAGGCGGGTTAGGGTGCCACAGACCTGGACCCTCCTTGGCACTTAGGATGGGTTGGGATGGATGGCTGGGTGATGGTGAGGAAGGGAGTGTTCTAGACTTAGGATGCCTCAGGGATGAGGAGCCCTCCTTATCAAAAACTAAGGGTGGGTTAGGTTGCCACAGACCTGGACCCTCCCTGGCACAAATTAAAGGCGGGTTACGGTGCCACAGACCTGGACCCTCCTTGGCACTTAGGATGGTTTGGGATGGATGGATGGCTGGGTGATGGTGAGGAAGGGAGTGTTCTATTTATTGCTCTGATGGTGGTCCTGCCTGTTACCCACCCCCACCATTTAGGGCCCCTGTGCCTCCAAGTATCCCTGTATAATTTTCCAGCCCCAAAAAATGCCCTTCCAGCATAATAAAGCTCTAGGCCTATATTGAGGTCTCAGAAAAGAGACTATAGAAGAAACCTCACTTGTAGTTCACAGAAACAGGGGTGTGTGCCCCATTACAGAGAGAACATGACCGGGCCCCATGCTAGAGCTCTGCTTTCCTCACTGTCTAGAGCCATGTTATTCCTAGAAGGACAGCCCGGAAGGCAGGAATGACATAACGGCACAGGGCAATGTTATTTTTATAATAGCTGTAAGGAAAAGGCAGCAGAGAGAGGAGAGGCTCTCCGAAGTTACTCACGGCTCGGAAGCTGCCACCAGCCTTTCTCATTCCCGGAGCGCCGGTCTGCTGTGTTTGTGGAATGTTCTCTTCCTACAACAGATATTGTCATATTTAGAGACTCCACCCTTGCCTCGGCTTCAGGAAAAAAAAAGAACAGCTGGAGCTGTCTCAATGGGATTAGAACATCTGTCTCATCTGGGCACCCAGCACTCACCTCTGGTGGGTATTGGGTGGCATAGAGGACCCCCGGGGTGCTTAGGGACTTATCCTGGGAAGCTATTTTCCAGAAGCCTGACACATTGCAGACTCTTCCTGGAGGGAGGGAGAGAAACTGTTAAAGTGTTACATTTGGCTTCCAGTTGTGACTTTACAGCCTGGCCGGGATTCACATTTACAGCTACGCTGGGATCCCAGGCCTCCGGGCATCCAGTGTGGGGGTGGGGGGATGGGAGAAGGTGACTTTCATGAACATGCTCCAAACTTACCTTGTAATTACAGTGCTTGGAAAAAGCACTGTATTGAAAACCACTTTCTTTTTCTTCTCCAGTATTCTGCAATTTAAGCAGACCAAAAGTCACAAATTACTTTATGTCCTTTTTTTACACTTTACATCCCAATCTGAGATGCTTCTACAGTAAAAGTGGACCAAAACTCAGAATTCTGATTATCCTGGGTTTTGCTCCTTGCCCCCCGGGCACCATAATCGGGGGTGCCCCGCTGTGTGAAATCCCCCAGGTCGCCTGAACAAACTCACCTCTCCCCAGTTTTACGACGCATACGTGGTCTCTATTCCAATGAGCGCGCTTGAATCCGCTCCCGTCCCATAATCTAAGAGCTTATCTAAGGCAAGCGTATCTCGTCCAATCAGCATGCTCAGATCTACTCCCATCCTTTTGTCTTAGGCCCTTATTTATGAAGGAATAGCGACTGGTGAGCGGTCGGTAATGACGGGCCACGAGAACGCCGGCTCCCCACCACAATCACACATTTATCAAGCCAATCCTGCTTAGCAACTGAGATAGCGCCATATAGCGACTCATTCATCATTATTCCAGCCTCAGCCCACAGCGCCAGCGTCCGACCTTGAACAGCGACAGGTATGACCTCTCGCTACCTGGCGCTCTCCAGTGCATTTCAATGGAACAATCTTTAAATATTATTAATTAATTGTTATTAATGTTTTTTTTTTTTATTAAATGTGAAAAATTCTGTACAGAATTGATATTACAGGTCTGATATTAATGTATTCATATTACTAAATTATTAAAAAAATATGGTGGTTTGGGGGTTAAAAAACTACTTTTAACCTATCGCCCCCAGCGCTCTGGGGTTTAAACATGCATTTTACAGCGCGAGAATTTTTTGAGCGTGATTTGTTAATGAATATGGTGGGAGCCGGTCGCTAGGGCCAGTCGCTATCATGCGCTCCCATACAGCGCGGGTCAAATAGCGACTCCTCACCTAATATTCAACATTACGGCAAACCGACTGAGTTGCTATCAACTACTGAACAACGGCCAAGCACAGCGACTACTAGCGGGCGCTCTGAAAATGCCGCTACAGTCGCTCAACTGTCGCTACCTGCCGCTATTAATGAATCGGCCTCCCCGAGCTCATCTAAGGCTAGCAGATCCGAGCGTGCTGGCGGCCGCATCCCCAGCATGCCCGCGCCGGCCATTCACAAATGCCTGGGCTTGTTAAAGGGATAGCGGGGATGTGGCCGCTGCTCACACATGCGCTGTTGGACCGAGAAAGAAACCCGGGGGAGGGATCAAGAAGCCCTGGAATATTATAGACTCCAGGGGGTCAGACTGTGGGTTTTGGTCCACTTTAAAGATCATTTGAAAGCCAAGAACTGGCATTTACCCCTTTAATGCGCACACTTCAGTAAATATGTCTCCTTTTGGATGCAGATTCCACACATATTAACTGTATTAACAACAGAAGCAGCTCTGCTTGGAAAAAGTCAGTATCTCTCTAAGGCAGGGCTCACTGATGGCATGAGTGAGGTGGGTCAGGTTAGTTTAGTGTCCTTGTGAACCCAGACCAACCCTGGCACATAGTTGGGAAGGTTTATGTTCGCTTTAATGCAGCCCAGCTATTAAAGAGAGATAACACCTGGGAATGTTACTCTCAGGCAAGGCATCCTGTGTTATACCCCCAGGAAACTCACCTCTTCCTGGTTCCCACGTGGGGCACTCGGCTCCATTCGGCACTGCTAGCCGTATAGCCACTGTGCGTCTAGCAGAGCGGAATGGAGACAAGAGCACCGCCAGCCACCTTCCACCTGTTGGCATGCCACCAGCTGGAGATGAGGCCACGGTGCCGAGACGCAGCGAGTGTCTTGGGACCACTCGAGTAGATCTGGCGATCTGGGGACTTTCAAACAACAGGGCATCCCAATTGAGGGGAACACGGATGGCCCTGGAGTCTTTTAGACTGTGTGTGACCCCCCCCCCCTTGGTTCGCTCATTAAACTGGACCTTCACCCTGAATAAGAGCATATCTTTTATGTTTTCCCCCATCCCCTACATACAGATTGCTCACATTAAAAAAATCCTACCTGCATCTACTGCATTTAATGAGCAATTAAACATCCAAGATAGTGGCTCATGGAGTCTCAGGCTGCCTGCAAACAGGAAATGTCTTCTGACTGTGTTGCTCTGCATTCTGAGATTGCTGTCCTTTTCCTGACCCAAGTTCTGCTCTGTCTGTGCAAAGCACAGCTATAACCCCGCCCCCTGCCCTTTTGACCCCTCTCCTCTTCTCAGTATATGATGCTACTGAGCCAAGATAGCGGCACCCGTATCCTAGAGTCCTGAACAGAGTTGCAGGCCAGTTGGGGAAAGAATAAAAAGTAAGTGATTAAAAATGTTAAATATATTAATTTTAGATACTGGGGAATATTTTTTTAAGGGTTTGGGGTTTAACTAGCACTGACGGCACAGGCGCAGACCTCCTTCAATTCATTAATGCGTCACAATGAATGATCATTGTATTTATTGCCGTGTGCCTCCCACTGGCCCCCATACTCTGGGCTGGATGCAACCGGCGCCAACCATTCATATGGTGCAGGTGCATGCAGCGGATGTCCCTAGGGAGCACTTTCACCTGGCCCTAGCATGTTTTTAGCACTAGGGCTGGGAGTAGTGAATTTTGGATAGTCTTGTTTCAGGTAAAACAGGAAAGGGTTAGGGAGGCAGGTGCACCCCCAGGTGTGGCTCTACTCCAGCGGGGCATCCTGATTTGGGATGCCATGCTGTGTGGAATAGCCTGGAAAAACCCACCTTCCAACAGCAAAGGGAAGTACTGCTGGACCCTAATTGCCTGTCCCCTGAACTAAGTTGTGTTACAGTAACAGCATATAGCAATTGCAGAGTTGTTATGCATTTGTGGCAGACGCAGAGGTACCGCAAAAAAAAACGATGACATCTCTATGGCCCCTTTCACACCTTTTTCATATATTATATTTTTTTCTTATATTATTTTGTTTTGTTAATATTTTATGTTTTTTATTGTTTCGCATTATCTTGTTGTAACCTAATACCACTTGTAAATTAAAATATATATATTTTTTTATCAAAAACTGCATACCTACTTTTTCACCCCTTGTGGATATATATATATATATATATATATATATATATATATGCACTGAGAATTTGATAGCAGACAGAATGTGAGAACAGAATTTGGCCAGATCAGTATGTTTTCTAGGGGAGCCTCAATCTCTTTCGACCACTGTGGCCCATGCCTCATACTCACCTACTTCTGGGGTCCCGCAGTGATGAATTGCAGCATTGAGCAGAGCAATCAGAAGTAGCATTCCTACTGAATTCCTTGTGCGTGCCTACTAGTAGACCAGGGCACACAAGCTCTCTGGGGTGCCATCCCCATTGGATCACTGCAGGATCCCATAATTAGGTGAGTATGCTTTAGGGGTTGTGGTGGTTTTCAAAGAGATTTACACTTATCATCATGCTTCCTAGGACACATTCATAGAGGACCAAAATGTGGGCTTTTTCTCCACTTAAACTCAGTCTGTCCAGCCCAGGTCTTTCTTGATCACGGAAGATTATAGCCAGGGGAGCAACTAAGGGTTGGTCCAGGGCAGGGCAGTTTCTAGGCAAAAAACTGCAGAAAGGACAAAATTCTGCCCCATCCTCATCCATCCTATGGTGCTGCTGCTGTCCCATACAGGTATGTGATCTGCTGTGCCTCTTTCTTAGCAGCAGGCAGGGGGCCTGACCTATTGCCTCCACCACTAGCAGTGGTCCTGACTAATTTGCTGGACCACTGGATTTGCTGGCAGTGGATAAAGGCACCCCCAATAGCCTTGACGTCCAGGATTATCACCCTGCTCTCCCTAGAAACAGCCCTGGTCCAGGGTTTTGGACTCTGCCCCAAACCTGATGGGGCACAGCAAGCCTGTAACTGCCTTTTGTGGCACTCTTGAGCTCAGCATGGCTGCTATTTGCTTTAGGTTTAGGGGATGCAGAAATGAACAGCCAGGCATTGACTACTGTATGTAACAAGTGAGAGCCACAGTCCATGGAGCGCAGCGATGAAGAAGAGGAACAGGGAGGAGGGAGCATGGGAGTCACACGTTCATGGAGCTCAGAACACATTTCAAGGGTTAGGAGGAGTGGGCTGTCATGTTTTCGAAGTTGAGGGAGTGGGTGCCTGGTCACAAAATGTTCAGCAGTAGCTCTGAAGGAGCACCAAAAAGTCATGCAAAATACCCATTGATGTTCCGACAGCAGTCCCATTCTTATTTTCACTACTTCTGCAGCTGGGGAATAGAAAAGCCATGCCTCCATGTTTGGCACACCCACTACCTGACCTCTCCCCTATAAAATTATTGGGTGCTTCCCTTAGTATAGCTAATTGCGTGGCTGCGTGTAGTCAGGAGTGGGGTGGAACAGGTGCTGATGACTAGGTCAAGTAGGATTAGCAGATGACAGTCAATCCTTATAGTACAGCATCTTATCTAATTTAAAGAGGAACTTCGGAGGCCCTGGAGTCTAAAAGACTCCTGAGCCTTCCGAGTTCCTGTCCAAATTGGGATGTCCCACAGTGTGAAACCCCCCAGATTCCCAGACCCACTCAACCTCTCCCGACCCCTCGTCTCAGCACTGGGGCCGCATCCCCACACACCCCCTAGCGATACGTGTGCCCGCACCTGGTCTTTCTGAATGAGGCACAACTCAGCTGTAATGTGAGTGGGGGATGCAGCTGGCGGTGCACTCGGCTCCCTTCGTTGCTGCTCCGGTGCTTAGCTGTCCAGGCAGCTTAGCTATCAGGGAAGGAGGCTCAATGTGGGAGGGACTGGAAGGTGAGTTGATTGGGCGACCTGGGGCAATACACACAGTGGGGTATCCCAATTCTGGATGCCACTGCATGGAGAAACAACACGCGGGAAAGTGAAATTCCTGTGTGTTGTAAGCAGGGAGATCTCTCACACAAACCTCAATAACAAGCCGGGGGGGAAAAACAGACACTAAAGAGGCTTGAACTCTTCCTGTCCAAAACTGTAATAAATATATTGCTTGGAGTTGGGCTTTACAATTCTATTTAGTCTAGGCTTATAACATCAGATATCAATAGTGCCATCCATGCCATCTGGTGCTGAGGTCACTGTTGGTGGATTAAAAGCTCGACCAGGTAACAATAGGTACAATACCTGATTTGGACGGACTGCCCCTCTTTGGAGCCCGTGTCCCCCTGTCCCCCTGTCCCTCATTGTTCTCATTTGTCCCTCTTTGAGGTTTAGCAGATCTGCAGCAATAAATGATTCATTTCCCTATTCAAAGTGTTTCTATTACTGTAACTGTTACATCCTATCTCCTATCCATCCCTCGATGAGGGGTTGTGACATAATTTACCAATTGTCCCTCTTTCCCATCCTGAAAAGTTGGGAGGTATGGGGTGCCCTGACCTCCTATATTGCTTCTAATCTGAAGCCTGTTCTATGCTGACAGTTGTACTGGAATCGTGCATCTATCACTCACCTGGACAGGAGAAGCCGAGTCTGAGCAGCGTGCCCTCTATGCTGCTGTTTTGCAATTCTTATTTTCTTCAACAATGCGAATGGAGCAGGGGACGGGCTGGCCCGAGGCGGCGTCTTCACATGAGATGACTCCGGACGCCCCGGATGGCTTCTCCCTGCTTCTTAGGATATAAATAGACTCCATTGGACCGAATGCCAAGGCTGTCTGGACCTCCATGGAAAGAGTTCGGAAAGGGACTAAAGAAAGACAAAACATTTTTGGGAACTGTGACTAAAACAAGACATAATGCACATCATGTTTTTTTTATAGAAATGTAACTGTGTTCATGGACATAAGTTGATTGCAAGCCACTATGCCAAATAATCTGATAGCCGTTTCATGCTCACTGCTTAAAAAAACCTCACCATCAGAGACAGGAAGTGCACATATTGTGGGTCCTTGTCCCATTGCTATTGTTTTTGCAGCATTTGTTGCTTTTTACTACAGATATGAAATGATTTAAAGCCACTAATCTGTAATCTGGTGACCCACAGTGCTCACAGGCATTAAGTTGGACCTTCAGCATAATTTAATGAATCCCCAAAAAATTATTCCCCAGCATCTAAATTAATATATTTAATGTTTTTAGTCACTTACTTATTATTCTTTCCCCCACTGGGCTGCAACTCTGTTCAGGACTCTAGGATATGGGAGCTGCCATCACATACTGAGGAGAGTAGAGGGGGGAAAACTGCAGACGGGTGGAAAACTATAGCTTTGCACAGACAGAGCAGAGCTGGAGTCAGGAAAAGGACAATCCCAAAATGTAGAGCAGCACCATCAGAAGACACTTCCTGAGACTCCATGTGCCGCCATCTTGGATGTTTAAAGGTTTTTAAAATGAAGTAGAAGCAGGTAGGATGATTTTTAATGAGGGAAATATGTATGCACAGGGTGGGGGAAACATAAGATATCATTTGGAGGGACTGTCCCTCATTGAGTCCATGTCCCCCTGTCCCTTGTTGTTCTCATGTGCCCTTCGTTGAGGTGTAACATGCAAATCTGCGCCAATAAATGAGACATTTAAAGTGTTTATAGTGTTGTGACTGTTATACCCTATCACCTATTCATCCCTCAATGAGGAGGTGTGGCCTAATTTTAAAACTGTCCCTCTTTCCCACCCTGCAATGTTGGAAGGTATGAATACACATAATCAGAGGCCTCTCAGACAAGAAGTGATTATACAGATTTTGGATGCTTTCTATTGTTTTACGCATCTGAGGCTCTAAAGATACTTACCAAACTTACTACAATTACTTGTGTGTGTGTAAGCACACAATTACCACTATTACTATATTACCATATAGTCCTATAAAATGAGTTTTATATATCAGAAGCAATTTGGAATTGATTCTATCTAGCAATTCTATTTAAAAATACAAAAACACAAATAATTGCCAGACCATTTGAAGGTTTCAGGCAAGAGCAGAGTTAATAGTGGTCTGAGGTGACGTGGAGCCGCGGGGCAACTGGAATAAAAATATGTGAGGCATCTATTTTCCCCTTTCATGTGTGGAGCCTCTGGGTGGAAAAAATAAATTATAAAGCTTTAAGAAGAATAGAGGTGACCCATGTAATTTCCAAATTCGATCTACTGATGTATCCAAAGAACACATGCATGGCAGATGGGATTGTTTCCCTGAGGAACCCAGAATATCTGGCAAAACTTGAAGAATCCATAAAGTTCTATTAAGATTGGCATGTATTGCACGTATGGGGTAGATTCAGTAAAATTCTCTTGGTAGTAAAAAAAAACACTTTGTAAAAAGCTTGAGAATGTCACTGTTGCTAAATCACCAACTAGAAAGACAATGAAAGTCAATGACTCATTTTACTCCTAAGGAAGGTAGTGAACTTTTTACACCTTTTCACACTGTTGTAAGTTCCATTGACTTTCATGGTCTATCTAGGTGGCGATTCAGCAACAGTGACATTCTCAAGCTTTTTTCACCTAATGTGAATTTTTTGCTACCAACTCTTTTCTCAACTCTTACTGAATCAACACCTATTTGTCTTACCATACTTACGAATGTGCCTTTTTTACAGCTGTAACATTTGCAAATTGCTATGTAATCAGATTTTTTACATGTAAGTAAAAGAAGGTACAAGGAAGGTACAAGGTAACCATTTTGTAAAAAAGAAAAATAAACTTAAATAAATTTATTAATTTAAGGTAATTTAGAGAAATGTTTACTCTGTCCCAAAGTATTAGCACACCCCTCCCCCCAAAAAAAGTCAGAAAAGAAGACCAGTTTCTTTCAGAAGAGTCAAGGTACTCCTCCAGCTTGAAATAACAAGACCTTGGGGATAAGAAAACCAAGGAATTATATCAGTCAGCAAGTCTCCCAGATATGGCTTTTCAAGGAGCTTCTGGGGCTAAATTTGCCAACCAGGGAACAAGAAGCAGTGGAGAATGTTAAATGAGTTCTTGGAAATATCCACTTAGACACACAGAGGGGATCCGGAAGCCAGCTGTGGAACGGGAGGAGCCTGCAGCCACTGCTGCCTAATTTTTAGAATTGTAGATGGTATTGATTTGTGTGCTTGGATCAAGTATTGATTTTGTTTTAAGAAGAGGAGCCAAGATGAATTTCATATTTTTAGTTCAATCCTTTTAAACATGAGGGAAGCAATCATCTCTGCTGGAGGCCAGGGGAGCTTATGAAATATTAATTTGCAGTCAAATACAAGAATATACCTAAGCTAGTAATTATTGTACACACTCACTTATATTTCTGCCAATTGTGGAGTCAGTAGAAGAAGACCTGCAGTCCAAACTGATGGCTTCTGTGGCCAGCGGATTTTATTGTGCCGGCCACATACTAAATCGAATTCACTGCTTCTGTATTATCTGTGTCTGATTTAGTGTGTCTGCTGTTGCTGTTTGTGTCCTGTCATCTGTCCGCCCTCTGTTTTCCCTTTCTCAAGTCTGTGACCACCAGGGGATTGTTCGAGGCCTGTGCAGCCCCTACCATCTGGGGCTCAGCTGAAGAAGTGGGTTCTGAAAAGCTGAAAAGGGACCCTCTATTTATGTACTGGGCCTCCTATGCCCTGGGTAGTTGGCCCCTTGCTTCACTGGTGGCATTGGACTGTGACTCTGCCTACCTGCATCTAGTCCAGTTGCCTGATAATCCCTGTTTTGCCCTAGTTGTCCATCCACATCTACCATTTACATTTAAAAGCAGCTGTGCTGAGAGTAATACAACTAGGACTGAGAGTTTTATAACTAACACTGCAAAAGCCAGCAGAGTCACTGTTGTGTTAAATTGTGTTAAATAACAGATGGGCTTGTGGCTGCTATACATTGTCATAAGCAGATGTGCTCTGTTGTGATACATTGCATAACATCCACAAGGCTGCTATTACAATGTAAACAGAGTACAGCAGACTGTGATAGAGAGATCTGTATCTGTCCTAGGGACAATGATTCCTGGGTAGGTGAGTTGTGTCTCCTGGCAAACAGGGCCTTTTGTCAGGATCCACAAGGGATGCTCAGCACAGTCCATGCTTATGCATGAGTGTGAGGTTGCACTTGCAAACACATGGCTGTTTACTCCCATCCTCAGCCCAGAGGAGAGCTCTGACATACATAAAAGTGCTGGTCTGGCTTCCTGGACTCCTTCACCCTCTGCCTTTTAAATGGAGGGATCTGACTTCCAGAAAGTGCTGTTCCAGCTTCCTGGACTCTCCCTCCCTCGGTCCTTTAAGAGGACAACTCTGACATCCAGAAATTATTGCTCTAGCTTACTGGACTCTCCCACCCTTTAAAAGGAGGGCTCTGACATCCAGGAAGTGGATACTTCTGCCTTCCTGTTCCCAGCCTCTTGAACCATTGCAGCCTGAATCTCTGGACTACCCCCGTTACTGACATTTGCCTTTGAACTTTTACCCTGCTTTTGGACACCCTTGGATTACTTCATTGGTTTTGATTCAGCTTTGGATTTGGACTTGCTGCCTGCCATTTGACCCATGCTTGCATGTCAACTGAATCATCCTAATCAAACGGAACCTGGAAAGGAATCTCGCAGTCAGATTTGGACAAACTGGCACGAAATGAATCTTGATAGAGGTTTGTTCACCTCTTGTATAAAAATAATATGCAGAATCATTGCAAGGATTCCTCTACAAGTAATAAGGAAGCATACTGAAGAACCACCAGTCTCCAGACTTATATATGACATCCCTCTGATCAGGAGAAGAAATACAGCTACCTCATTGTTGCCAGTGTGGTTGTCCCTGCGCAGAGAGAGAGAGACGCTGGAATCTCAAGAGTCCAATGAGTAATTGAGTCCAGCAAGCTGACAGTGGCTTTTATCCTAATAGACATTTCCAGGTCAAACATAACATTTAATTGTAGTCTGTGTGAGCCATCACACCATGAGCAGTGAACCACAGTGATACATTTCAGGGGTGTGTCCACTTTAGGCCCTAATTTATGAAGGAATAGCGACAGGTAGCGACTGGTGAGCGACCGGTAATGACGGGCACCGCCACGAGAACGCCTGTTCCCCACCACAATCACACCTTTATTAAGCCAATCCTGCTTAGCGACTGAGATAGCGCCATATAGCGACTCATTCATCATTATTCCAGCCTCAGCCCACAGCGCCAGCGTCCGACCTTGAACAGCGACAGGTATGACCTCTCGCTACCTGGCGCTCTCCAATGCATTTCAATGGGACAATCTTTAAATATTCATAATTAATTGTTATTAATGTTTTTTTTTTTTTTTTTTTAAATGTGAAAAATTCTGTGACCACTTCTGCCATGTTAGATATTTTTTTTAAGGAAAAAAAAAAAGATTTGTGCAGAATTGATATTACAGGTCTGATATTAATGTATTCATATTTCAAAATTATGGTTGTTTGGGGGTTAAAAAACTACTTTTAACCCATCGCCGCCAGCGCTCTGGGGTTTAAGCATACATTTTACAGCGCGAGAATTTTTTGAGCGTGATTTTTTAATGAATATGGTGGGAGCCGGTCGCTATGGCCAGTCGCTATCATGCGCTCCCATACAGCGCAGAACCTGTCAAATAGCGACTCCTCGCCCAATATTCAACATTACTGCACACCGACTGAGTCGCTGTCAACAACCGAACAACGGCCAAGCACAGCGACTACTAGCGGGCGCTGTGAAAATACTGCTACAGTCGCTCATCTGTCGCTTCCTGCCACTATTAATGAATCGGCCTCCCCGTCGTCTCTACTGGACAGAAAACAAATAGAAAGGAATTTGGTCCAAATTTACAAATATATTAGGTATGATTACCTTCATCTGATACTAAACCGGTAGATTAATCTGAATTTATTTGGACATGGAATGAAATTCTCATTTGGGTGAATCTGGATTTGAAAAAATGAAATTAATTTGAAACTTCTTCTATGATTTATTATAATCGAATGGAGTCCAAAACAAAACAAATCTCAAATTTGGATAAACTGCATGAAACAGATCTTGAAATCTTGATCATTTCTAGTATGGAAATGATTTGCAGAATCATTGCAACAAAGTATTAAGGAAATATGGACCCATCTAGCCAGGTTATATTTTTAATGGTGACCTTTTACAGTATATATGACTCACTCACTTTGATCAGCATTGTGGTTACTGGGTAGAGGACAAACTTCTTGAACCTGTCCTATTTCAGGTCACCATGGCTGGGTAATTACATATTTTCATTTCAGTTAGCATTAGAATCAAATCTCATGTTTTTAAAATTTGGATAAATCTGATACATACAGTAGCTGTAAACCCAGTAGCATTAATTAGGCAGCAAGCAGCTTACCTAAGGCCTGTACAATGGGCCTCTTCTCTGCTTTCTGCATTGCTAGGAAGAATCCAGTAACAGACCTCCAAAGTTTGCCTTCCTTTCAAGTTCACCCATAAAAGTGGTCTAACAGCTACACTTTTCCCTGATGCTTAGTGTGAGCAGCCACAGCAAGCCACAGTGGTCCTCAATATAGCTGCACCTTCACATACACTTCCCAGCTCAGCCTCGACCCAAACGTTGCAGTGATAAAGCAGCTTTTATTTTAATCTAAAGGAGGACGGGAAGGGAGGGGAGAGAAGTTTATGCTCTTTTTGGGGGGTTTCCTTTTTATCTTTTATTTTAATTTCTTTTCCCTCCAGTCCCTTTTCTTTCTTCTTTTTTTTCTTTTGTTTCTCTTTTCTTGATAATGGATGGGAATGGAGGGGGAGAGGATGGGGAATCGCTCTTTTGGAATTTTTTTTAGGTGTTTATAAGAATGATAGGATATGAATGCCCTAGTGATGATCTAGAGGCACATCTGAAAGATAAGCAAATGCGCACTATGGGAATAGTAACTGGAGGGTTGAAAAAAAACATATAATGTCATGTTAAACTCCTGGTTTATGAGCAGATAGAGGAAAACTCTCTATGTATCACTTTGTATTGACATTTGGATGTTTAAGAATGATTTGTATTTGTTTATGAATGTATTATACCTGACTGAAAAAAGGTTATATTAATAATGCTAAAAAAGCAGCTTTGCTTAAAATATGTAAGGTATTTACTGTATGTTCCGCCTTATTAGTATCATTATTATTAATGTTTATTTAGATAGCACCATCATCTTCTGTAGCGCTTTAGATGCACCGGTTCATAAGACGCGCCTAGGATTTGGAGGATGAAAATAAAAAAAACATATTCTAAACCAAATGTTGTGCTAAAACACCCCATTACAGACGTGCGACATTGCCCCATTCCATTCCCCATGAGCAGTGTGGCATTCCCTCATCCCATTCCCCATATTCAGTGTGGCATTCCCCCATCCCATTCCCATAGGCAGTGTGGCATTCCCCCATCCCATTTCCATAGGCAGTGTGGCATTCCCCCATCCTATTCCCCATATTCAGTGTGGCATTCCCTCATCCCATTCCCATAGGCGGTGTGGCATTCCCCCATCCCATTCCCATAGGCAATGTGGCATTCCCCCATCCTATTCACCATATTCAGTGTGGCATTCCCCCATCCCATTTCCATAGGCAGTGTGGCATTCCCCCATCCTATTCCCCATATTCAGTGTGGCATTCCCCCATCCCATTCCCATAGGCGGTGTGGCATTCCCCCATCCCATTCCCATAGGCAATGTGGCATTCCCCCATCCTATTCACCATATTCAGTGTGGCATTCCCCCATCCCATTTCCATAGGCAGTGTGGCATACCCCCCTCCCATTCCCATAGGCAGTGTGGTATTCCCCCATTTCATTCCCATAGGCAGTGTGGCATTCCCCATCCCATTCCCATAGGCAGTGTGGCATTCTCTTCCTCCTCCTATTCCCCATATTCAGTGTGGCATTCCCCCCATCCCATTCCCATAGGCAGTGTGGCATTCCCCCCATCCCATTCCCATAGGCAATGTGGTATTCCCCCATCCCATTCCCATAGGCAGTGTGGCATTATCCCCATCCCATTCCCATAGGCAGTGTGGCATCCCCCCTCCCATTCCCATAGGCAGTTTGGCATTCCCCCATCCCATTCCCATAGGCAGTGTGGCATTCTCCCCTCCCATTCCTATAGGCAGTGTGGTATTCCCCTATCCCATTCCCATAAGCAGTGTGGAATCCCCCATTCCCATAGGCAGTGTGGCATTCCCCCCTCCCATTCCCCATAGGCAGTGTGGCATTCTCCCCTCCCATTCCCATAGGCAGTGTGGTATTCCCCTATCCCATTCCCATAAGCAGTGTGGAATCCCCCATTCCCATTCCCATAGGCAGTGTGGCATTCCCCCATCCTATTCACCATATTCAGTGTGGCATTCCCCCATCCCATTTCCATAGGCAGTGTGGCATACCCCCCTCCCATTCCCATAGGCAGTGTGGTATTCCCCCATTTCATTCCCATAGGCAGTGTGGCATTCCCCATCCCATTCCCATAGGCAGTGTGGCATTCTCTTCCTCCTCCTATTCCCCATATTCAGTGTGGCATCCCCCCCATCCCATTCCCATAGGCAGTGTGGCATTCCCCCCATCCCATTCCCATAGGCAGTGTGGTATTCCCCCATCCCATTCCCATAGGCAGTGTGGCATTATCCCCATCCCATTCCCATAGGCAGTGTGGCATCCCCCCTCCCATTCCCATAGGCAGTTTGGCATTCCCCCATCCCATTCCCATAGGCAGTGTGGCATTCTCCCCTCCCATTCCTATAGGCAGTGTGGTATTCCCCTATCCCATTCCCATAAGCAGTGTGGAATCCCCCATTCCCATAGGCAGTGTGGCATTCCCCCCTCCCATTCCCCATAGGCAGTGTGGCATTCTCCCCTCCCATTCCCATAGGCAGTGTGGTATTCCCCTATCCCATTCCCATAAGCAGTGTGGAATCCCCCATTCCCATAGGCAGTGTGGCATCCCCCCCCATTCCCATAGGCAGTGTGTCATCCCCCTCCCATTCCTATAGGCAGTGTGGTATTCCCCCATCCCATCCTCATAGGCAGTGTGGCATTCTCCCCATCCCATTCCCATAAGCAGTGTGGAATCCCCCATTCCCATAGGCAATGGGGTATTCCCCTATCCCATTCCCATAGGCAGTGTGGCATTCTCCCCTCCCATTCCTATAGGCAGTGTGGTATTCCCCTATCCCATTCCCATAAGCAGTGTGGAATCCCCCATTCCCATGGGCAGTGTGCCATTCCCCCCTCCCATTCCCCATAGGCAGTGTGGCATTCTTCCCTCCCATTCCCATAGGCAGTGTGGTATTCCCCTATCCCATTCCCATAAGCAGTGTGGAATCCCCCATTCCCATAGGCAGTGTGGTATCCCCCCCATTCCCATAGGCAGTGTGTCATCCCCCTCCCATTCCCATAGGCAGTGTGGTATTCCCCTATCCCATTCCCATAGGCAGTGTGGTATTCCCCCATCCCATCCCCATAGGCAGTGTGGTATTCCCCCATCCCATCCCCATAGGCAGTGTTGCATTGCCCCATCCCATTCCCATAGTCAGTGTGGCACCCCCCCCCCCCATCCCGTATGCAATGTGGCAAAATTCCCCGGACACTGAAGAGAAGAAAAAAAAATGTAGACTTACATGAGCCTCACACCCACGCCGTGACCATCAGGAGACCAGCCGATGGAGGAGCAGCAGGCAGAGGGGCATAGTAAATAAACCCTGTCCGCTGCCCCGCTCTGGCTGCATGTGCACCCGGGTCTGTGCAGCGGGTAGACGTGGCATGCAGGCCACGCCCACCTGCTACACAGACCTGAGTGCTTGTGTCAGCGCGCAGAGAGGGGACAGCGGACACAGTACATTTACATTTTACATTTACATTTCTGCTCCTCCATCGGCAGGCCTTCTAATGGATATGGCGCAGGTGCGAGGTTCATGTAAGTATACTTTTTTTTGTTTTTACATGTGCCCGATAAGACGCACTGACATTTTCCCCCCACTTTTGGGGAAAAAATAGCGTGTCTTATATGGTGAAAAATACAGTATGTATATATATATATATATATATATATATATATATATATATATTCTGAGATTTTGGGATGCTTTTAAGTGTTTTATTTGACACTGTTTCCATCATGGATAGGGTGGGGGGAAGTTAGTGTGTGTCTGGACGGGGCCTTTAACTTAACCAATTTGATGTCTGACGATTCATCCTAATAGTCTGAAAACTAATACGAATCTCATGGTCCAATCTGGACAAACTGGCATGAAACTAATCTTGGAATATTCGCTCACCTCTAGAATAGAGATTACATTATACTGCTTGTGCAGAATCCTTGAAAGGATTATTCTATAATAAAGCAATAAGGAAATAATGGACCACTTAGCCAGCGCAATATAAGTGGTGGACCAGATGAAGTACAGAACTATTACATACAATATCTCTTTGATCTGCACAGAGGGCAAAAAGGAATTTGGTCTAAAACTTAAACCGGACCTTCACCATGATATATTGAAAAGCCCAAACCCTTTAAAAACTATTCCCCAGCATATACGATAAAAATATTTTACGTTTTTAGTCACTTACTTATTATTCTTTCCCCCACTGGGCTTCAACTCTGTTCAGGACTTACGGGCGCCGCCATCTTGACTCAGAAACATCACACATACTGAGGAAAAGAGAGTGGGATAAAGTACAGGGGGGCGGGTTATAGCTGTGCTTTGCTCAGACAGAGCAGAGCTGGGGTCAGGAAAAGGTCAGCAATCCCAGAATGCAGAGCAGCACAGTCAGAAGATACTTTCTGTTTGCAGGCTGCCTGATGTCCCATGAGCCGCCATCTTGGATGTTTAAAGGCTCATAACATGCAGTAGATGAAGGTAGGATGATTTTTAATGTGGGTAATCTGTAAGTACAGGGTGTGGGAAACATATAAGATATGTTCTTATTCAGGGTGAAGGTCCGGATTAATGTGAGCAATCTGTATGTACAGGGTGTGGGAAACATATAAGATAGACTCTTATTCAGGGTGAAGGACAACTTTAAAGTGCACCTATACTCAGAAAGGAAGTTTATGTGGTCACCTTCTATCCCCAGCCCTGTGCCCCAAAACAGCCTGTGTTTCTTTTTTATTTTTACCTCAGCCTTTGCCCAAAATCCATAAAAATACCAAGAAAAAAACAACAGGAAGTAGTATTATGGTGAATGTCAGAACTATGCTAATTATTTCAGTTACAACCCAACAGTCACATACTAGTAGTTAGGTTGAAGTTCTCCCCATTGCTGAGCTGTGTGTACTCTGATTGCATCATCACTTGGGGTGGGGCTGCTCAGCCAGGGAGCAATATATCCGAATGCATCCAGTTGTTTTAAATATTGGCCAAAGGCTGAGGTAAAAAAAGAAACACGGGCTGCTTTTGGGCACTGGGCTGGGGATAGAAGCAGGCCCGTATTTGTCATTAGGCCCGGGCGAGGAACAGGCCTAGGGCGGGGGCAGAGAGTGAGAGTGGCGGGTGACAGCCTCCGACTGGCAGTGTCACAGCAGCTCTCCCAGGCATTGCTGCGCTGTCTAATGTATGGAGTTGCACTGAGCAGGGAAGGGGGGGAGAGGCGGGCAGGCTGATTCATCACTAACGCCAGGTAGCGACAGATGAGCGTCTGTAGCAGGCATTTTCAGAGCGCCCGCTAGTAGTCACTGTGCTCAGCCGTGGGTCGCTACTTCATAGCGACTCAGTCGCTGTTCAGTAATGTTGAATACATTGTGAGGAGTCGCTATTTGACCAGTACAGCGCTGTATGGGAGCGCATGTTAGCGACTGCTCATAGCGACCGACTCACACCATTATTCAGCAAAAAAACAGCCTCACAAATCTCTGGCACTGAAAAATGCTTGTTTGAAGCCCAGAGTGCAGGAGGCTGTGTTTGTTTTTCAGCATCTATCCACTAGTAACAAAGCGAAAACATATGGAATTACATTGTAGCAACATTGTAACATGAACACTTTAATGGCAGACCTGTAATGTCATTTCTGAAGAAATATATTAAAAATGAAAAAATTGTGAAAAAAAATGCTTTTTCAATGCCAGAAGAGGTCACAGAATTATTTGTGATTTTTAGGAAAAAAAATAAACAAAAACCCAGTTTAAGTATCGTCCATTGAAATGTATGGGAGAGCGACAGGTAGCGAGAGGTCATACCTAGCGTTGTGCAAGGCTGAACGTCGGAGCTGTTCACTGAGGCTGTAAAAATGATGAATCAGACGCTACATGGCGCTATCCCAGTCGCTAAACAGATTCTGCTTGATAAATGTGTAATTGCGTGCCGTGTCCGGCGTTCACCAGTCTAATCCCAGATAATGGCGCCTGTTTTAGTTATAAAGCTCCGCCTCCTCCATTCATTGCCATTGTTGTGTGTGGCACTTATGTCATTGCCATATCTATGCAATTACTGATTATCTGTCCTCTCACTCCAAGGGACAATCGTTCCAGGACTATTTGAAAAGCGAAAATATGCATCTCTAGTTCTACACCCTAATAAGGGAATATCGGCAGGGGCTTTGGCCAAATGTATTTCACAAGTTCAGTGAGTTTTGGTCCGCTTTAATGAATAAGATCCTCCTATGCTTTTTTGAGCTTTCTCTTACTATTCCACAATATACGAGCCATTAACTATACTCCGTATTAAGTTCTTCTGGGATTTTCGACTGCTTGTTTCATCTGGCACTCTGACAGGCCAGTCACTCCAGCGCGTCGCCAGTAATTCCATCATAAAAGATTTCCGCTGAGAGAATCAAATTAAAAGCAGGAGTGTGCGCACAGTACACGTCTCTTCCATACGCGACCTTACAAGAGGGTTATGGGAAATGGGTGATCACACAGATGTTCCACGGTGACACTCTTTCACTGCTCAACAACTCGGCATAAGCTAATGTCTGGAGTTCTGGAAAACATCTGCCTGCCAAGCACTGCCAGGCCGAAACAAGACAGAATCAGCCACCGGTGGAGCGTTAGCATTCGAAAGCATGAGCCCCCTGCCAGACAAAGTTTTCTATTTAACCATGGTGATACCCCAACTTTTCACTTTTACTATAATGCAAAATCCCTTCCTAACCAATAAGCTGAGTGCCAGGCCTGAGATGGAGCCTCAGCTTGGCTCAGAGATTTTCCAACTTGAGTTATTTACTGTAATTGAGTTACGGGCAGGCTGATTCATTAATATCGCCAGGTAGCGACAGATGAGCGACAGTAGCGTTATTTTCACGGCGCCCGCTAGTATTCGCTGTGCTTGGCCGTTGTTCGGTTGTTGACAGCGACTCAGTCGGTGTGCGGTAATGTTGAATACGGGGTTAGGAGTCGCTGTTTGACACGTTCTGCACTGTATGGGAGGGCATGACAGCGAATGGCCATAGCGAACGGCTCCCAGCATATTCATGAACAAATCACGCTCAAAAAATTCTCGCGCTGTGAAATGCTTGTTTAAACCCCAGAGCGCTGGCGGCGATGGGTTAAAAGTAGTTTTTTAACCCCCAAACAACCATATTTTTGGAAAAAAAAAAAAAAAGGTTTTCAAAACATTTTGTAATATGAATACATTAATATCAGACCTGTAATATCAATTCTGCACAAATTTTTTTTTTTTTTTTTTACCTTAAAAAAAATATCTAACAGCAGAAGTGGTCACAGAATTTTTGACATTTAAAAAAAAAAAAAAAAAAAACATTAATAGCAATTAATTAAGAATATTTAATAGATTGCTCCATTGGAGCATGCATTGGAGAGCGCCAGGTAGCGAGAGGTCATACCTGTCGCTGTTCAAGGTCGGACGCTGGCGCTGTGGGGTGAGGCTCGAATAATGATGAATGATTCGCTATCTGGCGCTCTGTCAGTTGCTAAGCAGGATCGGCTTGATAAATGTGTGATTGCGGAGGGGAGCCGGTGTTCTCGTGGCGGGGCCCGTCATTACCGTTCGCTCACCATTCGCTACCTGGTGCTATCCCTTGTTAAATAAGGGCCTTAGTTTCTATTTAGAGTATCCAGATAATCAGCCAAATGTTTTATTATGATGTTTAATATCTGGCACTCTGGCACAAGTGATGTGGGAAAATGACATACAAAGTATTAATAAAATGGACATAAGCAACAATTTGCAAGCTCATTCATTACTAGCGCAGATGAGCGTCTAGCTATCGGCAGATGAGCGTCTGTATATGCTGTGATCGGCTATCGGGAGCTGTAACAGAGAGCCTCAGTCGCTGTAGTAACCTGGCCGGCATTGATGAATGAGATGAATGTTGGGCGTACTAACACCAGTACAGCGCTGCAGGGAGCGAGAGGTAGCGCCAGCTCAATGCGACCGACTCTCAGTGACTCACACCATATTCAACGAAAAAACACATACACAGCGTAGGCGCTCTGGATCTGGGTGCTGTAGCATAGAGCGCCAGATGCTGTGTGATTAAAGTCTGTTTTTCTCTTTCAATATTTTTATTGAGTTTTCTTGACAAGACAACATTACAGTATCACAGCATGTATGGTAACATTACATGCATAATAAACAGCGGTGTCGATATCAGCATATATGGGTTGATTCAAAGAAACATGTAACAGCTTGGATTTGGCTCACGATCATCCTATTTTTCACGTCCGCTCGTGCGTTCGTATGAACTTGCGAGTGATTCAATAAGCAAATACGTTTCTATCCTAAAATATACGTCCGTTCGTATGATATCTCCCGAACTTGCCTCAGTCAGTTGCCAATCGTAAAAATCACGTTCATGTGCTCACCTGTTGCGGCGGCAGCCTGTTTTTTCGGCTGCTTCCATCGTCCACCTCTTCCAATTACTTGCGTTTGCCTCTGGTTTTCATTGGTTTTTGGCCTCTTAGATTCGTGCGTTCGTATGTTTATAAGATCTTGCGCATGCGCACCCTCAACCAGAAACTTACCTAAACCTCTTAGCGCTTGCATCCAACTTCATTTATCGGCCCATAAAACTTACCTAAACCCCTTAGTGGCTGCATCCAACTTCATTTCTCGGTCCCTCAAACTTACCTAAACCCCATAGCGCCTGCATCCAACTTCATTTCTCGGTCCATAAAACTTACCTAAACCCCTTAGCGGCTGCATCCAACTTCATTTCTCGGTCCCTCAAACTTACCTAAACCCCATAGCGCCTGCATCCAACTTCATTTATCGGTCCATAAAAATTACCTAAACCTCTTAGCGCCTGCATCCAACTTCATTTCTCGGTCCATAAAACTTACCTAAACCCCTTAGCGGCTGCATCCAACTTCATTTATCGGTCCCTCAAACTTACCTAAACCCCATAGCGCCTGCATCCAACTTCATTTATCGGTCCCTCAAACTTACCTAAACCTCTTAGCGCCTGCATCCAACTTCATTTCTCGGTCCATAAAACTTACCTAAACCCCTTAGCGGCTGCATCCAACTTCATTTATCGGTCCCTCAAACTTACCTAAACCTCTTAGCGCCTGCATCCAACTTCATTTATCGGTCCATAAAAATTACCTAAACCTCTTAGCGCCTGCATCCAACTTCATTTCTCGGTCCATAAAACTTACCTAAACCCTTTAGCGGCTGCATCCAACTTCATTTATCGGTCCCTCAAACTTACCTAAACCCCATAGCGCCTGCATCCAACTTCATTTATCGGTCCATAAAACTTACCTAAACCTCTTAGCGCCTGCATCCAACTTCATTTATCGGCCCATAAAACTTACCTAAACCCCTTAGCGGCTGCATCCAACTTCATTTATCGGTCCCTCAAACTTACCTAAACCCCATAGCGCCTGCATCCAACTTCATTTATCGGTCCATAAAACTTACCTAAACCTCTTAGCGCCTGCATCCAACTTCATTTCTCGGTCCCTCAAACTGACCTAAACCCCATAGCGCCTGCATCCAACTTCATTTCTCGGTCCATAAAACTTACCTAAACCCCTTAGCGGCTGCATCCAACTTCATTTCTCGGTCCCTCAAACTTACCTAAACCCCATAGCGCCTGCATCCAACTTCATTTATCGGTCCATAAAACTTACCCAAACCTCTTAGCGCCTGCATCCAACTTCATTTATCGGTCCCTCAAACTTACCTAAACCCCATAGCGCCTGCATCCAACTTCATTTCTCGGTCCATAAAAATTACCTAAACCTCTTAGCGCCTGCATCCAACTTCATTTATCGGTCCATAAAACTTACCTAAACCCCTTAGCGCCTGCATCCAACTTCATTTATCGGTCCATAAAACTTACCTAAACCCCTTAGCGCTTGCATCCTTCTTCATGTTGACGACCCTAAAACTTACCCAAACCACATAATGTACATATGTCTATATGTTTCTAAGTGTGTTTTTTCTGGTTTGTGTAATTTTTTGTGTTGGCGCATATTAGAAAAGACACATTTTTGAAGGATTGAAATATAATTTATTGTAAAATTTGGGGTGCTTTTGGGATATTTTTTTTGGGTGTCCTTTTTTTTTTTATTGGGGTGTTTGTTTTTAAACCCCTTTTATTTTTTTTTATTTTTTTATAACAAACATTTTAAAAGTTTTTTGAACTTTCCTTAAAAACTTTTTTTTTTGTTTTTGGGGTTGTAAAAACCCAAAACTTGCAAACTTTAAAAACAAGGCTAAAATTTGTAAAACTTTGAAACAAAGTAGCCAGGACCAAGGGCACTAATCCTCCTTGTCTTCTTCATCTGTTGGCCCCAACGTCGCCTGTATGGCCAGCAGCTCGGCCACCAACTCCTTCATTCTTTTTTTTTTTGCCGCCAATGTTTTGGGGATCATCCCTGTAACCAATAGAGAAAGAAACATAAATAGGAGTCCCAGACCGGTTTGTATGCTGGAAATAGATTTTGGGTTAATCAAATACATGTAAATGCATGACATATGTCATTCTTCCAAGGGATACAGTTAATGCATTTCCCACAGGTAAGTCTTTAAACTCCTTAAACCGGACCTTCAACATTATTTAATGAAAACCAATAACTATTCCCAAATGATTCTGCACCAGCTCAAAGTAAATTTGGGTTTGTTTGGGATTACAGCGCCGCCATCTGGACTCTGAAGCATAACACTTAATGAGGAGTGGAGAGTTGGATAAAGTACAGGGGAGTAGGTTACAGTGGTGCGTTGGGAATCCCGAGCATAGCTGGGTTGAGGGAAAGGTCATCAGTCCCACAATGCATGGCAGCACCTTCCTTTTTTCAATCTGTATCCCATGCTGCCTGTAAATATTGCGCATTCCATATTCCGCAATATTGGTTTTGTTCAGTCTAATAACATGCATTAGATGGCTGAAGGGTGTTTTTCCATGTTTCGAATCTGTAGGTACAGTGTGATGGCTAATTCTTATGTTCTTAATACAAGTTAGGGTCCTCTTTAAGCTAACGAAGTGCCCACATGAAAGTGTGAACTACACATTGGCTACGCCTTTAGTTATGTGTGTGTTATTAGCTAACCAAACATTAATATGAATAATGGCATGGAGACTTACGGAGTTGGTGGCCGACAGATGGCTGGTTGGGGCCAACAGGCTGCCCTTGGTCCTGGCTATGCTGTGAAGAAGTCCCTGGAGAAACATGTGACATTTGGTTAGTACTTGTAGAGAGTCACTATTCCCAACATATCTGGCTCCCAGTCTGGCTGACATCACTCACCTTCGCCAGGATCGACTTCCAGCATCTCTGCTGCCTCCTCCTCCACTATTTCACCCGCACCAGAAGCTTCTACAAATACATAATAAAGGATAACTTAGTTTTTGGCCTGCCATGTATATCTTTGTGCCTATACATGAAGAGTGACATACCAGAGCCTTCCCCATGCCTGGCCAGGTATGACTCCACGCCCACGCGGTTTGGCCCCTCCTCTGTGGTAAGGTCCAGGGGCTGGTCTGAGGAGGCCACAGAGGAGGGGTAGGTCCGTGGCCCGGGAGATCCACCACCTTCACTCACAGATGCAGACTCATGCAGCACTGGTCGGCCTGTACGCCTCCGGGTGCGGCGAATTCTGAAATCCATTTCCAACACTACCAAAGAAAAGTCATTATAAATAAAGGCATAACTTATACATTTGGAACATATACCATGCAATTGCTTGGTACTTACTTGGGAAATGGATTCCAAAAAACCTCCGCACCCGGGGCATGTGCAGACGTTTCAGGTCCGACCAATGCTGCATTATCTGGGTGTGAGTGAAGGTGGTGCTGGTGACACGGTGTATCTCGGCGATGATCTCCCGGGCGATGTCCCTTTTCTCGCACACATTGGGCGCGAAGTCATACCGGCGCTGAAGCATGATCTGAAAAACATAATGGACACAGAGATTTTACTTTTACACACACACCCATATGTGTTGCATCACAAGTTGAGAATTTCATGTCATTAACACACACATTTAGAGTGGCAGCCATTTTTGGGGAGTGCCTTAAAGAGGACGTTGACTGTGAATGAGAGTCTGGTCTTATGTTATATGTATCACACACCATGTACATACAGATAATAGCCAACATCAAGAATCAGCCCACCTGCATCTATGGCATGTTAGGATGGTTTAAACATCCAAGATGTAAGCTAATGCTTAGGCTTTTGGACCACGTGTGTGGCTTCCCGTTGTGTTTTTATGGCTTAGGAAAACAGTGTTCCTCAAACATCCGCATCAAGGTCCGAGACAGGCCAGGTTTGCCAGCTAGCCCCGCTACTCCACAGGTTAATTAACTGTTGCTAAGCCGGAGCAATTGGCCGAATTAGGACATCAGCATAGACAGGTGAAAACGTGGCCAGGCTCGGCCCTTGAGGATGAAGTGTGAGGAGCCAGTGATTAAACATTAAGAGACCCCAAACTAGTTCCAAACGCATCATTTACATTTAGGCCATCATTGACTATTAGATTAAAATGCACAGGCAGCCACTTACCAGCATGAGGATCTCTTCCTGTTGACGGGTGAAGATAGTGGGCGCCATCTTTATGCTTCTTCAAGGCAGCAGATAAGTGAAACCCCAGCGGTTTCCTGGTTGCGCTCGAACGTACGTTCGTACGAGCGCGTAGTCGTGCGCATAGGCGTCACACGCTGGGCTCATTATTTAAAGGTCCCTGCACCCAAAGCTCATTCTCTTTGAGCATTTGTGTAAGATGGCACCTAAAAAGCCTATGAGCAAGCGACCCCAGCAAAGCAAGACCGCGGAGGGCCCAACAACAAGGTCCCAGCAAGGTAGGAGAAAGCTGAGAGGCAAGACTACTACCTCGGCCCCACCAAGGGACCCTGGACCCTCAGGAACCCAAAAAAGGGGCCCCAAGCCACGTGCCCCTGCAGCCAAAAAGCAGCCAACTGCAGCACCCACCACCTCTGCCCCCAGAAGAGGCCGCACAAGGGAGCCCACACCGGCCATGGGTTCAAGTAGGGCAGTTCGGCAACCCAGGCCCCGCAGCAGGGCCCGAACCCCATCCCGGGCCAGAAGCCCCCGACCTGGCACCAGCCGGGAACAGAGCCCCCGACCTGGCACCAGCCGGGAACATAGCCCCCCAAGAGGGCCCAGAATTGCAACCATGACCACATCTACACCTGGAAGTTCGGGGGCCAGCCACGCCAGAACACCCAGTCCCTTGGCCAGTCCAGTCCAGTCATTGGGAAGCCACCAATCCGGCCATTCCCCTACCCAGCCCCAGGCCATAATGTCACCACATGTGTCTGCACACATGGAGGAGCAGCCAAGCCAACCATCTGGCCGCACATTGCGCCGCGGCCAGTTGAGTGGGAGATTCTCCCATGACCAAAATATGGCATTGGCTAGTGGCCTTACATTATACTATGACAAGCTCTATGGGAGCAAATCAAAACACACCACAAAGCAGCGCAAGATGGAATTGTTTGAAACCATCCTACGACAAGTAAATGCAGCGGGGGAAGAGAGGAAAGATGTGTCCCAAATTCAGAAGAAAATCTCTGATCTGAAGTATGCTGTACGGCAAAAAGAAATTAAAAGGCATAATTACAGGTAAATAAATGTTTTCTCCAAATATAATGTTTAGGATGTACTGTATGCACCTTTTCTGAGTACCGAACGATTTTCTCTTTTCAGCCTGAAAACTGGAGGTGGCTTTCCTTCTAAATTGGAGTTTACCCCTGCTGAGGAGATTGTGCTGGGACTTCTCCATCCGGTCGCGGTCGGTGGACATGCTGGTCTAAGGGACACAGACTCACCGACCCGTACCCACGGTGAGTACTCTTAAATCTGCATGTTTGCCTGTTTGCTAAATAATCTAAAGTTCACTAGTAACAAGATAACGGGATGCCCCTATGGTTTGCCTTGCTTGGCCTCGCACTACTGTGCCTGTTTGTGTCCTCTTTTGGTCCCTGGGAATCACACATTTAGGACCACATCCATTATGGCAAAGATCAAATTTGCAATTGGATTGGTAAAGTCATGAAGTTTCTCCTGAAAAGTGATATATTTGGAATCAATCACAAAACACACATCATTATGTATGGGTTGCCTATTTGTTGTGTGAGTTGTGTTTGAGTTAACAATGTAATTAGCCACCCCCAAACATATCTGACCTAGAGCAGCGAGACTCAACTGGCGGGCCGGGGTCCCAATGCGGACCTTGGCACCAGATTCCAGGACCCCTGCCCAGACAGCCCTGCACTCAGTTACTTCTGTGTTGACGTGCTCAGAGCTGCCCCCTTGATCGGCGATGTAGTGGTTGTTCTCCTGCCCAATGTGATGGCTCCCTGAAACATAGCATTGCAATATGAAGTACTGCACAGGAAGTGGCATTGCAAGGTACACAGTAACTTGGTAAAACTTTCTCTTGGCACAATCGTGTCCCGCTGCCCCTGCTCTGCCCCATCTGCCACAGTCCCCCCATGCCCCCCCCCCCACATAAGCCCCATACATTTGTAACAGATTTGCTCCATCCATCCCATCACCATCAATACGTTAACTCCCCCCTTTAGCCATCCAATCCCTGTCCCCTCAGCTCTGCCCCATCCAGCCCAGCAAGGGCAAGCAGCCTTTATTAGTTTGCACTTGGAAATCTCCAGCCCCTCCACCAGTGTGTTTATTTCTAACTAGACACCCCCTGCGTCAGCCCCATGGCCAGACATTCACCTCTCACCACATACCTTTAAATGGACCTTTCCCACAATTGTTTGAGTACCCCGGACCTAGCGAATGGTAGTCTAAATCCAAAAATGTGCGTTGAAAATTGTATGCTGACTGGGTACACTTCCTGACTTAGAACTGAGGTCAGTTAGCAGTTTTCGCGAGCCATTGCACCTATCTAAACTTGCGTGTCTTTGAACAAATGTCCCCATTGCTCTAGAGTTGATTAATATTACAAATAGAGGTTTATTTGATTACCTATCCCAAAAATGGTTATGTGTGTGTTTACGTGGTTTGTTTTTCTCTTCTTCAGCCCAGCATGATCCCTCAGCAAGGGTAAACTCACCCCCCAGTTTGGTTATGCCTACCAGGTCCGTACAGCATAGGAGCCCAGATCAGAGATTTCCGGTAAGTTAATTTAGTACCATAAATACTACCAAGTGCTTAAGAATGTGTTAAACTGTGGGAATCCCAAATTTGGACGCCAACTTACACTTTTTTTTTTATATGTCCCTACAGACCCGCACACTCATGGAAGAGATCCAGGACATGGAGGAAGATGATGATGTCTCCATGCAGGGCACGTCGGATGACCTCCCCCTGGGTCCCAATTTGGAACTGCTCCATAATGTTTCTCTGGCCAATCCTCAGCAGCAGAGTGAATCTCCATCCATTGTGCATGCACATGGGGAGACTGACACTACAGTCCCCAGTGTTCACTCTGCTGCTGAGGATTTGCAAAGCAGGCCTGTTGCTGTTGAGGGGACGACACCACGCGGCAGGGCACGCCCAAGAGCCAGGGTAATTGTGCGGCGGACTCCATTACGCCGCCCCACAATTTCCCAGGGGAGGCAGAGTGCCCTGCTTCAATTATGGACCCAACAAAGGGACTCTTATGAGGCACAGCTCGTTACAGAGCGTGAGCAAAGGCATGCCGACATGGTCAACATCAATACCAGTCTACAGGGCATCCTCGTGGAGTTGCGTACCCTCAACAGCAACGTGGTCACTGCAAGTAATGGCATCCAGTCAGCCATGGCTGAGATGACCAATATGCAGAGAAACATTGTGGAGCAGTTTCAAATTCACAATGCTGCCATGGCCCAGGCTAGGTCCCATTCACATGGACCTCCACCTGGACCTCCACCTGGGTATTATGGGCAGACACCCTATTAAGCCATGGGTGTGTGGGACATCTTTTCTCTTAACCCCCACTGTATTTACTTGTCCTTTGAGGTTTCAAACAATCCATTTTGTGTTGCTCATGCAGGTTGTGTTTTGTATTTGCTCCCATATAGCTCCTTAGAGTAATGCTTAAGGCCACTAGCCAATGCCATAGGTCTATGTGGAGGGTATCTGGCCACTTATGGTTATAAATATGTATTTGGTTGGTGCTCCTCCTGTTTGCAGACATGTTTGTGTGACATTATGGCCATGCCCAAATATCCCTGGGCACAGGCAATATTAATGACTGGACTAGGCTGGCCTTTGGACTGGGTGTCCTTGTTTGGTTGTGCCACTCACTTCCAGGTGTAGATGTGCTCGATGTTTTTTTTGTAATGTTATCCATTTGTAACCACAGATGTATGTGGAATGTTTTCTGTTAAGCACTATAATTTTTAATTTTCTAAGTAAAAAAAAAATCTCACTTACAATACTTGTGGCGTTTTTAGTGGGAACACATTTTAAACAGCTTGGGCTAAACCAGATATTTTTGGTTTGAAGAGGTGTAACAATGCAAATCTAAAGCTAAGGAAACTACATGAAATACATTAGGCAACAATTAAGGTAAAAATGTTTTACTTTGAGGTAATGCCACATTACGGCAAAACAACATATTTAACAAAAAGGATAACACAGACACACAGAATGTTGAGACACGAAATAAAATTAAGTAAAATGCTGCAAGATCAGGTTGGCTCGAACTGATTGGCCAGACTCACTGGGTGGCCCCACAAAATTCTCGACATCATCCTCTACGGCTGAAGAGGGCAGGCTATCCACATAACGTGGGACACGTTCCAGGATGGCAAAATTGTGCAAAACAGCACATGCCATTATAATGTCGATCACTTTCTTGGGATCATATTGCAGGGCGCCCCCAGTATGGTCCAGGCAACGAAAACGGGTCTTCAACAGCCCAAAGGCCCTCTCCACAACAGCCCGGGTCTTGCGGTGCGCACGGTTGTACGCTTCCTGAGAGGCATCCTGGGGCCGCAGCACAGGCGTCATGAGCCAGGGTAGAAGTGGGTACCCGGAATCACCTTAAACAGACAAATTAAATGTAATCAAAATTAAAAAGGCAACACAACAAACACAAAAAAATTTACATATATCATAATGATGTAAGGTAAAGGGGAAAAAAAACACCCAGGGCACATTAGCAAAATAAATATTGCCACTAATGTAGTACCTAATTAAAAATGGCACTTCAATATACCAATTAATTAACAAACATCTGCACGGCCAAGGGGATTTTGAATTTAAATATATTTTTAGTTTTCAGACATGTTACAATTAGGATGCTGCTGAGGGGCTATCCACATTTATATGGAAACTACAATGTATGCAGTTTAAGTCCACTTTGACATTTAAAGACCAATAGTACAAAAGGAGCCAAAGCTCAAAGATCCTTGGGTATAAACTCCCAACCAATATATTTAGGGACATGGAACTTACAGACATCCTAACTAAAGGGAAAACATTCTGAAGGACAAAGCGAGGCAAGCATTTTTTTTGGAAGTTCATAATATATGACCCAAGAAAAAGGCAGTTTCAGGCTTATGTAAAGAATTCAAATAATAACATATCAACAAATACAAGATTAATCCAACATTTAATAGCACACAAATAGGACACACTTACCAAGCAGCCATGCCCCCGAAAATTCACCTGCCTCAAATCTCCGAAACAACCCAGATCGCCTGAGTATATAGGAGTCGTGGGACGATCCTGGGTAGCCGGCAAGGACACTCATAAAACGCATGTCCGGACCAACCACGGCCTGGACATTAAGGGAGTGTCCCATTTTACGATTCCTTAAGGCAAAAACATACAAAAAGGGTAATTGATATTTGACCCAAAATAAAAAATTAACAACTAAACATGTCTGCACTCTATTGGGAAATACTAATGAAAAGCCTACAGAAAGCAGCTACACAAATGAGGGATAAACAAATATGCTGCCGCAAAGGAAAACAGGTTACATTACACGTTGGGCAACATAATAACCAATCTCAATACCTATATATATACTCGTCGGCAGCCCTAGGTACGAGTGCCACATGTGTGCAGTCAATAGCACCAATAACGTTGGGCATGTCGGCCACATTATAAAACCCAAGCTTAATGGCGTTTCTGGCTGCCATATCATCCGGAAAATAAATATATTTTGGAGTTATGGCAGCCATGCCTTCCAAAAATTTAGAGAGTGCGCGGCTCAGCGTAGGCTGTGACATCCCCACGGAGAGGGCACCCAGCCTCTGGAACGAGCCGTTCGCCAAAAATTGCAGGCAGCCAAGCATCTTGGTCATACCTGAAATTGCATGCCCCTTCCTTGTGGTGCGGGCTAACCATGGCCGCAGCTCACTATATAATTTATGGAGGGAAGCGCGATTAAGCCTGGTCAGCTCGAACAGCTCAACATCATTCATGCTATCGATGTTCATGCGACGACGCAGGGGCAATCTGCTCTCAGACATCTCGATCAACTCAATGCCAAAAAGCATAAGCCCTTGATGTGCCACAAACTCGCTCCGCTCCATCCTACTCCCGAGGCCAAATAGCTGCCGGCAAACATTTCGTAAAGCAGCTCTTTAATGGGCTTCCAAACAATTAGCAATCACCTCTCTGAATTGGTCGCAAGCCCATGTGAAGGACGTAAAAAATAGGATCGGACGCAAATAATACGATTTGGACGGGAAAAACACACGAACTAACGCAAATTATACGATTCTCGTACGAAATGCGTATGTTCATATACGTCTATGCGTGAACGATCGTGCGAATACGAAATGGCCAAAAAAACAAGAAAAAATGACAAACACCCACCCAAACTTACGATTCTCGATACGAAATCAATTAACTTTGGCTCTTTGAATCGAGGGGATAGTGTATAGCCTCATTTCCGATTCAGCTATATATTATAATAGAAAGCACGTCGGGCCAGGGAAGCCAGAGGCCCAAAGGGAGCCTCCCTCCTCCCCTCCGCCCGACCACAACCACCACCACCACCAGTAATATAGATGAACGAGGTTAACACGTTGCACAGTGCAAGATTCAGGCCGTCATGGTTCTAACAGGGATTGGGGATGGGGGGGGGTGGGGGATGGGTGTTGGTTCCTGGTCCGCTCCTGATAGTCTCTCAAAACATCAATCAGTATAGTGCTAACATTGATAGATTTGGGGTTGCATACTGGATCCAGGGTTCCCAAACGTCCAGAAAATAATTATGTTTGTCATTCAGTATGCTGGTAAGTTTTTCATTTATTAAAAAGCCATTCATTCTAGCCTTTACTTCTGAGATAAAGACTAGCTGCTGTTTCCAAGCCTTTGCTATTGTCTGTTTAGTGGACAGCATACTGAATGAAAACAGCTTGTTTTGTAGATTATTCAGCTCAGGGGCCTTGTGACGGAGTAGCGCCACCCAAGGGTCCCGTTTAGGAGTGACACTCAGAATCTCCCCAACCATGCGAAAGACCTGTTGCCATAGGCGTGCCACAAATGGGCAAGTCCACCACACATGGAGCACGTCTCCTTTCGCTGAGCATCCTCTGAAACAGTGTGCTGGGTATGCAGGGTAAATTTTGTTAATTCTATCTGGAACTAAGTACCAGCGTAATAAAACTTTATAAGCTGACTCCACTGAGAGTGAGTTGATCGAGCAGCCCCATGTTGCCCTCCACACCCCAGGCCAGTCTATCTCCTCCCCCGCCAGTCCTAGATCCCTCTCCCAGTCTCGGGTATATTTGTGATCTAGAGGCCTCGGGAAATCATTAAGGAAGAGTACAGCAGAGATATTCTCCCCGGTCCGCATGGCTCCCCCACACACAGAGATTCAAATTTGGACCATTTCCTATAAGGAGCAGTCCGGGCCAGCATGGGCCTAATCCAATGGCTTATCTGCATGTAGTGGAACCACTCCGCCCGTGGGAGCTCATATTTACCTCTCAAGTCCTCAAATGACATAAGGCCTTTGTCATTTAGAAGGTGATGAACAGTGCGTTCACCCAAAACGAAAAAGAAGCTCCACCCTGGAGGCCAGGTGAGAAAAGGGGATTGTCCCATAAGTTCAGAAGAGGAGCGTGGGGGGACATTAAATTTCTCTAGGCCAGGAGAGATCACACAATTATTTGAGAGAAAAAATAAATAAAAACATAAAAACCCTGTTTAAAGAGAAGAAAATGAACGTCAATTGAAATGTATGGGAGAGCGACAGGTAGCGACTGGTAATACCTGGTGCTCTGGAAGCTAGAGCGCCGACGCTATACTCTGAGCCACCTGTAATGATGATTTGTCGCTCACCAGAGTCGCCTTCATAAATGTGGTATTGCGTACAGCGCCCAGCATTCACCAGACGCTGCCTGCCGCTACGAGGCACTACCTGCCGCTATCCCTTGATGAATAAACCCCATAGTTTCAAAAGGATAAATAATTATACATACTTAGGGCCTGATTTACTAACTGTGCCAGCATGGAAAGAACAAGTTACTGGCTAGCTAGTCGAGAAACCAAGGTAAAGTCTGGTTCAGGCACAGGGAGTCTTTTCGCCAGCAATGTGCACATAAGCAGTGGGCGTCTCTGTACACAGAAGTTCTCGGGTTTACAAACCAAGGCTGCGGGAGGACAAATAGAGGTGCAAGAGCAGCGATCAAGTAAGGGAATCTTCTAGTTACCTCTGGCATTTTCTTTTTATATTTTTTATTTAGGAAGTATAAAGAAAAGTACAACAAACAAACAAAGGTAGGGTTCTTTTTTTTGGGGGGGGGGGGGTCATCAGAGACCAGGGGGTGCAATCTTATATGAAAAAAACAGTGGCTACATCAGCACCCGTAGACCAACATCTCACACATAATTACATGGCTGTTACAACACCACCATGGCTGCTAAACAGTGACCTTTGGCAAGTACTTGACTCCACCTCTTTTCCTGCCGCTTGCACCCTCTCTGACATTCTCTGTCCATGTACTGCAGTTCTGTTAGCTACCTTATCTGGCAGACCTGGTCATCCAATGCTTTTGAGGGCTTGGGGTTAGTGGGTACAAGTAATGGGGGGGGAGGGTAGGGCAGAACAGAACTTATGCCCAGGTCATGACTCTCCATTTGCCGCTACCACATGAACCTAGCTCTCTCTGTGGGACCCTCCTTATCCCAGGGCGCCCTACCCGTCCGTGGTGGGGGCACGCTCGAGGGCCTATGGGCCGAACAGCTCCCTGAATTCCTCAGTCTCCTGATATACTAACCAAGGAAGCCACGTAACTCTAAACTGCTCCTCTCTGTCATGTAATGAGAGTCATATCCTCAATTTCTTTGATGGCAAGGACTTCTCCCACCCAATCCCTCACCGATGGGCCCTGTTTCTGCTTCCAGTATCGGGGTATCACCTGCTTTGCTGCATTCAATAGGTGTACCAGCAGAGATTCCTTATATCTCCCTACCGAGGAGTCAGGTGCAATTAGATCATGGTCGGGTCTCTCTGGATCTGGACATCTGTGAGCTGAGAGATTATGGGGATAACCCTCCCCCAGTATCCCTGGATTTCAGGACATGACCAGAGAATGTGGATCATAGTTCCCCTCTCTGTTCCACATCTCCATCTCCGTGGCGTACATCCTATTTAGCCTATCCGGTGTGTAGTACCACCTTGTCAGCAGTTTATAATTGGTTTCTTGTAGCCTTGCAACAACAAAGGACCCATGCGCCTTTGGCACTTTTTGCCCTGGAGTCTTTTAGAAAATGCCACAAGAGGGGACTTTTCTTTTAACCCTATCAGTGCCATCCTACCTAGAGATGTTTGTCTCCCTCTGTTGCCATTTTTACCATCTTGCACTATATATTTTATATTTTTGCAGCAATATCCTGGAATTTCCAAGTAAACTACATTATATATTGTTTTCTTTTCATCAGAGTTTGGGGTTTAACATGAAATGTCTTGTTTGTAATTTCTCCAGTGCTTTCTCAATATTGTTGGGTAAAGTATGTGAACAAAAATAATTTTTTTTTTAAATAAAAAAACGACATTTTTTATGAACTTACTTGTAGGTAATGAGGTGGGGGTTTTATCAAGTCACCCCCTTGCTGGCAGGTGACTTGAAAGCCCCTCCTGCACTGTGAACTAGTATAGGGGGTCTCAAGGACCCCTTACCAATTCACAAAGGGTTCAAAGTAAAAAAACTAGCAGACTGGGATATGTGACAACAATGTGTCTGCAGCTTCCTATTGGTGCATGCAGCATGCACTTCTATGCTACATAAAGCATTGGTCAGCTGTATGCCCTGGGAACATCCAGACCTGCGCCGGGAAGGTATGTCACTTGATTTTCTTTCTTTTTCAGACTTTTTGAATTTCTTTTTCGGACTTTAAATATATAACTGAATGTATCATCTTATCAGAATCAGGTTTTATGCAAGTATATATAAGCAGAAAAATGTGCAATCAAATCCCGCACTGCTCGACAATGATAAGATATGGTGCTGGCCAATAGTGGAACCACAAAGTGGTATATACAAAGCAAAACAAGGTAAAATGGTTGGACTGCCAGTTCAGTCCAAAAGACCCCTATTCTGAGAGTAAGCCGCACTACAAATAAGTTGTAAGAATTTATAATTAGCCTTTATTAAAAAAACATAAACATGACAACATTAAAGACACAATACAACTAAAAACAAGTTAAATATACTATGGAGGCAGACCCTTTAATATATGGCTCTAATTCATATATGCTTGAGTTCATGAATATATATAAAAATAAAAATAACAAAAAGTGCTAAAAAACAATGCAAAATCTTGTGATCATAAAAGATCGTGAAAAAAGCTAAACTAAACCCTCAAAAGAGGGTTGCGTGGCCTATCGCCACTTCACCAGGGTGAGGGCGAAGTGGCGATAGGCCACGCAACGCGTCGGTGGCGGGCCGCTGTTCGGGGGACCCTGACTCCACATACCTGGTGATGTAATCTTACGTTCAACCTTGTATATGATTTTTTTTATTTTATTTTATAATTTCTGTCTTTTATATTTTATACTTTTATCTTTTCATTTTCATAATCCACTCTAGAATGATGCATCCCTGACGAGTTTCGGGTCCTCTTCTTCCCCTATCCTCCATGCGTCCCAGAAGTAAAGAGATAACCACGTGGAAACTGGGAGAACACATTGATGAATAAATACAAGTAGAGCCTGGATTTCTGGGAGTACCTGGTGTAGGCGATGGATCAAGCAGGTGATATTTTCAGATGCTCACACCTCAAACTGGATAGCGGTGCCAACAAGCCTTTTAGAAATTCATGGACCACTAAGAATCAGGATATCCTCTTGGGCATTTCAGCCCATTCTGATTGAGAATCCTTGAATGATAATTATTTCACCATCTAATTTAGGACATTCCTCCAGGAAGGACACTTATATAAAGAACCCTGGGTTGGACTTTCCCCATCTTTATTGACAGAACGTTTATGCCTATGTATATAGGAACCTTGTGGGGCCAAATGAAATTTTCATGTTATGGGGCCCGGTAAGTGGGTCATTAGGGACTGCACTGGAATAACCTGAAGAATTTGAATAATTTGATATACAGTCTAGTCCATTTATGCAAGTCCTATAAGGACTACTAATTTGGAATATTTAGGACGAAAGTATTAATACTCACACTTGAAGGGTTGACATAGGAATGGGTCAGAAAGAGATTTAAAACCAAATGATATGATGAATGGGTCCCCCTTTTTAACTTATATTGTTGTGCACCTCTCTTCCCCCCCTCCCCCCCTTTTCCTCCCTCCCCCCTCCCCTTTCTTTCCTTCCCCCTTCCCCGTTTCCACCCCTCCCCCTTCCCCCCCCCCCCCCAAAAGATTTTCATACACCTTCTCACATATTTTTATATATATATATCTTTAGTTTATATGTCATCAGGAAGATTGAATTAACAATATAGATTCATTTTTATTAAAAAATCTGCACGATCAGTATAGATTATTTGGGTATATGATTAACAACCCAATTGCACTGCAGTTGTTTAAATAAATAAATAAATAGTTGGCCAACCACTTATCACTATACAATATATTAGTTTACACATATTCCGTTGTTTACCACTTTATAATGTTTAAATATAGTAATGGACTAATAGTTCCTAATTAATTACATTTTTATCCATTTATTGTTGTATGCCCCTTGTATTAATTAGTAATTTAATGTAATATCAATATTTATATACATTTTGGTGTAAATAACTAGACAGTTGGGACTAGTTAATTATGAATTCTCAGTCAAACCCAGTCATATCCTGATCTATATTTAATGCATTCAATTGGGGTACACAAAATACCAATTAAACAATATGTAATATAAGAAAATAAAATTAAAATTAACATCAAAATATTAAAATTAAATAAACTAAAATACAAAATCATATAAAATAGAATTATAGAATTAACTAAGAGATATGTATTTGTTACAATATAGATTCACAGTCCACTTTGGGTACCCCTCAATAGAAATCATGTTTTCATATTTAGAGACTGTGTACATATATACATAGTCGTAGACATAGAATAGAGTGTGTACATGTATGTATGTTTTGCAATTTTATTGACTCTGCTGCTGTTGCCCTGGAGCCTGTATTGTGGAGATGGATGTGTGCTGTGCGCGTGCGCGGTCGTCCTCTGTGGCGGCCGCACGTGCGCACAGGGCACACCGGCGGATGGCCTTGTGCGCGTGCGCACGGGCACATGAGGTGTCCGCTCACTCCCACCATCATTGATCTTCTTCCCCTCCTGTCCTGGTGACCCTTTGGGTGTGCGTGTTTCCGGGTTTGAGGGCCGTTTCCGGTGGTGCCTGTATCATACCGAGAACACAGTGCGCGTGCGCACTGGGTGTACTCTCGGTCTCGCAACAGTGGCACAGCGCATGCACGCTGGGTGTAGCCACTGACGGCGTGGACGGCCCAGTGCGCTTGCGCGCTGGGTGTGCGGCGTCCGGTGGCGGATCTGGGGCCTGTATCACAGAAGCATAGTTGCGATTGAGACATCCACTTTTATCTCCATTGGCTATGGTATAGATTTGGGATTATAGCCACTTTATCTTGGTCAGGAGATTCAAACCACAGGCACCACAAGATCCGGACAGGAAGTTGTGGGACGGACAGGAAGTTATTACACTATGAGGCACGTGGGTGGGACGCCCCTATACACAGGTATTTAGAGATGGGACTCCAGGGGGGACAGCATAGAACAACACCCTGAGGAAGTGATCGCTCCCGCAACGCGTCAGTGTTGGTGAACGGGCGTCTATAGGGGACCTGGACCTACTAACTGGTGACAGTATCTTATTTATTTACCCTTACTTTTAAGTGAGGTTATCCTTATTTTGTATATGCCATGGTATATCGGTCCTACTGTTAAGACACTGCTGTGTCACTCTCTGCACTGTGCCCTTTGCGCCCCAGTATCTTACTGGGGTTCTGCTCATTTATTCAATATCTGTAGTTCTCCATTTTAGTATCTTATATCTTTTATATCCACAATCTGTGTGGTCACGCTTCCTATATACATATACACTAAAGGTATATGTTCACATGCACTGTTCACTTTCAGACAGTTGACTTTCATATACCTGGCATATTTTTGAGCAGAATCTATTTATTCCAATATTAAATTTTGGATAGCATTTAATAGTCCAGTACAGTTCACCTGTAGTGCCCGTTCACTGGTTTTTGTAAATATATTTTTAATTATGTGTTATGTTGTCACTGTATGTTATGTGTCTATGACTCAATATTATAATAAAATTTAGTTATATATTTAATATAGTGTGTGCGGCTTAACTCATGTGGTGAGATAATAGCGATCTAACACTGGTAGATTGCCATCCTAGTTGGTGGCGGGCCGCTGTTCGGGGACCCTGACTCCACATACCTGGTGATGTAATCTTATGTTCAACCTAGTATATGATTTTTTTCCCTTATATGGCAACTGTATTTGTTAAATATTTATATTGGTGAGTTGAGCTTTTGAAACACTCCTTTGTTATACTTGCGGTTTTTGCACCATGCACTGACACACTTTAATTAATAACACTGCATCATTGCACACAGCAGTCCTATTGACCTGCTGATTTCAGCTAGCACTTACAATCCCTTTCCCTTTTCTATTGCACTATTTAGTATATATTTGTGTACATTAATATTTATTTGATATATTTATTGCCTTTTCTCTTTATATGTTATTTCTTTACACACCATGGGTGAAGTATTGTGAATTTTTTATAAATTTGTTTATTTATTTAACAATGGATGAACTATTGCATTTATAACAATACGAGAGTCGATATAGGGTTTTAATATCCCCCCCAGCGTTCTATATGTGTTTATGTTTTTTAATGAGTCTTCTGTGATGTTTGTGAATAGTTTTTAAGGATGGCTTAATAAATTCATATTTTTTATAATTATCTTGAATATCATAGTAGTGAATCTTCGCGTGTTCGGCAGATTTAGAGGGGGTATGGGACAAGTCTAGAGTCCCGTTATTCTTAATGTAATGTGCTTTTTCCCTTCTGTCAGCACCCCATTATCTGGCTGTGCACACCCCAAACCTTTTGTTTTTTATACTTAATATAAATGTAGCATTACAGAGTTTACAATGAATATTCTGAATACACGATACAATAGGAAAGAGAGCCCGGCCCTTGCGAGCTTACAGTCTGAAGGATGAGGGGTAAAGACAAGGGGGAAGGAACACAAACAGTCAGTATTGAGCTTTTTGGCACGTGCCCTTTAGAGAATTGCTTAAGCCACATTATATGCTTGTCTGAATAGGTGAGTTTTAAGGGCACCTTTGAAGGTTTTGAGAGTTGTGGAGTGGCGAATTGGGCAGGGGAGGGCATTCCAGAAGATTGGAGTTGCAAGTGAGAAGTCCTAGAGGCGGGCATGAGAGGTGGTAACCAGGGTGAAGGACAGAAGGTCGGCAGCAGAGCAAAAGCTGTGTTCAATAATGAATTGCAGTGCAGTGTTAAAGTGCACCTATACTCAGAGGAAAGTATATGTAGTTACCTTCGATCCCCAGCCCAGGGCCCCAAAACAGCCCGTGTTTCTTTTTTTTACCTCAGCCTTTGCCTGTCGGCTATATTACTACGTGACTGAACAGCACCACTCCAAGTAATGATGAGTACACACAGCTCAGCAATGGGGAGCACTTCAACCTAACTGCTATTATGGGACAGTTTGGTTGTAACTGAATAAATGGCTTTCATTCACCTTAACACTACTTCCTGTTGTTTTTTCCTGGTGTTTCTATGAATATTGGGCAAAGGCTGAGGTAAAAAAGAAACTTGGTGCTTTGGGGCACTGGGCTGGGGATGGAAGGTGATCACATAAACTTCCTTTCTGAGTATAGGTGCACTTTAATAGCATCCTGCACTGATCTATTTTCCCTGTAGACAAATTGAAGGTGGTTCCAGAGATGCTGCTATGTTACTTTCAGGAAGGCCAGGACCAGTCTTTCTAAGACCTTCATTGCAGCTAAGGTGCCAGAATCAGTCTTTCGAAGACCTTCATTGCAGCTAAGGTACCAGAACCAGACTTTCGAAGACCTTCATTGCAGCTAAGGTGCTAGAACCAGTCTTTCAAAGCCCTTCATGGTAGCTAAGGTGCCAGAACCAGTCTTTCGAGGCCCTTCATTGCAGCTAAGGGGCCAGAACCAGTCTTTCAAAGACATTCATTGCAGCTAAGGTGACAGAACCAGACTTTCGAAGCCCTTCATTGCAGCTAAGGTGCCAGAACCAGTCTTTCGAAGCCCTTCATGGTAGCTAAGGTGCCAGAACCAGTCTTTCGAAGACCTTCATTGTGGCTAAGGTGCCAGAACCAGTCTTTTGAAGCCCTTCACTGCAGCTAAGTTGCCAGAACCAGTCTTTCGAAGACCTTTATTGTAGCTAAGGTGCCAGAACCAGTCTTTCGAAGCCCTTCATTGCAGCTAAGGTGCCAGGACTAGTCTTTCGAAGACCTTCATTGCAGCTAAGGTGCCAGAACTAGACTTTCAAAGACCTTCATTGCAGATAAGGTGCCAGAACCAGTCTTTTAAAGACCTTTATTGTAGCTAAGGTGCCAGAACCAATCTTTCAAAGACCTTCATTGTATCTAAGGTGCCAGAAACAGTCTTTCGAAGACTTTCATTGTAGCTAAGGTTAGTGCGACAGGTCTGTAGTGCTTTATGTCTGTAACAGAGTACTTCTTTGGAATAGAGATAATAGTTACCTTCTTCCAACATGTTGAAGATCGTGTAGTCTCATATATCAATTGCATTGTATGGAATGGAGGGCTTTATCTAGGTTGCCACAAAGAAAAGGGCAAATGAATTTTCTTGAATGGACTTTAAAAACAAGCAAGCTCTTCCACTTTGCTTGGCAGTGAGCGCATATTTGCCAACTACAAAGGGGGGGGGGGAGGAATGGAGGCCCCTTGTCCTAAAGGAGCACTATCATGAAAAAATGGGCCAATAATAAAAATCCATATAAATTTGCTGGATGGCGGGAGGAGAGGTCGCTTATACACCCGGCATCAAGAAATATCCAGCCAGGTTTGTTTCTTACTTTTATTAATGGAAAGAAGAGGAAATCGGGTGACAGGTTCTGTCACCCCTGATACACTAAACCTGTCACCCCTGGATTTTATCCCTACCAGGAGAAGAAAACCACAGGTTTAGGCGGGAGTTTCATTCAGTTCAGGTGAATAGGTGACCCCCTCCTCTCATTAGCCAGTGTGTTTATATGGGTTTTTAATATTACACAATTTCATGATAGTGCTCCTTAAGCCTTCCCTGGCCCTTCCCTCTTGCTCCTCCTTATAGAACCGATACTGTTTCCTAGATTGCATTCTAATGTGATTTATTGCCAGGAAACTGAGGTCCTGAGAGTGTTTTTATTTTCTCATGGAGATGCAGCAGGGGGGCAGATGGCCGATGTGCGAGGTACCACAACAGATATCAAGGGAGGCTAGCAGGTCTTTTGGGGCCGGAAGAGCTGGGCAAGCAGACAGACAGGCCTGGAGCGGACCAACAGCCTGGCACAGTTAGAAAGGAAAGGTTGCGACCATTTTGGAGCTTCCTCTCCCAGCATCTCAGCCCATGCTGCTGCCTGGATTCAACTGACATAACTGACAATGCACAGTAACAGGCACTTCCTGTTTACAGGCGGCCTGCAAATGCACAAGCTGCCATTTTGTTTTGAAAAATTACCACAGCAGTAGTCAGAAAAAGGTAAATGAATTGTTAAGTGCAACAATCTAAATTTCCCTGGGGAGGGATGCATATGAGAACCGTTTGTTGGTCTGGTTTAAGTCATTTTTGACTGTTGGTCCGCTTTAAGGCTTGGTTAGGCTGTACAAAAAGCTAAAGAACGAAGCTAGAAAGAAAAAACACTAAAATGGTTAATAAAAGAGGAAAAAAGCAAAAAAGGAGAGATCCTGTGGAGGCTGCCTCCTAGTGCGCCATGTTTAGTTCTTTTCCCTTTCTACTTAATGCTGATCATCATTTATAAGTCACAATTCTGGGTTATAAATTATAGGGTTGTAATTTTTCTTATTCTCCTTGTCAGGATAATGTGCATACATGAAATTACAACCCATACCCTATATCTTGACTTTACCAGCGTTTGACCGTTGAAAATGGATGTGTCCTCAACAAGCACTACCATAAATAATGGCCATTATTACTGGATGACCTTCCTGTTGGAACCCACTTGGAATCTCATCTTTGTTATTATAGTCCCCTTCTCCGCAGTGGTTCTATTGGAGTTTTCAATACCAAGAACTGACTGTGGCCCATGCTTTCACTTCCTATCGGAAAATCTACAAGAAGGCTCTTCAGGAAATAAAATGGAATTCCTTGTGCAGCTTCATCCATTGTGCATGTTATTACTCTGCCCTATGAATTATAGCAAAAAACTGCACCCCAAAGTAGTTAAGGTAAAAATCATTTGAGCTGCAAAGTGAACATACTATTCTCTTGAGAGTGATGGAATAGAGGGGAGGGGGCTGATGTAATCTTTGTAAGAAAACCAGTTATTTTACTAACACTCATGTATACCTATATTTATATAAACAGGATATAAGAAGCTCAAACACAGCGTTCAACATCAGTGAAACCCCAAGGTCCAGCAACAGAATTCTGAAGACATGGTTGTTGCTGATTAGGTGATTTGATATTTCCTAAAAAAACACTTGTATATAGGTCTAAGGCATTGCTGAAATACGTGCATTTCCTGTATTGTATCAGCAACATAAGATTTATGATGCTAAGAAAACCCTCAGACAAAAACCCAAGGGGTAAAGCGGTCCATGGGCAAACATTTTCAGGTGTAAAGTTCTATTCCAAGGACTATCATAGTGTCAATCCCCGAGTGAGTCCACAACCCCTAATCTCCGCTGCTAGCTTCAACTATAGTCAAGCCCCCGTTTGGAGGGGTGCGCTTTATACGCCTTACCGGAAACAGTTGCCCTCAGGACTTATTAGCACAAAGATTGGGAACTTACAGGGGTGAAGGCGGATAAACCTGGGGCAAGACTGGGCGATGTCGGGTAAGCCAGGGTCATAAACAGATAGGAAGTCCTCACGGTGTGGAACCAAGGGAGAAGCAAAGGAAGGGTCAAGCCAAAGGTCAAGCTGGGAGGTCAGAGAGTTCGAAGTACAAGGGAAGAAACGGTTTAAGGTCAAAGTTCAGGTAGGCCTGGTCAGGCAATCTAGGTCGGCACGATGAGCGATCACAGGCAGTGAGCAAGTGATATGGAAATACTTAAATAGGAAATGGGTGCAGGGGATTGGCCAGGGGAACTTTAGGCTCATTGGCCTAACAAGAAGCCAGGGGCTGATTGCCCCATTCACAATTAGGGCGTTTAGCCCACTAGTTAAATTAGGGCTCATTGTCCCTTTAAACTAACCTCCGCAGCGCCGGCAGAGGGCATAAGACAGCCACGGAAGGAACGCTCACCGCCGTTTTAGCCAGAGCTACCCGAGCCAGCACTGGCTGCTGACACGGCTGCTGGGCGACAGAGACGCTGACACTCTAGCCGAGCCGCCAGCCGAGGATGCTGCAGGACCGGGGAGAAGGTGAGTGTATAGTAACACATAAATATTTTACAATGTGTAAGCAACACATTTGAGCCCTTGCTCCTCTTTGTTTACTCAGAGCAAAAAAAACCTTTTAGCAGTTCTGCCTTCTCTTGATCTCCTGTGACAAATGTCCCATTATTTAGGGAACCTACCTATTCAGATTTTTTTTGTTAAGTTTATATATTTAAAAAGTTTAGGGTTGGTTTAGCTTTCTTTGGCCACATGTCTGTCATTTTGAGCTTTTGCCAATTTTATTTTTTTACAGGCTTTATTAACTGCTTTATAATTTTCAAAGGTTAATGCTGAAAGCTCAGCTTTATAATGTTTAAATCTACTTTACATGATATATTTTGCAATGTTGGTACTCAGAATTGATTTAATTTAAAACACTCACATTTGGCATCTGTATGTCTATGTCATGAATTGCAGCCTTGATCCTGGGAAATTTGTCTTTATTTAATATGTAGCATTTTGCCCTCTTCGCCAGAGAATGTTATCTATTTGCGGAGCTCTGCCTATTTGATCTACTCCTTGCCTGCACTCTCCATGTCACTTCTGTCTACAGTTTTCCCACTGGATTTTGTGGCCTCTTGTGTCATCCTTTGCACATTCTGGGGGTAACTTATGCCTTGGCTATAGGTACTGTAAACTACCATTATTAGATTCTGGGTTGACACCTGAACAAAGGCTGGTGATCAGCTGAAAATTACTCCCACTCTACCAACATTAGATTTCAATTAAATATCAAGTACTTTTGGGGTACCGGACATTCTCAAATACTACAAGGCCTCACAGATTGCCCAACTGGTCCCCATGCACTCAGCCCTTAACCCTCCGATGTGGGTATTCCTAGAACTTCCCAACTGCGCGCCAATATCCATCGATTGCCTACTATGGACGGACCTGGGACTCAGACCCAAAAAGCTGAGCCCCTTAATGAAACACTCACTCACGGTATGGGACTCGGTTAGGTACTCCACTTCTTTGATGTCCCCCCACTCCCCTCTGACACATCTGTGGGACAACCCAAGCTTTCCCTGGGCAAACAAAACAGAACGGCCTTTAGATGGTGGCAAGATAGGGATATAAACAAAATATCAGACTTACTCACAAAAGAGGGCCTTGGGTCCTTCAGTGACTTGCAAGAAAAATATGATATCCCTCACAAGGAATACTTTCGATATATTCAATTACGGCACTGGATCCTACCTCTGACAAAACTGAGCCCCTCCCTCCGAGCAAGAACCCCCTTCGAGGAGCTGTGTGTTAACAATCCCTTCCAAAGGGGAATAATATTCCTAATCTACTCAGCACTAAATGATATTAAGCCAGAGTCACATGGATATGTGGGTGCCTGGGAGAAAGATCTAGGCCCTTGTCCAGGTGAGAGGGGGTGGACAGAGATATTGTCACATGCCTCCAAATGTTCCGTGAACATCCTGACAGTTGAAACAGCCTACAAGGTAATGCTCCACTGGTACTTGATGTTCCCATGACAAGCTAGCTCATGCTTTAGGGGCTGCAGCGCGGAGGGGGACTTCATGTACATATGGTGGACCTGTCCCATGTTGACCCAATTCTGGAGTCAGGTGTACAAGATGGCCAATGAGGTCTTCCAAACCAACATGAGAAGAGACCCATGGGTTGCCCACCTGCACTGCAAACCCCGGGAGCTGCCTAACAAGCAACACAGACTCTTTGTATATCTGCTGCTAGCGGCCAAGCAGGCCATTGCTAAAGCCTGGAAAAAACAATTTACCCCAATCTCAGAGGTGTTGGCCAGTATGAATGGGTTCCTTATTAACGAGAGACTGTCCAGCATCCTGGCCGACTCCCATGATAAATTCATCTCATTATGGGAGCCGTGGATAGGGTTTGCGTGGCCTGGAGAACCCCCAAGGGTATTATAGCGGCCATATTTTAATGACCATATGAGATGCCAGTGGAGCGCGGGAACACCCTACCCCTCCCTTCCCCCCTTCTCCCCTATTCTCAACACCCTTCCTTCCCCCGTCTCATCTCCCCAGACCTGGTCCCCCCTTCTTCTTCTTCTCTTCGTATTATTATTGACTTAAAAGTTTTCAACGAACCCTCTGCAAACTAGGATATGTTTGATAGTTTAAGGCACACCTCGCCTCATCTGGCATTACGATCGGAGGATGATGGGTGTGTTGGTGGCGATGCACGCTGCTGGCACTGATGGTCCCCACGTCCTGCATGGGCCTCAACACAGGCCGGGGCATGTTGTTGAATACAATGACCGCATAGTAATTGTTGAACTCCATTTGCTCCACCATTATCTAAAGTACTCTCTAGAATATTAAAGAAGTATGGTCAAAGCACAATTCTATGTAACACAACTTGCAGTTATCTACCTCCCCTGCGCAGGATGGCTGTATTAACTGTATGCTCTCCATACATGTAATGTTGAAAACCCAATAAAAATATTAAAACAAAATAAAATGTCAAGTACTGTCCAGAAGCACTGAATGCTGAATTGAAAAATCCAGCCCTGCGGCACTCTCAATGCCCAGGTAGCAACAAGTGGTAAGCTTAGGAGGGGAAGCAGAGCATCCAGTGATGTTCAAAGAATTGAATGACAACAACCAGATTGTTATTGGAGACTATGATGGTGGAGTTGGGAATGAAGCCAGCCTACACCTAAGAAATTCAGTTTGGCAGCAAGAAAGTGGGTAGGCACCGTTTAACTGAGGTCGAGGACCTGCAGCAAAGATTCAAAGTAGAGCTCAGGGACAGAGAGCAATGGTACTAATAGAAGTGTAAGTCAAGTTAACCAAAGGGTCAGTTCAAGTAAAGGCCAACAGAAAGTCAAACAAACAAACAAACATGTAGATCAACCCACAACCTTCTGATGCATTAGCATGCCATTTAAAGGGCATTGTGGATGGTTTTATGACAAAAAACATGCAACTCTCTGGAACATTGCTAATGTGCAAAGGACATTCCTATTTCCAATGTACATGTGTTTAAGCTTTGTATGACCCCTATTGCCTTTAGATGAGTCCTACGGGCAATATGGCAATTTCACCTCCCAGGTTACACACACATCCATTTGTCCTCACAAAGGTAAGAAAGGCAGAGAAGGTAACATGAAATGAAATCTGGGCATTTAGGTTTGCCTTACTTGCATTACCCCTATTTAGAGGCACCCCTGAAGATTATTACTTTATCTAGGCAGTGTTACTGGGAAATCACAGGCTGCAGTGGCACAGAAAGTCAGGTGGGACCAAAGACTCTGGATTAGATCATTCTAAGTGCAGGTCAATTTTAATCAATATTAATATTTGCCTTTCTGTTTAGTAATAATACTACTAATATTACTGCATTTTATTTATTATTTACTAATAATAAATAAAATGCAATTTTTGAAATGTTAGACTCTCTAATTCTTGGTTCAATATAGTATGTTAGTAAGCCAAATATTTTTAGCTGAAGATTAGGAGCAATATTTACCTTGGTGTAGAAGCAGGGATCAGAAAAAAATATGAAAATACAATTCTGTGAAACTCACCTGTAGAATTGTTTTTGTATACATCCAGTCCAGGCCGTCCCATATCTCACTATTGGGTGTTCGCCCCTAGGGGGTGCTTGACTGCAAGATCAAAGATGTAGCTCCTCCCGGCCCCCTTTAAAGGCAGCTGCCCCTCTATTATTCCCCAGTGGTTTAAAAGCAGTATTCAACAAAGAAAGGGGCAGGCCCGGGAGGCCTAAGAAACCATGTTACTTCACATAGCTTCAGTTTGTACTCTCTCTAAGCAAAAACTAGAAAAAAAAACTGTGTCCTATGAACAAAAATGGTTGATCACCATAACAGGCATACAGGACATAATGAACACAAGGGCGGGGTGGGACGGCCTGGACTGGATGTATACAAAAACAATTCTACAGGTGAGTTTCACAGAATTTTATTTTTCCCTACATCCAGTCCAGGCCGTCCCATATCTCACGATTGGGACATCCAAAGCAGTATCCATATGGGCGGGATCCCCAGTGCGGAACAGCATGTAGTTCATTTCACTACGGCCTGAAGCACCTTTCGGACAAAAACAGCGTCAGCTGAGGCCCTGACATCCACCTTGTAAAACTTTGTAAAAGTATGAACAGAAGACCAAGTTGCGGCCTTACACACTTGTTTCACCAATGAAAGGAAGGTAAGGACAACTTCCTCATTAAGGTCAAAGGGAGAAACGACCTTAGGTAAGTAATCAGGTTTGAAACGAAAAACCACCTTATCTCTGTGCAGCTCAAAGTAGGGTGGTTTCATACAAAGCGCGGCCAGTTCAGATACACGACGCACCGAGGTGATCGCTACCAGAAAGACCACTTTGAGAGTCAATATAGACAATGCAGCATCGCTCAATGGCTCGAAAGGAGGACCCTGGAGAGCAGATAGTACTAATTTCAAGTCCCACACCGGAAATACTGACTTACGCGGTGGCCGGACATGGGCAACTCCCTGGAAAAAAGTCTTGATCAACCTATGGTTGGCAATGGATCTCTGGAAAAAGATGGCTAAAGCCGAGACCTGACCCTTGAGGGTGCTCAGCTGGAGACCCAAGACTAAGCCGTGTTGTAAAAACTCCAGAATCCTAGAAATAGCACATTTTCTGCAAGGAAGGCTCTTGGCCTCTCACCAAGCGATATAGGCCCGCCAAACTCTGTAGTATATCATGGAAGAAGATTTCTTCCGTGCCTGAATCATAGTATGCACGACTGTGGCCGACAACCCCTTCTCCGTCAGGATTGAGCAGCACTCTGCCCAGGAGCGGAAACGGAGGGAATGCATACAGAAATTTGAAATCCGTCCAAGGAATCGCCAGAGGATCTCTTGAGAGGGAGACGAACCTTGGAAGCCTGTGATTGTGTCTGGACGCAAACAGATCCCCGTCTGGCTGGCCCCAGCGGAGACACAGAGCCTGAAAGGTCTTGCTGCTGAGGGACCATTCCCCCAGGCGCAGGAAACTCCTACTCAGAGAGTCTGCCTCCTGGTTTTCCACCCTGGGGATGTAGACCACCGAGATGCAGGGAACATTCTCTTCTGCCCAAGTCAAAATCTGTGTTACCTCTTTGAGGGATCCCTTGCTCCGAGTCCCACCCTGGTGGTTGATTTAGGCAACAGCAGTCTGATTGTCTGAGCGAACCTGGATCGCACGGCCTCTTAAATGGGGAGTCAAGCGTAGAGGAACCAACCGGATTGCTCTCTTTATGGGTAAATGGTTCTCCTGCGGACCCCACTGACCCTGGATCTTCTGGGTCTGCCAAACGCCTCCCCAGCCTGTCAGACTGGCATCTGTGGTAACTATCTCCCAATGGGGAGTCAGAAAGGACTTGCCCACCAGCAGGTTCCGGGAGTCCAACCACCACAAGAGGGACTGCCTGGCCAGGGGGGACAGCGAAAAGCCTTGTTCCAGTGATTCCTGCGCCCGATTCCAGCCGGTCAGCATGTTCAATTGTAGAGGTCTCATGTGAAATTGGGCGAAGAGTACTGCCTCAAAGCATGACACTATTTGTCCCACCAATCTCATCCCCAGATGTACTGACAGCTGCTGACAAGACAGCAAGGCCTGCACTTACGTCTGGAGACCCAAAACCTTCTGCTGTGGTAGAAAAACCTTGACCTGAGCGGTGTCTATCGTCATGGCCAGGAAGGATCTCACTGTTGAAGGAGTGATAAACGACTTGGGGTAATTGATTACCCAACCGAAGGCTTCCAGGGTTGACAGCACCGTCCGATTATCGCTCTCGGCCTGCTGAAGGGACCAGGACGAAATCAGCAAATCGTCCAGATAGGATAACACACGGATACCCTGACTTCTCAGAATAGCCATGATGCCCGCCAGCACCTTGGTGAACACACGGGGGGCTGAGGATATCCCGAATGGAAGTGCTACAAACTGATAACGATGATCCTCCAGTGCAAACCTCAGGAACTTCTGATGCTCCTGAAAAATCGGGATGTGCAGATAAGCGTCTCTGATGTCCACCATGGTCATGAAGTCGCCAGGCCGAAACAATCTCACCACCGACCGCAACGTTTCCATGCGGAAATGTCTGACTCTTGCAAACCTGTTGAGACCCTTCAGGTCCAGGATCGGCCTTAGCGTTCCGTCCTTCTTGGGAACCATGAACAGGTTGGAGTAAAAACCTTGCCCCTGTTCCTGCAGGGGTACAGGGCAAATCACACCTATCTGCAGGAGGTGTTGAACAGACGTTCTCAAAGCTTGAGCCTTTAGCGGGCTTCGGGATATCCTTGAACGGAGGAATTTTGTGGGCGGCCTGGCTGTCAGCTCTATCTTGTAACTGGAGGACACTACCTCCTGAATCCACCAATTCGAGACGCCTCCAGATCTGAGCAAATAGCAGAAGCCACCCCCCCCCCACCCGGATGGGTGAGGGCACCCCCTCATGCCTGAGAGGGCTTGTCAGGGGGTTTGGACTTAGCTCCCCATGAGGGGTTGGGTCGGCCGCCTGACCTAACTCTGCCCTAGGTGTCTATGCGAGCACCGGGAAATGAAGAACCTCTTCCTCCTCGAAAGGAACGATAGGAAGAGGGGTTTCGAAAGGACCGAGCAGGCTTCCTTCTCTGAGGGAGTCTACCATCCTTAACCAAATGGTCCAGGCACTCCCCAAACAGCCGGCTTCCCACAAAAGGTAGACTTGTGAGGGACTTCTTGGCAGCCGCATCAGCCGACCACTGCTTCAGCCAGAGCGAGCGGCGCAGAGCAACAAGCAATGCCGAAATCCTGGCACCAAGCCTGACCACATCATCCATTGCAGTAACAACAAAGTCAATGAAATCCAAACAAGCCTTGAGTTCCTTATACTCCTCAGCCCACTTGCGAGCCTTAGCTCTAGCCACAAGGTGTCTCACCTTTCTCCTGTTGGCTAATGAGACGATAGTCGAGGCACATGCAGGCCGAAAGAGGGCACCTGTAAAGGTGAACGCATGGCAGACCAGCTGATCCATGCGCTTGTCTGCAGGGTCACGTAAGGAAGCACTGTCAGGCGACGGCATAACAGTAGTGTTGGACAAGCCTGACACAGGAGGATCCACCTCGGGAGGGTGACCCCATAGGGACCTAGGGACCGACGGTAACTTGTTGGGCCTTTCGCATTCCTTAAGGATCATGTTAGAAAAGTGAGGCTGCTCCGGGAAGACCCGTCTTTGCCTCTCTGGCGAAATAAATCACCCTGCTTCCTCTTAGCCGCTCTGGAGGAACAATGTGTAGGATATCAAAAACGGAGGAGAGCAAATTCTCCGTATCATCAGGGAGACAAGAATCCTCGTCCGAGGAGGAACCAGAGATACTGTCATCGCCAGCGGAATATTCCACCATTGAGCGTGAATCATCTGGCAACTTACCTTCCTCCTCAGAACCCAAGCAATCAAACAGATCGTCACCTGAGTAAATCAGCTCCAGATGCCGCTTCTTACTCGAGGCTTTCTTAAGGGCTGTCAATGAAATTTGCCTTTCGAGACTAGCCAGCCTATGCGCAAAATCAGTATGAGACCCCTTGCTGGCTCCCCCTTCCCGGAGGGTCCGGAGAGGGCGATGGTAATACAGGGCTAGGGTCAGGGACGACCGCCCGCTCATGGTCCAAAATAATGCCTCTGGCGCAAATGGCACAAACAGTGCTGAATCCGCCCAGAGGTTTCCTTCTGAACAAGCGGCAGAGCCTGTCCTGCGCAAATGGGGCCCCCAGCTCACTATCCCCTGATGCCTCCATTATGGTGATTAAGAATAGTAAAATTCAATAAGGCTACAAGGCTCTACTAGCCTAAGCCTATAAACGATCCCTCTTATTACAAAGGGGGACCGGGAGGAACCACAACCCTCAACCTTAGCCCACGATCTAGACAAAAAGAGAGAGAGAGCCTTAGCATAAATACAAATGGCAGAAAGCAACAGCATCAAAAGAGGGACTCACGACACAGGAGGGATCACCGCAGCCCTGAGTGGTTGGGTCGGCGTCTGCAGCAGGAAGGCCTGAGCCTGGTCCCCAGCAGCAGCAGAGCAGCGCATCTGGCCAGCCGCCTTCTGGAAGGATCTTTGGGGGGGGGCGGCACCGGCGCGACGTCAGCAGTGCGCCGATGCCGGGCAGCCCCCCCCCCCCCGCGGCGCGTCATGAGAAGAACGCCTCCTTCAGTGCTGTAATGGCAGCGACGCCTGTTGCGAGGGCCCCGCACAGTATGAGAGCGGCCATGCGCTACCCCCCTCTCTCACACAAACAGCGGCACACATGCCGATGCAGAGGAGGCCCACGGGGCGCGACAGCCGAGAGGTGCGAGTCCCGGGCACCCGACGGGGGAACGCAGGGAGATGAGTAGGAAGCCAGAGACCGCTCCTCACTGCAGTCAGTGAGGAGCACCAGTAAAATCACACGAAACAGCAGTACATACACAGAACAATAAAGCTTGTGGGCAGGGAGGGACATATATAAATATATACAAAGTGGTTCCCCCTTAGGCTCACCATAAGCCTGTGGCCGGCTACCTTTAGCATAAGGTCTGCGGCCCAGAGCATGAGCTCTGCTGAACGCCACAGACCCCGGGGTTCACCCTACCATCACGGATCCCGTAGCAGCGAAGGGCTGGGAGGCAGGAATGGGTCAGAAGGGATCCATGGAAATAGAGTCCGCAGCGGCCGACGGGCTAGGTAACTGCAAGATGAACGACTGGGGAATGATAGAGGGGCAGCTGCCTTTATAGGGGGCCGGGAGGGGCTACATCTTTGATCTTGCAGTCAAGCGCCCCCTAGGGGCGAACACCCAATCGTGAGATATGGGACAGCCTGGACTGGATGCAGGGAAAAGAGAACAAATATTAAAAATACATGAAGAAAAATAATGCTATTAAGTTTTTGTGTATGGTTAAAAAGGGTTAATAGCCATGGAGAGCCGCCTAACTAGGAGACAGAAAATCGGAATATCTGAGAAAACAAAGTTAGAACAACTGACCACAGGGTTTGTCTATTTTAATTTACAACAAGGACTGTCTGTCTGAAAACTATTCAAATACATTTTCAGTTTCTTTGATCATTTTGAGTACAGAGACATTTTTTGGCATTGGGTGTGTAATAAGACTCGCTATTTTAATAATTTTTTACATTTCAATAAAAATAGATTTTTTGTTTTAGGCCTTTTGTTATTCTAATTTAATATGTAGTTTATTATTTTATTGCACACACATTTCCTAAGAAATGGTAATATATATATATATATATATATATATATATTAGAAATAAATACATTATTATTATTTATATAAATGTATTATAGAGGTGTTAAACTACTGGGCTCGTTGCGGCATATCTGGAGAGTCTAAAGACGGTGCTTTCGCATGGGTCATAGACAGAGATTTCAATATCTCTGATTCTAGGTTAGGTATGGAGATGGGGTACCTATGCATGTATGCGGTTTTGTGGACTGGTTCCAAATTTGCTTGGGGCTAGAACAAATAGAAGCCCAGTTATTGTTGGTTTTGTGTCGGCACCAAATATTCCTTTCAGTCCAATGTATATATATATTCCATTCAAGTGGGTGCGTGGGGCAGCCGAGCCCTGCATGAGGTTCCATCTGGATCAGACTTCTGACTTTGTTTCAGGCCAGGGGTGTGAGGGACCCAACTGGCTGGGTTTGTTCAAATAACAGAGCAATGCTAAATGTTCTTCTATATGCATATACTTTTTTTTATAAAGGCTTTTGTACCATCTTTTGTCAGGAGGTGTCTCTGGGTGATAAGGGGCATTTGCTAAGAACATGGGAATTTAAAGGACTAGGTACCAGAAAAATGAAATCTAATATTTGTCCTCATTTTCTTCATCATAGCAACAGAGTAGGAGCAAAAGCCATGGATAAACATTGCTGTTATGCTGTTGAACATGCTGTATAAACTGTTTGAGGTCTGTAGATATACAGTACATATTGTGGGTCATGCAGGTTAGAAAGGAGGAGCGGAGTTCCTATTGGAAATATTCCAAATTTTTTCTTAATTATAATATGTAAACGAGAGTTCATAAACCCCCCTTCAAAAGTTCCTTTTTGAAACAAATTATAACCATGCATGACCTTAAAAAAGGTTTATATAATGCTTAATTTTAGAGCAGGAAGGCGGAAGAATGTTCTGCAGAGCCGTGGAAGGTTTTCTTTTAAAAAAAAGGTGTTTGTTAGTTGGAAAAGCACATGGAGAAATCTCTGCTCAGAGAAGAACTTGCTGTGGCGCTGAATCTAATTTGGCAACATTTTAATACAATTTGTAGTTCATTAGTGATATAAAACGGATGGTAAAGTCGGCAACAATTACATATTCTATACAATGTGTTCTGTAATTTGTGTATTCTGCTATTAAAAGTATTTTTCTAAATTCCCTCCTCAGTGTGAACTATCGCATAACCTGAAGCTGTGATCTGCTGCCCATCTGCATATGCCAGGCTATCAGTGTATGCTCATAAGGGGTGGTGACCCAGATTTGGAGCCTCACTTTCCAGTGTAGATTATATGAAAGTTGTTTGCACACATCTGCAATCAGGAGCGTACATATCAATGCACATGCAAGCGCTAATGCACACCACTGCACTCCCAAAACTGTGCTTCAGTTCACCATTACATTACCAGTAGGTGTTCTATAGTGAAGTCTGTTGGAGGTACAGCTTGCAGTTTGTCTCTGTATGTGATCTGCATCTATATTGCTATGTTAATGCGGTTTTCTTTTACAGCAGTAGTAGCTATTACAAATATTTTTGTGTAGTCTCTGTTGTACATTCTCCACTGCATGTTGTCTTTCCTGTACATTGAGGTGATCTCTATGACTTCTTTTTCCTGTCTGTGTTATCCAACATGTAAGGTGACTTTCTCCTACGGCACTCATGTTCCAGTAAAGCCATTTCCTGTTACACCACAAATGTCTATCTGCGCCCAGCACTCACACTCTGCAACAGCTTATGGGCCCAATGACCGAATTAAGTCCCAGTGACCAGACGCGTGCCAGGCAGAAAAAAACCCCAAACCGGAGACAGTGCGGTCAATGCGGAGATCGACATAAAGAAGCTTCCACAGTGACATCTCTTGTATACAAGTAAAACTGTTCTTATATATAAAGGAGGGAGAATGGCCAGCAGCTCAGAACTTAAAGTGGACCAACACCCAGGGGTGATCGGCCCGGGAATCTATAAGTGATGATAAGTGATAGAAGCTTTTTCACAGAGCTTGATCTGAATAACAAAGAGAATACCTTACAGATGGGACATGGGCATGAAACCTTTGTATGCCCAATGATGCGAGACACAATTTAGCCATACCAGTAAAAGGTGCGCTTTATGTTCCTGATCTAGAAGGAGGATTCTTATTTGTGAAGCTTCTGACAGGTGACAAGTGTTTTATCATGGAGGGCAAGCAAACCACAGCGGGTGTCAAGCTGGATGATCATCTGTATCACCTCAACACAGTGAAGGAAAAGGTGAGACTATGCACCCATAAGCACAATGACTGTATACACATATGGCACAGGCATTTAGATGTTCAGGACTTATTGAGACTTATTGAATTATATGACAGCAGATATCCTTACCAACCCCCTGTCCGATGAAAGACACTTGAGGCTTAGAAAGGAGATGGTTTTAACAGACTAAGCCTCAACTGTTGAGAAGGGCAGCTGGATATACTGTGCAACAGCTTACAGCTTGTCTCTGTATGTAATCTGCATCTATACTGCTAGATTAATGCAGTTTACTTTTATGACAGTAGATGGCGCTGTTACATATATCTATGCATATTCTCTGGTGTACACTCTCCACTGCTATTGTGTTTCATGTACATGAGTTACCAGCTCGTTTGTTTCTTTACCTCCAGAGTTCCTCCTTAGCATCTTCTGTAGTAGACAACCTATTGCCAGGAAAAGCAATTATCCCATTCCAGTGTAGAAATTGAATAATATGTTTTATGGCTCTGTGAAGAGTACATGACATTTTCTAACATTGTGAAATCTGAAGTCCTAGCAACAGGAGGTGATACTAAACATTCAAATTAATTTTATTCCATGTCTATGACAGGCTTGAGACAGAAAATTAGATAACAGCCATCTACAAAGAATGAATTAATCCTTATTAAGTATGGATGAACATTTTCTCTTGCCTGGGGAGATAGATATTAATATTAGGATATTAGGTTGATATTACAATGTTCAGAGCTTTGTCCAGCTCCTAGTAAGTGGAATCAACAGTAGGTCCTACAGTTAGCTTATTTCCTGGGTTTATTACAAAACTCTATAAGACAGGCTGCTTGTGATTTTGGGGTGTGTAACAGAATATATTAGAATGATATTGTAGTTTCTGTGGTAAATAATCTCCTGTTGTTATGTCCAAGTTTTCTCTTTGGGTAATTCTTAAAGGGACATAAGGCAGAGCTCCTTTGATAATTTGACCTTTATTTTAGCCACTGTGAAGATGAGTATTCCTGTCGAATAACATTCTAGCTTTCCTGAGCTGTAACTATTTATTCTAAAATTATTTGATATGCTTGTTTCTACACTATAGGCTCGATTCAGAGAGACAAAAAAAAACTTCCGTTTTAGTTCCGATCTGTTTTTTTTTTAAAAAGTTTCTGTTCTCGTATGAGTGTACGAGCGATTCTATGCATGCATTGCAATCCTTCTGTAAAGTTTCCGTCCGTTCGTACGGCAGATTACGAATACGAGGATGTCATTTTCCAGCGTGACTTTTCCGTTTCATTTTCACATGTTACAACGTAGGTTTTCGTTTTTGCCCTTTTCCCATCGTATCCTCCCACGAATCTTTTACGTTTCCCGATAGATTCTGTTTCCCTTTTTCAATAAATATTTGTCCAGACGGAAATCCTTACGATCTTGCGCCTGCGCACTACAAACTTAACTCATTAAAGTGGTCGCCTACATATTTGTCACCCTCACTTCTACTACAATGTTTAGCTAAATCACTTAGCACTATCCTCCATCTTCCCCTTTTGGACCCTTAAAGCTCACCCAAACCACTTAGCACTATCCTCCATCTTCCCTTTTGGACCCTTAAAGCTCACCCAAATCACTTCTCATGTGAATAATCATCTTTAATTATTTCTGGGCCCATTAGTTTTGTGTTAATGTATTTTGTAAATGAAATGACACAGTAAATTTTTGGGGGGGAATTCCATCATAAAATATAAAATTTTTAAAACTTTAGAAAGTTTCAAATTTTTACAACTATAACAAAGAAAATACATAGCAATGGCAGGCAACATAACATTATTCTTCATCTGTGGTCCCCAACGAGTCATGCAGGTCTTGCATCTCGCCCACCAACTGAAGGACCCTGACACTCAGTTGTGCCACTCTGGCACGTGTGGTCCCTGTTAAAAAATGTAAATTAAAATTTTGGTATAACCTTGTTGGGGTCATACTGCAGTGCCCCCCCCCCCCCTTTGGTCCAAACACCTAAATCTGGACTTCAAAAGCGGTTTTGCATAGTGCCCGATTAGAGAACCCCTGGCCTGCATTCTGCAGGCAAAGGACGGGCATCAGGAGCAAGGGCAGGAGTGGATATCCAGAATCCCCTGAAAGAATTTAAAAATACTAACATAAAATACTCATTCTAAGCTACAATATTGTTTAACATGTCATCAAGGGCTAAAAGCCATAGGTTAAGACATGAGTTATCAACTATATTCATTGCCATACAGTGAAAATGGATTGATGGAATGTGAGCAAACTTACCCTGGAGCCATCCACCAGATAATTCTCCTGACTCAAACTGACGAAATAAGCCGGAGCTCTGCAATATATAAGCATCATGGGACGACCCTGGATGCCCTGCAAGAACACTGAGGAATCGCATAGCTGGACCAAACACTGCTTGTATGTTGTGCGAGTGGCACATCTTGCGGTTCCTGCAGCCAAATATAAAATAATTACACAAAGCAAAGGTAACCGACTAAAACAATAACTCCTCCAACAAATTAAGATTCAAGTTCAACAATCCAAATATAATTCACAAAGGACATAAGTCTAAAAAAATATAGCAATTATATGGATGTGTGGGAAAATAATGGTTTACATGCTAAGGACTAATTAAGGTCAGCATTAAAATGCTTTTATATGGCATACATGAAATGTATTGATTTAGGTATGCATTGCTATAATATTTATGGCCTCGGCCATGCTGATACATGCAATGCCTTGGTGCTAAAGGCGCGCAGACTCCTCCACATAGCCGCAAAACATGTTTAACAATAGCAATCCGAGCCCTCAAAGGTCCCGTAAGTGGATCGGAAATGAAACGGATTTATAGGGTGGTGATCCGTCGGAAATCAGCTCTCTGAATCAGACGTAAGCCCATCCCAACAACATAAGTTATCTGAACGAACGAAAAATTTCCGATTTTGTTTGGAAAATGATCTGACCTAACGGAAATGATCCGATTTGCTTCCGTTCATCGAAAGCGCATTCCTGAACGTTCGTACGAATAAAAAATAAACGAAAAAAAGCAAAAAAATGACTAACACCCACCAAAACTTTCACAGACAGCTACGGAAGTCCGGACGAATGTGTCTTTGAATCGAGGCTTATATGCTTCTTTCCACTATATGTTCTACAGTATCTTTCTATTGCCTCCTAGTACTGTTTCTTGTGTGCTTCCTTATGCAGGGCCGGTGCTACCAGGCGGTTCCAAACAGCTTGCTTTCATTCACAAATTACAGGTGGTTACAACACCACCTGTGTCAATGGAGAATCAGCGAGCGCTGCCTAGCCTTTGGATTGAAGGAGACCAAAATTCTTTAACCTTGGACCTAAAATCTCTAGAACCTGAAGACTCCAGGACTGGGTAAAAGACCTCCTCACCTGATTTAGGATGCCTCATTATGTGAAACTGCCTGGTGTGCTTATTACTTATTTGCTTATGGAGTGTGGTCACACCCCTCCAACACCTCCTTGATTGCCTTATATTGATTGGATGAGCACATCCTACCTTCTATTTTGAGACTCCATGGCCGACCACAGATGTTCCTCTTTAAAGCGAAACAAAACCCACCAGAGGCCAGCCTGAAATCTATAAGATTCCAGAGCTGGCTGCTGGCTTTCCCAAATTGGGATGCCCCACTGTGTGAAATCACCCCAGGGCTCCCCATAAACACCTTTTCCCCCACCATGCAACGCAGCGCTCGTCCAATCACAGCTGTCTGCCTTTTGGAAAATGTATCTGATTGTTTACAATAGCCCATTCAGATAGGCTGAGACAGGTGTGTGCATGCCAAGTGGAATGCGGCAGCATGAACTCCCCATTGAAGGCAATTAGAGCCATTTGCTGAAGGATGTAAATACAGCAAAGGGCTCTGATGGAGTGAGGAGAAGTGAGTTGTACTGGACGAACTGGGAGGTTTCACACACCGGGGCATGCCCAAGATCACATAAAGGTGAGGTCCTGTAATTCTGGATAATCCAGGGCCAATGATCCCCCAAAGACTGCCCCTGGTTTAGTTGAAATATGTGAGAATTTTTCTGATTGAAGTGGACCAAAACTCTTTAAACTTGGTCCTAAAATCTCTAGAACCTGTAGACTCCAGGACTGTGTTAAAGACCTCCCCACCTGATTTAGGATGCCTCATTATGTGAAACCTCCGGGTGTGCCCATTACTTTGAATATAAAATCCCCCAGTACATACTCGGCCGTCTCTGGCACCAGTGTCAGGCATATGTAAAATGCTGGGGATAGGCACATGTAGGTGGAAGAAGCAGTCTTGTACAGTGCACAACAGGTTCAAGGACCTTAGCTAGGTAAGATTTGAACTGGGGGAATTCACAAACGACATCACAAATAAAGACCAAAATGGAGAGGGGGGGTCAAAGACTTTGTGTTTTAGCCTTCTTTAAGACCCAAAGTAATGGGCCTGCCAACCTCAAGTGGGGCAGGAGTAGTAGATCAGCCATGGCAAAGATGACTTAGATCCTATGCTGGACAGAGAAATGTGTCTGGGCTTTCTTAAACATTCACATAAGGGTCGATTCAAAGAAACATGTAACAGCTTTGATTTTGGTGCCGATCATCCTATTTTTCCCGTACGCTCGTGCGTTCGTATGAGCAAATACGTTTCTATCCTAAAATGTACGTCCGTTCGTATGGCAGTTCGGGAATCAGACCTATGTCAGTTTCCATCCTGAATTTTCCGTTTCATTTCTCAGGTTGCAACATTGGTTTTGCCCTTTTTCCCTGGACGTAAATCCTTCTGATCTTGCGGCTGCGCACTACAAACTTACCTCATTAAAGTGCATTCTAAATATTTGGTCTTTTATTTTTCTTTATTTCATTCATTTTGTAGTAACCAACCATTAATGAATGCATTTGCATAAGTAAATCTTACTTTGTTTAATTTTTAGTTAACTTGCATTTTTTACTTGTGGATTTAATTTTAATATTTTGGCTTCAAATGGTACAACTTAAAATGTTGTGTGTGGTTACCCACACCCTCTACATACAGATTGCTCTCAAATATAAAAAAACACCCAGCAACTTCTGCATGTTATGAGTCTAGAAACAGCCAAGATGGCGGCTCAGGTATTCTCGGGCAGCCTGCAAACAGAAAGGGCCTTGTGACTGTGTTGCTCTGCATTCTTTGATTTCTGACCTTTCCGTGCTCCCAGCTCTGCTGTGTCTGTGCAAAATACAGCAGTAACCCACATCCTGCACTTTATCCCGCTCTCCTCTCCTCAGTAAGTGTGATGCATCTGACCAAAGATGTGCTTAAATAATTTAAAAAAGCAAAGGTAAACAACTACACCAATAAATGCAATCTAAAAATATGATTCTAGTACATCAATTTAAAAATAAATAACAAAGGACATAAGTTTCTTTAATTAACGCAAATATATTGCAAAATAAAGGTTTACATGCAAAGGACTAATTAAGGTCCACATTAAAATGCTTTTATATGGCATACATGAATCAGGTATGCATTGCCATACAATTTATGGCCTCGGCCATGCTGATACATGCAGTTCATTGGAGCTCAAGAAGCACAGACTCCTCCACATAGCCAAAAAACCTGTTCAAGAACAGCAATCCGACTGCTAAAAGGTGTCGGCAGTGGCTTTCTTTTAAAACGTATTTAGAGGTTTGAAAACTGTTCTCTGAATCACACCTAAACACATTCGATTATCCTAAGTTTTACGTTTTGATCCTAAGTTTTAGGATTTGATCCTAAGTTTTACGTTTTGATCCTAAAATTTACGAACGAACTTCCGATGATCGTAAGAGCATATACGCATTCGTACGTAGGCTCGTGCGAGTCGGAAATGGCCAAAAAAACAGGAAAAAATGACTAACACCCACCCAAACTTACGATTCTCGATCCGAAATCAATTAACTTTTGCTCTTTGAATCGAGGGGATACTGGATATTAAAAACTCTACAGACTGTGAACAAACAAAATGTATCTCCAAACAAGAGGGATCTAGCCTTAAAAAGGAGGCAACCAAGACCATCCTTTTCACACTAAACTGGCCAAGATGGGCTAACACGGTCAACATTGGGGTAGACAGTTCATGATATAGGGAACTTGTAAACCATTTAGGAGTTTTGGGTTAAAATTAGCTAAGGGGGCTGTTAAAGGATGCTGTCCCTAATTAACATTAAAATAGTGGTCCCACATCCTGCCATGTCTATAAGAACAATAGACACCTATCACACCTAGCTACCAGAAAGCTACCTCCAACCGCTGGGTTGTTTTGCCTTGAAAAGTCATCCTTGAATTCCTAATGAGGTCTCCAGACAGCCAATATACACTGGACACCTGAGCATTGGATGATATTTCTGGGAGGCATTGTAGTTCTTGTAATATGTCAGTTATAACTATATTAATGAGAGATTATCATTCATTTTATATCAAACATGGCATACATATATTGTCCAGGGCCTGACAATCCACATAGTATTGGACCCTGGATGATATTCATTTAGTGTTTGGGCTCATTTAACTAAGAAATTTATGGGGATCACTAATTTCTTGGTTACAAGTTGATAACATGCATATTGTGGGAGTTATACCCTTTATGAAATATACATCTAATTTCATAAGAGTTCTGATGTGGGCCGACCTTGGCAGACACTCCCATGAGGCGGGGAATGCTGGCCACTCCCCCTATTGTTCATACATTAGTAAGCTTTGTGCTGGCGGCCCGGCAGTCGATGAATGGCAGGGAGGCGATGAATAGATGGACGCCTTAGCTTAATGACCATGGAACTTTAATTATTCTGTGTATCTCCATCTGCCTCTGCATTATGTCTCTCTATATCCACTATCTTTACCACTAATATACATATATTGTACTGTAACTAATGTAACTGACTGTAACTTTATCATTGACTAATGTATAAACAACTGCCTATATAAGGTTATCTGGGGGACTTTAGGAACATATTGGGTTAGTAAGGTTAATTACTGTGCTGCTAATTAAACCTGCCTATAACCCTTTCAGTGGCAAGCACGTAGATTCTACATGCTCGCTTCTATCTCCACTTAAGTGCCAAGCACGTAGAATCTATAATAAAAATAAAAAATACTCACCTGACCCCTCGTTGGGTCTCCTCTTTAATTTGGTGCCATCCGATCCCCCGTGGAGGCTCAGATGGCTCCAGGAGAGCCCCCGGAATAGCCCCCACCCCCCGCTTCAGCAGCAGCAGCTGCTAACTGTAACAAAAAAAAACAAATAAAAATGACATTTACTTACCTGCAGTCGCGCTGCCTCCCGTCGGGTCTCCTCTTTACTGGGAGGGCCTCCGATCGCCACCCCCCCCAGGCTGCTTAGTCTTCAGGAGAGGGCTCAAAATGCCCTCTCCCCCTGCCTTCTGATGGGCACCGCCATTCTGACGACTAGGGGGCGGGGCTTATGATGTCACTCCCGGGTGTCGTCCCAGCTCTCCTCGGCTCAGCTGTCAGATGCCCTGGTGATCGCTGGGCAGAGCAGTGGAAGGGCAGGGGATGCTCTGATCCCCTGCCCCCCCCCTCCTCTGTCCAGCGATCACCAGGGCATCTGCGGCTAGTGGGTGACTTGCCATTAACCCCCGCCACCCCCAATTACCTGCCTCCCCAAAGCCCAGGGGGGGCAGAAGAGCCCGGCCCACGGAGCTTGTAGCCGGCAGGGCGGGGGGCCACCAAAACTGGCCCCTTCGCCCTGTTCCTACAAGCCCCCATAGCTGGTCCCTGGCTGGTTATGATGGGTAAGGGGGGCCCCACGTAATTTTTGGGGGGACTTTTAAGGGTTTTTAACCCTTAAAATTTTTTAAAAAGCCCCCCCCCCCAGGAGGGGGGACCCTATGTCATTTTTTTTAATTAACCCCTAATATTTATAGTGTGGATAGTAGTGTATTATTTGTAAATGTTATAAAGTGCTCTTTTCAGTTTAGGGGGGTCTCCTGGGCAAGAATGGGGGGCTACCGATCCATATGTGGTACCGTTGTAATCAGGAGAAATGGGGCTGTCACGGACCGGGTGGAGCGGACTAGGATGTGGATTCGCTTTGATTGTGGAACTGATGGCGAGTGCCGTGTCAGGGGAGCAGAGTCTAAGAGGCCACCGGTATTCACCAGAGCCCACCGCAAGGCAGGTTGGTCTTGTAGCTGCGAGTGACCCCCAGGTCGCTACCCCCCAACAGCGGCCCAGTTCCACAGTTAGCCGAGGTTCAGCGTGGTGCACAGGGGTAGGCAAAAGACGTAGTGCGTAAAGGCAGAGGTCAGGGCTGGCAGCACAGGTTCGTGGTAAATGTGAGTAGCCAAGGTCGGGGCAGGAAGCAAAGGTTCAGAGTTGGGGACAAGCAGAGGTTAGTACACGGGTGAGCAATCCAAAAGCAACTGATTTACAACTGGCATGGAAAGACCAAGATCCGGCACTGATGGAAAGGAAGTACCCCTTTAAATAGGGGAAGTGGATGCAGGATTGGATGACCAGACACCAATCAGTGGTGTACGGGCCCTTTAAATCTCAGGAATCCGGTGCGCACTCCCTCTAGTGGACGGAGACGTGCGCGCACCTGACCATGCGAGGAGGAAGCATGGGGGGAAGGGAGACGGCTGGGAGCAGCCATGGAGGTGAGGGAAATGTCGTGAGATGGATGACAGCTGGATGCAGTCATGGAGGTAAATTAAGTGCTGCGAGATGGGCGCGCAGCTCTCGCCCTAACAGGGGCTTTCACATGCAATATGGTTTTCATTAGTAAAACAAATGTTTATTTAAAATAAAGGGGACAATTGTCTAAGAAATATTATTTTATTTTTTTTTGTTTTTTTTGCAAAAATATTTAAAAAACAGTAGAAAAATTACAAACAAGACATTTCATTTTAAAGCCTAAACTCTGCTGCAATATATATATATATATATATATATATATATATATATATATATTTTCCTGAAAATCCGGCAAAAATCATGGTTAAACATGGCGCAAAATGGGGAAAAATGACCTGTCAACAGAGGGTGACAAAACTTCAAGTAGGCTGGCAATTAAAAGGGTTAATAGTATCTATGCATGTTGGGTATTGTTCTGCTCGGCGGACCTTGCTTGTTTTTTCTTGTTTGCATATTTATACTTTAGGAAAACATGTTATTTATTCAGTTTTTTTATTCATTTTTTTAGGGAAACCCTGTGCAACCTAAGAATTCTTCGAGGAATTACTTCCAGAAAGGTGAGCCCACTACAACAAACTGGGTACTCTTAGAAAGCTTAACATATGTACTTTCAGAGAATATATGGTCTATCGGGGATATTCCAAATGTAAAGGGTTGTTTTGGTTGAAAAATTGCAAGGTGCGCACGCTTTACTTTGTGGTGTTTGCCAACTCTTCCCTTGACAGTACCTATGCATGTTGGGTATTGTTCTGTTCGGAGCATGTTGCTTTTTGAGATTTTCCTTGTTTTTTCTTGTTTGCATATAGTTTTTTTTAGGAAAATGTGGCTTGATTCTTCCTTTTTATTCTTTTTTAGGGAAACTTTGTGCAACCAAAGAATACATTGAGGGATTACTTCCAGAAAACTAAGCCCACATAAACTAGCTTGGTCCGCCTAGAAAGCTTGAGGCATGTACTTCCAGATAATATATAGTTTGTCAGGATATTTCAAATGTAAAGGGTTGTTTTTCTGGAAAAACTGCAAGGTGCGCATAGCGCAGTTGTATTTTATCTGAAAATCTCCTAAAGCTTTGTTTCAGTTTGGGGGAGTCTCCTGGGCAGGAAAGGGTGTCTACCAATACATATGTGGTACCGCTGTGACCGGAAGAAATTGGGGTTTCTCATGCAATAAAATTTTATTGAAAAACTTACATTTTTTATTACAAAAAACACTACAAATTGCAAAACAATAGATTTTTTAAATTTTTTGGCACATATTTCACCAAAAAGTATTGAGAATACACTAAAAAAAGGCCAAACAACACATTTTATGTTGAAGCCCAGACTCTGTTGAAAAAAACAATATATAATTTTCCTGGGAAATTGCTGGAAATCCTTTCAAAAATCACAGTTGAACATGTGTAGCGCAAGATAGTGAAACATGGTCTAGCAACAGAGAGTGACAAAAGTTGCAGGTAGGCTGGCAGCGAAAGGATTAATATATACATCTTGCTGTGTGTGTGGTGGATAATTTCTCACACAATAGTTTGTAGTTGCAAAGTATTTAAGGTATTAATATATTTCTTCTTAGGACAAGTCACTGGTTGTGTAGGGAGAGCCTTAGCGGCCATTGTTTGATTAGTGGCTGCTGGGCTGATATGATTATTAGTATTTGGGATATTTATAATATTGATCTCTAATAGAGATATTGGAGGTTAGTGTGCGGCAAATATTAATATTAATTTATATTTCATATATCTCCTTTATCAGGGGCATCGTACAGTACATCATGCGTGCAACAACCCACCAAGCGAGTTTCTATAAAGGAGCTTTCAGGTTTCTTTTTGGTCAAGAGGCCATGTGATTTGTATTGTAGTTACTCTCCCACAAAGTCACTGCTATTACTAACATTTCTAAGAATAAAAGTTTTGAAAAGTTTGTAAAGTGAAGAGCATTTTGGTATGTATATATTCCCTCCCTATGGAGCTTGGCAAGTGAATGCGCTTTAAAATTTAAATCTTAGCACGACCCATGCTGCTTGAATAACCATGTAAGGATTACAAAGTCCAAAGAAAAGTTTCTTTTTCAGCAATTCATGCAGGAGTTTTTATTTCTCGCTTTGGGCAGTAAGTTGGCGTGCCTTTTAATATTATAAACCCAAAATCTGATTACCGCATTTCTTTTTTCTATTCATTAAGTTAATCGAATTTCACAGCACTGTAATGCAGCTGTTCCATGCCTGTGAGCGGGCAGATTTAATTGCGGATTCGAAGACGTGCGGGAGGTATTATGTTTGGAATAGGGGAGGCTGAGACCGCCGGAATGAGAAGAGGCCTTGCAAAATTCTTAAAATGGATTCTGTTTTTTTTTTTTTCTTTTTTTTTTTACAGAATAAGCTCTATGTCCAGAATGCAGGATGTGTAGAGTGGTAGGAACAAAAACACGTGTACCTATTCTTTTGCACTAAGCGTTCAAGATCTGTGCAGGTCTCTGCAGACTGGTATCCAGGGGCGGACTGGCCATAAAGAGACTGGAAAATTGCTGGTGGCCCACTCCTGCTTTTGTGCCAGCTGGGATGGCTGCCCAACTCCCTTCTCTCACTGCATTTCTTCTTCTACCAACAGCCTCCATTCCTTGCCTACTGAGTCTTCCCAAATCTCCTTCCCACATACTCAATCGATACTCCAAGAAAGACTCCCCAGTTTAGATTCTGCCCCTACAATGCTGTGTGGGGAACATACCCACCCCTGCCATAATATCTTCTCCCATAACATTTAGCTCCATTACATTGCTTCAGACGTGGCCATCTCCACCCCTGGCCATGATCTTTCCCGTTATGCTATAGCAAGGCAGGGAAACTGCACTGGGTACCAATGCCATTGGGGTCGCCTTTTTCCCAGCCATTGGTTTTTGCAGAAATGTCAGTACTTATTCAGGCCTCATATTGGAAGCTGCTATGGTAGAGGCACAGCATGGCATATACTTCTATGGTACAGCGGCAGCACCATAATATGTCTAAGGAGGGAGGGGCAGAATGTTTTCCTTTTGCCTGAAACCTCCCTGTTCTATAGCCTCAGCTTTGGAGCCCACACAACCTGATGGGAAGCACATTGGGGGTCACAGTGTGGATTTCATGGACTGGCCTGGGTCCAGTAAAATCCCAGGCTGATTTTAGGCCCAGTCCAGCCCTGCTGGTATTCCACCCTTACCCATAACCCCAAACCATTTTTGGAACTAGCTTATAGGTTAGGTGAACATGTCTGTTTTTAACCTAATTAACTGTGTAACTACATGCATCTTGGCCTAGTCTGAAAACATTATACCTCTTCCTTCCACTAATTAAAAATAATCAAGTCAGGCTGGATTTTTTTTGAATGTAGGGTGTATAAGTAACCCTCCACAGATCAATGTGTATTTTTTTTACTGGACCATTTTTTCACAATAGTGCTCCTTTTATGTTGAATGCAAGGGGTCATGTCTTTATTCACCAGCGTTCTGCATATCTTGATAAGTCCTAATGAACTTCCTCCTTTCTGTATGACTTGTCTTACATGACCCCTTAATAAATTAAACTTGCCACTTTGAGAGAGAGAGAGAGAGAGAGAGAGAGATGACTTATGCATGTATTAGTAATCAGCAGAACGTAGAGAATTGATAAGGAAATGTAAGGCAAGACTGAATGAAAGAAGTGGCCCCTAACTTCTGGCATCAAGTGCACAGAAAGCAAAGTAATGTAACCCTTTGCCTGGACTGTTCCTTTAGCTAGGGGATGTTTTGTTCTCTACCATATGTAGCCCAACATAAGTGTCTCCCTAAGTGGTTTGTGGCCTGTAGCTTTATACAACCTTGCAGGGCAAATGCATTTCACTGAGCTCTTTTGGCTGCATAAAATGCTCCTATAAGTCTTTTCAGTCTGTTCTGATATAGAATAAGTATACAATAATAAAGACAGGATCTCTAGACACTTGTCACATAACTGTAGGTCTTACATTTGCTCTAGTGGTTGTTACATCTTGACTTGTTATTCCATTCTACATTGCCACTCGCCATTGTTCACACGACCTATAGGAAGCATCGGTATCTGAACATTAACAAAGCCCTGACCAATTGCTTTGACCCGACCGTGACACTAAAATGATGAGATTCGGGCAATAAACACACTTGACGGATGGAGTGAGATGACATTCAGGATGAGTACAAAAGCTGAAGATTCTCTTTAGAAACAATTTTTGTAGCCAATTTATTGGGAAATTAAGTGTGAGGCACTGGCAGGCAAACAGATAAAAGCCATTTAAAGCCTAACTCCAACCACATTTTTTTCAGTTTAGGATGGAGAAGGACAGGGTTAGAAGCACCATAGTGTTCCTTGCTGAATCTCTGTTCAAGGGCAGCCTCACATTGAAAGGTGTCCTGTACCATGACCTCCAACTGACCACACAAACCTGGGAATGCCTGCTTACCCCCCAAAAGCAATCTGGTAGGTCCTGAGCTGAGCTGGTCATGCCCCTGGTCCATATGGTGTGGGTTGATTAATAAAAAAAAACCTTGCCAAAAAGCTGACAATGTTGTGTTTACTGTTATTGAACCATGCTTGCCAGCTCCATGCACACAACTCTGCAATGGATAAATATCATGCTTGCCAGCTGCAAGCCCACAGCCATGCCATGGATAGTGACCAATCTTGCCAGCTGCTTTCCCACAACCATGACATGGATACGAACTTTGCTTGCCAGCTGCCTGCACCCAACTCTGACATGGATAATGACCATGCTTGCCAACTGCTTTCCACAACTATGCTAAGGATAATGACCATGCTTTCCCATAACTATGCCAAGGATAATGACCATGCTTGCCAGCTGCTTTTCCACAGCCATGCCATGGATAATGACCTTGCTTGCCAACTGCTTGTCCACAACTATGCCATGGATAATGATCATGCTTGCCCATAAGTATGCCATGGATAATGACCATACTTGCCAGCTTCTTGCCCACAGCCATGCCATGGTTAATAACCATGCTTGCCCATAACTATACCAAGGATAATGACCATGCTTGCCAGCTGCTTGCCCACAGCCATGCCATGTATAATGATCATGCTTGCCAACTGCTTGTCCATAACTATTGTCATGGATTTCTCAATGGAGAAATCCACTAATAAAGAGTTACCAGTAATATGAGTACTGCAAGGCAGAGAGGATTATGCAGCAAACTGTGTTTATTGTGAAAAAACAAACTCTCACTCCCAGAGTGCTATGCATAAAACAGTGTGCAATGAGGTAACATACATGCATGAGAGATCCAGTCCAAAAGTAAGTCCAAGAGGGAACACAGGGCAACAGGAGGGAAACAAAGGACTGAAAAGGAAGTCCAGGTTTCAGGGTTCAGAGGTCCAGTTACAGAAATCCAGAGATTAGATCCAGAGTTCAGGTTTCTGAAGACAGAGTTCAATGCTGAGCCACTGACCGCATGGCAGCATCAGCATATAAAGGCCAGCCAGTAATTAGCTCAGGTGCTGGCTGATCTCCAGGAGCTCTTCAGAATAGCGCCACCTGGTGGTCAAGCTGCATACTATAGAGAATTGTTGCAGAGAGAAACAGGCGAAGGCTAAGGATGAACTCCAGGCATGACAGTGTCCACCCCCCAACCAGGCGGGCAACGAACGCCTTTAAATAACTGCTCCGCAGGATGGGTAAGATAAGGATAGCCCAAAGCAGGTGAAGACTTGGCGGTCATAGAAGTCCCGCCAGGATCAAAGTCCACGAAAAAATGGCCAGGGCGATCAAACTCGGCAGACGGGCGATCAAACTCGGCAGATGGGTGATCAAACTCGGCAGACGGGCGATCAAACTTGGCAGACGGGCAATCAAACTCGGCAGACGGGTGATCAAACTGGACAGAGAGGTCACTTTGGACAGGGTGATCAAACTTAGCAGATGGGCTATCTGCATACTACAGAGAATTGTTGCAGAGAAAAACAGGCGAAGGCTAAGGAGGAACTCCAGGCATGACAACTATGCCATGGATAATGACCATGCTTGCCCATAACTATGCCATGGACGTTGACCATGCTTGCCCATAACTATGCCATGGATAATGACCATGCTTGCCAGCTGCTTGTCCACAACCAAGCCATGATTAATGACCATGCTTGCCAACTGCTTGTCCACAACTATGCCATGGATAATGACCATGTTTGCCCATAACTATGCTATGGATAATGACCATGCCTGCCAACTGCTTGTCCATAACTATGCCATGGATAATGACCATGCTTGCCAGCTGCTTGCCCACAACCATGCCATGTATAATGACCATGCTTGCCCATAACTATGCCATGGATAATGACTAGAGATGAGCGAACTTTTGAAAAGTTCGATTCGGCCGAATCGAACTTTTACGAAGTTCCCCATCAAAAATGCCGGCATGGTGGGAGCGGGCCGGCCGGTTCCGCGCTGACAGCGGAACCGGCCGGCGGGCCGGTAAAGCCGGCCACCCGCTCCCACCATGCCGACATTTAAAAAAAAAAAAAAAAAAAAAAAAGCATTTTTGCCGGCATGGTGGGAGCGGGCCGGCCGGCTCCGCTGTCAGCGGAACCGGCCGGCCCGCTCCCACCATGCCGGCATTTAAAGAAAAAGCAAACACTTACCTGCAGGTCCGGAGCGTGGAGGCCGGCGCCGCTCTCAGCTGTCATCTGAGGGCGCGTCATCAGAGGCGCCCTCTGATGACGTGCCCTCAGATGACAGCTGAGAGCGGCGCCGGCCTCCACGCTCCGGACCTGCAGGTAAGTGTTTGCTTTTTCTTTAAATGCCGGCATGGTGGGAGCGGGCCGGCCGGTTCCGCTGACAGCGGAGCCGGCCGGCCCGCTCCCACCATGCCGGCAAAAATGCTTTTTTTTATTTTTTAAATGTCGGCATGGTGGGAGCGGGTGGCCGGCTTTACCGGCCCGCCGGCCGGTTCCGCTGTCAGCGCGGAACCGGCCGGCCCGCTCCCACCATGCCGGCAAAAATGCTTTTTTTTTTTTTTTGTTTTTTAAATGCCGGCATGGTGGGAGCGGGCCGGCCGGCTCCCACCATGCCGGCTTTTTTTTTTTTTTTAATTTCAGGAAAAATTCGATCGGCACGAACCACAAAATATTCGGGTTCGTGCCGAATCGAATATTTCCTGAAATTCGGAGCGAATTCCGGTTCGTCCGAACCGGTTCGCTCATCTCTAATAATGACCATGCTTGCCAATTGCTTGCCCACAACCATGCCATGGATATTGACCATGCTTGCCAGATGCTTGTCCACAACCATGCCATGGATAATGACCATGCTTGCCAGCTACTTGTCCACAACCATGCCATGGATAATGACCATGCTTGCCCATAACTATGCCATGGATAATGACCATGCTTGCCCATAACTATGCCATGGATAATGACCATGCTTGCCCATAACTATGCCATGGATAATGACCATGCTTACCCATAACAATGCCATGGATAATGACCATGCTTGCCCACAACCATGTCATAGATAATATAACCATGTTTACAAACTGCTTGCCCACAGCCATTCCATGGATAATGATAATGCTTGCTAGCTGCCAGTTCACAGCCATGCCATGGATAATGACCATGCTTGCCAGCTGCCTATCATCAACCATACCATGCATAATGACCATGCTTGGCTACCGCTTGTCCAAAACCATGCCATGGATAATGATCATGCCTGCCCATAACCATGCCATGGATAATGGCCATGTTTACAAACTGCTTGCCTACAACCATACCATGGATAATGACCATGCTTGCCAATTGACTGCACAAAACTCAAATAACCATGCCATAGATAATGACCACGCTTGCTAGCTGCGAGCCCACAGCTATGCCATGAATAATGCCCATGCTTGCCAACTGCTTGACCATAACTATGCTATGGATAATGACCATGCTTGCCTACCGCTTGCCCATAACTAGTGATGAGCGAGCCCGAGCTGCCAGGCTCATAACGAACTTTGCTCGGGCCCCCGAAGCCCTGAGAAAGTGCTCAAGTTCGGTGCTCGGCCAAAGCCAGAAAGCTGGAAGGCTGGTTTATTGGCTGCTGAGTATGGCTGTGATTGGCCAGATAGGACACCCGACCCCACTGTAAAAAAGGAAGGGTCACATGTCCTACGCCATACCAGCACTTGGTTAGTTAGGAAGAGGTTGCTGCTGCTGAGTGAGGGACAGATAAGTAGTTTAAAGGAAAGCTTAAAAACAGGGGTGGGGAAATCAGGCAGCTGGGTACAGATGGGGAAATTGGGCTGCTGAACATATATAGGTGGGCATATTATCTATATTGTAAAGTCAGGGAGAATTGTATACCACATTTAATCTACATTCTACAGTCAGGGGGATTGTATACCATATTTGACCTACAGTGTACAGTTTAGATTGATCAGTCTAGATCAAGTGCATTTGATGTCAAGATCAACCATGGAATCTACATCCTACAGTTAGTGGGAATTGCATACCACATTTGATCTACATGCTACAGTCAGTTGGATCTTTAAAACTGCCCATCTCCACGAGGCAGAATGGGAGCATTTCTAAGGCCATCAATTTGGAAATGCTTGCAATCATCACTTTCTTCCCAAAGACTGCGGGATGGAAAGCTGAACACTTCCCTGGGATGCTGTGGACAAGCTTAGTGCTGCTGGTGGTGGTGGTGGCCTCATATCCTACCTCCCCAACAACAGGTGGCCTTGTTGTTGGGGAGGAGATGCTAGAGACTGAGGCAATTGAGGCAGCAGACTCAGGTGTTTGCAGGTTTTTCATGTGTTTCTGCCACTGCTCATGTTTTATTTGCAGATGCCGCATCATGCACAAGGTGCTGAGATTATGAGCACTTTTCCCTCGCTTCAGCGACTCTATGACCCCTGTCTTGTCGTCTGTGCACTGCTTGAAAAATTGCCATGCTAGTGAGATCCTTTGAGACAGCTTTGGCATGCTCAGTCCCTGGGCTTGGTGGGCAGTAGTCACAATGGGCTGACCGCTGATGGTTTGCACCCTTGTCCTTCTGCTGGCTGCCTGGGGCTGTTTGACCACCACCAGTTCCTCAGAACTCTGATGCCCTTCAGTCCACGTTGGAGGACCTCGTCATCACCCCTGGCATCGTCTTCCACCTGCTCCTCCCTTTTAGCCTCCACAATTTAGAAAGCTGCAGCAGTTGGCACTAGGGATTCATCATCATTGATGATGTCCTGTGATGCTCCACTGGCCACGTCCTCATCCTCCAACATATGTTGTTGGGCAACTAGGAGCCCCAGGGCAGCAACTGGGGCAGAGGCAGGTGGATGGCCCGTGGTATGCCATGGTATCCCAGCTAGAAGTGTCATCATAGAGCATTAGTGACTCCATGACTTTTAAGGGGGTTGAGGCTCAGCACTCTCGGCAGAAGTGGAGTGGGTGGAAGACAACCCTATGGAACTGGTAGCACTGCGTTCCATATAATCTATGAATGCCTCAACTTATTCTGCCCTCACCACTTAGCAAGCAGTAATGGGGCCTACAAAAATATGCTCCAAACCCTGGTGCCTGCCTGCACCAGAGGAAGGTGTAGCAGGCATGGGCGGACTGGCCATAGGGAGACCTTGGCAAATGCCCGGTGGGCATCACTGCTTTGGGGCAGTCTGGGTTGCTACCTTTAATTATACTCCTATCCAATCCCAGCCTCCCCCAGTCCCCTATCCCCTTCCTCACTCTACCCCCTTACCCAAGCAACCCCAGCCCAGGCCTTCCAGCTAATGATTTAGCCTCAGCCTTGGAGCACACTGGTTGACTGGCCAGGAAGCAGCAGAGATGCCACTGGCTGGTCATGGGCAGGCCAGGTGCTGGTAAAATCCTAGGCTGATTTTTGGCCCCAGTCCACCACTGGTAGCAGGCGAGGATGTCCTCTCCCTCCAGCTTCATTACCACCACCAGCAGCAGCAGTAGCACCACTGCCATGTCCTTGTCTCATATTTGCTGCTTTCTGCATTGCTAGACACCTACAGTTACAGTGGCTCAAATTGGACAAAAGGAAACGAGCAAGTGAATACTCCACTAACACTTGTTATTAAACAGCAGTGACACCCTAGTGGTTTGAGCAAGTCTATACTCCACTAACAACTGTTATTAAACTGCGGTGACACCAAAGTGGCTTTTGCAAGGGTATACTCTACTAGCAAGATCGGCGCAACACAGACCCTGCCTTTTATACAGCGGGGTTGCGTTTCCTGCCGGGCCTATCATAGCCATGCCCAGAATGTGCAGATAATCAGCCTTCTTCCGGGGTTCGGGTCAAACGCAGTTTGAAATCCCTGTTTGGGTTCAGGGAACTTTGTGAGTCGGGCCCACTCAACCCTAATACTCATTGCACTTGGATAATAACCCCGCTTGCCATTTGCCTGCTCCTGACTCTTCCATAGATAATGACCATGTTTGCCATTTGCCTGCCTATGTGACCCTGCCACAGATAATGACCATGCTTGCCAGGCGCCTGCCCATGACATTCTGCTAAGCCCACGACCATGTCCTGCCCATATCTAGTCCTTGCTAGACAATGGTTGTAGCACACTTAATAAAGTTGATTAAACGAGAAATATAATTGCATGAAGCACAAGATAATTAGAGAGGGGTTCTGAGGCTCCAATGTGCATCCACTCCTTGCACATGAAGGAGACAACTTATGTGTGTAATAGGAGAATCGAACACCCAACAACCATAACTGCATTTAAAGGAATGTCATTTTTAATGCTGGTGAAAATACAATACATAAAGATACAAAGTGAAAATGTGCAAATGTACACTGAAAACAAGTCACAGTACACAATTATAATAGATCGCAGATTAGTAGGGGCAAGGAAGGTATCCAGCGTATAAAGGGGGATGATGGCCCCAATATTCAAGTCCAAAGGATAGAGCAAGGCAACAGACTGGGTTTAAGCTATATGCATAATGCAATACAGAGCAGGATATCCATGGACCTGATGCCAAATAACATACAGAGAAATGCAGAGTAAGGCAACTTACAAAGATAAGCAGCAAGCTAGGATACCTGGTAGACAACAAAGACAAAACTCGATGTTTCGGCTTGCTAAGGCCTTTCTCAAGAGATGCGGTGTCACCTGTTTGTGCAGACAAGTTTATATAGTGACTGAGCCTCCAGCATATGCAGGTTAGATGACGCCAATCGGCGGTGCACGATGTGGCGCCTCCCGATGACGTCATCAAAGGCCGTCGTGCGCAGTCCCGGCCAGCCCCGTTCCGGATGGCAAGCCTGCCATCGTAGACCGGAAGTGGCGCACGGGGCTGCGCGTGATGCCATTTCCGGTAACGAGCGTGGCTGTGTAGACAGCCAAAAAGATGGCGGCGCCTGTTGCATGTAGAAACCGGAAGTAGGTTGTGCGCAGGGCAAGATTGATGCTGGCACTGTCATGGCAACGCTGGAGGGACGCTGGAGGCTCGGGAATATTATCTGCAATTAGAGAATAATAAAAAATCATTAGTGCTTGATTAAAAACGATAATTAAAAGAGACACCAAGAAACACATATTAACTCATATATGTGTCCTGAAAATCCATATCATTGCTCAGTATTCCATAAGGGGGGATACTACTAATTTGTAGTGGTGCAGAATAGGGTACAATCAGAAATACACAGAAAAGTCCATATCTTCGTTCATACCTTTGGGGTATTTAGTCTGCAGCTGGTAAATCCAAAATAGTTCACGCTGCAGCATTCTCTTTTCTATGTTGCCACCCCATTTGTGTGGCTTTACTACCTCAATCACAATGAATCTCAATTGGCTAATAGGATGGCATGCCTCAAGAAAATGTCTGGCCACTGGGGATTCTAGTTTGCCATTACGTATATTGGAGCGTGTGTTCACTTATTCTTTGTCTCACTTCGCGACCAGTTTTGCCCACATATCCCTTCCTGCAAGGGCATTTAAGAAGGTATATAACATTCCTTGATGAGCAATTGGCGAAACTGCATATTTGGTAGCATTTCCCAGAGCTGGAATGCGTGAAGGTGGAGGTTTTATAAGTAAACCCACATTGGGCACAATGGCCACACGAATACATACCTTGTGGAGTCTGAAGTTCACCCAGCCAAGTGGTTTGTGCTGATGGTCTAGGGGGATAGAAGTTAGCTTGCACAAGTGTGGATTTCAGGTTCTTGGCCCTTTTATATGCTGTAAGGGGAGGTGCTTTACACAGTTCCGTCAATTTCTCATCAGTGCCCAGAATGTGCCAATATTTCTTCACCACGCGTTGTGCCTGTATGGAGAGTTCAGAAAATGTCAAGACCAGTGGAATACGTGTACTCTCCCTCTCGGGTCTAAATTTCCTAAGGGTTGTTCTGTCTAAATTGCGTGCCTTCGTTTGTGCCTCTCTGAGGTCCGAGGGGTTATAGCCACGTTTAATTAAGTTCTGTATAAGGTCATCAGACCTGGTATTGTAAAGATCATCAGTGGCTGTAATTCTGCGTATGCAGACAAATTGTGAAAATGGTAAGGCTTTGATTAAGGAAGGTGGATGACAACTGTTAGCTTGCAGAAATGTATTGTGGTCCGTGGGTACATCAGTAATAAGTGTGCCCTGAGTGTTGGAGATTTGTACATCCAGGAAATGTATGGTCTCCATACTGCATTCCATAGAGAAGGAAATGGTGGGGAGACATTGGTTAAGGTATGTATGGAATGTTTGTAGTTCAGAGAGTTCACCTTGCCAGATAAGGAAGACATTATCAATGAAACGAAGCCACGTCAGGATATATGACTGGTAGGGTTCAGTAGGGTATACAAACTTGGATTCGAAACTGGCCATAAATAGATTTGCATAGCTAGGGGCCATATTAGACCCCATTGCCGTGCCTTGGATTTGGAAATAAAATTGGTCATTGAATGAGAAATAGTTCTTTGTAAAATTAATGGTAAGAAGTTGAATGGCCAGATTCTGTAAGTTGATTGGAATGGTAGTGTTTGACAATGCTTCACGGATCACGTCAATACCCTCGGCATGGGGTATGGAAGTGTATAGACTTGTCACATCCATAGTGACCAAAATGCAGTTGGGGGTGAGTTTGCCAAAGGATGTGAGACGGTTGAGAAAATCTGTAGTGTCTTAAATGTATAAGGGAGTGGCTATGACAAGCGACTGTAATAACTGGTCAATAAAGATGGCAGGGTTTTGAAATATGGATTCTGATCCTGCTACTATAGGTCTGCCCGGGGGCTTATTGAGTCTTTTATGCACCTTGGGGAGGCAATAGAAGAGTGGTGTAAGTGGGTAGTCAGTGACCAGAAACTTAGCAACTTTATCATCAATGGTGGAAGAATCTTTAGCCGCTTTGATGATGAGATCAGTTTCATGCTTAATGTTTTGGGTCGGATCATGGTTAATGGGGGCATAGACATTGCGATCGCTCAGTTGACTCAGGATTTCACCACTGTAGTCTGATGTGTTCATGATTACAATGGCTCCGCCTTTGTCTGCCGGTTTGATGGTAATGTCTAGATTCTCTCTAAGTGAGCGTAAGGGCATCCTTTCTTTATGGGAGAAGTTGGAGCCCCGTTTGTTTTTTATGGGGCTTAAATGTTGTATGTCCCTTTGTACCAAATTGATATAGGTCTCTAGTGCATGAGGTCTCTAGAGCATATGCGCCCGTTGCCGCATCGAGCGCCGCCATCTCTCTGGTTTACAAGTCGCCGCCATCTTTTTGGCTGTCTACACAGCCACGCTCGTTCCTGGAAATGGCGTCACGCGCAGCCCCGCGTGCCACTTCCGGTCTACGATGGCAGACTTGCCATCCGGATAGGGGCTGGCCGGGACTGCGCGCGACGGCCTTTGATGACGTCATCGGGAGGCGTTGCATCGTGCGCCGAAGATTGGCGCCATCTAACCTGCATACACTGGAGGCTCATTCACTATATAAACTTGTCTGCACAAACAGGTAACACCGACATCTCTTGAGAAAGGCCTTAGCAGGCCGAAACGTCGAGTTTTGTCTTTGTTGTCCACCGGGTATCCTAGCTTGCTGCTTGTCTTTGTAAGTCGCCTTACTCTGCATTTCTCTGTATGTTATTTGGCATCAGGTTCATGGATAATCCTGCTCTGTATTGCATTATGCATATAGCTTGAATATTGGGGCCATCATCCCCCTTTATACGCTGGATACCTACCTTGCCCCTTCTAATCTGCGGTCTATTATAATTGTGTACTGTGACTTGTTTGCACATTTTCACTTTGTATCTTTATGTATTGTATTTTCTCCAGCATTAAAAATGACATTCCTTTAAATGCAGTTATGGTTGTTGGGTGTTCGATTTCCCTATTCCACACATAACATGTCTAGTCCTTGACCTGAGCTATGATTTTAAGTCACACCAAGGCCATGGTTCCAGCTACATAAAGAGGTGACTTCTAAAGCATGGTACCTGACGTTTTTCTTTTACTTCTCAATTGTTGATTCTAGTGATACACAATTGCGATATTTGAGGTTAGCAAACAAAAGGAAAGTCTGGTTGCCTCTGTTTTGAACTAGAAAAGTGTTAATTTGCCAAATACAGACATACAAGGAATTTTCTTTGGCAAGAGACACTAATACATACATAGTATATACAGATGAAGTTGACTGAGGTCAGAACATTAACACAGGAAGGGATACAGCGATAGGAAATAACAGTATATACATAAATGACTAAATAAAGGACATGTATATACAAGCAGTACCCAGCACGAATAGTTAGTTTCAGATTTGGATGTAATGTTCTTTAATGTGGCCTTTAATGTCAGAGCCACAGCTGTCAATGTCTAATCTAACTGCAAGTTTCACCAATAGTCATAACAGTGGCACAATTTATTTTCATTATCTTGCTTGTTAAATGAGAAAAGCTCTTGAAGCTCAGTGCACTCCAATAGAGTGCAAAAAAAAAAAAAAAATAGAAAAGCACTCCCAAAATGAGCGACCCAAGCTCCTACAAATCTTTTGGGTTACCCCCAGAGCATAAAGAAATCAAAGATGATATCTCCAAACTCATATCAGAAGATATCTTCTGCAATATCTCCATATTAATGCACGCAGGCATACAACTCTGTTTGGAAATAGAGCTTCGGCATAGAGAAAGGGAAGTGGCCACATTTCCAGTTCACCTGCCGTCTATGGCGCATTTAGACTCAATGCAGAAAAAAGTAGCAGTTGCGACTACTAGCCACAGCAGCCACAAATAAGGGAGCACCACCAAAGACGAAATTCTAGTTTAGAAAATCATTTTACTTGGAGTACTAAAACATTTTAAAAACACATATACACATCAAGACATTTAAAACCAACCACTGACTACCCCAGTCCTGTCTCACCTCATAGTGACCGACAGACAACAAAATGGGTATCCCAAATGGGGAAGACCCATGTGAAAAATTGCAATGTTATTGCTGGTAAAACACAGCTATCAATGAAATTTTTTGTGCCGGCACAAAAGATAATATGCTAATAAAAAATTAAATACCCCTATCTGAAATATCTAAAGCAATAAGTGCACATGTGAAAAATATATGCAGTCACACCTGCAGAGCAATGACCAAAATGTGTTACAATACAGTAGCTAAAAGTCTATTCAAACAAACTAATGAGACTTATGACATTCTCTCAAAACCTAATCCAGTGAAAATGCTATTACACAAAATATCTGTCAGCTTTTTAACCAATGTGTAATCAAGTGGCACAGGAAGCCTAGCAAGAAGCGGCATGGGAAGCCGCGTGCGCAGGTGCTTTTGTCTCCCGCTACCCCCTACCCCCACCTTCTGGACACCATGTGTTGCTTTCGTTTGGATTGTAATAATGTATCTGTGACCTGGCTTTGCACTTTTGATTTATTTCTTTCATTGTAACACTTGTATTGTCAATCACTGAGTCATGATTCGTACACTGCTTTACTTGATTACACATTGGTTACAATGCTGACAGATATTTTTTAGTGTTTTTGTACTCCAAATAAAATGATTTTCTAAACTAGAATTTCTTCTTTGGTGGTGCTCCCTTATTTGTGGCTGGTAGTCACAACTGCTACATTGAGTTTAAGTTGTTGGGGAGCACACCTTATTAACTAGTATTTCTGTGGTGCTCTTTTCTTTTAGTTATGGTGCATTTAGACTTAGAACATTTAGACTTCAAGGCCAGCCACAAAGGAGATCGGTCTACTTTAAATAAATGAAAGGAAATGGCAAGCTGCTCTGAGAATTAAATAGGTAGTGTGGGAGGCCCCAAAGTGGGCCCACCCATAAATCTTGTCTAAGTATTAGACACCAAGCATGTCTAGCTATGTGGAAAAACAGAGGTTTGGTCGCATATATCTGCAGATACATGTTGAAGCCACACCACCCCGACAAGGCACATTGTGTTTAGTGTGGTCCCACTCTATATCTATAAGCCCCATAATAGGGACATGTACTGCAGCTAGTAATATACAGAGCTACTTACCGGGAGCTGCTGACTTCCATTCGACAGCAAAGACTGTTTAACCCTGTATGGTGTGCTTTAAAGAGTGTGGAAGACTCACTCCCACCCCATTGCTTTAGAACCCCCGGAGAACACACATCCCCCCCCTCCCCACATCGTCAACCTATTCCAACAGTGTGTGGGTTGCAGTTAAAAAACTCACCTGGTCCCAGGGTTGAGCCTGCTGATGGATAGTCACCCTATCACTGAAGCAGTAGCAGTTGCAATGCTAGCACTGTGATTGGGTTACGAGACACTGTGTCACTGTCACACAAGATTACCTGCAGCCAGGCGAACCAGCTAGCCAAGACTGCAGTGTGGGGTTTCCAATGCGGGAATGAGAAATAGTGGAAAACAGGCATAGTACAAACAGAGCAAAGGGGGTGGGAGTAGCTCCATCACTATTATTTATACAAAATCATCATCATTATTATTCAGGGCCTGGGAACCAATTTACCGCCCTGTTTAACCCTCTCATCATCCAAGTATTAAGCACCAAACATGTCTAGCTATGTGGAAAGACAGAGATTTGGTTGCACATATCTGCAGATACATGTGGAAGCCACAATGCCCCGGGAAGGCACTCTGTGTTTAGTGTGGTCCCTACTCTTATTTTTGAGTCCCCAAAGTTGGGACATGCAATGCAGCCAGAGCTACTCACCTGGGAAGCTGCCAGCCTCCCTTTAGAACACTCCATAGGGAGAGATCCATGGTGGATGAATCCCTCCCTGTGTGTGTTCATGGCAATTCAAACTGAGCAAAGGGGGTGGGAGTAGCTCCATCACTATTATTTATACAAAATCATCATCATTATTATTCAGGGCCTGGGAACCGATTTACCGCCCAGTTTAACCCTCTCATCATCCAAGTATAGTACAAACAGAGATTAGGCAGTATAAAAATGGGTTATGGTTAATGGTTATCTCGAACCATAATTACCAAAATGGCTGAAATATAGTTTTGAGCATTAAACATGGCTGCAGAACATGCAAGATGGCCGCTGATCTTGCTAGCCTAAATTATCTTGCACATTGTTTGTAAGGATTTACAGTTCTTGTTATCCTGTTACTCATTCAGCTTTTGTTTGGTAAATTGTTACTCTATCTACACAGGATTTCACACGGGATTATCACCAAGCATTTACTCATCTAAACCTTGTGAAATTCCACTAAATCTGGGCATGTTCTGGTTTTGATCTGTTTTTTTTTGCTTATGGGTGCTTGAACACGCAAAAAAACTTGCAAAAAAAAGTTTAAATGCTGCCCAGAGACGGAGAACGATAGACACTTGCTTGCACCTGGTTTCCACCCGAGGACCTTGGCTCTCTGCCTTTCTTTGCCATCTCTGCATCTCATATTATGATGATGATTTGTAGGTGTATGATGGATAATGCCAGTCCAAGATGGGATGTGGAAGAGTGAGTAATCAATTTCCGATGAATATATACAAGGTCATGATTTGTTGTATTAATGCTCTTTGTGTTGGAGTATTGAACCTTTGATTACATTTAATCCATATGCCCTATTACTTGTCATTCAATTAAGACTTATTGTTTATTATTAGGGATGAGCTAACCCGTTAAAGTTTGGGTTCGCCTAGTACATCCGAACTTGCCACCAAAGTTCAGTTCAGATCCCCAGGCTAGAGAACTGCAAATCGTGAGGGACACCAGGGTGTTTGTCCTGCACAAAATGTGGTAGGGAAAGTACTCAAAATAATAACATACAAATACAAAAAAAATACATGACTATACAGGAAAAAAAAAGAAGTTCTCCATAACCCTTAAGGCTAGTTTTTTCCATTATAAACTCGGTCCTGCTGCGGGTCACTGGCAGCAGATTTTCTTGTCGGGACTTTTTTGTGATTTCTTGGGTATTTCTCATTAAATACAATTTTTATCTAATGTAAAATAGCCTTACTTTTTTTTTTTTTATTTGTATTGTTTCAGTTTTTCGATGTTTTACTGAATGCAACTTTTCCCTGCATTCAATTTAAAGTGGACCAAAACCCAGGCCCGACGACCATGAAATCTATAAAATTGCAGGACCGATTAATTCCCTCCCCATGGGGCATCCAGATTCGGGACGCCTCACTTTGTGAAGCCTCCTAGGTCACCTTTAAACTCACCTTCTCCCCCCTGCTACAACGGCGCATGTAGGAGCAGCGGCCGCTTCCTGCTATACCTTTAGCATTCAGGCAAGATCCCTGTTAGAGGGTAGAAGGGATGCGACCACCGGCATGCTTGGATTGGACGAGAGGCCACGCATGCACCTTAGGACCGGGGAAAGTTGAGATTGGGCAACCTGGGGGGTTTCACACAGCTGGAAATCCCCAATCTTTTCCCCCCCTAAGCATTACCAACCCAGAAAACCAAGTATAGGATCCCAGTCGGCCCCTGGCCCTGACTACTAATACCCCTATGCCCTATAGCACAGGTCCGGTGACCAGCATAGGCCCATGCTATGGGCCACCGGGCTTATTTCCACCACCATGCCATTTGCTGGTGCAAATATGGAGTATGAACTGGTATACGGGTCCATGGGGCTCCTTACCAGTTTATTGGGAAAGTGTACACAAACGACAAACATTCATGTTAGTCAAAATGATCTTTATTATTCTTTATTAACTTATACTTTATACCATCTCCTTTCTGGCTCCGATGCAGGCTCCTTTAAATGTATGTTGCCAGTGTCTAAGAATGCTCAAGCGACATTTAGCAAGGAGGGGAACACAGGTTGCCCTCTGCTCACCACTGCTTCTGGTCGGGTGACTCCATGATGAGCCCCCGGGGAGTTGCTTTTATATTAAGAGGCAGGGCATTTGTGGAAACTCTTTGATGTCACTTATGATGTCACAACGGGGGGCCTAGAGGGGGTTGCTTGGGAAAATTCCCTCTAGGCCCCTCCCTTTCTGTGATTTTAGCAATGACATCAGAGAAATTCCACGGCCACGTCTTCAAGTATAAAAGCCTTTCCCCTGGCCCTCAATTCAGTCCATCGCTGGGTAGCGAGAATAAAAGAAGGGGGAACCTGTGTTTCCCCTTCATCCCAATGTCAGCTTCTGCTGGCCAACGCCGCCACATCTATAGGATGGAGGGGGCCACAAAGAAGGATGAAGAGATGGCGTGGGACACATAAGACCTGCCGGAGGAGGAAGATGCCGCTGGTGGGGGGGGGGGGGGGGGGAACAGGGACAGGTGAGTATAACTTAAAGAGATTTGTGTGTGGTATTTTATTTCTTTTTCACTTGGGGGGGGGGGGGGGGGACCAGGGGTGGTCAGTAAAACACTAAAAAAAGACAAAAAATATAAAAAAATAAACTCACTGTCCATTTCAATGTTAAATAGCATTAAGTAAAACACTGAAAACTGAGAAAATAAAACGAAAAATAAAAATTAGGCTATTTTTCAATGGATAAAAGTGTAGCTAACAAAAAATACCCCCAAAAATTACAAAGAAATATAAAAAAATGTCAGTGTTAAATTGAATGCCGGTAAAAGTGGTATTCAGTAAAACACTTAAAACTGAAAAAATACAATAAAAAAAATAAAACGTCTGGCTATCTTTTGTTAGATGAAAATTGTATGAACGAAAAGTGCCAAAAAATGACAAAAAAATAAACCCGCAGTCGATTTCAATGTGGAATGGCAGTAAATGCGGCATTCTATAAAATGCTGCAACCTGAAAAAAGTTACCTAACGGTTTCAAATGCACTCACTGGTAAAAAACGTAAAGGCTCTTCTGGCTTACAAGCTTACATCAAGCACTTTCGCTGGCATTCGCACGGGTGAACTGATCTCACAGGCAGCTGTGAATCACTCAAGCATTCGGAAATTCATGCCATGCGAGTTTGCTTTCACACAAAATTAGCCTTTATGTGGAGGCTCTGAATCACCCTTCATAGCAGAATCTGTGGTAGAGCAACCCCCATCATTGCTTTAGCAGAATGTGTGGCAGAACAACCCCCATCATTCCCTTAGCAGACTGTGTTACAGAACAACCCCCAGCATCCCACAAGCAGAGTGTGTGGCAGAACAACCCCCCATTATCCCCTTAGCAGACTGTGTTGAAGAACAACCCCCATCATCTCCTTAGCGGACTGTGCTGAAGAACAACCCCATCATCCATATAACAGAGCGTGGCAGAACAAACCCCATCATCCTCCTAGAAGACTGTATGGCAGAAAAAACACCATCATCTTCAATAGCAGACTGTGACAGTGCCCCCCATCTTCTTCCATTGCAGATTGTGACAGAGCCCCCCATCATCTTCCATAGCAGACTGTGACAAAGCCCCCTATCTTCTTCCATAGCAGACTGTGACAGATCCCACCGTCTTTCATAGCAGACTGTGACAGAGCCCCCCATTTACTTCCATAGCAGATTGTGACAACGCCCCCATCTTCCATAGCAGACTGTGACAGAGCAGCCCATTATCTTCAATAGCAGACTGTGACAGTGCCCCCCATCTTCTTCCATTGCAGATTGTGACAGAGCCCCCACGTGATCTTCTGTAGCAGACTGTGACAAAACCCACCATCTTCTTCCATAGCAGACTGTGACAAAGCCCCCTATCTTCTTCCATAGCAGACAGTGACAGCGGCAGACTGTGATAAAGCACCCCTTATTCCATAGCAGACTGTGACAGAGCCCCCCATTTTCTTCCATAGCAGATTGTGACAAAGCCCCCATCTTCCATAGCAGACTGTGACAGTGCCCCCCATCATCTTCTATAGCAGACTGTGACAGAGCCCCCCATCTTCCATAACAGACTGTGACAAAGCCCCCTTCTTCCATAGCAGACTGTCACAAAGACTGTGACAATGCCTCCCATGATCTTTCATCTTCCATAGCAGACTGTGACAGAGCCCCCCATAATCTTCCATAGCAGACTGTGATAAAGCCCCCCATATTCCATAGCAGACTGTGACAGAGCCCCCCATAATCTTCCATAGCAGACTGTGATAAAGCCCCCCATCTTCCATAGCAGACTGTGACAGTGCCCCCCATCATCTTCTATAGCAGACTGTGACAGAGCCCCCCATCTTCCATAACAGACTGTGACAAAGCCCCCTTCTTCCATAGCAGACTGTCACAAAGACTGTGACAATGCCTCCCATGATCTTTCATCTTCCATAGCAGACTGTGACAGAGCCCCCCATAATCTTCCATAGCAGACTGTGATAAAGCCCCCCATATTCCATAGCAGACTGTGACAGAGCCCCCCATAATCTTCCATAGCAGACTGTGATAAAGCCCCCCATCTTCCATAGCAGACTGTGACAGTGCCCCCCATCATCTTCTATAGCAGACTGTGACAGAGCCCCCCATCTTCCATAACAGACAGTGACAAAGCCCCCTTCTTCCATAGCAGACTGTCACAAAGCTCCTCATATTTCATAGAAGACTGTGACAATGCCTCCCATGATCTTTCATCTTCCATTGCAGACTGTGACAGACCCCCCTATAATCTTCCATAGCAGACTGTGACAGACCCCCCTATAATCTTCCATAGCATACTGTGATAAAGCCCCCATATTCCATAGCAGACTGTGACAGAGCCAGACATTTTCTTTCATAGCAGATTGTGACAAAGCCCCCGTCTTCCATAGCAGACTGTGACAGAGCCCCCCACCATCTTCTATAGCAGACTGTGACAGAGCCTCCCATCTTCCATAACATACTGTGACAAAGCCCCCTTCTTCTTCCATAGCAGACTGTCACAAAGATCCTCATATTTCATAGAAGACTGTGACAATGCCTCCCATGATCTTTCATCTTCCATAGCAGACTGTGACAGAGCCCCCATCTTCCATAGAAGACTATGACAGAGCCCCCATCTTCCATAGAAGACTATGACAGAGCCCCCATCTTCCATAGCAGACTGTGACAGAGCCGCCCATCATCTTCTATAGCAGAGTGTGACAAAGTGCCCATCTTCCATAATGGGCAGCGCTGTGTGGGCCTGCCTGCTAGGGAGCTGTCATTCCAGCTTGCTGCCATCCCCCGGCGTGGCCCGGGCCAGCCTCGCCTACACCCTTTCTTGATTGGTTGGAGGGGCAGGGCGTGGGTACAGTGAGATGGTCAGCTTACTGGCTGACCTGATTGGCTGCAGGGAGGGTAGAAGCCAGTTGATGGGCTGCTCAGTTTTTCTGGGTTCGGGACAAACGGCAGACTACTGGCCAAACTTTATATTTTTATTTTATTTTAAATCTATTACTCAATTTGTTTCAATTATTCAATTTTATTCAATAATCTTCTTAAAGCTGTATCAGAACTTGCTCATAACTTGGCAAGTTGGCAATACACCAGACAAGAGTTTTTTATTTTATTTTACCTAAAGCGGGAAAGCACAGGGCAGAACAATACAATGCGAGACCAAACCCTAAAGCTCTAATCTGATCGCCCATGCCCAAATTCTCCCTCAGTATTGAAGGGGTTAATACAAAGAATAACATATTTTAGGCACTCTGTATTGCTTTTGATTAGAAAGAATTCTCATTGAAAAACCAAATCCAGGAAGGAATAGTGACATTTCCAAACCTGCATTTATAATCGCTTCTTGTTACATCTGATGAGCTGAGGGATTCAGACAGACCATTGCTGCCCACCACTGTTATTTTGATCAGTGAAGGAAAATTATATAACAGAATTTAAATGGCACCGGATATAAATCAGCCACTTAGAACTACAGTAACAGAGTATTTTTCTGTTACATAGCAACAAGGGGAAATGCATTAATTTTTTTCAAGCACAAAAGGATTGCTGTCATCTAGCAAAAAAGGAAATAATGTTATTGGTTTCATGAAAAGACTCATCAGGAATCCATTATACATCAAACCTTACTCCAGAAACTTTTTTACGTTTGATGGGGAGTGGTGGGATTAGAACCACTACAGTGCTAATGTGCGGTCTATGACTTTATTGTGGGGGAAAAAAACGTAAAAGAATTTAAAAGCTGTCCCTTCTTCCCTAATCGTTTTTCTTCCCCCCCTCCACCAGATGACCACAGGGAGGTACTTCTCTAATTGTCTTTGTTTACCCAGAGCACACTAAGGGTGTTATTTAAAGTGGAGCAACACCCAGGATTTTGACTATCCTGGGTATTGGTCCACTTCCCCGGGGCACCCCGATCGGGGGTGCCCAGCTGTGTGAAACCCCCCAGAAAGCCCCCAAAAACTTACCTCACCGCCGACGGACAAGCTGATTGACAGCGACGGACAAGCAGCTTGCCCGTCGGCGCCTCCCGCGCGTCACTCTTGACGTGTGCGCGCCCACGCCGGCCATTCAGAGACGGCCGGCGCGGGCGCGCGTACGTCTAGAGGAGCGCGAGTGAGGCGGCGGCGGCAGCGGCTGGAGAGGTAAGGTTTTTCGGGGGTTTTGGGGGGTTTACACCCCGCGGGACATCCCGATCTCGGATGTCCCGCGGTGTGTGAGGTGATCGGCCCGGGAATCTTATAGATTCCCGGGCCGATCACCTCAGGGTGTTGGTCCACTTTAAGAAGGGATAGCGCTAGGTAGTGCTTTGTAGCGGCAGGCAGCGTCTGGTGAACGCCGGGCGCTGTGCGCAAAACCACATTTATGAAAGGAAATCCCGTGAGTGACTGTAAAAGAGCCATGTAGCGTCCTATGTATTATTACAGGCGGCTCAGCGTATAGCGCCGGCGCTCTAACTTTCAGAGAGCTAGTTATTACCTTTTTTTCAGTGTCGCTCTCCCATACTTTTCAATGGCTGTTCATTGTGTTTAAACAGCGTGTTTGACAATTTTTCTTTTTTATTTATTTTTTGCTCAAATCATTGTGTGACCTCTCCTGGCTGCAAACAAACACTTTTAGAAACTTTTTTTACTTTATATATTGTCATTACAGGTCTGGCACTAAAGTGTTACTGTCCCAGTGGTACAACAATGTCATTTCATGTGTTTTCACTTTGTTACTGGTGTATATGTGTTCAAAAACAGACTTTAATCACACAGCATCTAGTGCTCTATGCTATTGCGACCAGATCCAGAGCGCCGACGCTGTGTGATCTTGTCCTTTTTTGATAAGTATGTTGTGGAGCGCAGAGAGTCGCATTGAGCTGGCACTACCTTTCGTTCCCGGCAGCGCTGTACTGGTGTACAACATCGCCCAACATACATCACATTCATCAATGCAGGCCAGGTTACTACAGTGACTAAGACACTCTGTTACAGCGCCCCATACATGTGCATCTACTAGTGGTCGCTCCAAGCGCCACTATACAGACGCTCATCTGTCGATGCCTGGAGTTACTAATGAATCAGCCTCCACGAATCTGTAACCCTCTCCTTCTTTCGTCATCTTTTTTCTTCTGTAGCAATGCTGGTTTCATCAGAGGAAAGAAGATCAAAGAGAGAGATGGAGAAGATTACGGATGAAAAACCTACATTCTAGAAGATCTCCAGTAGGTAAGAGATACTTCTTATTTTTACTTTAGAGATCATTTAGCCTCACAGGGACGACAATATTGTCAACATTATACATGATAACATCAAAAGAATACAAAAAAATCTAAAATTGTCTTCTGCCAGTGACAATTTTCCCAGAAGACCAGCACAAATCATTAATCTTCTCTGAAAACATTTTATCTTAGAAGATTTCCATTAGGTCAGGAGTGTGTTTATTTCTTCCCCTCACTTTGACTTCTAATCTAAGAGTCACTGGGACAATACAACTGTCACCATTATAGATCATAACATCAAAAGTTTTTTTTTTAAATCTAATTATCTCCCCTGTGTCTATCTTCTTTCTTCCTTCAGTGTATATTTTCTCGGGGGGCAAGCAAGAACCCCTAGTTTTCTTCTTTTCTGAAAAACCTTATATCTTAGAAGATGTCAAGTTGGTAAAGGTGTATTTATTTCTAATTTTTATTTGAGAGATCCTTTAGCCTCACTTTCATTTCTAACCAAAAAGTCATAGGGACAATAAGATTGTCACCATTATACATAACTATTCTGACTCGCCAAATGGCAGTAATAAGGGTCCTGGAGACAGCTTCACCTTGTCTGTGTGTGTCTGTATCGGCCGCATGCTTACACCAAAAGGTTATTAGATTTACTCGGCTGAAGAGGTCCGTTAGTAAGTTCCTGTTAAGCTTTACAGCAGGTAAAAAGACTGCAACATGGCAGACAGTAGCAGGAGACATGTGCACTGGTTAAATAGTATAGTATAGGAGTATAAAGAGGGAAGGGAGAAGGGAGGAGCTGCTTAGCTCACATCTAGACTACAGGAGTTCAGGGGGCGACAAACTAGTAAAAGGCATATTGCTAAGCATATGTAAATAAACTCTGTAGCAACTAGATTAAACAAAAAATGGAGCATAGGTTGTGATCATAACTGTATCTTCTTTCTTCCTCTACTGTCCATTCTCCCAGAGAACCTGCAAAAATCTCTGATCTTCTCTTCTTCTTTTTGAAAACCTTGTGAACAATGGTACTTTATGGAAAATTAATATTAACATTGTTAAAATATTATTTAATGTTTTAATGTATTTGTCTTTCGCTATGTATAATCAGTTGCATTTGGCCAGTCATACATAAGTCAGGTCATTCAGGCAGGATAATGTCCCTCACAAGCCCAGAGGCTCATCAAGTCCACATTCTTTTCCCCCACCCTAATAAAAAAAAACAGGTTTTCAAATCAGGTTTGGGAGGGCAGATCCTAAGAATATTCAAGATCTGTTTCAGTGGCTGGGAAATCCTAATACTTCCCACCTAAAGTCCAGCAAAACAAGTTTTTACAAGATTCATACTTCAAGCCAAATGTGATTACAACAGACAATAAGAAAGAGAGTCCTGCCATTACGAGCATACAGCCTAAAGGATGGGGGTGGAGTCATAAAGGTGCGGGATCACAAATGGTAGAACTTGACATCGGGGCATGCGTCTGGTGAAGGTAATGCTTAAAGCAAGGCTATATGCTTGTCTGAAGAGGTGGGTTTTGAGGGCACTTTTAAGGGCATGGAGTGTTTGAGAGTGACTTATTGAGCAGGGAAGAGCATTCCAGTTATGAAGGCAGTAGTGCAAGGTGGTGACCAACAAGAGAACAGGAGGATGTCCGAGGCAGAGCGGAGGTTGTGCCAGGGTTGGTAAGGCTGGATTAGAGATGAGATGTAGGGCGGGAGCTGGTTGGAGAGTGCTTTGCAGGTTTGAACTCTCTAAGAGACAAGTAACCAGTAAAGGGATTGACAGAGGGGAGCAGCACTGTAGAAGCATGAGGAGAGGTGGATGAGGTGAGCAGCAGAGTGCAGAATAGATTGGAGGGGTGCCAGTCCGTTTGTTGGTAAACCACAGAGAAGGGTGTTGCAGTAGTCCAGTTGGAATATGACCAGGGCGTGCACTAGCATTTTAGTGGTATCAGGTGAAAGTAAGGGACGGAAGCAGGAGTTAGAGATGGCAAGAGGTGGCTAGGGAGTGAATGTGAGGTATTAATGAGAGAGAGGAGAATGATGCAGAATGACGCCCAGACATCAAGCTTAGGAGATTCAGTTATTGTAAGATTTAAGAGATTGTGGTGTTAGAGAGTGGAGAGGAATGAGATGGTGGGAAAGTGACCAGTTCTGTTTTGTCCATGTTCAGTTTAAGGGAACAAGATGTCATAAAGGGATGGCTGTTAGACAGGAAGGTGAGAGAGTAGGGAAGAGAGATTTGGGCCTGAGAGATATATCTCAGTGTCATCTGCATAAAAGTGATATTGGAAGCCCAGTTAGGTTATTAGTTGGCCAAGACCATAAGTGTATGTTAAAAAAAGTTGTGCTCCTAGGATTGAGCCTTGTGGTACACCAAAAAACAGAGGACGGGGAGAGGTAATTGTGTTTGAGTAAGATACACTAAGAGGCCGATTCATTAATAGCGCCAGGTAGCGACAGATGAGCGCCAGTAGCGTGATTTTCACAGCGCCAGCTAGTATTCGCTGTGCTTGGCCGGGGTTTGCTTGTTGACAGCGACTCAGTCGGTGTGCGGTAATGTTGAATACGGGGTTAGGGGTCGCTGTTTCACAGGTTCCGCTTGTATGGGTGCGCCTGACAGCGAATGGCCAGAGCGAACGGCTTGCTGCAGATTCATTAAAAAATCACGCTCAAAAATTTCTCGCGCTGTGAATTCCTTGTTTAAACCCCAGAGCGCTGGCGGCGATGTGTGTAAAGTAGTTTTTAACCCCCAAACAACCTTTTTTTTTTATATGTAAAAATTATACAAGTTTTTCTAAACATCCCGTAATATGAATACATGAATATCAGACCTGTAATATCAATTCTGCACATTTTTTTTTTTTTTTTTTACTTTAAAAAAAAACCTAACATTGCCGTAGTGGTCACAGAATTTTTGACATTAAAAAAAAAAAAAAAAACAGTAATAGCAATTAATTATGATTATTTAAAGATTGCTCCATTGAAATGCATTGGACCACGCCAGGGAGCGCCAGGTCATACCTGTCGCTGTGATGGGATTAGCAACGGCGCTGTTCGTTGCAGTCGGCTACATGATGAATCCCGCGCTAGCTGACGCTCTCGCCGGCGCTAGCCTCATTTAGCGTGATAAATGCGTCATTGTGACCGCCGCCGGGCGTACTTGATTCGGTAGCTGCCGATAGCTGGCGGTACCTGGCGCTCGTCAGACACTACCTGGCGCTAGCCCTTGATAAATAAGGGCCTAAATGTGTGATCAGAGAGAGAGCCAAGAGACCTCAGATTCCAAGAAAAGAAAGAATATTGAGCAAAGCACGGAAGAATAGGGAGTGGATTTGTCAGTTAATAGATCACTGGTGACTTTGGTGAGGACAGTTTTAGTGGAATGACTTGATCGGAAACCAGACTGGAGGGGGTCTAGGAGGGAGTTTGTGGACAGGTAGTCAGACAGTGCTCAGTGGATATGCTGTTCAATAAGCTTAGATGAGAACGGGTTGGCAGTTTTGTAGTCTACTGTTGATCCCAGCAATGCTAGAGCCTTTATGAGTTGGCAGTCTCATCAGAAGAAAGAAAATTACAAAAGAAGAAAAATATTATGGAAGATAAATCTTGCCCCAGGGAAGTTGCCTAGAGGATATTGGCTCACAAAAAAATGGAAGTTCATTAGAAAGGAAAAACACATTAAACATAATGGTCACCAGCTTTTGGCCATGCTTATAGATTTTATGTTGAATCAGCTTCTTTTATTTGGTGATCAAACAGGATAGACAGGATGTGAACACTACAGACAGGAAGTGACGCCATATCTCTACAGACAACAAATCGAATGCAGAAGTGGTCCTATAGTACAGTTTTTTTCACCGTGGACCGGCTCAGGATTTGGTACTTTTACCGCGGCCCGGTGGGGCACTGGGGGAGGGGGCTGACTGGGGCGGGGCTGGGGGGTGTGGCTGGGGCGGTGCAAGGAGAAAATGGAGGAAGAAAAACAGAGAGGGAACATAGGGTGGGGAACAGAGAAAAAGAAAGTAAGAGAAAAAAAGGAGAACGTTAGGAGGTTGGGAAGAAGAGTAAAGAAAGAAAAGGAGAGAAAAAAGGTGAGAAATAGAAGGGAAAATAAAAAGAAGGAAGTGAGTGAAGCAAGGAAGAGAGGGAAAACAGAAGTGGGGGAGGTCACGCGAGAACAGCCTCACTCGGCAAGCCCCCTCTCCTGTGCAGTCTTGTGGAACTGACAGTCAGGGGAGGGGGGGGGGCAGGTAGAGGTCAATAAGCTCCCGGCCAGGCAGAGATGATTAAACAAAAGTCTCCGACAGCTGGTCAGAGCCCGGGCACACCGCAATTGTGCCCCGCCCACTCCTCCATCATTGGCCCAGCCGTGATTGGGCCTCCCTCAGCCTCTACAAAGCACCTCCTCCAGTTCTGCTGATGCCGCCGCACAGCGCGTTATTACCCTGGCCCTGGGCACACTCCACAGCGGGGGCAGCCGGGACATCTCTTAAAGGGGCGGGACCGCGGGACATGGGGGGGATCCCGCATCAGGGCCCGGTACCATTTGAGCCACGGACCGGTAGTGGTCCGCGGCCTGGGGGTTGGGGACCACTGCTATAGTATACTGTACTTTCCAATCATTTCACTGTTTGGTTGGTATGAGACTTTAAAGCTTCCAGGCCTCATCAATGATGTGAACACTGGTGGCATTATCACTGCATCTTTGGCCTGTGTGCGCATTCCCACACCCAGCCAATTGCCATAGCCAAGAGCCATTTGCTGAACATTTAATATACATGGCTAATAGCTTTGATTGGATGAGAGCCTGCACATGTGCCGTAGGATCGGGAAGAGGTGAGTAGTTCTGGGCAATCTGGGGGGGTTTCACACAGTTGGGCATCCCAACTCAGGATGCCCCCGGAGCAGGGGGAAAAAAGGGTAGTCAAAATAGTCAAAATCCCAGGTTTTGCTCTGCTTTAAGAAGTGCTTTAAACTTTACCTTGTACTACAAAAGTTCTACACACGAAATCATCTCTTGATCTGATCGGAAACAGCACACACACACACACACACACACACAAACACACAAACACACACACACACACACACACACACACACACTCACACACACACTGATAGCTACATTCAGTTGGTGTTGGAGTAAAGTAGGAAAATGATGCCATTGTGCATCTTCTGCTTTGTGTATGAGAACTGAACTCTCTCTGACAATGAGGAGCGTTGTTGGAGAACTGGATGGGCTTCAAAATACGAAAAGTTTAATAATCCAATTCAGACTCTTTGAACATTCAAATGAATTCACAAAACCTTTGATTCTTCCGTGCAAATCAAATCTTTAATTCTATTGTCCAACACCAGAGGATTCTGGGTAGTAATTAACCATCATTTTTTCTTCTATTTTGTCATTTTCCATAGACTTCATTTATAGAACATGCGCATCCCCTGACTGTTTGTATGTAGCTTGCAATTAATAACGTAGACGAAGATTCTCTGTCAGCTCAGCCTCCATCTTCTCTGCTAAAGCTTACATTTGTGAGGGAGGTTTAATGAGATCAGCAAAACTCAAGGGGCAAATTAATAGCTTGAAATTTAATTAGAACAGCTGCCATTTACAAAGCGTGCAGACCAACAACAGCCAGGCATGCCGGGGAATCTCAGCATTAACTTTATTGTAAAATATAAAGGTGGCAACAAAAAAATAATAGTTTCCATCAAAATATAAAGGTAGCGACAAAAAAATAATAGTTCACAGAGCCATTGTAATGATAGAGCTACTGTAATTGGATTTAATACTAACCAATGTACCAGAAAAAGTAACAAAGGTACAGGTTGGGAGACACCTTGGAAACAGTGATTTTAATATTATTAATTTCCACTTAGCAGTTACTAGGGTGGCTTATCTTGGAGCCACAAAAACACACAACTCCAAAAAGGCCAATTTTGACCAGATTAGAGATTCCCTAAACTGCATTGGCTGGGAAAATGTCCTTAAAAACAAAAGCATGGGCAGTAAATGGGATACATTCAAAGAAATCCTCAATTTTCATTGTAATAGATATATACCTTACAGGAATAAAAGGGTTAGAAACAAATGTAAACCGATGTGGCTAAACAAAAAGGTTAGGGGGGCAATAAACAACAAAAAAAGGCATTTAAGCGTTTAACCCTTTAAATGCCAGCCACGTAAAATTTACGTGGTTGCCTCTCCGTCACTTAAGTGCCAGCCACGTAAAATTTACGTGCCTGGCATTTACCCCTGCTAGTGGGCAAAAAAAAAATTACTCACCTGACCCCTCGTTGGATCCGGCCGGGTCTCCTCTTTAATTTGGTGGGGGGTCGGATGGCTCCAGGAGAGCCCCCGGAATAGGCCGCCCCCCCCCCGCTTCTGCAGCAGCAGCTGCTAACTGTAAAAAAAAAAAAAAATGACATTCACTTACCTGTGTGTGCGCTGGCTCCCGCTGTCCCTCCTCTTCACCTGGGGGGCCTCCGATCCCCCCCCAGGACTTACCGATCTTCAGGAGAGAGCCCGGGAGGCTCTCTCCTCTCTCCTCCTCGATGGCGGCCGCCATCTTGCCGCTAAGCCCCGCCCCCTTGGGGGTGAGGCTATGACGTCATCCCGGTCCGTCTCCGTATCAAGCCCCGCCCCTTTTGGGGGCGGTGCTATGACGTCACCCAAGCCCCGATCACCGGCGTCAGCTCTTTCAGCTGTCAGATGCCGGTGATCGGCAACGGGGAAGGAGGTGGCAGGAGATCCTCTGATCTCTTGCCTCCCCCTTCTCTGGATGCCGATCACCGGCATCTGTCAGCAGAGCGGCGCGGGACAAAGGAGCTTACAATCGGAGGTAAGTACAGTAAAAAAAATTTTTTTTTTTTTTAAATAAAATACTTTTGTGTGGTGTTTTTTTTATTTAACCCTTTGTGAACTAGTAAGGGGTCCATGAGACCCCTTATACCAGTTCACAAGGCTCTGGGTATGGCAGGTCACCTGCGGCAAGCGGGTGACTTGCCATAACCCCCAGCCCCCCATTACCTGCCTCCCCAACGGCCAGGGGGGGGCAGAAGGGCCCGGGCCACTTAGTGGCTATGTGGGCTAGTAGCCTGCAGGGCCAGGGGCCACCAACGCTGGCCCCTGCGCCCTGTTCTACAAGCCCCCATAGCTGGCCCGGGTCGGTAATGCTGGGTAGGGGGGACCCTACGTCATTTTTTTTTGGGATTTTTAAGGGTTTTTAACCCTTAAAATTCCAAAAAAAAATGGGGTCCCCTCCCCTAGGAGGGGGAACCCTATGTCATTTTTTTTTTAATTAACCCTTTTGTTTTCTGTCATCCAGCAGCTATAAAAGGCTGAAAGAGTGCTCCACTATGGATGGGAGGTAAGTATTAAAAAAAAAAAAATAATAAAATATTTTTTCTCTTTGTGTGTCTGTGTTTTTTTTTTACATTTAACCCCTTGTGAACTGGTAAGGGGTCCATGACCCCTATACCAGTTCACAAGGCTGGGGGAGGTGGCAAGTCACCTGCGCTAGCCGGTGACTTGCCATTAACCCCCGGCACCCCCATTACCTGCCTCCCCAAAGCCCAGGGGGGGGCAGAAGAGCCCGGGCCCACTGGCTATGTGGGCTTGTAGCCTGCAGGGCCAGGGGCCACAAAAGCTGGCCCCTGCGCCCCGTTCCTACAAGCCCTACATAGCTGGTCCCGGGCTGGTTACTTTGGGTAAGGGGGGGGCCCATGTCATTTTTTTTTTTTTTTTAAGGATTTTTAACCCTTAAAAATCCCCCCAAAAAATGCCCCCCCCCCCCCCCCTCCCGGGAGGGGGGACCCTATGTCATTTTTTTTTCTCGATTTAACCCTTTGTAGTGTGGATGGTAGTTGTATTTTATTTGTAAATGTTAAAAATTACTTGTTTCAGTTAGAGGGGTCTCCTGGGCAGGAACAGGGGGCTACCGATAAATATGTGGTACCGTTCTAATCGGTAGAAATGGGGCTTTCACATGCAATATGGTTTTCCCTAATCAAATACATTTTTTATTTAAAATAAAGGAGGCAATTTTCTAAAAACATTTTTTATTTATTTATTTTATTTTACTTAATAATAAATAAAATGAATAATAAATAAAATTTACAAACAAGACATTTCATGTTAAAGCCTAAACTCTGCTGCAAAAAATATATATATAATTTTCCTGAAAATTCCAGCAAAAATGACGCAAAACATGGCGCAAAACATGGCGCAAAATGGGGAAAAATGACCTGTCAACAGAGGGTGATAAAATCTCAAGTAGGCTGGCAATTAAAAGGGTTAATAGTACCTCTGCATGTTGGGTATTGTTCTGTTCGGGGGACCTTGCGCTTTCAGACTTAGCTTGTTTTTTCTTGTTTGCATATATATATTTTAGGAAAAGGTGTTTTTTATTCTGCTTTTTTATACATTTTTTAGGGAAACTCTGCGCAACCAAAGAGTTTTTTGAGGGATTAATTCCAGAAAGATGAACCCACTACAACAAGCTGGGTACGCTTAGAAAGCTTAACATGTGTACTTTCAGGGAATATATGGTTTATGGGGGATATTCCAAATGTAAAGGGTTGTTTTGGTTGAAAAATCGCAAGGTGCGCACTTTGTCTACAGAGCTGAAATTTTCAAGAAAAATTACCGTTATGCTCATGCTTTACTTTGGGGTGTTTGGCAACTCTTCCCTTGACAGAACCTATGCATGTTGGGTATCGTTCTGTTTGGGGGATGTTGCTTTTTCATATTATACTTGTTTTTCTTGTTTGTATATAGTTTTTTTAGGAAAATGTGGCTTTGATTCTGCTTTTTTATCCTTTTTTTAGGGAAACTCTTTGCAACCAAAGAATACATTGAGGGATTACTTCTAGAAAACTGTGGCCACATCAACAAGCCTGGTACGCCTAGAAAGCCTGAGGTGTGTACTTCCAGAGAATATATAGTTTGTGGGGGGTATTTCAAATGTAAAGGGTTGTTTTTCTGGAAAAACTGCAAGGTGCGCATAGCGCATATCACAGTTGTATTTTTTCTGAAAATCCCCTAAAGCTCTGTTTCAGTTTGGGGGAGTCTCCTGGGCAGGAAAGGGTGTCTACCTATACATATGTGGTACCGTTGTAACTGTGAGAAATTGGGGTTTCACACGCAATAAGATTTTATTGACAAACTTACATTTTTTATTACAAAAAAACACTACAAATTGTAAAAAAATGATTTTTTTAATTTTTTTGCACATATTTCGCCAAAAAATATTGAGAATACACCTAAAAAATGACAAACAAGACATTTCATGTTAAAGCTCAGACTCTGCTGAAAAAAACAATATATCATTTTCCTGGGAAATCCCTGGAAATCCCTTCAAAAATCACATTTGAACATGGGGAGTGCAAAATAGTGCAAAATGGTCTGGCAACAGAGTGTGACAAAAACTCCAGGTAGGCTGGCACTTAAAGGGTTAAAGCAGAAAGGGACAGTGGACGCGTTAAAAAACAGATAAGGGCAGCAAAGCTGGAAACGGAAAGACTGATTGCCAAAGAGATTACCACTAACCCAAAATTATTCTTTAGTTACATAAACAGTAAAAGATACAATTAAGGTGTGGGCCCCCTGAAAAGCATGGAGGGGCACCTATAGAGGGGAATGAGGAGAAAGCTAATTTACTAAAAATCTTCTTTGCTTCTATATTCACAAAAAAATGTGACATGCCAGGCGAAATGCAGGGCAATAACCCAAACCATCCATTAAATGTCACTGGTCTAACCAAGGAAGCAGTGCAGCACCATCTCAAGCACATAAAAATCGATAAATCCTTGGGACCAGATGGCATACATCCCTGTGTGTTAAGGGAGTTATGTACAGTAATAGAAAAGCCATTATTTCTAATATTTCAATAATTACAGGGGCTGTTCCAAGGGAATGGTGCTTAGCAAATATGGTGCCAATATTCAAAAAGGGGTCTAAGGGGAAACCTGGGAACTACAGACTGGTAAGTTTAACATCTGTGGCAGGCAAGCTGTTTGAAGGTTTCTTAAGGGATATTATCCTGCAGTATCTTGGGGAAAATGACCTTATTACTCCATATCAGCATGGATTTATGAGGAATCGCTCCTGCCAGACAAACCTAATCAATCAGGAGGAGGTAAGTTCGAGATTAGATCAGGGGGAGTCATTGGATATCATATATCTTGACTTTTCTAAAGCATTTGATACTGTGCCACATAAAAGACTCGTACAGAAGATGAGAATGTTTGGACTGGGGGAATACGTGTGCGCATGGGTGAGAAATTGGCTTAATGATGGGAAGCAGGGTCAGTTTTCTTAAAAATATATATTAATGACATAGGGTACGGATTAAATAGTAAAGTCTCAATCTTTGCAGATGATACTAAGCTGTCTTCAAAAGACTAAGAGGCCGATTCATTAATAGCGCCAGGTAGCGACAGATGAGCGACTGTAGCGTGATTTTTTCAGCGCCAGCCAGTATTCGCTGTGCTTGGCCAGCATTAGCTTGATGACAGCGACTCAGTCGGTGTGCGGTAATGTTGAATACGGGCTGGGGGGTCGCTGTTTCACAGGTCCAGCGTTGTATGTGTGCGCCTGACAACGAATGGCCAGAGCGAACGGCTAGCTTCATATTCATCAACAAATCACGCTCCGAATGTGCTGTCACTGTCCATTCCTTGTTTAAACCCCAGAGCGCTGGCGGCGATGTGTATTAACTAGTTTTTAACCCCTAAACAACCATATTTTTTGAATGTAACATTATACATGTTTTTAGAATCATTTTGTAATATGAATACATTAATCTCAGACCTGTTAGATCAATTCTGCACATATTTTTTTTTTTTTGACTTAAAAATAAATCCTAACATTGCAGAAGTGTTCTTCGATTTTTTGACATTAAAAAAAAAAAAAAAAAAATATTACCAATTAATTATGATTAATTATAGATTGCTCCATTGAAATGCATTGGACATCGCCAGGGAGCGACAGCTCATACCTGGCGCTGTGAGGGAATTTGCAGCGGCGCTGTTCGGTCCAGGCGGCTTCATGATGAATGCCGCGATAGCCGCCGTTCTCGCCGGCGCTAGCCTCATTTAGCTTGATAAATGCGTCATTGTGACCGCCGCCGGGCGTACTTGAGTCGGTAGTCGCCGTTAGCTGGCGGTACCTGGCGCTCGTCAGACACTACCTGGCGCTATCGCTTGATGAATAAGGGCCTAAGACATGACCGACCCGGGCAAGCTCCCTGTTAGAGGGTAGCGGGGATGTGCCCGCCAGCGCTCGGAGCGGCTGGTCTTAGACGAAGCCTTTGATGACGTGGCGTCAGCAGCTCCGAGTGCGCTGAATAAATTAGGCCCTAAATATGGTGATTTAATGGTTAGAAATAAATCACGGTAATTATCTGCCTCCTCCTTGTTAAGCACATTTGACAGCAGGCCCAGCGTTTCAACTGCCAATCTAGGCATGCTCATTCACACCCTTTTGGTCTCCCTGTCAGAATTATGTGTACACATGCACATTCACACTTGCATTCGGGTGGGCCCTAACTTGTGTATGTGCAGCAGGTATGTGGCATATTGAGGAGACTTGATGCACCAGGAAGATGCAGTCTTCTTTGAAGAGATGTCTTCCCTACTTGTTTCTGTTCCAGAGTCCATTTCTGACCTTTGCTATGTTTGACTACCCTCTTCCTGCTTTGGCTCCTGACCCTCTGGCTGTGTCCGACTTCCTGCTTTGGCTTCTGACCCTCTGGTTTTGTCCAGCTTCCTGCTTTGGCTCCTGATCGTCTAGCTTTGTCCGACTTCCTACTTTGGCTTCTGACCCTCTGGCTTTGTCCGACTTCCTGCTTTGGCTCCTGATCCTCTGGCTTTGTTCAACTTCCTGCTTTGGCTCCTGATCCTCTGGCTTTGTTCGACTTCCTGCTTTGGCTCCTGATCCTCTGGCTTTGTTCGACTTCCTGCTTTGGCTCCTGATCCTCTGGCTTTGTTTGACTTTCTGCTTTGGCTCCTGATCCTCTGGCTTTGTTCGACTTCCTGCTTTGGCTCCTGATCATCTAGCTTTGTCCGACTTCCTACTTTGGCTTCTGACCCTCTGGCTTTGTCCGACTTCCTGCTTTGGCTCCTGATCCTCTGGCTTTGTTCGACTTCCTGCTTTGGCTCCTGATCTTCTGGCTTTGTTCGACTTCCTGCTTTGGCTCCTGATCCTCTGGCTTTGCCCGGGTTCCTGCTTTGGCTCCTTACCCTCTGGCTTTGTCCAACTTTCTGCTTTGGCTCCTGATCTTCTGGCTTTGTTCAACTTCCTGCTTTGGCTCCTGATCTCTGGCTTTGTTCGACTTCCTGCTTGGGATCCTGATCCTCTGGCTTTGTTTGACTTCCTGCTTTGACTCTTGATCCTCTGGATTTGTCCGACTTCCTGCTTTGGCTCTTGATCCACTAGTTTTGTCTGACTTCCCGATTTGGCTCCTAACCGTCTGACTTTGTCCGACTTCCTGCTTTGGTTCCTGATCCTCTGGCCTAGTCCAACTTCCTGCTTTGGCTCTTGATCCTCTGGCTTTGTCCGACTTTCTGATTTGGCTCCTAACCGTCTGACTTTGTCCGACTTCCTGCTTTGGCTCCTTATCCTCTGGCTTTGTCTGACTTCCTGATTTGGCTCCTAACCGTCTGGCTTTGTCCAACTTCCTGCTTTGGCTCCTTACCCTCTGGCTTTGTCCGACTTCCCGCTTTGCCTCCTGATCCTCTGTGGCTTTGTTCAACTTCCTGCTTTGGCTCCTGATCCTCTGGCTTTGTCCGACTTCTTGCTTTGGCTCCTGACCCTCAAGTTTTTTCTAACACCCCACTCTGGCTCCTGAACCTCTGGCTTTGTTTCAGTACCCACTTGGCCCTTGACCTCCTGGCTCATTGTGACCACTCTGCACCTGTCTGCTCCAGTAACAATTGTGGGACCATGGCTGTGCATGAAGCCTGGTCAGTGGACAACAGGCCCCAAGATTTCCCACTGTTGAGCTTTAGTGGCCCAGCACTCTTTGGTTTCTGTCCATCTCCAGTACTCACCTGTTCCAGTCTTATGTCAGTACTTGCCGGTTTTGCACTCATCCAGTTGTGTTTCATTACTTATCCACAGCCTGGCCACCTTTTGTTGCTGTTGATCACTGCCTGTTATCCACCTTGTGGATGGTCGAATGGGCCCCACTACAGGGACACTGAACAAGAAGGGTGTTGGTACTCTCTGAGAACGACGCTCCAACTCCCCCTCTCCTGAGTCCCCCACCCCAGCACTGGGCAGCTGATGAAGGAGGAAACATTGGGATAGATACCATGCAATTCCAGTAAATACATTCCTTTATTTTAAGTTGCTCTATAAATGTGTTGTTATTTTGTGTTTCAGATACTCAGAGGACAAGTGACATACCGAAGTTACATACCTCCATTTCCTGCAGCTTAGGGTAAGATCTGTAACCGGGCTACAAAGTTTGCAACTTTTTACTTTTCATTTCTCCAGGACCATGCAAAAAAAGTGTTCCTACAGCTAATCTGTCCCTTTGAGCTCTCAACTTAAGCAAGCAATGGTTTCCACAATGGTTTCACAGCTGTCTCTCACCACATGTTTAAGACTCATAAATCTGCTTAATGACACACCCTTCCCAGTTTAGCCATGACCCAGAAATTGAAGCAAATTAATCAGTTTCACCTAAGAATACATAAGATATTTACATACAATGAGATGCATTGAAATGGCTCATTTGACACTGTTCCCATGGGGGATAAGGTTGGAGAAAGTTAGTGTTTGCGCAGACAGGGATTTTAACTACAGCTTTTTTGCTAAGCTTTTTATGTTTTTCTTTGCCGTAAAGCTTTTGACCTGTGGATCGGGATGAGAGAACCCCCCCCAATGTTTGGCTGAATTTGGTTAAAGTCAGTGGCGGCGGTGTTTGAAATGATTCATGGCTCACAGCTCACCCGTTGCTTTATAACTACCCTGAGCCCCACACAGTAATTTTATTTTGCTAAAATGTATGTTGGGAAGTAATATTTGTTCTGTAAATACACTCTGGTATAAAGTACTTGTCACTTCATAATTACATTGTATCACACTTTTTTAATGTGTGACTGTCTCTCTATAATCATTGATCAGTGAGGTTCTGAGTAAAAGTCAGTTACCAAGGACATTCCCTGCAGAGGTAGGCCTATCCAAAATATCAGGCTAGACTACCCTCTATATTCTTTGTATAGACTACCCTCTATATTCTATGGATAGACTACCCTCTATATTCTATGGATAGACTACCCTCTATATTCTATGGATAGACTACCTTCTCTATTCTACGGATAGACTGCCCTCTATATTCTATGGATAGACTACCTTCTCTATTCTACGGATAGACTGCCCTCTATATTCTATGGATAGACTACCTTCTCTATTCTACGGATAGACTGCCCTCTATATTCTTTGCATACACTACCCTCTTTATTCTATGGAAAGACTAATCTCTATATTCTATGGATAGACTATCCTCTATATTCTATGTATAGACTATCCTCTATATTCTATGGATAGACTACCCTCTATATTCTATGGATAGACTACCCTCTATATTCTATGGATAGACTACCCTCTATATTCTATGGATAGACTACCCTCTATATTCTATGGATAGACTACCCTCTATATTCTATGGATAGACTACCCTCTATATTCTATGGATAGACTACCTTCTCTATTCTACGGATAGACTGCCCTCTATATTCTTTGTATACACTACCCTCTTTATTCTATGGAAAGACTAATCTCTATATTCTATGGATAGACTATCCTCTATATTCTATGTATAGACTACCCTCTATGTTTTATGTATAGAGTATGCTTTATAGCTTTTGTGTAGACTACTTGCTATATTCCCTGTATAGGGAATTAAATCCTCTACTTTATCTGTATAGACTACTCTCTAAATCCCTTGTATAAACTACTCTCTATATTCCTTGTATGAACTCTTATCTATATTCCTTGTATATACTACTCTCTATATTCCTTGTATAGACTACCCTCTATATTATTTTTATAGGCTACCCTCTCTATTCTATGTATAGACTAACCTTCTATATTCTATGTATAGACTAACCTCTATATTCTATGTATATACTAACCTATATATTCTTTGTATAGACTATCCTCTGTGTTCATGTTATAGACTATCCATTATATACTAATGTATGTATAGACTACCCTCTCCATGCTTTGCATAGACTACCTTTCAAATCATTTTCTAGATGATCCACTATATTCGATCTATGTATAGACTGCCCTCTATATTCTTTTATAACCCTCCCTCTATAACTTTTGTATAGACTACCCTCTTTATTCTTTGCATAGACTTCTACCTGTATTCTTTGTATAGACTACTCTCGCTATTCTTTGCATAGACTACTACCTGTATTCTTTGTATATGCCACCCTCTCTATACTTTGCATATACTACTTTTTCTTTTCTTTGTATAGACTACCATCTAAGTTCTTTGTATAGACTACACCCTCTATTCTTTGGATAGACTACCCTCTCTATTCCTTGGATAGATTACCCTTTCTATTCTTTGTATAGACTACTCTCTATATTCCTTGTTTAGAGCACCCTCTATATTCTTTGGATAGACTACTCTCTCTATTCTTTGTATAGCTTACTCTCTATATTCCTTGTTTAGACCACCCTCTATATTCTTTGGATAGACTACCCTCTCTATTCTTTGTATAGACTACTCTCTATATCCCTTGTATAGACTACTCTCTATATCCCTTGTATAAACTACTCTCTATATTCCTTGTATAGACTACTCTCTATATCCCTTGTATAAACTACTCTCTATATTCCTTGGATAGACTACTCTCTATATTCCTTGGATAGACTACTCTCTATATTCCTTGTATAGACTACTCGCTATATTCCTTGTATAGACTACTCTCTATATTCCTTGTATAGACTACCCTCTATATTATTTTTTATAGGCTACCCTCTCTATTCTATGTATACACTACCTTCTATATTCTATGTATAGACTAACCTCTATATTCTATGTATATACTAACCTCTATATTCTATGTATATACTAACCTCTATATTCTATGTATGTACTAACCTCTATATTCTTTGTATAGACTTCCCTCTGAATTGTTTTGTTTACTCATGTGGAAATTGGATGTAGATTCGTATGCTGTAGCACTGCAACTAACATCCTTGTTTCAACATATACCTAAATTAACTATCCCAAAAAACTATTTTTCCCTATAGTCTTTCATCTATTTTTGTGCCTTTTGCGTTTTTCCCACAGAATACCCCCAGAAAATCCATGTGTGAAAGAAATGCTGCTGTCCTGACAAAGACAAAGCTGTTACATACATTTTCTCTGCTTCCAAAAAAAAAGCAGAACCGTTTCCAGATGTCCCCTCTGAGGAACCATTGCTACCCCCAGAACATCTGTAGAAAATGAGAGTAACATATATCCAATGGCAAACTATAAACTGCCTTTGGTGTGTAAATGAGGTCTGAGGAACAGTCCAAACCTCCCAGGGCCCCAAATCTTGCTGTTCCCTTCTGTGTCCTGATCATCAGCTGGCAAGGGCGGACTGGCTATTAGGGGACCTCTGAGAATTTTTAGTGGAGCAAGGGCTGGTCTTAGGTTAAACATTGCCATGTGCATGATCTCCAGGATGGTGCCACCAGATACATACATACTGTACACACATTCACACTAAAAGGAAAGAGATGTAGGGCATGTAAAACAGGGCAGTTTCTATGCAAAATAGAGCTCAGTGCAGGAAGCAAAAAATCTGCCCCCTCTTTACCCTTCCTATGGTGCAGCTGGCATCCCATACAAGTATGTGCCTCTACTATTAGCAGTATGCAGTTCCCCCACCCCCCAGAGCCCAATATGGGGGAATGAGTGGTCTGCACCACTAATAGTGGCCCTGACTCATCTGCAGAAAACAAGATGGCTTGGATAAAGGCGGCCTCAATGGCCATGGTGCCCAGGGTGGTCGCACTGCGTGCCCTCCCCTAGAAACAGCCCTGTGTACAAAACACACCGAGAGACACTGAGAAGAAAAGAAATCTGGAGGGAACATGGAAAAGTAAGAGATAGATAAACTACGATGAAGAGAAAGTGGAGAAAAAGAGAGAGATTGAGGGAACAGAAATAGAGAGAGATTTGTGAAGGTAACTGGGTAAAGAAAAGAGCCAAAGGAATCATAGAAAAGATGAAAGAAAGAAAGAAAGAAAGAAAGATGAGATGGGTGGAAAAATAGAGAGATAAAGTAAACATGAAATGCAGCAAGTATACAAAATAAATTAAATGTGTGGAAAAAGAGGTCTGGACCGAACATGGAAAAGAGAGAGAGAAAGGTGAAGAGAATCTAGGAAAAACACCAAGAGACACCAAGGAAACATACAGTAGAAAAGAGAAAGGAAGGAAGAAAGAAAGAAAGGGAATGTGGGGGGAAAAGGGAAATGAGGAAACATGGAAAAATGAGAGAGGAAAATAGAGACAGCGATAGGGATGAAGGTAACATGAAAAAAGAGAGACAGTTGGAACTCCAAAAAAAGATGGTGCATAGAAAAGTGAGAATAAAAAAAAGAAGAGAATGAAAAAAGAGAAAAGGCTGAAGTGTAAAGAGGAAGACAAGAAAATGAGGAAAAAGAGTGACAAGAAGAGAAAGTCAATACAGAAGAAGATGTAGAGAGGGCAAAAAGAAAGGTGGGTGAAAGAAAAGTGACAAAGGAGGAGAGAATGTGGAAATGAGAAGAAGATGGAGGGAATATGGAAGAGGGATGAAAAAGAGGGGTAGGGAAGAAGAAGAAGAAAAACAAGAGGGGGTCATAAAAAATGGAGATGGGGAGACCAGAAAAAGCAAAAATAAAAAAAGCTGGAGATTACAAGAGAGAACAAGACAGAGGAGAGAGCAAAGTGGAAATGTAGAAATAAGAGTGCTGTCCCTCTCAAGGGGTTCCTGAATGGTGACAAAGAAAGTTAACCCTCTTAACACTCATACTATTGAAAAACCTAGCTAACACTTACATAGTACATAGTTAATACGGTTGAAAAAAGACATATGTCCATCAAGTTCAACCAAGGGTGTTGGGGTAGGGGGAAGTTATTTTTCATTTCTTAGGGGAAGCCATTTATTTAATTTTTTGTCTTTTTTTTTTTTATTGATAACCACTAGTAGTAACTGTTAATGTTATTTTCTTCAAAATAAGCATCTAATCCTTTTTTGAAGCTGTCAGCGGTTGATGCTGTAACAAGCTTCTGTGGGAGGCTATTCCATAGATTTATAGTTCTTATGGTAAAAAACGATTGTCGCCTCCGGAGACTAAATTTCTTTTTTTCCAATCGAAGGCAGTGCCCCCTTGTCCTTAGAGAGGATTTTACATGAAATAGTGTTCCCCCATATTTTTTGTATGGTCCATTTATATATTTATACAAGTTAATCATGTCCTCCCGCAATCGCCTCCTCTCAAGACTAAACAGATTTAATTCTCGTAATCTTTCCTCATAACTAAGATCTTTCATTCCCTTTATTAGTTTGGTGGCTCTTCTTTGCACCTTTTCCAGAGTCAGGGTGTCCTTTCTATGAACGGGTGCCCAGAACTGGACGGCATACTCCAGGTGAGGGCGCACCAGTGCCTTGTAAAGAGGCAAAATTACATCTCTATCCCGTGATTCTATGCCTCTTTTAATGCACGATAGTATCTTGGTGGCCTTGGAAGCAGCTGCTTGGCATTGCATGCTGTTATTTAGTCTGTGATCTACTAGTACCCCCAGATCCTTCTCAACAAGTGACTCTCCCAGTTTTACTTCCCCGAGGACATATGTTGCCTTCGGGTTATTAGACCCCAAGTGCATGACTTTACATTTTTCCACATTGAACTTCATTTGCCAAGTGGATGCCCAGACACTCAATGTGTCCAAGTCAGCCTGAAGCTTGTGAACATCTTCAATAGACTGCACTGTGCTACATATCTTTGTGTCATCTGCAAAAATAGAGACAGTGCTTTTAATTCCATCTTCTATGTCGTTTATAAACAAGTTGAATAATAGTGGGCCCAGCACTGAACCCTGGGGTACACCGCTTACAACTGGTAACCATTCAGAGTAGGTATCATTAACCACAACTCTCTGCACACGATCCTTCAGCCAGTTTTCAATCCAGTTACAAACTGCGTTTTCTAATCCTGAAGATCTCAATTTCCCCAATAAGCGTCTATGGGGGACAGTGTCAAATGCTTTTGCAAAATCCAGAAAAATTATATCCACAGCCGCCCTTCTGTCCAGGCTTCTACTCACCTCCTCATAGAAGCCAATCAGGTTAGTTTGGCAGCTTCTGTCCTTAGTAAAACCGTGTTGGTTGTCACTTATAATATTATGGATAGTTACATATTCGTGTATGTTGTCCCTTAATAGTCCCTCAAGCAATTTCCCCACAATGGATGTTAAGCTAACAGGTCTGTAATTGCCCGGAGAAGACCTAGAGCCCTTTTTAAAAATGGGCACGACATTTGCCCTGCGCCAGTCCCTTGGCACTATATCAGTTGCTAGTGAGTCTTTAAAGATCAACAACAGAGGTGACGAGATAACGGAACTGAGTTCTTTGAGAACTCTTGGGTGAAGTCCATCTGGCCCTCCAGTCTTATTCACATTTAAATTATTGAGTTTTTCTTGGATGATATCCACGTTTAGCTTGTTAATTATTATACTTGGGCTATTACTATCAGTGGCATCTCCTGTGTTGGCTCCTTGCGCTTCTCTTGTGTACACAGAGCTAAAGAATCCATTTAACAGCTCTGCCTTATCCTCATCCCCAGTGACCATTTCCCCATTATCATTAATTAGGGCACCTACCTGTTCTGATTTAGTTTTCTTCGAATTAATATATTTGAAAAATCGTTTAGGGTTTGTTTTGCTTTCTTTGGCCACATCTCGTTCATTTTGTGCTTTTGCCAACCTTATTTCTTTCTTACACACTTTATTTACTAGTTTATACTGTTCAAGTGTTACAGCTGAGAGTTCAGCCTTGTAATGTTTAAATGCCCTTTTTTTGTTCTTTATTGCCCTTTTAACCGCAGGTGTCAGCCATGAGGGGTTTAACTTTAGCCGCTTATATTTGTTACCCGTAGGAATACATTTTGCAACGTTGCTACTCACAATTGATTTAAAGCACTCCCATTTGGCATCTGTATCCTTATTGCTGAACAGATGCTCCCAGTCTATGTCCTTGAGTGCAGCTCTGAGCCTGGGGAAGTTGGCCTTTCTAAAATTTAATGTTTTTGCCTTCCCAGGAAGAAAATCTTTCTTACAGTTTATGTTAAATACAATTATATTGTGGTCACTGTTACCAAGATTTTCACAGACTGTTACTGCCCCCATCAGGTCATCATTATTTGATATTACAAGATCTAGAATAGCATCACCCCTAGTTGGTGCCTCCACGAACTGATTCATATAATTATCTTGTAGCAAGCTGAGGAATGCTCTCCCCCTTGTAGTGGAAGCAGAACCATGTCTCCAGTCGATTCCTGGATAGTTGAAGTCCCCCATCACCACCACTGTACCAGCCTGTGATGCCCGCTCTATCTGTTTATGCAGTTGACCCTCTATTTCCTCAGTTATATTTGGGGGCCTATAGATTACACCAAACTGTATTTTAGCATTGTTTATATCGCCCCCTACTTCTACCCACAAGGATTCTACATCCTCACAATCTTCTGCTAGTATCCCCTCATTTATATATGCTTTGAGTTCTTGCTTTACATAAAGACACACGCCACCCCCTTTCCTTTTTGCTCTGTCTTTCCGAAAAAGAGCAAAACCTTGTAGATTGACAGTCCAGTCATGTGTGGAATCCAGCCATGTCTCAGCCACACCAACAACATCAATATTCTCTGCCAGCACCAGAGCCTCAAGCTCCCCCACTTTACTTGCCAGACTTCTGGCATTTGTGAACATACACTTTATGTTCCTATCTAGTTTGACACATTGGGGTATAGTATTAGTTCCTGCAGTAATGCATCCGTCTAATTTGTTACTGCTGGTTTGCAACTCATGGATCTCCTTATCCATCATAGCAGTCCTCCCCCCTTCTAATTCTCCACCCACCATCATATGCTGTCCCCTAAGTAACCTGTCTTCACTTTTATTTTCACTCTTGCCCTCCCCCCTCATCACTAGTTTAAATAACTCTCCACCCCCTCTAGTATCCTCTTACCTAGCACAGCAGCCCCCCTTCCATTCAGGTGCAAATCATCTTTAGAATACAGTTTGTACCCCAATGAAAAGTCAGCCCAGTGCTCTAGGAACCCAAATCCCTCTGCCCTGCACCAGGACTTGAGCCATGCGTTTAACTCTCTAAGCTCCCGCTGTCTTTCATGTGTAGCACATGGCACTGGCAGTATTCCAGAGAATACAACCTTGGAGGTCCTTCCCTTCAACTTGGTGCCTAATTCCTTAAATGTATTCCTAAGGATCCTCCATTTCCCATTAATTCTGTCATTGGTCCCCACATGGACCACGACCGCGGGGTCATCCCCAGCCCCTCCCAGTAATTTGTCCACCCTTTCCACCACATGCCGAACCCTGGCACCAGGGAGACAGCAAACCATTCGGTTGAGGCGGTCTTGGTGACAAATTATTCTATCAGTCCACCTGATAATAGAATCCCCTATGACCACTAACTGTCTAGTCCTACCTGCAGTCCCAACCACCCACTCACTAGCTGTGTTAGGGAGAACAGTATCTGCTAGGGCTGCCATTTCTGAGACTGACACTCTTGCATCATTACCCAACTTGGCAATTTTGCTAGGGTGCGCAGACACAGGAATGGCCTTCCTTTTCTGTGCACCCTTTCTACTCCCTCTATCTACATTTACCCAGCTACTTATCTGCTCCTCCTGACCCATTTCTCCACCCTCTGTATCTACCCCATTTACTACCTGCTCAGTGAGCAGAAAACTCTTTTCCATATTGTCAATCCTCCTCAGTCTTGCATTTTGCTCCTCCAGATCTCTAACCCGAGCTTCCAGGTTTGCAATTTGCTCACATTTACCACAGAGGTATTCACCCGGGAACTGCTGCTCCTGAAGTGTATACATATGACAAACTGTGCACTGAAGTAGACCTCCAATATTGCTAGCCATTATCCTAGTTACAATACAGCAGTAAAAACAATTTTAGTACTCACAGATGCAGCAACTTTGGCTTTTACCTTCTTATTTTAGCACATAGGCAATAGGAACACTTGAAGTCCCAATATAAAGTCCCTTAATAAAAAGTCCCCTCACTTATAATACAACCTCACTTAAAATACAACTGGAACTCGCAAAAGCTCCTGAACTCGCTTTAAACAATTTTATTTATATAAAGCAATACTTCCCTTCCAAGTGGCAGTCTCTGTCTGGCAAACACTTGTTAAGAACATGGACTGTTAGTTAACATACATTGCAATGAATGTAAAAGCGAGGTAGCCACGTTAAGGCCGTCCAATTTGTACCCCGTCCCTAACATTACTAAGTTTAAAAGTTTGTGCAGACATTGCTACTTCTTTACTTGTGTGTGCACAAGCAATGCAATACATGAATCAGCCTGTCTAAAGACATTGCAATAACTTAACTTGCTTGCACACACACAATGAAAAATGCTTTACTTGCCTGCACAGTGTTACAGTTCAAAAAGGGGGGTTTTTAGGTAGAGGCCAATTGGACTCCCTGTTACATTGGGAGAGCTACAATCCAGCAGATCTGGCCACTGACCTGCAAATGCAACAGCAAAAGGGAAAATAGGATGTCCTCATCCAGTCAATATATAGCAGTCAAGAGGTGCTAGAGGGGTGTGACCACACACCAAGCAACAAAGAAAGTTAAGTCTTGACTGCTATATATTGACTGGATGAGCACATCCTATTTTCCCTTTTGCTGTTCCTGAATGGTGACTCCTGGTGCCCCCCTTACAGAGAGACTGGGATGGCACCCTATGGGACTGCACAGCTCGCACTCCACAAAGGCTGGCAATGTTTGGGGAAAACTGGGCTGCTGCTTTATAAAACTGAAGGCATGTCTGTGCCATGCAATTGGGAACCTGGGGTGAACAATGGAAGGTGTCTGTGTGGAGTACAAGCCCAGACCAAGGAACTGATTTTTCTTTATGGTTGCCTCATTGTGGCCGGGTGCATTTCACTAAGAAGCCTGGTCCTTGTTCTTCGGATGCGGCCGGAGTGGTTGCAGGTAAGAAGGGCAGCTGTATGCCGCAACACTGCTGGCCCTGGGTCTGTTGAGATGTCATCTGCATAAACAGGATAAAAGAAACCAAACACATTCATTTAATTGGCCAAGACTGTAGATATATAGTCTAAGGAAAATCTGGGTTCTAGAACAGAACCTTGTGTTATGACTAGAGATGAGCGAACTTCTTGAAAGTTCGATTCGGGCGATTCGCCGAATTTCCCGCAGCCGGCCTGCCCGCTCCCACCATGCCGGCATTTTTTTAAAAAGCAAACACTTATCTGCATGGTCGGAGCGTGGAGGCCGGCGCCGCTCTCAGCTGTCATCAGAGGGCGCGTCATCAGAGGGCGCCTGAGAGCGGCGCCGGCCTCCACGCTCCGACCATGCAGGTACTGTAAGTGTTGCCCGCTCCCACCATGCCGGCACGAACCAAAAAAAATTCGGGTTCGTGCCGAATCGAATTTTCCCTGAAATTCGGAGCGAATTCCGGTTCGTCCGAACCGGTTCGCTCATCCCTAGTTATGACCACTGACAAGGAGAGCAGAGGGAATAATATTAAAGACTAGGGATGAGCAGACCTGTTGAAGTCCGGGTTCGCCGAGTTCGGTTAAACTTGCCGCCAAGGTTCAGGTCCCCGAACCCCATTGAAGTCAATGGGGACTCGACCTTGGGGGCACAAAAATGGCTGTAAAATAGCAATGACTAGAGGGCTGAAAATTGAGGGGAGCACAATTTTTTATTTAGGGGAGGCCGAATAAGGGGTAACACCTGGGCGATTACCCTGCACAAAAATGGGGAAGGAAAGTACTCAAAATAATTACAGAAAACTAAAATTATAAGAAATACATACATGAATGAAAAAAACTAATCCTTTTTTTCAAGGGTGATTTTATCAAGGGTGCCAAATTGGGGGTGGGGGGGCACCTGGACGATTGTCCTGCACAAAAAATAGACCAACTTTTTATTTTTTAAATTGTATTTTTTAATTTTTAACTGTTTTACTAAATGTGACTTTTTAAAAGCATCTAATTTACTATTGAGACTACCCATGGGTTTATTTTTGCTTTGATCCAATTTATTTGTTAGTTCTTAATTTTTTTTAGCTTTTAGCTATTTTACTAAATGTGGCTTTTAAGAGCATTGCATCTAACATGGAAACTCCCTGTTGATTTATTTTGTATATGTTTTGGTAATTTTATTGGCATTTTTGTTTAGATCCAAGTTTTATCCAACAAAGAATAGACTTGTTATTTTTTAAATTGTATTTTTTCAGTTTTAAGTGTTTTACTAAATGCGGCTTTTAAAGACATCCCTTTTAAAGCTTTTAGCTATGATAACAAAATTTTGTCCAAATTCTTTTTTTTTTTGTTTAGTTTTCCCTAGTTTTATTGAACAGGTATTCATTAAAGCCAGGAAAGTAACAGTAGTGTGGAATCTTATTTTTTATCTTACACTTAAAACAAAAGTGCCCCCTAAAGGCTACCAGCCTGGGCACCAACGATAAGGGCATAAGGGCTTGTAACCCAGGGCTCAGAGGTTGCACTATAGCCAGCCACTGTCCCTGGAAGTTACAAGCCCTTATGCCCTTTGGTATGGGCACCGGGCTCTTCTGCATCCCTGATGCCCAAAAAGGGGGGTAATGTGTAATTTTACCCCCGAGGCACCCACTGAGCAGTAGGTGTCATGCCGGCTCCTGATCATAGTAAACTAGTAAAGGGGACCCCTGGACCCCTTACCAGTTGATCCCAAGTGAAAAAGATATAAGGTACAACACAATAAAATATTTTTTTGTTCTTAATTTAGCTTATACTCACCCATCATAGTCTCCCAACTTCCATCCTCAGCTGGGGGGCCTTCTTCCTCAGGTCCAGTGGGTCTTCTTTGCCCCTGCACCATCTCCTCTTCTGTGCCCCCCCCCCCTCCCCATTGTGCAGATGTGGCGGTGCAAGCCATCTGAAGATGATGACTGTGCCGCTATTTGGATAAAGGGAAAGGGTTCCTTTGCCAGAGTGTCCTTAGACACCCTGATGGCGTACATTTAAAGGAGCCTGTGCAGGAGCCTGGAGGGGGATTAAAAAGTGTGTTTTTTTTTACTACACTTTCACTTTCACCCCTATGCCTGTTCATACTCCATTACCCGCACCACCAATGGTCAGGGTGGTGCGGATGAGCCCAGCGGGCCATAGCAGGGCACCGAACCTGTGCTATAGGGCATAAGGGCTTGTAATGGTCATGCCCAGGGGCTGAATGGGTGACCCTTAAGACCTGGAATTACAAGGCCCTATGCTTGGTTGTTCAGGTTGGTAATGCTTAAGGGGGGACCCCACACATTTTTTAAAAACATTTTTTAAACATGTTGGGTGAGGGGTTAAATTCGAACCCCAGTGCTTAAAGGAAGTTTTGGTATAAGCAGGAACACGTCAGTGCTTAGAGCTAATAATGATATAAGGAGGTACACCCCAGTGTTTAGTGCTAAATTTGATATAAGGGGGCACACCCCAGTGCTTAGAGCTTGTTGTGGAATAAGGTGGCACACCCGTGCTTAGAGCTTGTTGTGATATAAGGGGGTACAAAAACCCCAGTGATTAGAGCTAGTTGTGGTATAAGGGGGTACACTCCAGTGCTTAGAGCTAACTGTGGTATAAAGGGGTACACGTCAGTGCTTAGAGCTAGTTGTGGTATAAGGAGGCACACAAACCCCAGTGCTTAGAGCTAGTTGTGGTATAAGAGGGTACACAAACCCCAGTGCTTAGAGCTAGTTGTGGTATAAGAGGGTACACAAACCCCAGTGCTTAGAGCTAGTTGTGGTATAAGGGGGTACACTCCAGTGCTTAGAGCTAACTGTGGTATAAAGGGGTACACTTCAGTGCTTAGAGCTAGTTGTGGTATAAGGAGGCACACAAACCCCAGTGCTTAGAGCTAGTTGTGGTATAAGGGGTAAACCCCAGTGCTTAGAGCTAGTTGTGGTATAAGAGGGTACACAAACCCCAGTGCTTAGAGCTAGTTGTGGTATAAGAGGGTACACAAACCCCAGTGCTTAGAGCTAGTTGTGGTATAAGAGGGTACACAAACCCCAGTGCTTAGAGCTAGTTGTGGTATAAGGGGTAAACCCCAGTGTTTAGAGCATGTTGTGGTACAGGAGGATACAATTCAGTGCTTTGCAGGATACACACACACCAGTTGTGACAAGAAATGGTTTTAAATGGCAGTGCTGACACCCCAGCTATCTATCCCTCACTCCAGCCGCTATCCCTGAATAAATATTGCCCTGAAAAGGACAGTTTTTTTTTAACCAAACAGGCGTATATTTCCCTATCTATCTTATGTCCCACCTGGATAATCACAGATATGCCCAGAATGGCTATGGTTGCTAGATAAGAAAGGTCTGGGCTGAACTCTAACCGGCTCACAGATTTCAATTTGAAATCCACGTTCGGGGGCCCGAACCCACAAAGTTTAACACAGATTCGAACTTTGTGGGTGGAATCCGCTCATCACTATTAAAGACTTTAAGCAACATAAATCTTGAAGATCTCAGGGTTCTCCGTCTTTCTTTGGTTAGGACCCTTCACAAGATGAGCAACCAGCCCAGCCGGCAGAACAAGATGCATGCTAGGAAGATAATGAGCTGCTAGACAGGTCAAGTCCACTATGCCAATTTAAGTGAAACATTTTCAGATTTGACTGAGCTGCTTTCAATTTTCACAAGCAAATCTTCGCCACACAGCGGGTCGTCTCTACACATTTTGCTGCCAACAGCCAACCCACTTAGACACAAAATGAAAATGTTTCCTTACTGAGGTTCATTCTGTGAAATTTCCACTTCTGCCAAAGGAGAGGAGCAGCTCTCTAATGAAAAATCCTAAAGGCGTCAATCTTCCCAGCGTGACGGCAGCAGTTCCAAATCTCATCCACTACTTGTTCCTCTGTCGTGATTTGTTTGGCAAAGCAATTACACCTTGATAATTACTATACGAGTGGAAATAAAACAAAATGTGGTGCTGGACCCAGTGAAAGGTTTAAAGATGAGTGATTTGTGTATTCTGCAGAGCATGGAGGGAATACTGAACAAGAACATCGTACCTTGCTACCCTGCGATAACACGCTCTATAAGGTGAATTCTGATATAACGCAGTACAGACTTGACCCCCAAACACTAAAGTACACGGCACTTATCTTTCGTCTGTGATGTCTGTGTTCAATAAGGTAGCAGTATTATTTTTTTGAATTGTATAGGGCTTATTTAATATAAATTATGTACAACGATTTCCTTTTTTCTCTAAATAACCCAAAAGCAGCCCAACTGCTAACGATGCTTGCATCATGTTCGAAATTTTACGACTGGATATGTGTTAAGGCTGGTTAATTTTAACCCAATCCCAGATTTCTCTCATATTACTTCAATAAACCCAAACTTTCATATTTCTCCAGTACACAGTGCATAAGGGACCATGACGCAGAAATAAAGCAAAAAATAAAAATAAATAAAGTTAGGTTTATTTTGCTAATCTTTTAGTTGTTGGGGCTAGGTTTATTGTCATGAAAAAGTAGCCATTACAGATGAGGGCATCACACTTAAAGTGAATCAATCACCAGGATTTTGACTATCCTGGTGGTTGACCTGGGGCATCCCGATTTGGAATGCCCTTCTGTGTGAAACCCCTCAGATCGCCTACACCACTTACCTTTCCCCATGTGCGGGCTCTCGTCAAGTTAGCACTTTATGCCGTACATACTAATCAATGGTACAAAGCATTGGGGAGAACTGAGCATCAGCATAGGGAGCAGGAGCAGCCACATCCCTGGTTTCCCTGCAGAGTGTGTACACTTCCATGCCCAGCTTATCTAAATGGCTGGGTGTGTGAGCATGCCTCAGCTGTAGGGATGCGGCCTTGGTCTGCAATCATGGCGAGAGCCAGACAGAAATATAAAAGGTTTTCAGGTCCCTGTCGGGGGGTTAACACAATGAGGCATCCCAAATCAAAATGCCCCAGGGGCACTTAATTGGCGGGCCCTGGAGTCTTTTAGACCCAGGGTCTGCCGAGCCAGCGATTGGTCCACTTTAAGAAGCGTAGCAACTGTAATGTTAGAGTCGTGCACTATAGTGTGGCACAACACCAACAGCTGGCCTCCTAAAACACATCTAAAATAAGAGACATATGTTTCCTACCTAATTTTTAGTGTAATTAAATCTACGCAGGAAAAACATACATTCCAGTGAGATTATTTCATTGTTTGGATTAAAAATAGGAGCTGGGAACTGTTGTAACAATACAAGTTTATTCCAGACCCAACTAGGCTGATTGGATTTTTACAATCCCTTGATCCTTACCGGTGATAAGATGCTGATTAGCCATGGAATAGAAGTCATGAAAATTCAGACAATGGATCTCTATTCAGGGAAACAGGGCTGTTTATTACTCGATTGCAAAACTGCCACCCAATATCGATCTTCTGTATGGCTCACTAATTTGAAAACCACCTCATTACGTTCCCCAGCCGAAGGCTGTCCCCAAGCCTTGTCATTGCTAAGCAGCATTTCCCGTTTATTGCCAGGTCTTTCTAATAGTATCGATTTGTGCCGTGGGGCTGTGTGTAATTTTAAGTGTGCCTGTAAAAGAATGTTGTAAAAGAGGATTTACACTTCCAGAAATACCTTGGCTTTCAGGCACTTTTCTCGAACTGAACCTAGTCCTGATTTTTTCACTTAGACCTTGGCTAGATAAAGGTGAAGGTCAAGGTAAAGATTATCCCACTATAAAACTGGACATCCTTTGGTCAGCAAATGTTATAAGAGTCACAAGGTTTGTTTCATAAGGCTAGCCTGCTCAATAATATAGCAATAATGATCTTTAAACCCAAATTTGGGCCATGAATGAGATTATTGCTTGTCAAAGTTTGTAGTGGAACTTCGAGTGCAGAGGGGCCTAGTCAAGGTTAGCAACTTACTTCCAGGCCTGAAATCTACTGAAGGACCTGGCCTTTGCTGGAGCCACCCACAGGGGAAGACAGACATGCAAGAAGGGTCATGCCTGGAAAATTGGAAGCACCAAGATGAAGAGCCACTGAACAGGTGGGTCAAAAAAAGGAGTGGTCAAGGAAGCAAAAAGTCGAGGCTGGCAGCTGAGGTTCAGAAGTGAGGTGGAAGCACAGGTCGAGGGTGACATCAGAAGTCCGAGGTTGAGTTTCAAACCAAGGTTATAACAGGGTATCAGTCCAAAGAGCAACAGCAGAGGTCGAGGTTCAAGCAAAAGTCATCAGAAATCCAATCCATAGTTCAAAGGTCACAGGAGCTGGGTCCAGGAAGTGAGCTGACTCAACAGCAATGTAAGGCGGAGCCATCTGTAAGTAGGGTACTGGAGTCCCAATGCGCTTGCACAATTGGCAGCACATCTCCACTTGCATGTTCACGCACCCTTTGGTGTGCCTACTTGCTCTGTTGTAGCGCAAGTCACAGTAACGATGCCTCTGGAACTCTTCTGTGTGCATGCACGTGTCTTACCAGCTTGAGCGTCCTGACATTGCTGTCCTGCAGTCACACACACTCTTTTCAGCCCTGTGGGAGCTCTGGACGCAGGAAAATTCAAATTAATCCTGCAGCACCCACTGACACCCAGCGAACATGTAGGAAGAGGTGTAGAAGTGGAAGCAGAAAGGGCAGAGGTGGTTGAAAGATCCAGACAAGCTTCAACCCGATGGAGGTTTTAGTTGAAGTACCAGCTTAGACATTTTCAGGGCCTAGAGTCTTTGAGTAAGCCTGGTATTCACCAGAAAAGTTCTTGATGGTGGAAACGGGCTTTAAGTTGGCCTACCTGGTTAATGCACATTGGAAATCCAGTAAGGCAGCTAAACAATGCTTAGATAATGTCCCAACATAGTTACATGGCTGGTCACAAATTCATAGCTGAGGTTCAAACTGTGGTTGTGGGCAGGCAGGGAAGAATTGTAGTCGAGATTAAGGCAATGTTTGAGGGTTTGAGGTGGAAATCTAAACTGCAAAGTCATAGGAACTTGCCTGATCAACACAGAAAAGCAGGTTCCAGCAGCACTACTAAGGCAATCAACCAGCAACATCCATATTCACTGACACACTTTGAAAGGCTGTTGCACATAAGACAAAGCTATCAGGAGAAGCTGGGATATGACCAGAGGTACAGGATCAAAGTCAAAGGTCAAGTTGGATGGGGGCAGACAGCAAAATTGAACAGAGAAGCTGAGGTCAAATCAAGAAATCCAAGAAGCAATGGGTTGGAGGTGGAAAGCCAAGTCACCCACTCACCACATTGGTCCCTCGAGTTATAAAGAAGAAGACCCAGGAAGTGTTCTGTTAGTTGGACATGGGAATAGAGCCCTGTCAGAGGGAAAATATGTCGTACTTATCTGTTGCAGAAGCGTCCTCCGGTGCTGGAGGCAACCAACCAGATGCCAGCCTATATAGAGCAGGTACCTGCAGTCAGTAACACTACTCACTGGGATCCCTTGGATGACATGATGCAGAGATGCTTGAAGCATCAGGCCACATTTCTGATAAGGATTCCTGGAGGGGAGGCCTAGTGAGGACCAAGCCATACAGCAACATGCCAGGGAGGAAACTGTACTAAACCCTAAAAAAAGGGGGCATCCTACAGAAAAAGAATCTTTGACTGAAACTTTCCACGTCTCTAAAAAAGTATAACTACAGCCTGCCAGAACCCAGCTTAAACCTGAGTGAGTACCTTTAATGGTTGTTGGTGTGCAGTGACGGTTTCTCTGCCCCCCACTTGGACCTCTTGTTTTACACGCCTTATATAACAACTGGTAGTCTTGGGGAAGGGAAACAGCCTGCTTTAGAAGGACAACTTGAGAGTCCATGAAAGTCACCGGCCTAGATAGAACATATTGTTGTTTTTAATACAGTATATGGTCCTCGTGGCGCCAACCTTCGCCTCGAAGCCCACTCTGTAAGCAATACAAGTGGGACACTTTTATGGCTAAATCATTGTTCCTGCAGACACATCAACATGCCACGTTGATGAACAGTTTCCTATTTACTAAATAGGCATGTGGACGGCACAGCGACCAATGAGTGGTTAAACATTAGCATATTTAATCCAAGTTGTCCTTAGCGGTCTATAGCCAAGCCATTACTCATGAACACTGTAATCAATCGGATGGATTTTTTTACCTCCGTGCTCCCAGTTAAACTCCCGCCGCTGCTGCCTTGACTTGTTCTTAACACTAATTACATTATTATACAAGTCGCTGACAGTGAATGAATCACAGCGCTGCGCTGCTTATACCTCATAAAGAGTAACAGTCAATTTCTCAAGTCACCGACCAGACAGCTGGATCTAAGAGGAACCTTTATTAAAGAAGACATTTGGGTCAGAGAATGTTCACATGGAGAATGAGGAGGTTTAAAAGACAAATGACAATACTGCATTTAAAATTCCCTTCTACGGTTCTACTTCTGTTTATGGATTTAGCTACGATGAGTAGTCCAAGACGCACCTCAATTTGTGTATCATAAAGGTCATAAAACAAAGGTGTATAGGTAACAGAGATTGTTGTGGGTGCCAGAAGGCCCTGCAACCTGCACGATCAAAAAGAAATAGAACAGGATATGCCAATCGTGCTGGTCGTACAAGTTATACTGTATTTTCCTTGTTTTTTCTTCTTTTTAATGCTTCTGTGAAATGTCGAGATATAAGCATGACCAGAATACAACCTTGTGTATCATAGATAGATAGCTCTTCTATCTTCCCTGCGCGGGATGGCTGTATCAACTGTGTATTTCGTGTATTGTCTAAAAAACTTAATAAAAATATTGAAACAGAAAAAGCCCTTCTACAACTTTCCCTAAAAGCTCAATAATAAAATATAATTTCTATTTTTTTTTAACACTTTAATTTCACAGTTTTGGCTAAGGTTCCCCCTAGCTGCTTGTATTTTAAAGAGGGCCAAAACCCACGCTACAACGGCCCTGAAATCTATAAGATTCCAGAGTCACTGGATTCCCTCCCCCCGGGGCATCCAGAATCGGGATACCCCACTGTGTGAAACCCCCCAGGTCGCTTGGAAGCTTAACTTCTTTCCAGGTCCAACGGCGCATGTGCGAGCTGCAGCCACATCCCCACTATCCCTTAAGCAGAGTGCGTGTCCGCGCCAGGTGTTTGTGTATGGGGACGCTCCCTGTTTAAGTGTAGCGGTGGATGCATCCGCCAGTGTGCTTGGATATGGATCATAGCATGAAAAAAAGTCAGCTCTACCTTGATTAGGGAGTCACAATCCAAGTAGAAAATCCAATCGGCTCGAGCCGGAGTTTCGAACCCCGCAGGTTCTTGTATTTTACTGAGGGATTTGTGTCTGCACCATGTTTTTTACTATTAAATTGGAATAAAGATTTTTGGATTTTAATGAAGAAATGCTTTTGGCTGGCAATACTTTGTGCAGTGTCCTTGGATATTCTCACCTTAAACAAGCTGTTAGACAAAGGAGCGGGAGCGGATCCGAGCGCGCTGACTGGACGAGAGGCCTGAGCATGCGCCGTAGGACCGGGGAAGGGTGAGTGAGATTGGGCAACCTGGGGGGTTTTACACAGTGGGACATCCCCGATTGGAGTGGCCCGGGGACAAGGACGAAAACCTAGGATAGTCAAAATCCTGGGTTTTGGTCCACTTTAAAATGAAAGCTCCCATTTAAACCTGCAAGGCTTAGTGCAAATATACCCTCAGAATGGCTCTTATGGAAACAATTCCAAGGATATGGGGGGTAGGGCCAGGGCAAGCATGGTGCTCTCACCGTGCGGTTCATTCTCCTGAGTGACGGCCAGACCAGGAGCTACCAGTTAACAAACAGTTAATAAGAGCTGGAGCAGCCTCTGGGGAAACCCCTCCTTGTCATTAATAACATCACTGTAATTCCCCGGGCATACCCCTCCATGCTCCTCCCCTTCAGTGATGTCATTAGTCACATTTTCATTTTAAAACTGTATTTTTTAAACTGTTTTTTGCATGCTGGATAATTTGACCTGGATCCTGCAGATTCTCTGCAGTTCACACCATCCCGGAAACAGGCAAGACCTGGGTCAAATTATCTGGCATGCTACTCCGGGTCAAATCTAGTTTCAGACCAGATCCGAGGCCCATCACTAGTCACATGATGCTTTACCACTGTGGTCATGTGACTTATTCTGACCAATGACGCAATACCATTAAAAGAAGAGCATTTAGCATTATCCATTTTGAATTGTTGCTCCCTTATTGTAATGCAATCATGAAAAAGGTCCTAAATGATGTTTTGTAGTATCTGCTTGCATAACATATAGTGGTAAATCATGGATAATAAGATTATATTTTATTTACAAGTGAAGTATCTACATAGAGCTATGAAACTACTCTATCTAAGATACGATGCTGGGAGAAAGGAGGAAACATACAGAGATGGGAAAGATGGCAGCGAGAGGATATGAAGGTGAGGTCAGATTCTGTTCTAAAGTGCTTATGGGCCTTATTCATGAAGGGATAGCGACAGGTAGTGCCTGTACAGCGACAGGTAGCGTCAAGTAGCGGCAGGTGAACACCAGACACGGCACGCAATTACACATTTATGAAGCCAAATCTGGTGAGCGACTAGAACAACGCCATGTAGCGTCCGATTCATCATTATCCCAGCCTCAGCGTACAGCGCCGGCGTTCAGCCTCGCAGAGCGCCACGTATTATCTCTCGCTACCTGGCGCTCTCCCATACATTTCTATGGAAGATCCTTAAATCCCTTTCCTGATCCCAATTTTTTTTTTCCCTAAAAAAACACACACCTTCTGATATGTATTCTGGGCAAGAAAATGACATTTTTAAAAACTTTTTGGATTAATAATATTTTTATGCAGATTTGCATGTCTGGTATTAAAGTGTTCATGTTACAATGTAATAACAATGTAATTCCATATGTTTTCGCTTTGTTACTAGTGGATACATGTTCAAAATCAGACTTTAATTAAACAGCCTCTGGCGCTGTGGGCTACAGCGACCCGATTTTGAGCCGCCAGAACTGTTTGAGACTGTTTTTTTGATGAATGTGTTGTGAGTCAGTCGCACTGAGCTGACGCTACCATTCACTCCAATACAGCGTAGTACTGCGAATCACATAACGTATTCAACAATGCCGGCCAGCGACTGAGTCGCTCTGAAACAACGAACCATGGGCAAGCACAGCGATTACTAGCGGTCGCTCTGAAATGCGCTCTACAGACGCTCAGCTGTCGCTACCTGCCGCTAGTAATGAATCAGCCTGCCCGTCTTTTTGTAAATTCAACCCATTTGTTGTGGCCAGGGGTGGTGTTGCAGGCATTTGCAAACTGACCAGCGCCATTTTTTTCAGTTAGAGCCTTTCTTTTTCAGGATGATGCAGGGTCTTCACTCTCAGCTCCCTCTGTTGCGGGACAAGTGCAAAATAGATAAGTGAAGAAAAGTTGCTAATCCGGGTTTCCACTAACCCACCAATGACTTTAGCCTTATTTTATTAAGGGAACAATTATTTTTAACACTCAAAACGATACTTGTCCTTTAAAATACCATTTTCCACATTCTAAAGTGCAACAGACCACACACACACACACAGCAGAGTGCTCTAAAGTAATTGACCAGCTTGGATTCGATCCCTGGCCTTGTTGCTTAATAGTAACAAAAATACCAGCAATTACCAAAAACTTACCAAAAGGTTACAAAAAATACCGATTGTGTCGGTGAAATACTGGTAAGGTGACAACCTTATTGTCCTTTGGACATAGGGCATTCCATTGGGCAGTTCTGCTTTGGTTGAGATGACTTATGTACAACAAGGGTGTTGCCATTGAATGCAGCTGCCCTGATAACTAGAGATGAGCGAACTTCTCAAAAATTCGATTCGGGCGATTCGGCGAATTTCGCAAAGAAATTCGGGTTCGTCCGAATCGAACTTTAGCGAATCGCTCATCTCTGGTGGGAGCGGGGAGGCCGGCTGCGCTGTCAGCGGGCGGCAGAAGCCGGCTTCCGCCGCCCGCTGTCAGCGCAACTGGCCTCCCGGCTCCCACTATACAGCAAACACTTACCGGCTTCCTCTGATGACGCGTCCTCTGATGACAGCTGACAGCGCAGCCGGCCTCCCCGCTCCCACCATGCCGGCATTTTTTTTTTAATTTCAGGTAAAATTCGGTCAGCGTGAACCACTAAAAATTCGGGTTCTTGCTGAATCGAATTTTCCCTGAAATTTGGAGCGAATTCAGGTTCGTTAGAACCGATTCGCTCATCCCTACTGATAAACAAAAGGGCATTCATCTTTTGATCTGGTGTTAGGGTCTTCTTCACTGTTCCATCACTGTCAGGCCCAGCCATCCTGGGGGCAGAGAGTCATAAACATGTAAATCGAGCCATAAGAAGACAGGCAAATGCTGTGTTTTCCATGAATTGTGGACAAATATTATCACTGTAGAAAGATTCACAATGCTGTGCAGAAAATTGCATCCAAAAGGTTTAGACATATTTATCAGAAAACACATGTTTTACTTGGTTGTAACTTCTTGTCACTAGGGAGTACTTGTAAAAAGGGAGTACATGTGAAAAGGTTGACCTATTCTAGGCCATATGCAGATAGCTGTAAATTGTGGACTTTTATTGAGACTGAGAAATACATGGTCCCATATCAAAATATAAGCCAGCTATAATATTATTAAAAAATGTAGTGGATACATTTACTGATACCAAATCTTCTGCTCTTTTAAATATGTGGAAATTGGTTTCCTCTTAGATGTTAATTTGGTATCAACTGCATGGAAAAGCTGGTTGATGGACTGCTGAGCCTCTTCATTCCTCTATTCTCTTCAGTGCAGCGGAAGCGGCGGAAACTGGCCCCAGCCAGGGCTACAAAAAGGTTCCACTGGCACTAGAAGTGTCCTCACTCATGGGAGCTGGCAGCCATATTTCTGTAGCCCCAGCTGGGGCCGCTTTCAAACGCAGCCGCCGCTCCGCTGCGCTGACAGGAAGAGGATCGGGCACAGGTGAGTTAAAGCAGTGCACTTCTGCATTCCCCCACCACTGCCACCCTCCAAAGTTCAGGTCCCTGTTGATTTCAACATTTATTCAAAGTTCAGCTGAACTTGCGAACCCGAGCTTTGGGGAGTTCACCCATCTCTGTATGTCAATCATTGATATTTTTGTAGATGTTTTTTATAATAATAATTGTTTACATCACGGTTTTATCATGAGGGGTGCATTAGGTGAGAGGACAGAATAGAAAGTCAGAGGGGACTTACTAGAACTAAAGGGGACCAACCACGTCCTATAGAAGGTTAAATAAAAAAAAAAATAATAAACCCACGTATCTACTCCCCTTAGTGTCCTGGTAATGAATTGGATATAAATACTCAAAAACTATTTTGGCTTCAAAGTAAAAATTGGGAGAAAATTAATGGAAAAAATTCTTCTTTCGGCTCTTATCTTCCTTCCTTCAATAGCCACTAATTGCTCCTAGTATGAGATTGCGAGGAAGGGGGAGGAGGGAGGCTTTAACAGCTAGTTTAGAAAAATGGTAACGCCATACAATGGCATAGCTGGGGAAAAGAACATTATAATCACTATACCAGGAATACCAAGCAGCACTGATGGCAGAAAATATCCAAATGGTAATGTACCTGGGGTGGGGGAGAAAAATAGATTGAGTTGTTTTGGGGGGTTTTGGTCCGCTTTAATTTCTGGCTTTAAAATATAGCTTTAGAAAGTCCCTGTATTTGAGAATCCATCTTAGTTTTGGACTGAATCCAGTATCCCTGTTAGCCCTGTTGTGTGACTAAACGTTCCCAAAGTGTAATGCGTCAGCGCTGCACAGCATATGGTGTTCGACTTCGGTGTTCGGTGAATAATCTTATTGAGGCTTATAAGAGGAATAGAATTATGGCAGCACTTCTGCTGTTCCTTTTTATTCGTATAGACCTACAATGCTGGAATACTTAAATATAAAATGGCATGAGTATTATTATTTTATTATTGTATTTTATTACCTATGGAGCTTTCTTGTGCAGTAACCCCCCCCCCCCCCCCAAAAGAAGAAAACGTTTATATTAGGTTTTTGGAGTAATAAGTTAAAGCAAATGGAGTGTGTTTTTCTTAAATATATTTAGTCATCCAGCTTGCTTTCTTAGTTCAAATGGAGCAACACCTAATAGTATTAAACCCTCACCCCCTGTTCTGCACCAGGGCATCTGTAGCCCCTTGATTGGGGAGAAGGGCAAAGCGGCGGAGCCACTTTGGTAGTATCAAAAACCACACTCACACATTTGGGTGCTTAAAACAGGATTTATGACTGAATTGTTCAGTAAAATATAAAATGTGCATAAAATGTAAAATGTCCCACTTTGGTCACTAGATGGCAGTATAAGACCACAAATGAGAGAAGCAGAATTTTATTCAAGTTTAGAATTATAGTTCAGAGTTGCTCTTTAGGATAAGCCAGGTGGCATAAGATACATTTGGGGAACACAGGAAACTGCTGAGATTGGTTGGGTGCTTTTTGGACGTTAAAGTGGACCAACACCCACAGGTGATCGGCCCGGGAATCTATAAGATTCCCGGGCCGATCACCTCCCTCCCCGCGGGACATCCGAGATCGGGATGTCCCGCGGGGTGAAACCCCCCCAAACACCCCAAACTCCTTACCTTATTTTCGGCGGCGGCCGGCCGCCGCCTCCCTCGCGCCCCTCTAGACGTGCGCGCGCCCGCGCTGGCCGTCTATGAATGGCCGGCGCGGGCACGCGCGCGTCAAGAGTGACGCGCGGGAGGCGGCGGCGGAGGAGCCGCTTGTCCGCGGCTTGTCCGTCGGCGCTGGGAGTGGGGAGAGGTGAGTTTTTCTTGGGGTTCGGGGGGGTTTCACACAGTGGGGCACCCCGATCGGGGGTGCCCCACCGAAGTGGACCAAGACCCAGGATAGTCAAAATCCTGGGTGTTGGTCCACTTTAAACCTCAGGCTATAATGTATTAAGGTTTGGTTAGGGGAAGCTAGAAGGACAGACAGAGATATCGTCCATAACCATGCTAAGGGCAAGACAGGAGTAGTCTCCCTGTGTGACAGCTGCTGGGGCTACTACAGAGATGAGGCCTGGGTGTAGTTGGAAGTGAGTAGGAGGATGTGACTGTAGTGATGCAGAGCTGCGCTGAGTTGACTGAGGTGCAGGGAGTCCACGCAGAGAGAGGAGGACTGTGGTGGGAGTGAGAGAACTCAGGGGGGTCCAGGCGTAGATGTGACAGAGGAGGCGCCCCTTAGGAGTAGAGGGGATCCAAAGGGACTGTCAGTCTGCAAGGAGAAAGCCGCTGTGCCTGAGACTCCGGTAAGGTGTGGCTGCCCCTGCCTGAGGCCCCTGCCCTGCAGTGACTTTTGTGTGAGGGAGAAGCCTTTTGTTTTGGGGGACAGTAGGGCCTGTACGCTGGCAGCCAGACGGTCCCTCTGCTGACTTTGGGCAATCCTGTGTCCCGGTCTGGAATGTCTCATAGCCGGTCTCCACTACTCAGCTCAAAGTGGGGTGCTGGCCGCCTGAATCCCCCCTACATTTATTTGGGAAATACCATACTGCCTAGCCCCTATGCTGAAATGTTCTCACTCTATGCTGGATTGTTCGGATAAGCAAGTGTACCTATGTCCTTTTGTCTGAAGGACACAAGACTAACCCTTACACTGAAATGTTCTTATGGAGCAATTGTACATGTGTTGGCATATCTATAAAGTGTTGCAAGTATATTGGCCTGTGATTTATGGTAAACTGTGAAGTGAGAATAAAGAGTTAATTGGATATTAATTGAGTGTTCTGGAACTGTGCTGAGATCTGTTAACGCTTGCTTACGTGAATGTGATAAAAGCTGTCTTGCTGATAAGTCAATAAAGTGGAGCTACATCGGTAAAGTTCACTTTGAGTGGTGTGAAAGTTTATCGGCCAACCGTGACATATACCTGTTGAATTACTAGAGCTGTGACACATTTATGTTGGATTACTAGAGCCACGTCATATATCTTTTGGTTGTGACCGTGACCTTTATTACCACAGTACATGGCTACCGTGACCTCAGTAGTCCCCTGCACTACCCTCACATATTAGGTTCGATTCAGAACCAAGTGAGAATTCTCACTCCTTTTTTTAGGACAGAAAAATACAATTGACTTTCATTGTCTACCGGTTGTAAATTTTGACCTGGCTCTGAATGAGGCCCAAGGCAGACAATGAAAGTTAATGGCAGAGTAAGAATTCTCACCTGGCTCTGAATCGACCCTACTGTGAAACCTGGTTTCTGGTGTTCTATTCCCGGGCTCTCACGTCATCAGATTGTGGCCACAGAGATGGGCATTACATGCATAAAGATGGCAAAGCATCGTAAAATTTAAACAAAGGCATGTTCGTATACTGTGCACTGGGTCAAGATGCCATCCAGCATTCGCAGTTACTGCCACTCATACCCCAAACCACTCATACCATCCAAAATGTACTGCCCGTGGGGTAAGTAATGCAAGGTTATTAGGGAAAAAGGCGGGGTTTGCTTGCATAAAGCTAGGGGGAGTATTGTTCCCTTTTTATGAGTATATATGTGTTCTGTCAGTCTTGTGTCTAATAAATTGATATTTATTTCTTAATTTACATGATTCTGCCCTCTCCGTTGGGAGATTTTTCCTGGGATTTCATCTCTTGGTCTTGTAGTGATCGTCTCAAATGCTAGAAGGGGGAAGAGCATGTGGCTATGTCCTCCCTCCTCCAAGCTATTCCATGGACCAACAATGTTGTGGGTGAATCTACATGCCCATGAGTATCAAATTTGCCCCTGATGACGTCACTGACGAAACATGTCAGACTTTAATTAATTAATTTAATTCATTAATTTGTCATGAAATACTATATTGGATGAAACATGTCAAGCGGATACTTAGAAATATGTCAGTATGAAGTTTTCTTAATTTGACACAAGAAAAACAAAAGGAAAAGTTCCTTGATTCAAAAAAAGAAAGAGGCAAATAAACACTTATTATCACATCCTGAAATTTCTGTGACACTCCTGCAGCCACCACCTTACCCGTTTTTATGATGTCATTGGTATCCCTGGTTAGCCCGGCGCCATTCTCCAGCTTATTACATTACAGAAGTTATTCTGCACGCAGTTATTAACTGCTCTCAAGTTAAGTGTAAACAAAGCATAAACACCATTAGTTTCCCAGTAAAATGGGATTAATTAGCATGGGAAAGAATTAATATTTCAGCAGCTTGCACCCATTGTGTGTTTGTATAACAAGCAGGCTAACAAGTGCTCATTAGACTTACAATGGAACCATGATTATGCTCTGCCAGCCAGACTGACATTTGTTAGGGAGAAGAATCATTTAAGTGGGAGGTATTGATAACACTTAGATGCTCGAAAAGTTGTTCATACTTTAATTAGGTAAACCGGGATCCGCATACATATCAGCATAATTAGCCAGAATTAGGAGTATTGTAAGGAATAGGCACTGCCTAGTGGTCATAAGGCAGACACACATATTAGCTTTCCGTTTTACCTGCACTAGTTTGAGTCCCTAGAGGCATCGAAAGCAGACTAACACCTGATCTAAAGTTTAAAAGACATAAAGCCCTGGGGGGGCATCCCAAGAGGGGATGCCTCACAGTATGAAACTCACCTTGGGGATACCATGGCTGGCTGCCTGGGGCACTGATTGATAGAGCCTGGCCCTACAGAAGCCTGGATCTTTAGCAGCCACACAGAATCCCTACACTAGCCTTACAGGGTTCCCACAGCAGCCGAACCGAACCCCCACAACAGGCTGACCCCCAAAGCAGCCTAGCAGAGGCTCCACAGCAAGCTGACCCCCAAAGCAGCCTAGCAGAGCCTCCACAGCAGGCTGACCCCCCAAAAGCAGCCTAGCAGAGCCTCCACAGCAAGCTGACCCCCAAAGCAGCCTATGAGAGCCTCCACAGCATGCTGACCACCCAAATCAGCCTAGGAGAGCCTCCACAGCAAGCTGACCCCCAAAGCAGCCTAGGAGAGCTTCAACAGCATGCTGACCCCCAAAGCAGCCTAGGAGAGCCTCCACAGCAAGCTGACCCCCAAAGCAGCCTAGCAGCGCCTCCACAGCAGCCTGACCCCCCAAAGCAGCCTATGAGAGCCTCCACAGCATGTTGACCACCCAAAGCAGCCTAGGAGAGCTTTCACAGCATGCTGGCCCCCAGAGCAGCCTAGCAGAGCCTCCACAGCAAACTGACCCCCAAAGCAGCCTAGCAGAGCCTCCACAGTAGCCTGACCCCCAAAGCAGCCTAGCAGAGGCTCCACAGTAAGCTGACCCCCAAAGCAGCCTAGCAGAGCCTCCACAGCAGCCTGACCCCCAAAGCAGCCTAGCAGAGGCTCCACAGCAAGCTGACCCCCAAAGCAGCCTAGCAGAGGCTCCACAGCAAGCTGACCCCCAAAGCAGCCTAGCAGAGGCTCCACAGCAGCCTGACCCCCCAAAGCAGCCCAGGAGAGCCTCCACAGCATGCTGATCCCCAGAGCAGCCTAGCAGAGCCTCCACAGCAGCCTGACCCCCAAAGCAGCCTAGCAGAGGCTCCACAGCAAACTGACCCCCAGAGCAGCCTAGCAGAGCCTCCACAGCAGCCTGACCCCCAAAGCAGCCTAGCAGAGCCTCCACAGCATGCTGACCCCCAAAGCAGCCTAGCAGAGCCTCCACAGCATGCTGACCCCCAGAGCAGCCTAGCAGAGCCTCCACAGCATGCTGACCCCCAAAGCAGCCTAGCAGAGCCTCCACAGCAGGCTGACCCCCACAGCAGCCTAGCAGAGGCTCCATAGCAAGCTGACTCCCAAAGCAGCCAAGCATAGCCTCCACAGCAAGCTGACCCCCCAAAGCAGCCTAGAATAGCTTCCACATCAAGCTGATCCCCAAAGCAGCCTAGCAGAGGCCCTACATCAAGCTGACCCCCAAAGCACCCTAGAATAGCCTCCACATCAAGCTGATTCCCAAAGCAGCCTAGCAGAGGCCCTACATCAAGCTGACCCCCAAAGCACCCTAGAATAGCCTCCACAGCAGCCTGACCCCCAAAGCAGCCTAGCAAAGCCTCCACCACAAGCTGATCCCCAAAGCAGCCTAGCAGAAGCACTACAGCAGCCTGGCCCCACAGCCTAACATTGTACCCCCAGCAGCTTAGTCTTCACAGAAGCCTAAATACATCCCCCCAGCAATCTTGTCCCTGCAGCAGCCTAACGAAGCCCCCACAGCAGCCTAACTTTTTCATTGTGCGCATTGTAATGGCAGCCACAAACCTTGTGGTTACAGTGTTTCATTCCTCTCAGCACTGACGCCTCTGTTCTTGTTTTTAACCTTTCTACTTGTTTTCTAATAATAACATTGCATTTTATGTGTTGTCAGGATCGAGGTTGTTGGCGGCAATGACATGACTCTGGAAACAGCTCTCAGGTGAAATAACAAAGGGTTTATTGAACACAAAGTCCAACATAAAGTGTCTTCAATTCAGAATATAACAAAAGATGCAGCAAATAAACAGCGATTTCCTCACCAGTTTGAACAGAGCCCATTTTGTTTAGGAATGTATCAAAGCCTCTCTCAGGCTTCACACTTGAGACTGGCTGTCTCACCACATGGCTTCAGCCCATCTGAAGAACAAAAGCAGGCTTCTCTATGCACGGATGGGCAAGGCCCAGTCACCTGTGTGACTGAGACAAAGCTGGCAAACCCTGGCCTGGAGGGAGGGGAACGGCAGGTCCCACAACCAACCTTACCTGCTGTTCCATAGAAATCCAGTAAAAATGAAAGAAAATGCTTTAGTGGTCTAAAGCACCAAAGCAAACAGCCTCCTGGATTTCTCTGGGAGAAATGTACACTTCCTCCAGAGTATAACCCACTACATGCCTACAATATAATTATTTTTTTAGCTTATTTTTAGTTTTTTTTCAAATTGTGAAGTCTGGCCAAACCTGGATATACCTGATATTGTATGAACATCAGGAATCTTACACTTCCATATAATATTCACTGTACCTGCGTGACTTGGTCATGTGGGTTGCTTCTAAGAGCTATACCGTATAAGCTGGTAGCCTCATCTGTGGATGGAAACATTATGCAGAAACTTTCCGGGTTATCATTTAGACTTTAAGCTTTGCTGTTGTATAACTTTGCTACTTGTTCTTATAATATATTTGCATTTGTTGCATGATTTGTTATTTTAGACCCCCTAGATGGGGTCTGGGTAAAACTACCCAGGTAGATTGGGAAACCCACCTAATAATGACTGCATGACGCGGAGGCTGATTCACTACTGTAATGCCCGGTATTGCCAGATGAGCGTCTGTATAGCGGCACTTATAGTGACCGCTAGTAGACGCTGTAAGTGGGCACGGACGCTGTAGTAACCTGGCCGGCATTGATGAATGTGATGTGTGTTGGGTGCTCTAGCATAACATAACAATAACAGCGCTGCAGCGAGCGAGAGGTATTTCCAGCTCAGTGCGACCGACTCTCGGCGCTCCACACCATATTTAACAAAACACTAGATACACACAGCATTGGCGCTCTAGAATAGAGCGCCAGATGCTGTGTGATTAAATTCATATATTTACCAGTAACAAAGAGAAAACACATGGAATGACATTGTTTTAACACGGTGACATTAACACTTTAGTGCCAGACCTGTAATGACAATTCTGCATAAAAATATTAAAAGTCAAAAAAGTTTCTAAAAGTGTTTGTTTGCAGCCAGGAGAGGTCACACAATGTTTGAACAAAAAAAAAAAATTAAACTGCCAAACACGCTATTTATACATGAAAGAATGAACAGCCATTGAAATGTATGGGAGAGCGCTACAGAGCGACTGGTACTACATGGCACTCTGGAATCTAGAGCGCCGGTGCTGTACGCTGAGCCGTCATGTGACGCTACATGGTGCTATTAAAGGCGCTTACCAGATTCACTTTCTAAAATGTGGTTTTGCGTACAGCGCCCGGCGTTCACCAGACACTGCCTGCCGCTACGAGGCGCTACCTGGCGCTATCCCTTCTTAAATAACCCCCTTAGTCTTGTGGGCTGTTTTATAAAGGTTGGTAGCTGTGACTATACGCGTTGCACAAAACATTCCCGGTTATCATTGAGACTCTTAACTTCACTGCACACCCCAGAATATACTGGTGACAGCTATAAAGGTGATGTGTTAATTCCTTTAAGAACATGTAAGGCAATATCTGATGTTTTTTTTAATATGTATTGCATTTCAAAGGAATTTTTCTACTTGGATGAGTTAATAATTTATGCTTGTTTAAATTGAATCTACTTTGTATTTAATCTTGAGTACCACCTGGATGGTTATTATGGGTTGTCAGTCACCTAAAACCGAAAGAATACACAGAAAAGTGCATAAAACTCACAAAAAATCACATAATTATTATTCCCCCTTGAGGCATTTTTTTTTCTTTAGAGCAAATCAGGCTTGGGTATATAGTGGTTGGTGTACAAATCGCTCTGCAGCCTTGCTGTGTTCCACCTGACGGGATCTTGCGTACAACCAGTGGCATTACCCCCACAGTATCTGACAGTATCTGACATTAAGCCTAGAAAATCCACCTTGCGATTCCCCTGGAAGGAAATTTCCCACACAAGTATTCCAGGATTAGGCATTCTAAAAATAACTGGATGGATGGTGGGATGAGTGGGAAGTGTTTTTGCTCAATTCCAGAACATACATGGAAACCAGAGTCTCAGCACATTGGCACTAATTAGCTACTGCTTGCTCAGGGTAACACTAGGGCTGTACAGTCATCAGCAATAAACATGTAAATATCTCTTTATAAAATCCCCATCCTCAGCACAAGGGATGAAACGCAATGCCTGAAGTGTGTAACGAGATTTCGAAGATCCAGAGAGGTTATCCGCGGCGCGTGTAGCCTATGCTGTTTTACAGAATTAGGTGCGGAACAAGGCGGCTTTGCTTTGCTACAATTTCACAATCTGGGATTTTGCGTGAATCACACAAGTTAAACAAACGAGTCCCGAGGGATTCTAAGTCGGATGCATGGAAGAAACTTTGTCTAACTTGCTTTGGCTGTAGAAAGAAATTAATATTAATGTTTAAATCTGCCGGAGTCTGCCTCACTTCTCAGCTGAGTTTTATTGCAGCACCAAAATGTGATTAAAATCTACGGAGGGGAATACTGGTTGTGTGTTCTGAATAGCAATTAAAGCAGCTAAGTGTCCCCAAATTGAATGAGGAGACCATCACACATCTCAGAAACACTGTAGAAATAAAAGGGTCAGATTCCTTTTAACCAGATTTAGAAATTAGAGTGTTGCCCAATTTGCAGAAATTGGCCAATTTGCTGAATTTTCCCAAATTTGCTTAGTTCCGATAAATCACATGAATCACACTAAATGTTCTCTATTTTGGCTGCTATTTAATGTGAATGTAGTGCTTGTAGTGTAGTTTATGTGCCTTGAGGAGTCCCAGAAGAGGAACAGTCACATACAATAGCTGGAGTTTTACAGCTGACACAGCATGAAGAGTCTCAAAACAGTCATAGGTGGTGGGTGGCAGGTGTAACCAGTATGAGGAGTCTCAGGGGTGTGTTCTGTTCAGCAACCTTTTAGTTGCTGAATGTAACGCACCACTATAAAAGAGGGCGATGATAATGACACCCTTGCTCAGGCACCCCAGTTAGATAACAGTGTTTGATTGCTGAACAGAACACACTATATGCACAAGCTAAAAAAAAAATTACAGCAATTGGCAATTGAAAATGCCTTTGATTCAGTCTGCGGTCCCCACACTGCTTTAATCTACGCCCTCTCTGCCTAAACACAGCAATACCCTGCACCACAACATAGGGCCTGATGCAGAGCCTCCTCTGAACTGCCCTTAAAACCTTCCGATTGTCCGGGTCTCCCGTTTGAATCGTGGCTCAAATGTGATGCAGAGCCTCCGTCGGAATGGCTCCCTAACTGATCCGTCAATTTCACTTTACTCGGAAAGCTTTTTTTGCTCTCTCGGGTGCCTTCAATTTGATCGGGGCTCCCGTTCACGTTCACACGGGCGGGCCGTTTTTCCCTGATTTTTCCTTGCATTTTGAACGTACCTGCTTGGTTTCCGTCGTATTTGACCTTCCATTTTGGTGGTTTTAGCAAGTATACTTACATCTCCATGGCTCTTCAGTTGCCAATCTGGCTACACGCAAGCGCACATCCCTAAACCTCCATTTGAATATGCATATGGCAACCACTGCCAATTTGACACATATATATATATATATTTCTGTTAAATTTTTGTTGTTCCTTTTTTCTTGCCATTAATGCATACCTTAATTCTTTCTGATTGTTTTTGATTTATTGTCCCATATCTAAACCTTTTGTGTCATGTAAATGTGTGATGATGTTGTATGATTGTACATTTGCAGGAAAGACAACACACCAAATCTTTTTATTTGTTTTTAATTCAAACGTTGTTTTTTGGGGGGGGGATTTGGATTTTTCATATTTTTATATTTTTTGCCAAAACTAAAAAACAATTAAAATTTTAATGCAAAATAAAAAACATTAGGCCTCGGGGTCTTGTGCCTGTGGTTTTCTAGTATCTGTGAATGATAAACAACATTAGTTTAGCATTGTTTTTATGGTTTGGTTGGGCGTGTTTTTTTTTGGGCACTTTTTAAACCGGACCTTCAGCGTGATTTAATGAAAAGCCCAAACTCTTAAAAAACGATTCCGCAGCATCATCTGTTATAAAAAGATACTAGGACCCACCATTAATCCACAAAATACATTAACAAGTTTCCTGGCCTAACTAAAGTCACTTTATTAACCTCTTGCTGCCTCACATTGCCCTAGTTCTTCTATCTGCATGTAGCCTAGTTTGTAGCTGCGTACATGGGTTAAACTAAGGTGGGCTTGTATGTAACGTGACAAACTAAGTTGTTTCAGACTATTCTTGCACTTTGTTTTTTTTTTATTATAAGGAATGTGTGCGCGCACATAAACGCACGCTCGCATACACACATCCATTATGATGTCGTCCTGCTCCTGTGTAAAGATGGCATAGCTCCTGGTATAGCTCTGACGTTTCCCCGCAGTGACGTGCAGGACATCCCAAATTGGAATGCCCCAGAGACATGATGCCTGTAACCCAGCCCTGGATTCCTTCACACTCCAAAGGGCTGGGTTACATGGGTTTTGGCCTGCTTTAAAACATCATGACCAAATCAGGTTAGGATGGAATAACCCACCTCCTTTACATTATTATTAAAGTAACACAGGTTCCCTCACATAAAGCAGAACAAAACCCAGAGCGGCCACTGGTCTTCCCCCTGGAAATCCCAGATCGGGATGCCCCACTGTGTGAAACCCTTTTTACTGAGACTTTACTCAGAAATGGCAGACTCCCTCTCTTAAAGCGGAACAAGCCATGATTAGTTTAATGACCTTTGCAGGCGTATATTGTAGTGCCCCACCAGTCTGATCAAGACAACGGAACCTCATCTTCAAGAGACCAAAGGCTCGCTCCACCACAGAGCGAGTCCTCCTGGGGGCAGTATTGTAGGGCTCCTCTGCCTGTGAAGATGGGTGCAGGATTGGGGTCAGCAGCCAGGGGAGCAAAGGATAGCCAGAGTCTCCCCCCCCCCCAAAAACAAAATAAAAATAAAAAAAGGTGTGCATTGCAACAATAGAAAAGAGGGACAAATAGGTGAGCGGGGTAGGGTTGGAGGAAAGGACATTTGTAATGAGCCTACATGCACAGCCAACCTGTACACTCATTAAAAAAGTCTGGGGAATACTACTTACATAAGAGGGCAAGAACATGACGCAATAGGGTTCGATCACTTAACCCATTTAATTTAAAGTTAAAAAATTAGGCTAAAAATATACTAACAAAAAAATTAACAAATAGTGTGTTAAGGGAAAAAAAAATAAAAGACAGGGTGGGCAACCAATACAAGTTTCATACACATACCCAGTAAGGCGGGTGAGCTCAAATAGGTGCAGCCTGGTTTCTGCCATACTCAGCAGGACAAGACCGCGGAGCTGGCGCCGCTGATGTGCTCCAACAGGACTGCATATTATTGCCCGAGTGCAAATACGGCTGCTCTGACTTGCCGTAAGTGAAGGCTCGGCGGCCCCGTTTCATTAGGGTGATTTCAATCGGAAAACAAGGCTCTGCATCACTGAAAAAAACGGAACAATGAACGAGGCGTCCGTTTTGCCGGGAAACAGCCTCGTGCGAGCCGACAATCGGAAAGGCGGCTGAGCGCACACCTGAGCGCATAAACGCACACTAAAATCAACGTAGCACCCTTTCCTGACCCGATCAAAGGCCAAAACCAATGGGGAAACGCACGGGGGAGCTGAACGGGGAGGCTCTGCATCGAGCCAATAGTGCTCTTTCCCATTCACTGGAAAGTCACTGATTACATGGGTTGTTGTTTTTAAGAGTCTCTCACCTGTGACCACACAAGGGCTTGCTAACTGCTAATGTCTGTGTACAAGGGATTATGGGTGATACTGTGCTCCTGGTGTTTTTACTTTTGAGCCCATGTGTCCTCTATTTTGGGAGCAGTCAATTCGTATCAACACAAAAGGCTTGATTCAGAGAGACTTTAAAAACAATTCGTTTTAGTGCCGATCAGCTTTTTTTTCACATAAGTTCCCGCTCTCGTATGAGTATGCGATCGATTCTATGCATTCATTTGTTTCCTTCTGTAAAGTGCCCGTCCGTTCGTATGCTAGAGTACGAGTTCGAGTATGTCATTTCCCCGCACGACTTTTCTGTTTCCTTTTCTCTGGTTGCAACGGCAGCATTCGTTTTTACCCATTTCCCATCGTCTACCTCAACGAATCCATTACGTTTCCCCATCAATTCTAATTGTATTTTACCAAAAATAATCGTCCGAAAATATTTACGATCTTGCGCCTGCGCACTACAAACTTAACTCGCCCACAAATGTGTCCCCATATATTACACTACCAAGCTCACCCCAACCACTTTGCACTAGTCTAACTCTTACATTTATGACCCCTAAAGCTCACCCCAACCACTTTGCGCTAGTCTAACTCTTACATTTATGACCCCTAAAGCTCACCCCAACCACTTTGAGCTAGTCTAACACTTACATTTATGGCCCCTAAAGCTCACCCCAACCACTTTGCGCTAGTCTAACTCTTACATTTATGACCCCTAAAGCTCACCCCAACCACTTGGTGCTAGTCTAACACTTACATTTATGACCCCTAAAGCTCACCCCAACCACTTGGCGCTAGTCTAACTCTTACATTTATGACCCCTAAAGCTCACCCCAACCACTTGGCGCTAGTCTAACACATTTAGGACCCCTCAAACTTACCCAAACCACTTCCAGGTTAGTTTCTTCTTCATTTACCACACCCTAAAACTTACCCAAACCACTTCCTGGTTAGTTTCTTCTTCATTTTCATCATCCTCAAACTTACCCAAACCACTTCCCGGTTAGTTTCTTCTTCATTTACCGCACCATCAAACTTACCCAAACCACTTCCAGGTTAGTTTCTTCTTCATTTACCGCACCCTAAAACTTACCTAAACCACTTCCTGGTTAGTTTCTTTTTCATTTTCATCATCCTCAAACTTACCCAAACCACTTCCCGGTTAGTTTCTTCTTCATTTTCATCATCCTCAAACTTACCCAAACCACTTCCCGGTTAGTTTCTTCTTCATTTACCGCACCCTAAAACTTACCCAAACCACTTCCCGGTTAGTTTCTTCTTCATTTTCATCATCCTCAAACTTACCCAAACCACTTCCCGGTTAGTTTCTTCTTCATTTACCGCACCCTAAAACTTACCCAAACCACTTCCCGGTTAGTTTCTTCTTCATTTACCACACCCTAAAACTTACCCAAACCACTTCCCGGACATCTGAATCTTGAGCTAAAAATCTGTATTTGACCCTTTGTTTGGTGTAAATGTATGTGTTTAAAGAAATGACACTGAAAAGTTTTTTTTTATATTTTTTATATATTTTGTGAATATTAAAAACTTTTTTTTTGTTAATAAAACTTTGTTAATGATTTTTTTTTTTTTAAGTTTGTTAATGAATCTTTTTTTTTTGTTTAAAATTTTGTAAATGTTTTTTATTTTTTTTTAAATATAAAAAAATTGCCCCGCAGAACAGGGACAGGACCCAGGACTCTAATCCTCTTCGTCTTTTTTTGTTGTCCCCAACGAGTCAACCATCACATTCATATCGGCCACCAAACAAGGACCCTCCGATTCATTTCCATTATTTTTTGGTGTGGTCCCTGTAACAAATAGAGAAAAAATCATTATTTTGAGACCACTACATGTTTGCCACCTGTGGATTGAATGCTTTTAAGTTAACAAATTAAATAAAGGCGACATATGTAATTCTGTCAAGTCATTAAGCTAAGAAAGTGGCCACAGGTCAGTCTGTCAAGTCATTATGCTAAGGAAGTGGCCACAGGTCAGTCTGGCAAGTCATTAAGCTAAGGAAGTGGCCACAGGTCAGTCTGGCAAGTCATTAAGCTAAGGAAGTGGCCACAGGTCAGTCTGGCAAGTCATTAAGCTAAGGAAGTGGCCACAGGTCAGTCTTATATTGCCATTGACTAGGGCTTGATGTATCTGTGTGTTCATGTCAAGTACCACATAAATGCAAATGATGGCATGACTACTAACTTGGTTGGTGGCCGAGAGATGCCTCGTTGGGGACAACACGATGTTCTGGGTCCTGGCTCTGCTGTGAAGAAGTGCCTGTAGAAACATGGGAAATATGGTCAGTTTTAATGTATTAATCCACAGTAATCAAATGTCTCTTGCAAAGTCTGGGTCACATCACTCACCTTCTCCAGGTTCTGCTTGTAGCAGATCTGCTGCCTCTTCCACTACCTCACCCGCTTCCGAAGCATCTAGACAAACAGATGAAAGGAATCAGTTTGGTAGGAGATAGCGTGTATATGTGTGTGCGTATACATGAAGAGTGACATACCAGAGGCTCCCACATGCCTGGCAGGGTACGACTGCCTGCCCACGCCGTGCCGCCCCTCCTCTGTAGTAAGGTCCAGGGGCTGGTCGGAGGACCCAACAGAGGAGGGGTAGGACCGTCGCCCTGGAGATCCACCACCTTCACTTCCAGCTGCAGAATCATACAGCACTGGTCGGCCTGTGCGCCTACGGGTGCGGCGAATGCGGTAAACCATTTCCAACACTACCAAAGAAAAGGCATTCTAACTAAAGGCCTACCTTCTGTCTTAGTTACATCTTGCATGCAATCGCTATGTACTTACTTGGGAAATGGATCCCGAAAAACCTCCGCACCCGGGGCATGTACAGTTGTTTCAGGTCCTACCAATGCTGCATGATCTGCGTGTGGGTGAAGGTGGTGTTGGTCTGATGTTGGATTTCCGAGATGATCTCCAGGGCGACTTTGCGTTTTTCAAATGAGTTGGGAAGGTAGCCGTACCTGCGCTCCAGCATGGTCTACAAAACAGAAATAAAACATAGCATTTACTTCTAAATACCTATCAATATGTGGCAACAATACATTGTTTTAGGAAATGCCATTAACACACACACATTTCTAGGCTAAGGCAATTTTTTAATCTGGGCGAACTGTTGTTTGGCACGTGTGTGCTGTGCCTTTGGTTGTGCATGTAGTTTAACACATTTTGAACTAAACCCTTACTTCCTGCGCATCCGTAACATGTTGAGCAGCATTTAGATGTCAATTCAAAGGGCTCAAAAGACACTTACGAGCATGATGATCTCTTCTTGTTGGCGGGTGAAGATAGTGGGCGCCATCTTTCTTCTTCTTCTCGGCAGCAGATAAGTAATGCACCAGCGGTTTCCGTGTTCTGCATGGCCGTGCGAACGCGTAGGCGTCACACGCCGGCTAGCTTATTTAAAGGTCCCTGGACACACAGCTCATTCTCTTTGAGAGTCCCATCAAAATGGCACTACCAAGGCTCCGCCAAAGCCAACTACCAGCTATGGCAAAAAAAAGGAGGCGGCAGCAGGCAAAGGAAAGACACAGGCCCCAAAGCCTACAACCTCTACTGGCAAAAAAACGGGTAAGAGTGTACGAAGCCCCACCCTGCCACTTCCCCCCCCCCACGTGGCACCAAGGCACTTGGCCAAGAAGCCGCAGCAGGGCCCGAAGCCGCAGAAGGCCCAGAAGCTGCAGCAGGCCCCAAAGCCACAGCAGGGCCAGAAGCCGCAGCAGGGGCAGAAGCCACCGCAGGGCCAGAAGCCGCACCAGGGCCAGAAGCCGCACCAGGCCCAGAAGCCCGAAAAGGGCCAGAAGTCGCAGCAGGGCAGGAAGCCTGAAAAGCGCCAAATTTGCCAGCTCCCCATCCCCACCCGCACGGGGCTACCAACCCACGCAGAAGAGGGCCGGTACACCAAGGTCGCCCTCACCCTTGGTCCGCCCAAGTACCTCCAAGGGGCAGCCACTTTCCAAGGGCCCACACAGGCACCGTGCACCAAGCACAAGTTCATCCTCTGCCAGAACCTCTCCTCCTCAGCCACATTTGCCACCGGCACAGGTGGGCAGGAAATCTCCCTATGCCACATCCACACCTGTAACTTCTGTGGCCAGCCAGCCACGAACACCCAGTCTCTTGCCCAGTCCAGTACAATCAGCATCCAGCCACCAGTCCATGCAGTCCCCCCCCCCCACAGACCCAGGCCAGAATGTCACCACATTTGTCTGGAACCACGGAGGAGCCACAACCACAACCAACAGGGCGCACATTGCGCAGAGGGCAGTTGAGTGGCCGTTTTGGTGATGCCCAAACTATGGCCTTGGCTAGTGGCCTTACCTTAGTTTATGATGAGCTATATGGGCGCAAATCTAAAAACACCAGCAAGCAGCGCAGAGCAGAGATATTGGCCGACCTAACCAGACAAGTCAATGCAGCGGGGGAAGAGTTAAAAGATGTCGAACAGATTCAGCGGACGATATCGGACCTCAAATATGCTGCACGGAAGAAAGAGAATAAAAGGCGGCATTACAGGTAAATATGTTTGATTTTGGATTTTCCTTCTTCTTGTATTGCCCACATTGGTCTTAATTAGCCTAACTATGTTTTTCAGCTTTCAAACTGGAGGAGGATTTCCAACCAAATTACAGTTTACAGCGGCTGAGGAGATGGTGCTGGGCCTGCTCCATCCTGTGGCAGTCGAGGGACACGCGGCCCTAAGGGACACAGACAACCCGCCCATTCCTGCAGGTGAGAAAGCTATATGGGCGCAAATCTGTGAGGCATCCTGGGGCCGGAGTACGGGCGTCAAGAGCCACGGGAGTAGAGAATATCCGAAATCACCTTAGAAATCACCATAACTCCATAAGTGTAAGGCAATAAACGCACCAGCAACATCAATAAGAGCCTATGTGACAATCGTCTGATCAAGATGAGCAGACATTTGGCACAGTCCAAGTCGTTGAATAAACATATGTCATAGATGTGGGAACTAGTTCCCCAGCCAATATTGAGGATGATGGCCAATCAGACATACTGATCCCAGCTATTGTTTTCGAAGTGTGCTGGCCAAGAAGCTTTGATGTTTTAGGTTTGGATAACCCCTTATCTGCTTGGTCTGAGGTCAAAACAACAGAAACCCACAACATGCACTTTATCCCGCTCTCCTCTCCTCTGGAAGTGAAATGCATCTAAGCAAAGATGGGGCAGACACTATGATAAAGTTAAGTGCACTATTCCAGATGAGGGTGGGGAAGAGTGATTCCTAATTTGTACAAAATTACAAGTTAGAATTTGGCTAATGCAGGACAAACATTTGGCAACGCTTGGTTGTTTACAATCTAAAATTAAAGTGGGGTTTCACATGGCAAGAAGGTTGTTGAACTTAAAATATTTTCAGACATACCAACAAAATGCAAAGCCTACCCAAACATTCAACATAAAATGATGTTATTGCCGTTAACTTACCAAGGAGCCATGCCCCGGAAAATTCCCCAGACTCAAACCGACGGTACAATCCAGATCGTCTAAGGATGTAGGCGTCATGGGATGAGCCTGGGTAGCCGGCGAGGATGCTAAGGAACCGCATGTCTGGGGCCACCACTGCCTGAACATTCAGTGAGTGGCCCATTTTGCGGTTCCTGGGAAAAATAAAAAAAAAATTACATTAGTAAGGCTTTGGCTAAAAGTTAAACACTCATTTCTAACAGCATATAAGGCAAACGTGGGTGAACCAAAAAATAACAATAACCAAGTACATAAGGATTTAGATCACACACAAAGGATATGTGTGTTTGCAGATCAAAATAAACTTTATTTAAGTGTGTATTTAAAGATCACTTTTAAGTGTTTGGCTTGGGAGCACATGTCAATTGCGGAACAACTAAATAACGGACCATTCTTTGACAGGCACTCTTTGATAGGAGGGACTGTTTGTAAGGAGGGAATCTTTCCAAGGGTGGAATTATTTCCAGGATTTATTAACATAAGGAGGGACTAATTCTAATGAGGATTCAATTTCAAGGAGGTATACTTTTCAAAAATGTTTTCTTTGCAAGGAGGGATAACTAACAAGGAGGGACTTTGGACAAGGATGGATATTTTTCTAGGAGGGATCTTTAATTATGATTTTTAACACTACAATGAGGGAATATTGGCTATGAGGGTTAATTACAAGGAGGGATAATTACAATGAGGGATATTTACAAGGAGGGATCATTACCTATGATTTTTAACACTACAATGAGGGAATATTGGCTATGAGGGTTAATTACAAGGAGGGATAATTCCAATGAGGGATATTTTCAAGGAGGGATTTTTTACAAGGAGGGATCTTTAACTATGATTTTTAACACTACAATGAGGGAATATTGGTTATGAGGGTTAATTACAAGGAGGGGTAATTCCAATGAGGGTTATTTACTAGGAGGGATTTTTTACAAGGAGGGATTTTGTCCAAAAGAGGGATAATTTTTGCCCAAAAAATTATATAAAAACTTACCTATATATGTACTCGTCGGCAGCCGGAGGGACTAGGGCAACTTGTGTACAGTCAATTGCACCCATGATGTTGGGCAGGTCGGCGATATTATAAAACCCAAGCCTAATGACGTTTCTGGCTACCATATCTTCAGGAAAAGAAATATATTTGTTGGTTATGGTAGCCATGCCTTCCAAAAACTTGGATAGAGCGCGGCTCAGCGTAGGCTGTGACATCCCCACGGAGAGGGCACCCAGCCTCTGGAACGAGCCGTTCGCCAAAAATTGCAGGCAGCCAAGCATCTTGGTCATACGTGAAATTGCATGCCCCTTCCTTGTGGTGCGGGCTAACCATGGCCGCAGCTCACTATACAACTTATGGAGGGAAGCGCAATTAAGTCTGGTGAGCTCGAACAGCTCAACGTCATGCATGTCATTGATGTCCATGCGTCGCTGCCGGTGCAATCTGGCCTCTGACCTCCGGATGACATCAATGCCAAGGAGAAGCAGATCCTGATGCTCTTCAAAATCACTCTCCATCATGCTTGGCTGCCTTGTCCCGAGGTCAAAAAGGTGCCGTAAGGCAATCGTAAGGGAAACGGCTATATGGGCTTCGGCGCACTTGGCAATCAGCTCTCTGAATTAATCGCCAGCCCATTACAATAACGTAAATGTTTGGAACGATCGAAACATTTTCGATTTCAAAGGAAAAAGGGCCCGAACTAGCGTAAAACCAAAGATTTACTTTCGAAATTCGAAAGAGCATATACGTTTATGTTCAAATGTTCGTGTGAGTAGAAAAAGGACGAAAAAAAAAGGAAAAAATGACAAACACCCACCAAAACTTTCGTAGGAAGATTCGAAAACACAGACAATTTTGATTTTGAATCGAGCCTAAATTGCCAGAAATTCTGATTGGGACTCATCAAGGTTTGGCCTAAAATTCGTATCGAACTACGATTCATCTGAATCGCCCAAATTGGTTCGCTTACCTGTAGCCACATTACAAATTTTTGGTTAAAGTGGACCAATGTGTGAAACCCAATGGAATCGCCATATACTCACCTGGTCCCCCTAGTTTACGACACATGTATGGCTCAGCCCTGGCTTATTTTCTGTGTGTGCCCTGTGTAGCAGGCAGATTTGAATGTCTCCTGGCTTAAGGTTATACTAAATGCGAGCACCCGATTGTTGTCCCATTGTCTCGGGCTACACGTTGCACTGTCCCAAAAGTGTAGTTCCTAAGTTATTCGTAAAAGTAATAGAGCAATGGAGATGCAGAGAAAAAATGAGAAACAGTGGGTGTGGCAACAGCAATGTGATGTAAGCACACTGTGTGCTTTACATATATCATAGTAAAAAAATAAGTGCATTGTTGTGCCTCTAGTTATTACTGCCAGCACATAGTGTAACCAGAAAAAGGAGGTGAGAGAAGCTGCAGGCTAAGAGAATCTCCAGTCTGCCAGCACACAGTGTGACCAGAGAGGAGAGCGGGGTGTTTCCATTCTCAGTCCACTGAAGGTTGATTGAAGGACCAGGTCAGCGGGGTGGAGACTGAAAGCTGAATGAGGAAGTGATTTCCTCACTAAGGATATTGACATAGCAGGAAGGAGAGCACTGGCGGGAGTCAATGTAAGGTAAGCTACTGACATTTATTTTTTAACTTTTGGCCTGTGAATCACTTTAAGCACACATGATAAGAGGTAGCAGGGGAGGCCAAAGAGTGCTGCCACATAGCAAGCACTCTAGAGCATGGGTTTGGAATCCAAACCCATTTTTTCTTGGTAAGAATATATATTCGCACATACATTCCTCAACATTGAGATTGCACCACCAGTAAGGTCAAGCAGTAAAGTTCTGCGAATCGAGGGGTAGCTGGCAAGGCTATGATCTGCAAATGATGCAATTTTCAAGCACCAAGCTCTAATCTGTGGAACGGCATCAAATCTAAATGAAAAGTAAACATTTTTAGCCATATAAACCCCTAAAAAAGATAAGATCAAGCCCTGAGGGATGATTACGTACACTGCCTTGAGAAAGTGACAGGGAGGCTGTCACGAAACGAGTAGGCTTGTTCTCGAGGGGTGCTCGGCGCTGCTTGAGCCCACAGTTATGCAAGATTGATCACAAATTGTGTGACATGTACCTTTTGTTTTTTTTATTTAAAGTGGACCAACACCCTGCCCCCTTTTTTTTTTAATGTATACTTTAAAAATATGTAAAATAACCAGGAAGACCCGAATAACAAAGTTATAAAAAAAAAAACTTACCTTGTATGTTCCCTCAGCGCGTCGCTATATTTTAAAAAATCGGCCGCCATCTTAATTTTCCTGTTCTGTTTCCTGTTAAAATCGCGCGCATGCGCGGTAGATAGGTGAAGCGCCGCTCGCTCCCGATGCAAGCGGCGCTCCACCTATCTACCGCGCATGCGCGCGAGTCTCCCTTCCTAGGTGCGGGCGCGCACCTTTTGCCCTCCTCCTACACATCGCTTGCTCTGACGCCGGCTGCTTGTACGGGGAAGCCTGTCACTCTGCTGCCGCTGCTGCTAGTGCTGGACTCCCGCCAGGTGCCCGCCTCAGGTGTGCGCCCACTGCCCTGCCATGGTGCCAGCCAGGGGCGTAGCTAAAGTCTTGTGGGCCCGCTGTCAGGGAACAGACACCAGCACTAGCAGCAGCGGCAGCAGAGTGACAGGCTTCCCCGTACAAGCAGCCGGCGTCAGAGCGGCATTGGCCACGTCCTCACAGCCGCTCCCGGCACCGGCTTCTCTGCAAACTGGCCCCATTCCTCCTCCCCCTGAGCCTCCCTCCGCATTGTGTGAGTGCGGGAGGTGTGCTGGCACTGTAGCAGGGAATGTGTGTTTAGATGTCCTTTACAGCAGACCTCCAATCCAAAAAATTAAAGATAAATTGCCCCCAAGCTCAACCCCATGCAGATATTGTGGAATGAAAGTCAAAAGGGCCTTAAATATCTGTGTAATTAACCCTTATCTCTAGCTATATGTAGAAAGCTATCAGTTGTAATGACTCATTATTGCTCTGCTCAATGCAGAGAGCTCCTTGAAACATTGTTTCACCTGACACTACCGCGCATGCGCGAGTCTCCCCCTGCCAGGGACGTAGTGTAGGGGCATCCAAGATTGGGATCGTCAGAGTGAATCATGTATTGATGCAAATATGTATGTTAGAGGCACAAATGAGTACAATGAGTGACATGGCGACACAGACTCAAAAGAGGGACAGTACCTACACGTCAGGGACAATTAGGACTTGTATGGCTGCAAGCAGGTTGTATGGTGTAGGCTATTGCCCCGCAGCTTGTGCCAGGCCGGCACTCGCTTAGGAGCCCGCTAAACACAAAGCCCGGAGGAAGGGGCAACAAGCAGGGGAATGGGCAAATATTTCTTATTGCAACGTCTCACCTAAACCTTTGCGTTCCAAGTAACTGCACGGGGTTGGTTGCCCGGCAACCGAATTCTAACAGGAACTGGCAACTCCAGACGCTTCCATGCTTCTAACGCCCCGCCCCCAAGCCTATAACATTTTTAGCAGGCAGAATCCCCCTATAACATTTTTAGCAGGCAGAATCCCCCCATAACATTTTTAGCAGGCAGAATCCCCCTATAACATTTTCAGCAGGCAGAATCCCCCCATAACATTTTCAACAGGCAGAATCCCCCCATAACATTTTTAGCAGGCAGAATCCCCCCATAACATGTCCAGCAGGTAGAATCCCCCCATAACATTTTTAGCAGGCAGAATCCCCCCATAACATTTTTAGCAGGCAGAATCCCCCCATAACATTTTTAGCAGGCAGAATCCCCCTATAACATTTTTAGCAGGCAGAATCCCCCTATAACATTTTTAGCAGGCAGAATCCCCCCATAACATTTTTAGCAGGCAGAATCCCCCCATAACATTTTCAGCAGGCAGAATCCCCCCATAACATGTCCAGCAGGTAGAATCCCCCCATAACATTTTCAACAGGCTGAATCCCCCCATAACATTTTCAACAGGCAGAATCCCCCCATAACATTTTTAGCAGGCAGAATCCCCCCATAACATTTTTAGCAGGCAGAATCCCCCTATAACATTTTTAGCAGGCAGAATCCCCCCATAACATTTTCAACAGGCAGAATCCCCCCATAACATTTTTAGCAGGCAGAATCCCCCCATAACATTTTTAGCAGGCAGAATCCCCCTATAACATTTTCAGCAGGCAGAATCCCCCCATAACATTTTCAGCAGGCAGAATCCCCCCATAACATTTTTAGCAGGCAGAATCCCCCTATAACATTTTTAGCAGGCAGAATCCCCCTATAACATTTTCAGCAGGCAGAATCCCCCTATAACATTTTCAGCAGGCAGAATCCCCCTATAACATTTTCAGCAGGCAGAATCCCCCCATAACATTTTCAGCAGGCAGAATCCCCCCATAACATTTTTAGCAGGCAGAATCCCCCCATAACATGTCCAGCAGGTAGAATCCCCCCATAACATTTTTAGCAGGCAGAATCCCCCTATAACATTTTTAGCAGGCAGAATCCCCCTATAACATTTTTAGCAGGCAGAATCCCCCCATAACATGTCCAGCAGGTAGAATCCCCCCATAACATTTTTAGCAGGCAGAATCCCCCCATAACATTTTTAGCAGGCAGAATCCCCCCATAACATTTTCAGCAGGCAGAATCCCCCCATAACATTTTTAGCAGGCAGAATCCCCCTATAACATTTTTAGCAGGCAGAATCCCCCTATAACATTTTTAGCAGGCAGAATCACCCCATAACATTTTTAGCAGGCAGAATCCCCCTATAACATTTTTAGCAGGCAGAATCCCCCTATAACATTTTTAGCAGGCAGAATCCCCCTATAACATTTTTAGCAGGCAGAATCCCCCTATAACATTTTCAGCAGGTAGAGTCCCCCCATAACATTTTCAGCAGGCAGAATCCCCCTATAACATTTTTAGCAGGCAGAATCCCCCCATAACATTTTTAGCAGGCAGAATCCCCCCATAACATTTTCAGCAGGCAGAATCCCCCCATAACATTTTTAGCAGGCAGAATCCCCCCATAACATGTCCAGCAGGCAGAATCCCCCCATAACATGTCCAGCAGGCAGAATCCCCCCATAACATTTTTAGCAGGCAGAATCCCCCCATAACATTTTTAGCAGGCAGAATCCCCCCATAACATTTTCAGCAGGCAGAATCCCCCCATAACATTTTCAGCAGGCAGAATCCCCCCATAACATTTTTAGCAGGCAGAATCCCCCCATAACATTTTCAGCAGGCAGAATCCCCCCATAACATTTTTAGCAGGCAGAATCCCCCCATAACATTTTTAGCAGGCAGAATCCCCCATAACATTTTTAGCAGGCAGAATCCCCCCATAACATTTTCAGCAGGCAGAATCCCCCCATAACATTTTTAGCAGGCAGAATCCCCCATAACATTTTTAGCAGGCAGAATCCCCCCATAACATTTTTAGCAGGCAGAATCCCCCCATAACATTTTTAGCAGGCAGAATCCCCCCATAACATGTCCAGCAGGCAGAATCCCCCCATAACATTTTCAGCAGGCAGAATCCCCCCATAACATTTTTAGCAGGCAGAATCCCCCTATAACATTTTCAGCAGGCAGAATCCCCCCATAACATTTTTAGCAGGCAGAATCCCCCTATAACATTTTCAGCAGGCAGAATCCCCCTATAACATTTTTAGCAGGCAGAATCCCCCTATAACATTTTTAGCAGGCAGAATCCCCCTATAACATTTTTAGCAGGCAGAATCCCCCTATAACATTTTTAGCAGGCAGAATCCCCCCATAACATTTTTAGCAGGCAGAATCCCCCTATAACATTTTTAGCAGGCAGAATCCCCCTATAACATTTTTAGCAGGCAGAATCCCCCTATAACATTTTTAGCAGGCAGAATCCCCCTATAACATTTTTAGCAGGCAGAATCCCCCTATAACATTTTTAGCAGGCAGAATCCCCCCATAACATTTTTAGCAGGCAGAATCCCCCTATAACATTTTCAGCAGGTAGAGTCCCCCCATAACATTTTCAACAGGCAGAATCCCCCTATAACATTTTTAGCAGGCAGAATCCCCCTATAACATTTTTAGCAGGCAGAATCCCCCTATAACATTTTTAGCAGGCAGAATCCCCCTATAACATTTTTAGCAGGCAGAATCCCCCTATAACATTTTTAGCAGGCAGAATCCCCCTATAACATTTTTAGCAGGCAGAATCCCCCTATAACATTTTCAGCAGGTAGAGTCCCCCCATAACATTTTCAGCAGGCAGAATCCCCCTATAACATTTTTAGCAGGCAGAATCCCCCTATAACATTTTCAGCAGGTAGAGTCCCCCCATAACATTTTCAACAGGCAGAATCCCCCCATAACATTTTTAGCAGGCAGAATCCCCCCATAACATTTTCAGCAGGCAGAATCCCCCCATAACATTTTTAGCAGGCAGAATCCCCCCATAACATTTTCAGCAGGCAGAATCCCCCCATAACATGTCCAGCAGGCAGAATCCCCCTATAACATGTCCAGCAGGCAGAATCCCCCCATAACATGTCCAGCAGGCAGAATCCCCCCATAACATTTTCAGCAGGCAGAATCCCCCCATAACATTTTCAGCAGGCAGAATCCCCCCATAACATGTTCAGCAGGCAGAATCCCCCCATAACATGTTCAGCAGGCAGAATCCCCCCATAACATGTTCAGCAGGCAGAATCCCCCCATAACATTCTCAGTGGCCGAGTCCCCCCATAACATTCTCAGTGGCCGAGTCCCCCCATAACATTCTCAGTGGCGCAGTACATTACAGTGAATTAAACAGTAAACACATTTGACCAAGACATTTATGAAAGAAAAGTAAACTTACCGCATCCAGCACGAGATGAGACGAGAGGAGAGCAGACGCTGAATGGAAGGAGGAGGGAGGGGAGTGAGAGGAGGGGAGGCGGAGGCTCAGGTGCCTCCAGCCAATCATGGCTGAGCACATGAGGTCAGCTAGCAGACAGCCCTGGGAGACGTGCACGCTCCCGAGAGCTGAGAGAGGCAACCCCCCCACCCGATGACGCGGAGACATGAGGAACTGCAAGCAAAATCGCGCGACAGCTGAAGAGACCTGCTCCACGGACAAGAAATGCAAATTAACCCAGAAGCGTGATTGACAGGAAGGTAATGAACGGACAAGAGATGCAGGGCGGGACTTCCGGTGAAAAATTATGAAGATTACAGGCGCTGTGAGGGACAGAAGGCTGCAAAAGTCATCAAAAGGTAAGTGTTTTTTTATATTTAAGTGATTAGAATAATGTTGTTTTGGAGGGTGTTGGTCCGCTTTAAAGCACTTTATCTGAATGAACTGTTGTAAATGGATGCACTTTTTTGAGCACATGCACTTTATGTAGAATATAGTAGATTATGCGATAGGTATTTGAGGATACAAATTAGGTGTTACACTAATCATGTTAGGTGTATTGGTAGCAGTGGGTTCAGCGCCCCCCTTTGGCAGATAGAGGGCTATAATTCAGGCAAACTCATAACCTCATATTTTACCTTGCAAAAGTGATTGTCATGTGAATTTGTCATGACAACAGAACTTCATGCTGCTCGATGCTGGACGTCATCTCTACAAGGTTGACCTGTATTATGCAGGCATTCATTCTCTTTCACCCATTATTCATTGTTTAAAGGTGCTTTTATTTAAAGTAAAGCTAAATTGCCCTGGCAACTAGTTATGCAGGGTCCAGGTCTGCAAGGATCCTAACTCATCTATTCCCACTGCCCTTTAATTTAAGACAAACTCACTTTTTCCTTGGATGCAGGGTCAAACTGGAAACTGGATATGTGTGCAGCTCTTTCCTGTGCCCCTGATGGATAGAGCTCTGCTTGGAACAAATGAGTACAGATGCAACAAACAAGGTGGGCTCTAATGGTCACTTGCTGACGATACAGTTTGTCAGTCAGTATAGAAGAGCATTTATTATCCCATAGATTGTGGCAAAAGAGAAAGACAATATTCCTTCCATTGTTCCTTAGTGATTATGACGGTGATCTGACTTTTTAGGCTTTCCCCTGGTAACAGTTAATACTGTGAAGAAATCCTGTCGCCTAACTTTATTTCTTAAAAAAAAATGTTTTTTTACAACTCACCTTATCCCGGTTCTACGGCACGTCTAAGAGCAGCGGCTCTGGTGGCCGCATCTTCCACTTCCCTGTAGCAGTGCGCGTGCCTGCGCCAGTCATTTGTGAATGACCAGCGCAGGCACGCTCCCTGTTAGAGGGAGGCGGAGGATACGGCCATCAGAGCCGCTGCTCTTAGACGTGCCGTGGGACCGGGATAAGGTGAGTTGCTGCGGCGATCTAGGGGGGTTTCACACAGGGAAAGAAACAAAGCCCAGGATAGTCAAAACTTTTGACTATCCTGGGTTTTGGTACACTTTAAGGCTTAAGCCGACTTTACAAGGCTCCTTCAGTTACCACCCTGTTGAAATCATGTCACTGTGACCAGAACTTATACAGATGTAGACACAAGAAATTCTGTCGCTTTGACCCACCCACCACCTTTGACCTTATCATTTTGCAAATAGGTTTACAGAGGTGGTCCATTCTAAGGCTTGAGCTTTGCAGTCTTTCTTCAGTGGGAGTTACCATCCTGAAGGAATCCTGTTGCCTTGACCCCAACTTTTTATTGGGATCAAGGCAAAAAACAGTTGGGGTCAAGGCACAAGAAATCGTGTCACCTTGACCTGAGGCCGATTCCATCATTTTGCACGTTTACATATGAGGCCCTTTGTAAAATCTAGGTCGACATCTCTGGGTTCCTTTAGTTGCAGTTACCACCCTGAAGGAATGCTGTTCCCTTGATCTGAATTATTTTTAAAAATACTTAAGATGCCAACACAAGAAATCCTGTCGCCTTGGCCTGCCACCCCTGATTCCAAAATTTTGCATGCAGGTTTCTATCTGTGGTCCATTGTAAGGCCTAAGCAAACTTTACAGGTTTACTTTAGTGGCAGATACATACCACCATGAGGGAATCTTGTCGCCTTGACCTGCCACCCTTGATCCTAACATTTTGCAAACAGGTATCCAAATGTGGCCCTTTCTAAGGCTTGAACTGACTTTTCAGTTTTTCTTCAGTGGGAGTTACCATCCTGAAAGAATCCTGTTGCCTTGACCCCAACTTTTTTTGGGGTCAAGGCAAAAAAAGTCGGGGTCAAGGCACAAGAAAATACAATTCTGTGATTACTCACCTGTAGAATTGGTATTGTATGTATACAGCACGTCCTGTTCCAGAAGATATTCCTTACTCTTGGGGTTATACATCCAGGAAATGGTGCTGGACTGCAGAGACAGAAAAGTGGCTCCTCCCGGCCCCATATATACCAGGGACCTCCCACAAAATCCCCAGTATTGAAAAGCAGTTAAATGAGACCGGGAGACTTATAACCAATATATACAAATTTGAACATAAGAACAATCACCATAAAGAGGTAACTAAAGATAATGATAACAAGGGTGGGGTGGAACAGGACGTGCTGTATACATATAATACCAATTCTACAGGTGAGTAATCACAGAATTGTATTATTCTAAGTATACAGCACGTCCTGTTCCAGAAGATATTCCTTACTCTTGGGACATCCAATTGCAGTGTCCGTAAGGTAGGGTGGGATCCCCAAAAGTAACAGCAGACAGTTTAAACCACTGCCGCCTGCAGAACTTTGCGGCCAAAAGCAGCATCAGCTGAGGCCCTAACATCAACCTTGTAAAACTTAGAAAAAGCATGAACAGAAGACCAAGTAGCGGCCTTGCAAACTTGTTCAACAGAATCTTGGAGCTGAAAAGCCCAAGAGGCACCAATAGCACGAGTAGAATGAGCAGTAAGATGGAAGGGAGGCTCCTTCCCCTTAGCAGAGTAGGCCTGTATCACAGCCTGACGGATCCACTTGCTGATAGTGGACTTAGCCGGAGCCAAACCCTTCTTAGGTCCAGACGGGAGCACAAAGAGAGCGTCAGTCTTCCTGAAAGATTCAGTAGCCACCAGAGTCCTGACCACATCCAGAGAGTGTAAAAGCCTCTCCTTAGAAGAACTAGGATTAGGACACAGAGAAGGCAAAACAATGTCCTGATTGAGATGAAAGGCAGAAACAACCTTAGTCAGAAAATCTGGCTTAAAACGGTACACCACCTTGTCCTGGTGTCTCTCAAAATAAGGAGGCTTCATAGAAAGCCAACTCAGAAACACGCCTCACAGAAGTGATAGCCACCAAAAAGACCACCTTAAGCGTAAGAATGGACAAAGGGGCTCCTTGCAAGGGCTCAAAGGGAGACCCCTGCAGGGCAGATAAGACCAAATTCAAGTCCCAGACTGGTAACATAGGCTTACGTGGGGGACGCACGTGAGTAACCCCCTGGAAGAAGGTCTTGACCAGGGGATGCTGAGCAAAGGATCTTTGGAAAAAAATAGCCAAAGCAGAAACATGGCCTTTCAGAGTACTGAGCTGAAGACCCAGATCCAAACCATGTTGCAGAAACTCCAGAATCCTAGGAATGGAAAACACATGACAGGGAAGCGAGTTAGACTCGCACCAGTCAATGTAAGTACGCCAAACCCTGTAGTAGATGGAAGAAGAGGACCTCTTCCTAGCCATGATCATGGTATTTACAACCGAGGCAGGCAGCCCTTTCTCCATCAAGATGGAGGTTTCAACAGCCAGGCCGTCAAAGCCAGCGTTCGTAAATTGGGGTGGCGTAGATGCCCCTGAGTGAGCAGATCTGGAACCCGGGGCAGGGCGTATTGATCTACTGCCAGCTGCACAATGTCTGCGAACCACACTCTTCTTGGCCAACAGGGGGCCACCAGTATGGCTGGCACCATTTCCTGAGCTATCTTGCGCAGCACCTTGCCCAGCAAAGGAAAAAGGGGAAAGACATACAGAAACTGAAACCCCTTCCAAGACATTGCCAGGGCATCCATGGCCAAGGCCAGAGGATCCTGGGACAGAGAGACAAAGACTGGAAGCTTGTGATTCTGACGGAACGCAAACAGATCCACATCCGGCTGACCCCAGCGGTGGCACAGGGAGCAAAACACCCTGCTGCTGAGGGACCATTCTCCCAGACGAGAGGTCCCCCTGCTCAGAGAGTCTGCCTCCAGATTCTCCACCCCCGGGATGTACACAGCTGAGATGCAGGGAACATTTGCCTCCGCCCAGGACAGTATCAGGGACACTTCCTTGAGGGCCCTCTTGCTCCGGGTCCCTCACTGATGATTGATGTAGGCAACCGCCGTCTGGCATCTGTGGTGAGTGTTTCCCAGCAGGGGGGCAGAAAGGATCTGCCCACCAGCAGGTTCCTTGAGTCCAGCCACCACGATAGAGACCGCCTGACCAGAGGGGACAGGACAAACACCTGATCCAAGGACACAGGGTCCAGATCCCATACTGACAGGAGGTGAAGCTAAAGAGGCCTCATGTGAAACTGAGCATATGGAGCCGCCTCGAAGCAGGACACCATCAGGCCCACCAGCTGCATTCCCTGCCTGATGGATGAGGACAAGAAAGAAGGAGCTGAGGTCTCTCTTGAAGACTCTCCACCTTCTGCTGAGGAAGAAAGATCTTGACCCGAGATGAATCCAGAATCATTCCCAGGAAGGACTTCACCATGGAAGGAGACAGGGAAGATTTGGGGTGGTTGATCACCCAGCCGAATGACTCCAGTGTGGACACCACCCTCTGAGTGTCCAGCTCTGCATGATGGAAGGACTGAGAAACGATGAACATGTCGTCCAAGTAGGGAAGAATGCGAATGCCCTGAGATCTCAGCAGAGCCATAAATCCTGCCAGCACCTTGGTGAACACCCTGGGAGCCGAGGTGAGACCAAAGGGCAAGGAGGATAGTGCTGATCCTCCAGAGCAAACCTGAGGAATCTCTGATGACCTGGAAAGATAGGTACGTGAAGGTAAGCATCCTTGATATCTACAGAGGTCATGAAGTCCCCTGAGCGCAGAGTCTCCATGCGAAAGTGTCTAAATCTGACAAATTTGTTGAGGTGCTTCAAATCCAGGATGGGTCTGATGGACCCATCTTTTTTGGGGACGATGAAAAGATTGGAGTAATAGCCTTTGCCCCTTTCCCTCAAGGGCACCCGGCAGATGACACCCAGTTCCAGAAGGCCTTGGACATCCAGGGGCAGACCCTGAGCTGACAGGGGGTTTTAAGCTAACCGAGATTTGATGAATCTTGGGGGCGGCCAGGCTGCAAACTCTATCTTGTAACCGGAGGATACTACCTCCTGAATCCACCGGTCTGAAACATGACGCCTCCAGACATGAGCCAAGAGCTGAAGCCGTCCCCCCCCCCCCCGGATGGGTGAGGGCGCCCCTTCATGCCTGAGGGGGCTTGGGAGAGGACTTAGGCTTGGGACCCCAGGAGGGGCCAGGGCGGCCACGTCCTCTCCCCCTGCCCCAAAAATCTCCACGGGCTCCAGCAAAGGAAGCTCCCCGTACAATTCTGGAGCCCCTGAAGGAAGGAGAAAAGGCACCTGAACCCCCGAAAGGATCGGGCCTGCCTTCTACGCTGAAGTAACTTGCCTCCTTTAGCAAACAAGTCCAGGCGTTCCCCAAAGAAGCGCAGCCCCTTGAAGGGAAAACCAGTGAGAGCCTTCTTAGCAGCGTTGTCAGCTGCCCACTGGCGCAGCCAGACCGATCGGCGTATAGCCACTAACACGGCAGATGCCCTGCCACACATTCTAATGGTATCATCCATGGCAGAGAGGACATATGCAACAAATTCCTCACAACGCAGAAGAGCTCTATACTCTTCACTACCAGCATCATCATGGGCCCCATCTAGGAGACTCCTGAGCAGGCTTTTAATAGCAACAGCCGTAATGGCAGAGGCACAGACCGCAGCGCGGTCCCCACACAGGCAAAGGCATGGCAAGCCAGCTGATCAATGCGCCTGTCCTCCCCATCCCTCAGTGTAGTAGTGTCAGGGGAATGCATGACGGATGTGTTGGACAATCCCAGAACTGGTGCATCCACCTCGGGAGGACATGACCACCATTTAACCATTTCAGCAGGAAAGGGATACTGCTTATCCCAACTCTTTGGCACCCTGGGGAGACAGCTAGGCCGTTCCCACTCCTTGAGCACTAAATTATTAAAATGATTTTGTTCAGGAAACTCCAAGCGTGGTTTAACAGTATGAAACAGCTCCCCCTGCTGCTGCGGAGCCACGGCAGGAGGAGAGATACAAAGTACTTCAAAAATGTGAACTAAAAGCCTGTCAGTATCATCTGAAGTCCATGGGTCAGACCCAGAATCGGCACCATACACCTTGGATTGTTCCTCAGATGATTCTGAATCAGAAAAGAATTCCCCCTCTTCCTGGTATAACCAGTAATGTCAAAAAAATACAATTCTGGGATTACTCACCTGTAGAATTGGTATTATGAGTATACAGTACGTCCTGCTCCAGATAGATTACTTACACTTGGGTATTACTCCGCCAGATGGCGCTGGACTGCAGAGACATCGAAAATAGGCTCCTCCCGGCCCCTCAAATACCCAGGGACCTCCCACAATCCCCAGCATTGAAAAGCAGTTAACGAGAAGCCGGGAGAATTGAAACAACCCAAACTGGTAACTACAACAATGATAATAATCACCATACAGGGGATCCAAGATAATGCAAAACCAAGGGTGGGGTGGAGCAGGACGTATTGTATACTCATAATACCAATTCTACAGGTGAGTAATCACAGAATTGTATTATTCTTAGTCCTGCTCCAGATAGATTACTTACACTTGGGACATCCAATAGCAGTGTCCATAAAGTAGGGTGGGATCCCCAAAGGTAACAACAGACAAGTCATACCACTGCCGCCTGCAGAACCTTACGGCCAAAAGCAGCATCAGCTGAGGCCCTAACATCAACCTTGTAAAACTTAGAAAAAGTTGCAAACCTGTTCAACAGAAGCCTGGTGCTGAAAAGCCCAAGAAGCCCCAATAGCACGAGTAGAATGAGCAGTAAGGAGGAAGGGAGGATTCTTCCCCTTAGCAGAATAGGCCTGAATCACAGCCTGATGGATCCATTTGCTGATAGTAGACTTGGCAGGAGCCGAACCCTTCCTAGGACCAGAAGGGACCACAAAAAGAGCATCAGTTTTTCTGAAAGGTGTAGTAGCCACTAGATAGAACTTCAGACACATAACCACATCTAGGATTAGGGCACAATGACGGAAGAACAATGTCCTGATTCATATGAAAGGCAGACACAACCTTAGGAAGAAAGTCTGGCTTGAAGCGGAACACCACCTTGTCCTGGTGTCTCTCATAGTAGGGGGGCTGGATGGAGAGCGCCGCCAACTCAGACACACGCCTAACCGAGGTGATAGCCACCAAAAAGACAACTTTGAGAGTAAGAATGGCCAGGGCAGCATCCTGCACAGGTTCAAAGGGAGCACCCTGCAAGGCTGACAAAACCAAGTTCAAATCCCAAACAGGCAACATAGGCTTACGTGGGGGACGCACATGAGTAGCCCCCTGGAAAAAAGTCCTGATCAGAGAATGCTGAGCAAAGGACTTCTGGAAGAAAACAGCCAGGGCAGAAACCTGACCCTTCAGAGTACTGAGTTGGAGCCCCATCTCCAACCCATGCTGCAGGAACTCCAGAATCCTGGGAATAGAGAACACACGACAGGGAAGATACTTAGACTCACACCAGTCAATGTAGGCACGCCAAACCCTGTAGTAAAAGGAAAAAGAAGACTTCTTCCTAGCCTTTATCATGGTATCAACAACCAAGGTAGACAGCCCCTTCTCCATCAAGATGGAGGTTTCAGCAGCCAGGCCGTCAAAGCCAGAGTTTGTAAATTGGGATGGCGTAAGGGACCCTGAGTGAGCAGGTCTGGCACCCTGGGCAGAACGTACTGATCTACTGCCAGCTGCACCACATCTGCGAACCGCACTCTTCTTGGCCAACTGGGGGCAACCAGAATCACTGGCACCCCCTCCAGAGCAATCTTGCGCAGAACCCTGCCCAGCAGGGGGAATGGAGGAAAGACATAAAGGAGCTGAAAATCCTGCCTTGACATTGCTAGGGCATCCGTGGCCAAGGCCAGAGGATCCTGGGACAGGGAGACAAAGGCCGGGAGCTTGTGACTGTGACGGGACGCAAACAGATCCACATCTGGTTGGCCCCAACGGTGACACAGAGATTGATACACCCTGTTGCAGAGGGACCATTCACCCTGGTGAGAGGTCCCCCTGCTCAGAGAGTCTGCCAGCAGATTTTCCACCCCCGGGATGTACACAGCTGATATGCAGGGAACATTGGCCTCCGCCCAGGTCAGGATCAGAGACACTTCCTGGAGGGCCCTCCTGCTCCGGGTCCCTACCTGATGATTGATGTAGGCAACAATCGTCTGGTTGTCCGAGTGCACCTGAACAGGCAGGCCCCGAAGGTGATGAGTCAACTGAGTCAGAACCAACCTGATCGCCCGCAGCTCCAAGACGTTGATAGGTGTGTGGGCCTCCTGAGGGCCCCACCTCCCCTGGAACTGCAGGGACCTCCAGAAACCCCCCCCCCAACCTGACAGACTGGCATCCGTGGTGACCGTCTCCCAGGACGGGGTCAGAAAGGATCTGCCCCCCCAACAGGTTCCTGGGGTCCAGCCACCACAAGAGGGACCGCCTGACCAAGGGGGAAAGCACAAAGACTCGGTCCAGGGACGCAGGGTCCTTGTTCCATCCCAGACAAGAGGTGGAGTTGCAGAGGCCTCAAGTGGAACGGAGCATAAGGGACCGCCTCGAAGCACGCCACCATCAGGCCCACCAGCTGCATTCCCTGCCTGATGGAGGGATGACGACAAGATAGCAGGAACTGGACCTGCACAATCATACTGTCCACCTTCTGCTGAGGAAGAAAAATCCTTGCCTGAACTGTATCCAGATTCATTCCCAGGAATGAAGTCACCAAGGAGGGAGACAGAGAGGACTTGGGGTGGTTGATCACCCAGCCAAATGACTCCAGGGTGGACACTACCAGCTGAGTATCCAACTCTGCCTGATGTAGAGACTGGGAAGTGATGAGAATGTCGTCCAGGCAGGGCAGCACGCGGATGCCCTGAAACCTGAGCAGAGCCATCACTCCTGCAAGCACCTTGGTGAATACTCTGGGAGCTGAAGTGAGACCAAATGGCAATGCCACAAATTGGTAGTGTTGATCCTCCAGAGCGAACCTGAGGAACCTTTGATGACCTGGAAACACAGGAATGTGAAGGTAAGCATCTTTGATGTCCACAGATGTCATGAAATCCCCTGGACGCAGGGAACTGATCGCAGAGCGCAGTTTTTCCATGCGAAAGCGCCTTCACCTGACAAATTTGTTGAGGATCTTCAAGTCTAGGATGGGCCTGACTGACCCATCATTTTTGGGCACTATGAAGAGGTTGGAATAGAAGCCCTTGCCCCTTTCATCTAAAGGGACCTTGCAGATGACCCCCAGCTCCAGAAGGCTTTGCACCGCCTGCACTAGATACTGAGCTGACACAGGGTCCTGAGGAATCCGGGATCTGATGAATCTTGGGGGAGGGCAGACAGCAAACTCTATCTTGTAACCGGAGGATACTACCTCCTGAATCCACCGGTCTGAGACATGAAGCCTCCAGACGTGAGCAAAGTGCTGAAGCCGTCCCCCCACCCGGATGGGTGAGGGCGCCTCATCATGCCCGAGGGGGCTTGGGAGAGGACTTAAGCTTGGAGCCCCAGGAGGAGCCAGGACGTCCACATCCTCTGCCCCTACCCCAGAAGTCTCCTCGGGCCCCAGTAAAGGAAACCCCCCTCCCATGTCTAGCACCACGGTAAGGGGAGGAAAAGGATCCCTGACCCCGAAAGGGCCGAGACTGCCGCCTGCGCTGGGGTAACCTGCCTCCCTTAGCAAAAAGGTCCAGGCGGTCCCCAAACAGGCGTAGTTTTTTGTAGGGAAAACCAGTGAGGGCTTTCTTGGCAGCGTTATCAGCAGCCCACTGGTGCAGCCAAACCGAGCGGCGTATTGCCACCACAAGGGCAGAGGGTCTGCCACACATTCTAATGGTGTCGTCCAAGGCAGAGAGGACATAAGTCACAAAAACATCACAACTAGATAGTGCATTAAACTCTTCCCTAGACACATCATCAGGGGCACCATCAAGGATACTTCTGAGCAAGGTCCTAATAGCCACAGCCGTAATGGCAGAGGCACAGACCGGGCGCAGCGCCGTCCCCACACACGCAAAGGCATGGAACGCCAGCGGATCAATGCGCCGGTCCTCAGCATCCCGTAGAATAGTAGAGTCAGGGGAGTGCATGACAGAGGTGTTAGATTACCCTAGGACCAGGGCATCCACCTCAGGAGGGGATGACCAACACTTAACCACATCAGTAGCAAAGGGATACTTCCTATCCCAACTCTTAGGTACACCGGGAAGCCTGCTGGGGCGCTCCCATTCCTTGAGCACAAGGTTATTAAAATGGTCTTGCTCAGGAAATTACAAGCGTGACTTAGCAGTATGAAAAAGTTCCCCCTGTTGCCTGGGGGCCGCAACAGGGGGAGAAATAGACAGAACCTCAAAAATCTGAGCCAACAGTCTATCAGTATCATCTGGGGCCCAGGGGTCAGAGCCAGAATCGTCATGAGACGCCTCCATATGGTGATTATAGCGGCACAATAAGCCGATAGGGATTGACGCTATACAGCAACTCGGGATGCCCCAATAACCCGTTAGGGAAGTGGGAGTAATTAACACTAGGCCTCACAAGTTAATTAACTAAACAGAGGGAGTAGGGCCGGGAGAAGCCAAGAGGGTTGTCGTAAGTTACAAATAAATAACAACGGTAATAAAGCCGCCCGTGAGGGCACTCACGGACCGCGGTAGGTAGAAGCCCGTCACGCAGCAGCCGGAACCAAGAAAAAAAGGCGTCGGGTATACCTCGAGGGGCGGGCCGCAGGGTCAGTGACGCGGAACGCGCCAAAAGTGGGCCCCGCCCCCCCGAAGAGCGCAAAGCCATACTCGTGACAAGCAGCCAATGACGGCGCACCAGCACCTGAGGTAACGTCGCCGCCAAGTGCGGAACACAGTGGAAGCGCGCGCGGCGGCAATTTTAAGACACAATAAGTGCAAACAAGTCAGCGCAGCGACTGACGCTAAGCATAATAAAATAATGTAGTGAAGCACAAAGGCCAATACACATACACACCCCCCTCCCCCGAGGGCTACAAGGAGAGCGAGGGAGGACAGCGGCCACTTAACGGGACCCACCGATAGACAGGGGCAAGGGGCAATAGTGCGGGAGGGGCATCCCATAGAGGCTCACCATATGCCTATACCGCCTACCCTTTGGTGGGGAATTGCGGTGGAGCAGCGCTCCTAAGCACCTGACAGCGGTGCTGCCTACCATCACCCAACCAGCGCAGCCAAGGCTGGGAGGCACATTACTAATGGAACGGGTGGGAATAGTCCTACAGGGCCGCAGGCTAATAGCCCCGCTCACCTGCGAGAATAGAGAGCCATCTTCTTGTCCTTCACAGTCCAGACTGCAGAGAAGATTTGGGGATTGTGAGAGGTCCCTGGGTATTTGAGGGGCCGGGAGGAGCCTATTTTTGATGTATCTGCAGTCCAGCGCCATCTGGCGGAGTAATACCCAAGTGTAAGTAATCTATCTGGAGAAGGACGTACTGTATACTAAGAATATTCCTCAGCCTCCATAGGAAAGAGGGAAACACCAGGTGATAAATGCCGCTTCTTAGCAGAAGCCTTGCGCGGGCCAGACCCAGCAATATGTCTCTCAATGCTGGCCACCCATGTAGCCAAATCAGGTTGAGACTCCCCACTTGTATGCACCTCACTAGAAGTCAGATGTAAGCGTGGGGGGGTAGGCGAAGCCCGAGGGGGCGCAGGCCCAGCCACCGGTAACCCAGACTGCAGTGCAAGCGTCTGCTGGGTGCAGGGAACACACACCCTGACATCATCACTTATAGGGGATACCCCACATGCCACACACAGCCGGGCTTGTCCCGAAGGAACCTCAAGCACATTATCCTGAGAAGCCTCCATATGGTGATTATTGTGGCACAATAGGCCAATTGGGATTGACGCCAATAAGGCTACCCGGGATGCCCCAATAGCCCGCTAGGGAAGTGGGAGTGTAAGGGGATACAATAGCCCTCCAATAAGAGTTAACACTAAATAGAGAGGATAGGACCGGGAGAAACCACAAAAGTTTGACCCCCTGCAAGACATAAGCAAAAAGATCCCATAAGCAATATGCAATACAGAGAAATACAAAATAAATCAGCCCGCAGGGGCACTTACAGACCGCGATAGGGAGACACCAGACACACGCAGCAAAGAGCTAAAATGGCGCCCGCATATACCTCGACGGGCGGGCTGTGGAGACAGCGATGCAGAATGCCCCCCCGAAGAGTGCGAAAAGCGCCCACATAACAAGACCAGCCAATGATGGCGCCTGAGGCGATGTCGCCACCGACTGCGGAGCGGAGTACAAGCGTGCGGCGGCGGCAATGTAACCAGTGCAACCAATTCAAAAGGGATCATCACATAAATCATATAGACAAGACATGCACCCCCCCCCCCCCTGAGATCTACCAGGGAGAGTGAAGGGGAAGCGACGGCCAGCCTAAAGGGAGCCAACTGCGGGGACAGGGGGCGAGGGGCATAAGACGCGGGAGGGGCATCCCATAAGGCTCACCATGGGCCTGTACCGCCTACCCTTTGGTGGGGGACTGCGGTTGGAGCAGCGCTCCTTAGCACCTGACAGTGGTGCTGCCTACCTTCACCCGAACCAGAGCAGCCTGAGCTGGGAGGCAGTAAAAGGAAACGGGTGGGAATAGTCCTACAGGGCCGCAGGCTAATAGCCCCGCTCACCTGCGAGTAGAGAGAGCCATCTTCTAGTCATCGCAGCCCAGACTGCAGAGAAGAACTGGGTATATATGGGGCCGGGAGGATCCACTTTTCTGACCCCAAGAGTAAGGAATATCTTCTGGAACAGCACGTGCTGTATACTTAGAATATCCTATTACCTTGACCTGAGGGTCCCCAATTCCATCATTTTGCACACACGTTTACATATGAGGCCCTTTGTAAAGCCTAGGCCGACTTCTCTGGCTACTTTCAGTTGCAGTCACTGCCCTGAAGAAATGCTGTTGCATTGACCCCAATATTTTTTTAGAAATACTTAAAATGCAGACACAAGAAATTATGTTGCCTTGACCTGCCACCCCCGATTCCATAATTTTGCATGCAGGTTTCCATCTGTGGCGCATTGTAAGGCCTAAGCAAACTTTACAGGTTTTTGTTAGTGGCAGATACCACCCTGATGGAATCCTGTCGCCCTGACCCCAGCTTCTTTTTTTTAAGATGCAGACACAAGAAATTCTGTCACCTCGACCTGCCACCCCAGATTCTATAATTTTGCTCACGGGGTTCCATATGTGGCCATTTTTAAGGCCAACTTTACAGGTTTGCTTCAGTGGTAGATACCACCATGAGGGATTTCTATCAATCCCTACGTTTTTCCTTTATAAAAATTGCTTCAGCTATAGACATGCTACTGAATGCAGACACAAGGAATCCGGTCACCTTGACATGCGTCATTTTGCACACAGGTTACCACATGTGGCCCTTTCTAAGGCCTGTGCTGACTCCACAGGCGGCAGTAACAACCCTGAAGGAATCACAACTTTTCTTCTTTCTTTGAGCGGCCTATGTGGCTGTTGGCGTCAAAGTGTTTTACACACTGCTATGAAAGTCCCTACCACCATGTTTAGAGTTCTGCCAGCATCAGCCACCAGCGGAGGATGACAGACGGTAATTATTATACCCAGGCTCCAGGAGACTCTGTCTAAGGACAGGCATCCCAAACAGGGTTTACGTGAGCCCTAATCATTTGTGACTGTTGCAGTGAATGCTAATATGTTCTCTGTAATGCCCCACAGAATATGTATGGATGTCCTATCAATAAACACATCTTTTTTCTTGTGACTGGCTCAATAAATTTGGTGTACAAACCTCAATTATAGGTGTCCCTTGTGCCCCAACGTCCTCCTTGTGAGGCAAAACTTATTGCCAATGAAAAAACCTGCTCCCCAATGGTTCAGTAAAATCACTCACTTCATGATGATCTGTTCTCTGCCTTTAGCATACAGCAGCACACAAGGAGTGACAGTAAAGATTTCGGGGGTTGTAAATGCTTTATTACATAGTGGCGACATTAAAGCCCTACTCCAAATCTTTTTCTGCTTGGATTTTTTTGGGCCCAAAAATAGTGAAAAGATAGGGCCCTTACCTTTCGCTCTCGGTAAGTTTAACATGGTGAGTATAGCCGTTTGTCTATTTTTTTGGCCTGTTCAATCCCCTTAATCCTTAATGGTCAGTATTTGGGCCCTTTCAAGCATTTAGAAACTACTGCAGCGTTTTTCACTTTTCACTTTAAATCACACCTTAAAGTATGTCTTATTCTGAAATAAAGCATACAGGCCTTGTTTTTGCAAGATATTTTAAGGAAAGTTTACTGAATTAAGGTTTTAGGTCTGCTGCACACCCTCCCCACAACCCAGCACTCACACCCAGTGAACCCAGTTGGTTCTCAGAGCAGAAGGCTGTGGTTGCCACTGTGGAGAATCCTATAACAATAAGCTTTGATGCCCCTTTACAGTCTTTCTGGGGGTTGATAAAGAGCGGGGCATGCTAAATCGAGATACCCCAGGGGGAGGCTGTGCAGCATACTTCTTATTTTCTTTTAGGTCCTCTTTAAAAGAGATCCTATACTCATATGCTAACCACTTTCTCATTTACCTAATTGCCGGTTACCAATCTGTACTCCCCAGTGGGCTTGTCCATCAAACCTGAATGGTTTCTGCTGGTCACCTGATTAACTGCCAATTGGTGCCATACACCATGAATGAGGAAGTGGTAACTTGAGTATAGTGCCGCTTTAAGAAATATGAATGATCCACCTAAACTCTAATTTTAAACACACAAGACAAACATTCTCTGGCTTCTCTACTGATAGCCTGAGAGTTTCAGCAAGGTGGGGTAGCGGGTGCGGTGGGTAATGCACTTCTCGCGGTCAATGAAGAGTGTGTTGGCTTTATTAGCGATGTCTTTCTCCAGAGACATCCGGGTGTCCTCCAGATTGCGGAGACACTGCTCAGCCTCCTCCAGCTTCTGCTTCAGTAACTCCACAGATTCAGTCAGCTCCCCTACTTCACTCACCAGTCTGGAAACAATAGAAAGGAAGAATGAGACACAGCACAGTACTCAGATCCTGGACATATTATAGGATGTCATCACAAAATAATGGTATAACAGCGAGTATAGCTTTTTTTCATTTTTAAGCCTGGTTAATCCCTTTAAGGCCCACATCTGTTTTATAGTGGACCTCCAACGTATTTACCCATCACGGGTACCCAAGACCACCCATCCTTCAGGCATCCACATTTGGGATGGCATCCTGCTCAATATCCCTGCAGTACAGAGATGCTATTCCTCCTCCCTGACCTCCATCAGATGGGGGGGGGGGGATGAATGGCTGCCAACACACGTTGTAACCAGGCCTCTACCAATCAGAGGCAACCAGGCATCTACCAATGAGAGGCATGCTGTCTCCAGAGCTCACCCCACCCACAGTCTGGGCTGGAAAACGCTCACTACTCTTTTAATACCCCTTCCAGCCCCTGCTTCCTGAGTCCCCCTTCTAGCCTATTCTGCCACTGCTTTATGGCAGTGGGGGCCATACTACACCTGCCACAGTATCTGCCCCTACAAAACTAAAGCTTCAGTACCATGGCTTTAAAAGTGTCCATATCCAATCCTGCCCATGATCTGTCTCTGCAATGCTATAGTCTCAAATGATAAATGCACTATTTGACTGGGAAGCACATTGGGGCTGGTGGTGGGCTAGCCAGGGTCAGTAAAATCCTGGGCTGGTTTTTGGCCCCCAATCCTAACCTCAGGCACCCTGATTTGGCATGACCATGAGAAATAAGAAATGATATGCATTGGGCCTATTTCTCATGTGGTTTGCTCTCCAGCATTATGCGCTTGTCCCTTGGTGAATGTACGCCCGCCCTGCAAACCCTATTGGCAATGAAGGGGATGTGCCTGTGTGGCAGCCAAGATTCTGGACAGGACAGCATAGGTTATTCTCAGACCTCCCAACTGTCCTACATTTAGAGGGGCTGTTCCTCTTTTGAGTCCATGTCCCCCTGTCCCTCGTTGTTCTCATTTGTCCCTCTTTGAGGTGTAACATGCAGATCTGCATCAATAAATGATTCATTTGCCTATTCAAAGTGTTTATATTGTTGTAACTGTTACACCCTATCTCCTATCCATCCCTCAATGAGGGTGTGTGGCTTAATTAACATTTGTCCCTCTCTCCCACTCTGAAAAGTTGGAAGGTATGGTTAAAGGGAAAGCCTTTTCTTCCACTCAGCCCATCGCTCCTGGTCCGGGAAAACAGCTCTTACCTGATCGATGCAACCCAGGCCGACGGGTCGTGTGTCTCTTCCTGCTTCTCTGATGAGATGCCCCCACCATCAGTCACTGGTAGCTGGCACGCTCCCCTCCATTCACTGCAACACTGCGGTGTCTCTGTAGTTTGGGGAGTGCGGGAGCGCCACAGCTACAGGGAATGCAGGTGCAGGTGAAGATAGTGCCGTGGGAGCTGCCTGTAAAGGTGCATTTACTGGAGATCCCAGGGAGTTTTACATAGTGTAACATCCCGATTTCAGATGACCGTGGGGCAGGCTAGCGGCTGGCATGGCTTTTGAGCCACTTTCTGTTTTATAGTGGCACTCCAGTCTATTTACCCACAGTGACCTTTGGACCTGCTGCTTCCAACCGCCCCCCCCCCCCCCCCTCCGCTGACAGGCATTACGATTTGAGATGGCAAATCCCCTGTGGTACAGAGATACTATTCCTCCTCACAAAAAAATTAATGGTTGCCAACACCTCTACCAGTGAGAGGTTGGATGAAGCTCTGCAAGGAAAATCTCTGTACCACGGGGGTATTTAGCAGGTAGGCTTCCGGATTTGGAAATTTGGAATTCATGGGAGGGTATGGATTAGAAGCCATTTTTGGTCCACTTTATTTCTGTCTGTATAGAGGGGTCTGGATTTAGATGGGTTCATGTTAGCTAGTTAAGATACTCCTGTATATAGTTAATAAGAGATTAAGCACTTCCATAGTTTCTAGCCATGAGAGTGCTTGTAGTACCTAGGCCATAGACTTTAATGGGGAATGTTAATGGGAAGTTAAGGAGATAGGAATAATAATCAGAGCAGGATGCTTGAGAGAAATAGAGGATAGTCATTGGTTAGAGGGTTTCGGAGGGAACTGACCAGCAGGTATAGGAATACCTATATATATATATATATATATATAGGTAAATATGGGTATATAAGGGAAATAGAGACCCTGTAACAAGTGTTCTATACCACTTGGATTGTTTGAAGCAGTGTTAACAGAAAGAGAGAGCAGCACCTGTAAAGAACTTCTAGAGCCAGCGAGTGAGTGTAAGCCCCAGTGGGAATCCTGAGGAGGTTTTGACTGCCTATAGACAGGAGTGCGATCGTCGGGCTACTACTTGGCTGTGAAGGGGACAGGATTTGGCAACGTACGTTGGAATGCTGTATTGCTATATGAATGTGCCATCGATAGAGACGTTAATAAAGAGAAACTCTTGCATCCTTTGGAGTGTCGTGTCTCAGTTGCACAGTAAGTACAAACCTCTCTCGTGGTAGAGCCCCCAGCACCCCACCCACACCGACACCCTGGGCCCAGAAGAACCTGCTCCCTGCCATCCTCACCAGACACCAGATGTGTGAGGACAACATGTGGAATGGGTGCCAGACCGAGCAGCTTTTCCTTCATGGACTCTGTAGACTATTTTGCATTCCGCTCTCATGTCGCTGAGGTTTTTACCAGAGCTAATTTGTGTTCTTATCACAATAATTAGACTTTGTCTTGCGTGCCTTCGTGTGATCAAAGAGAAAGGCACATCTCAGTGGACAGAGCGGCGTTTCTGGAACATGACGCACATGTTTCTTTTGAGTCTCGGAAGCCGAGCTGGTTGATCTTAGAATTGGATGAGACTTTTTTTTAAGAACCACTTCATCAATCTTTAAACGCTTGAGAGAGCAACACAATGAAAGTGCATTACCCCGGGAGAAAAATCCTCTGACATGATCATTTGCGGAACAATAACATGCTGGCCCTGGAAGACAGATACGTCCCTCAGTGACAGGTGGATCAGTCACACTTCCATGAAAAACGAGAAGCTCCTTGATAGTTGTTCCATACTTAAAGCAGGCCTAAAGCACCTCCACTAATACAAACACCCTCTAGTTATAGTGATCCTACACCCAGAAAGGAAGTTTACTTGTCGTCACCTTCTATGCCCAGCCCAGAGCTCCATAGCTTTCATAGTTGAAAAGTAAAAAAAAACACATATATTATTTTTTATTGCTATTTTAGTAATATATTTTTAAATGTATAATAATAGGTTGAAAAGCATGATGGTAACTATTGAAGGCTATTATTTTTTCTTTTACTTTTTCTGAGATCTACCGTATTTGCTGGTGTATAAGATGACTTTTTCCCCCTGTAAAACATGCCTCTAAGTGAGGGGGTCGTCTTATACGCCGGGTACACCTGGGTCACATACATATAAATGAACTTACCTTCACCAAGCTGGCCAGCACGATCGTCCTCCTCCTCCTGCAGAGCGATGCTCTTGCTCAGGCAGCACTAGTTGATCAGGGCAGGGAGAGACTGAGCAGGACAGCAGGGTGAGCGCCGAGCAGATCAGCTTTCCTGCTCTCAGGCACTGTGTGGGCAGGCAGGGGGCTGGCTCCTGGTATGCACTCCTGACATCACCCTCGCTGCTCTCCACTTTGAAGGGGACTCTTCAGCATCTGATCTGAGGTGTGATTTATTTAAGATTTATTAAAAAAAAAAAAAGTTTCTATGGGGCATCCCCCAGTGTAAACCCCCCGACTGGCCCCTTTCCCAGACCCCACATTACACACTATGCCATTAGAAGGGACACATTCTAAACAACCCAGGCATGTCCCCAGCTATAGGGGAGCAGGGATGTGGCCGCAGTGTAATGTGGTGTGGACTCTGGGAAACAGGGTCATTGGGGAAGTTTACACAGGGGGCATCCCAAACTGGTGGAGTTTACACAGGGGGCATCCCAACTTGGGGGACTTTACACAGGGGGCACCCCAACTTGGGATGCCCTACTGGGTTTTGTTCCCTGCATCAGGGGACTCCACATTACACTGCGGCCACATTCCTGCTCGCCTTTAGTTGGGGCCTGTGCTGGCTATTCAGAATGCGTCCAATCTAAAGGCATAGTAGGGATGTGGCTGCAGTGTAATGTGGTTTGGGCTCTGGGAAAAGGGCCAGTTGGGGGGTTTCACACAGTAGAGGAAACCCAATTTGGCATGCCCCTGGAGTAGGGAACAAACCCACTGGGACATTCCAATTCGGGATGGCCCACTGTAAAACCCTCCCTATTGGCCCTATTCCCAGAGCCAACACCACATTAGCCTGCAGCTGCATCCCTACTATGCCTTTAGCTGGGACGCATTCTGAATAGCCAGCACAGGCACGTCCCCAACTAAAGGCGAGCAGGGATGCGGCTGCAGTGTAACCTGATGTTCTTTTACGTTTTACTCGGTGTGCGGAAGAGGGAGTAGTCTTATACGGCGAGTATATAACAAACTCTATATTTTGAGTGGAAATGTTGGTGGGTCGTCTTATACGCCGGCAAATACGGTATATTTATTTAAAATATACTGGAATAGCAAGTCAAAATAATTTGTGGTTTATTAAACTTTAAAGTTATACTAAAGATAAGCAAATTATTGTCCTATTGCCTCTGGCTTCATTTTGCATTGTCCTAAGCTTCAATCCGTTTTGAAGACCCTGAAGAGGTTTGAAGAAAATGAAGAGAAACAGTGGGTGTGGTAACAGCAATGTGATGTAAGCACACTGTGATGAGTGTGAGAGGAAAGGAGGGTGAGGTTTCAGAACTGCAGAGAGAGGCAGCCAATCAGAACAACTAGTCACGGAGTGGGGAGGTGTCTCAATTCCTGATGCATTCAAGGTTGATTGATGGAGCAGGTCAGACGGGTGGGGACTGAAAGCTGAATGAGGAAGTGATTTTGTTCACTAAGGAGACAGAGAGAGGAGGCAGCAGGGCATTGGAGCCACTCAATGAAAGGTAAGCTACTTATTTATTTTTTTAACTTGCCAAACACTTTAAAGAGATGCTGGTTTTTAAACCCTTGACTTTATGATCTATTATGTATGGGCCCAGTGTGTCAACCACAACACTCTCTAAGACATGTAGAGAACCAGGCAACGTTCTAGCAGTTAAAGAGAGTCAGGCTTTACTCATTGGTCACAACGGTTATAACAGATTCACCCAAAACAAGCCCCTGAAATTCCCAGCCCCTCAGCCTATCCAAAGTTTGATTGTATAGAACAATATGCTTCCCAGCAGTTATTGTCCTCAGTGAACTGTCAGCCCATGTTTGCCTACCATAACTTACCGGTACTGCACAGGATCCCGGCACAGCTCCACATTGGGCCTGTAAGATCGCTGATGGAGACGAGTCTGGGCCACTTTCATCGGAGCCTCCTTATCCTGAATGGCCTGCTTGAGGGCGGCGATATTATTCTCCTGCTCTGCGATCTCTTCCAAGGTCTGCAACAAGAAGAAAAATTAATAAGACAAAAAAACTATCCTGGGTCTTTGTGGAGGATGATTATATTGTACTTCATCAGAGGAATAACCATGTAATGGGGCTCTTGTAGGTGCTCAAATATTTGCAAGGATATTAGAATGTATCATCACAGCACGCTCAGCATCCTGGCTTATTTACCCACAGAGCATGTCAGCGGCTTCCCAGCACAGTGGAGCAAATGTCAAATTATATGAGAATGGATTCTGGACAACGGTGACCAGATGCAAAGGCAAAAACGTGACTAAAAAAACCCTCATAAATATGCTAAATGGTAAGAGGAGCTGTCATTTCTACATGGGGCTCCTCTACTTCCCTGCAGGTGCTCCTGTGACATCTGTCACTCTCCTAGGGGCTTGGTGTCTGGATGAACTGTACGTTGGGTACTGAAGTCCGTCTTCTAGCCTTTAGGGGGCATGTGTAAGGTACAAGCATAGACTGAGGCACTCAACTCTGTTAGCACTTCAGCCAGGTCCTGTACTCCGCCAAGCACATCTGGCAAGCGGTCCCTCTGGAATGTTGTGGATGCCACAGAAGCACCTGCAAGTAAGCAGTAACCTCGTTCCATAACAGCACAACTTATTTTGGTTTCTAATGGAAAAGATACTACAGTTCTGGTCTGTTGACTAATGGAAAAGTCGACCAAGGTCCTGGTCCAAGTGTCTAATGGAAAGGTCCACCAAACTCCTTGTCTGGTGAATAAAAAAAGTTCCCCCAAGTCTTGGCCTGAGGTGTAATGGAAAACATCCACCAAAATCCTGATCTGGCTGTCAAATGGAAAGGTCCACCAAAATCCTGACCTGGCTGTCAAATTTGAAAGGTCCTCCAAAGGTCTGGTTTGGTGCCTAGTGGAAAAGTCCACCACAATCCTGGTATGGTGTTGAATGGAAAAGACTATAAAAGGTGTCTAGTGGAAAAGTCCACCACAATCCTGGTCTAGAGTCTAACGGAAAAGACTTTCAAAATCCTTGTCTGGTGTCTAAATGAAAAGTTTGCCTAAGTTCTGGCTTGGTTTTTAATGGAAAAGTCTACAAAATTTCTGGTCTGGTCACTAGTGGAAAAGTTCACCCCTGGTAAGTTGTCTAATGGAAAATTCCACCAAACTCCTCGTCTGCTGACTAGTGGAAAAGGCCAACAAAGTCCTGATGTGGTGTCTAATGGAAAGTGCTGTCCCTGGCTTACTTACCTCCCTCCCATCGCTCCGGACGTCCAGCGTACAGCAGGGTGGGCTGGTGTTCCCCTGGTTACAAACCGGAAGTGCCCGGTGGAACGCAAACCGCACCCCACCTCAACTCCCTGGGATCTCCATAGCGAGTGCGTGTCTCGTTCTGGCCACCTGTGGCTCATCTATGGGGCAAATTATGGGGGGGGGGGGGTTGGGTATAAAGGCATAGTTATTACAGGAAGGCGCCCCTGGACATGAACTAGCCATGAGGAAGTGATGCTGTCATCATGTAACGCGTAGGACGGGGGAGGGGTGCTGCTTGCCCATTGTGCATGTAAGATCCTAATATGTGTTGGTTGTCCCTCTTGTGATCTTGCGGTGTCTCTCTTTTTTTAATTTGTTTTTAGCACATTGGTATAATTGTACCTTGATATTGTGCTTAAGACACGCTGAACACTTTGGAATATTTGATAGCTATGTTAGCTCTGTATATGTTGCACCTTACACCTATTTGGGACATATGAGATCCAATTATTTACATCTTGGGATACACATTTTAGATATGAGCCTTTTGTTCTGCCATCAGCGCCCCCTGGTGGAATGTTCATGCATTATGTGTTTTTAAAGTGGACCAACACCCAGGATTTTGACTATCCTGGGTTTTGGTCCACTTCGGTGGGGCACCCCGATCGGGGGTGCGCCGCTGTGTGAAACCCCCCAGAACGCCCAGAAACACTCACCTCGCCACGCTCCTACACGGGCGCTCGTCCAATCAGAGCGCTCAGAGCCGCTGTGGTATGCACGTACAAGCGGCGTCCAACCACAGCGGCTCTGAGTGCTGGAGACCGCGTCTCGCGCTTCCCTCTAACAGGGAGCGCGCCCGCGCTGGCCATTCACAAATGGCTGGTGCGGGTGCGCGCCCTGCTCGAGGGAAGAGCGAGACGCGGCCGCGGCCCGCGCATGCACCTTTGGAATGGGGTTAAGGTAAGGTTTCTGGGCTTCCTGAGGGGTTTCACCCCACGGTACATCCCGATTTCGGATGCCCCGCGGGGAGGGATCTGATCGGCCCGGGAATCTTATAGATTCCCGGGCCGATCCCCCTGGGTGTTGGTCAACTTTAAGAGATTTTAATTCTTTGTAGTAATACATATGCCTTAATAAAATATTATATTTGTGTAATTCTGAAGTAGTGCAGATTTCTACTTGGGTGTTGGGGGCTGTGTGGTAGCCTCTGTGTGGTTTTGTGTCTAATGGAAAGCTTCACTAAAGTCCTGGTATGTTGTCTAATGTAAAATTCCAGCAAACTCCTCGTCTGGGGACTAGCGTAAAAGTCTCTCATAATCCTGGTCTGGTGTCTAATGGAAATGTCCACCAAAATCTTGGTCTGGAGTCAAATGGAAAAGACTATTAAAGTTCTGGTCAGGGGTCTATCGGAAAAGTCCACCACAATCCTGGTCAGGCATTTAATCCTGGTCTGATGTCTAAAGTAAATGTCTGCCTAAGTTCTAGGCTGGTGTCTAATGAAGAAGTCTACCAAAATTCTGGCCTGGTGGCTAATAGATAAGTCCTGATCTGGTGACTAGTGTAAAAGTCCACCAAAGTCCTGGTTTGGTGACTAGTGGAGTCCACCCCAATACTGCAGTGGTGACTAATAGAAAAAAAACTATCAAGGTTCTGGTCTGGGGACTAAAGGCAAGTTAAGTCCTGATGTGGTGTCTAATAGAAAATTCCACCAAGCTCTTTGTCTGGTGACTAAAGGAAACTTCCACCAAAATCTTAGTCTGATGACTAGTGGAAAATTCCACCCCAATTCTAGTCTGGTGTCTAATGGAAAAGTCCACCAAAGGCCTGACCTGGTGTCTATTGGAAAGGTCCATCAAAGGCCTGGTCTGGTGACTAGTGGAAAAGTCCACCACAATCCTGGCCTGGTGTTTAAAGCCACTGGGAGGCTATTCTGACATTCTGTGGGGAAATGTAAGCAAAAACTCACCAAAAACTCTCAAGTTCAATGGATGCAAGATTTGTGAAGGTGATATAAAATAAGGGCTCCGATGTTACCACATCACTTGGCCTATTAAGATGTTGACCTGTTACTGCTGAAAATTCAGCAAATAACCATTTTTTCTTTACAAAGTCAGTTCTTTACAACCAATAAAACCTATAAAATGTCTTGAAACTCGTGTGCAGAATACTTCGGAACAGTGCAGTTTTAGTATTTGTGTTCTCATTGGGAGGTTTGACGGCTAATGACATTTTCCTGACTGTTATTTCCATTCAGCATTTAGGAAAATCATTATTTGCAGAATAATTTGAAACATGGAGGCATGGAGGCTAGTTGGGCTGCCCTCTATTTCTCTATCTATAGTCTCCTGGCTTTCATGAAAGAAGTTCTCCTTTAAGCTGGACCAACAGTCTTGCACAGTTGGAAAAGAAAACTCCCCTAAACTCACTTGCCCCATCTACACGCATGATACTGAAACATTGTCAGCACTTACATTTGCCCCTGTATCCACTCAAATCTGAAACGCAACGCTTTTCTAGTGGTAGTAGCCATTTTGGAGCTTCCTCTCCCAGCATCTCAGCCATGCTGCTGCCTGGATTCAACTGACATAACTGACAATGCACAGTAACAGGAAGCCCAGCAGCACTTCCTGTTTACAGGCGGCCTGCAGATCCATGAGCCGCCATTTTGTTTTTAAAATTTGCCACAGCAGGAGTTAGAAAACGGTAAATTTTTATGCGCTGCAATCTGAATTGCCCTGGGGAGGGATGCATATGAGCACTATTTGTTGTGTTGGTCCTTTTTAAGTCATTTTTGACTGTTGGTCCACTTTAAGTTGAGCAATCAAAATAAATATCTTAATTGGCAAAGTATTATGGAAAAAGGCAACATTTCATTTCCAGACCCTCATAAATCTCCCTGTTAATAGGCTGCGGCAAGGTCGTGCGCTAATGAACAAATGTTTTTCCAACGAGGGTAATATTGCCGCAGATCAGACAACAAGTGGGACAAATTACATTCCGAGTCTCTCTTATAATGATTAGATGATAAACTGGTTTTGGGAAAGGTTGTTATGGAAACTGGCGGAGGAGTGATACAAAGGGCAGAAAGGCCACAGAAACTGTGCGAATAAATGAATGGGGCTAATAATAGTTGTGGCGTGATCCACACATGCACACACCGTGATCAGATATAGATTATAGGGTCACGCTACTGAAGAGAGCGAATGCAGATGCAAGCAGCGGGTCACAGAATAGAAATAGACACACCAGGCAACACGCTACAGCATGGGAGAATCTGAGAATCTTGGGGGGGGGGGGGGGGGTTGTAGTGTTAGGGCTCCCCTACTGGTGTGACTTTTCCTCTCAGCTGTTGAGAAACGTATGACTTACTATTTATTTACTTCAGAAATCTCAATGGAACGATCGCCAACAGCCTCATTCCTCCCCGCCTCTAGCTGTGGTCATGCCTGTGCCGGCCATTCAGGAAAACTAGAGGAATTCTGGGAATGGGGCAGAGATGTGGCGAGGGATCAGTGGGGCATCCCAATTCAGGACAACCCGCCGCCTCGAGGAGCCTTATAGACTTAAGGGGGGAGGTGTTCCTCTTTAAAGCAGCACAAAACTATTTTCCCCGCCCCCTGCGCTTGCCATTCCTGCCCAAGTCATAGGCGATGTCGACTCGACAGTGTGTCAGGTCTGGAGTTCCTCCACAGCTTGACTTTCTCCTGCTATATGCTGTTCCACCAGCAGATGGCTCTGTTCTGCAGAGGTGTTGGTAATCAGTCAGAACCCGTGTGACTTTCTGCTCTATATAAGCTGATCCACACATGGAGCCAGTGGATCAGCATTGATGTCTCTCTCTCTACCCAGAACCCTGTATCTTGAATCCTGTACCTAGACCTGGACTTTTGAACCTTGAACCTTGAAACCCTGGAATCTTGTACCTTGTAATCCTGGAATCTTGAACCTTGAAACGCTGGAATCTTGAACCTTGAAACGCTGGAATCTTGAACCTTGAAACCCTGAACCCTGAATCTTGAAATCTGGACTCCTGTCACCGCCCTTGTGATGTAATCTTCCTGTTCCTGTTCTGTATCTGCCTTTGGACTTTCCTTGGATTCCTATGTATGTATGCACTCTGACTCCACATGTGTATTTATATATATATATATATATATATATATATATATATATAGTATTTATATATATATATATATATATATATATATATATATGTACAGCAGCCTGGTTGATGTGTGTTCTGTTCACTGTTAGTTACCATTAAACACGGTTTGCCGCATATCCATCTCTGTTTTGCAGCCTCATTACTGGTCATTCTATATTAAGGGATCTCTTGTTGAGAGATCCATGACACAGTGGCCCAGTTATAAAAAAAAAAAATACAATTCTGTGAAATACTCACCTGTAGAATTGGTATTATACGCATACAGTACGTCCTGCTCCATATATAAAACTTACACGTGGGTAATCCTCCGCCAGATGGCGCTGTTCACTGAAGACATGCAAAAAACAGGCTCCTCCCGGCCCTTCATATACCCAGAGACCTCCCACAAATCCCCAGCATTGAAAAGCAGTGAGAAAAGAAGCCGGGAGAAACCAACCACCAAAACTGGTAATAATAACAATGATAACAATCACCATACAGGGGATCCAGAAAAATGTAAAACCAGGGTGGGGTGGAGCAGGACGTACTGTATGCATATAATACCAATTCTACAGGCGAGTATTTCACAGAATTGTATTATTCTAAGCATACAGTACGTCCTGCTCCATATATAATACTTACACGTGGGACATCCAATAGCAGTGTCCATAAAGTAGGGTGGGATCCCCATAAAAAAGGCACACCAGACAGTAAAGGCGCTGTCACCTGCAACCTTGCTACCAAGAGCGACATGAGCAAAGGCTCTAACGTCAACCTCATAAAAAAAACCTTTGAAAAAGGTATGAACAGAAAACAAGCAGCGGTCTAGCAAAACCTGTTTAACAGAAACCTGGTGCTGAAAGGCCCAAGGTACCCAAGCACAAGTAGAATCAGAATAAAAAGAGAAGATTCTTCCCCTTAAAAGAATAGGCCAGAGTAACAGCCTGACCAGTAGCCTCGGTAAAACTTAGAGCTCTCCCCATCGGGGAATTTGAACCCTGGTCTCCCGCGTGACAGGCGGGGATACTGACCACTACACTAACAAGGATCAGCAAGAAGCCGAAACCTGTACTTAGGACCAAAAAGGACAATCCATCCAAGTAAGACCAGTCCAAAGGGCGCATAACCCCTAGAAGCAGACGAGATCAGGCACATACGGATGGAGACACCCGCAAACCCCAAGGGGCATCAGTCCCCCTAAGGGACAAGAGACAATCCAGGAAAAACTTCAACATCTGTTGAGGGAATGTAGACCCCCTTACTTCAGCGTTACTAAGAATAAGGCCCAGAGGCAGACAAAAGGTCTTGAATAAATGAGCATAAGACACCACCTTGGGCATAAGGTCCGGCGTAAGGCGGAACACCACCACATCATGGTGTATATATAATGAACGAGGGCTAACTAAACAGAGCCACCCTCTCAGGCACACGTCTGACTGAAGCAACAGCCCCCAGAAGGGCAACTTGAAGTATGAACAGTTCAGACAGCATCCGGAATAGGTGCAAAGGGAACACCCCGCAAGACAAACAGAATAAAAATTAATCCCAACAGGGACCATAGAACTACTTGGGGGATGCACCTGAGCAATCCCCGAAAGAATGCTTAACAAGGAAGACTGAACAAGACTTCTACGGAAAGGCGGACAGGGCAGAACCTGAACATTCAGAGCACCGAGATGGAGAGCCAACTCCAACCCATGCTGTAATAACTCTAGCGCAGAACCCCCATGACCAAAGTCAGAATATTCTGGGACAGTAAAAACAAGGGCAGAGCCCCTGTGATAGTGATGGGGCCCAACCGAGCCACCCTAGTTGGATCTCAGAGGGACACCAGGATAGCACAACCTGCCACCGAAGGACATCCATTGGAGCGAATACCACTGAGATGCAGGGAACCTTGACCCCCACCTAGACCAGGATCAGAAACCTTCCTGGAGGTTCATCCTGCTCCAAGTTCCACACCGATAATAAATACAGGCCACTGTCCTCCGACAGACCAAGAGTCCCCAAATAGACAGGTCCTGAAGAGGAGTAGTCCAGCAAGATAGAGCCAACTGAAGGCTCATTGTTTTAACAAATTCAGTAGGTAAATGGACCCCCTAAGGGCCCCTACCTAGGAACTGCGGGGGATTTTAGAAGAAACCCCCCCGACCCGTCAACCTGCGAAACTTGATACCCATGGTGACCATCTACAGGAAGATGCAAGAAAAGGAGGGGGTGCCCCCTGACAGGTTCCTTGAATTTAACCAGCTCAAGAGGAACCACTGTACCAAGGGGGAATGAGCACAGACCTAGCTCCAGGGGTGCTGGAACCCCGTCCAGGATTAATAACATGCGGTGCCGAAGAGCCCAAGGGCTCTGAATATAAGGGACATCATCTGATCCGCCACCAACGGGCCCACCAGCTGCAATCCTGCCTGGTGAAAATAAGGTGACAGCAAAGAGGGACAGAGCCCATGTAACCAGGAGTCCACTTATTGCCAAGGAAGAAGGTTCAAGCCTGAACCGAATCCAAGGAATGGAGATACAGAATAAGGGACAATGAGGGATTGAGGTGACTGAGCACCCATCAAAATGACTCCCAAAGGACACCACCGGCCGAATAACCCACTCGGCGTGACGTAGAGATTGGGAAGTAAAGAAGGAAGATTAGGTAGGTCCTAGCGCGGACGCCCACGGGCACGTCAGAGACATCACCCCCGTCCACGCCTTGGTGAGCAGCCTGGGAGCAGTAGAGAGGCCAAAAACAAGGCCACAATCCGCAGGCTTGGTCCTTCAACACTGACCTGTAATGGCCTCGGTGTCCAGAAGACACAGGGGAACTAAACAGGATCTTAGATCTCCACAGGCGGCAAGAGGCCCACCGGGCACAGGGCGCCTGTGGCCCAACACAGAGATATCATGTAGAAACTACCTGTGAACGTAGAATTGCCAAGCCTACAAAATGCCATCATGGCCCAGACTGCCTCATCCCTTTGAGGGAAAGAGGAAAGGTTAATGTAGAGGCCATCGCCCCAGCCTGTTAAGGGCAACCTGCAAGTGAGCCCAGACCCTGCAGGCCGAGCACGGCCTGCACCAACTCCTGAAGAGAGACATGGACTAGAAGCACCCTGACAACCTCGGAAAAGGACCGCCCAGCAAACTCTATCCTGCATCCAGGGGAACTACCTCCTGGATCCACCAGAAGGAGGCGAGACGCTCCCCGATAGGAGCCAGGTGCTGCGGCAGTCCCCTCACCCAGAAGGGCGAGGGCATCCCTTCATGCTTGGGAGGTCTTGGCAGATTTGGACTTAGTCCTGCCGGAGGGCCAGGACGTTGCCTGCCCACTCTGGGGTGGGAATCTACGCTGAAAAGTTGGAAGCACAGCTCTGGTTCGTGCTTGACACTAACGTAGGGAGGGGTGTCCCTGCCCCGAGGGGGCCTAGACAGCCTTCTGTGTAGGGGTGCCTTACCCTTTTTTCCATAAAGGTCCAAACGGGCCCCAAATAGACGTCGTCCTCTAAAGGGAAGGCCAGTGAGAGCCTTTTTTGTGTCATCGTCAGCACCCCACTGTCGCAGCCAGACCAGGTGGTGAATAGCTACCACAAGGGCAGAGGTTCTAGCACACATCTTAATGGTGTCGTCCAGCGCTGAGAGGATAAACCTCACAAACACATCACAATTGGAGAGTGCATTAAAGACCTCCCAGGGGAGATCCTCAGGTTGGTGATCAAGTAGCTTCCCAATGAGGGTCCTGGCGGCCACCGCAGTGATGGCTGCGGCACAGACCGGGCGCAGAGCCATCCCTGCACACGAAAAGGCGTGGGAAGCCAGTCTGTCAATGCGCCGGTTCTCAGCATCCCGAAGGGTACGATAATTAGGAGCTGTCATGAAGGGGGGGTTAGCAACCCCTATGATCGGTGCATCCACCACGGGAGGTGCTGACCAACAGTTAACTACATCAGGGGGAAAAGGGTACGTCCAATCCCAGACCCCTGGAACCCCTGTAAGTTTACAAGGTGATTCCCATTCTTTGGATATAAGAGCCTGGAAATGATCCTGTTCCAGAAATTCCAAGCGCGGCGTCGCTGTGTGGAAACTCTCCCTTTTGGGCTTGGGAGCCTCTCCAGGAGTAGTTCATCAGTGTCACACAGGCCCCAGGAACCGGGGCCAGAATCATCACGGCTCCAAGGCATCTCGTCCGAGGAGCCCGAATCGGAGAACAGCTCACCTTCATCAGAAGGAGCAAGGTCCTGCATAGCAGCAGGCTCTTCAGTTTCAGTAAACAGAGAACCAGGAGGCGTCAGGGACCGCTTCTTTCCAGGGCACAAGCACTCCGCCAAACTAGATATCACCTGCTCAGCCGTAGGCAACCTGCGCGGCACGACTTGCTGGTCATCCCCGCTCGAGTGCGACTCATCAGGTGTATTGAAGCGAGGTGCAGCCACTGGTAAACCTGATTGCAGGGCCAGTACCTGTTCAGCACATGGTCTGCAGACCCGTGCTCTATCAGCATCAGCATGGGGCTGTCCACACGCTGTACACAGCCGGTCTTGTCCCCGAGGGACCCCGGGCACATAATTCTGAGATGCCTCCATATGGTGATTATCTGAGCAATATGCCTGCAGGGATTTATGCAATAGGCAACCCTGGATGCCCCAAGACCCGCTAGGAATGTGGGAGAATTTTTATGTGAACCCGCTATAATATATGTCAGGCCGGGAGAGGCCACCGAAATCTTGGCGTCTGAAAGACATAAAGAGAATAAGGGGGGTGTCAGAGCCATGCGCAGCAGAACGAAAGATCATAAGAAAAACCACCCACGAGGGCACTTACATGACCAAGGGAGGAGGAGGAGGATCGCAAACACGCGCGCGAAGACCATCAAAATGGCGCCAAGCAAACCTCGAGGGGCAGGCCCGATCTGGCCGTGACGCGGAGTGTGCCAAGCCAGGTCCCCGCCTCCCCCAAAGAGCGCGAAGCTTCAACCCAGCGGTAACGTTCATGACAAGCAGTGGATAAGACACACCAGTTAGAATTTAGCTAAGGGAACCGCCGTAACTACTGAACGACACTGCCGCCCGGGCAGCACACTTCAGTAAGGAAAAATACACACGCGCGCAACCTGTCAAGGATTATGTGGATCAAGAAGCGCGGCTCTGACACCCAGTTCAAGACAAAACAACGGCCATAAGCGTGTACAACATTACACTGAGACCGCCACACGCATACCCCCCCCCCCTATTTTTTCCCCCGGGCTACAGGGGGAAACGAGGGAGGAAGGCGACCCTTCACCCAGGGTTCATTGCTACACGAGGCACGGGGCAATAATGCGGGAGGGGCATCTATTAGAGGCTCACCATCAGCCTAAACTGCCTACCCTATGGTGGGGGACTGCGGTGGAGCGTAGCTCCGTGAGCACACATGGTGCTGCCTACCTTCACCCGACCAGCGCAGCCCAGGCTGGGAGGCACATCATCGAAGAGGACGGGTGGGAATAGTCCTGCAGGGCCGCAGGCTGTAAAAGCCCCGCTCACCTGCGAGAGAGTGATACTTCATGTCTTCGCAGTCAGCACTGCAAAGAAATCTGGGGATTTGTGGGAGGTCCCTGGGTATATGAAGGGCCGGGAGGAGCCTGTTTTTTGCATGTCTGCAGTGAACAGCGCCATCTGGCGGAGGATTACCCACGTGTAAGTATTATATATGGAGCAGGACATACTGTATGCTTAGAATAAAAGTTTTTCCACTAAATTGCCCTGGGGAGGGATGCGTGTGAGCACTGTTTGCTGTGTTGGCCTGGTTTAGGTAATTTTTGACTGTTGGTCCACTTGAAGCCCATGCAGATGTTGTGGAATGGCATAAAGATTAATTACTCTTGAATTACATGGTGGCGGCCATCTTGCCACGCACCTGATAGTCCTGCTTTCACATGAGAATTAGGGGGGGGGGCTGTGCCAGCAGCCATTCACCCCAAATTGAGAGAGATATATGCCTCAGAAATAAGGAGAAGCTTGCCTGTCATATTTTACACATGCAAACGCTGAATAAACAGCTAATATAGACAAGGAAATCTGTGTGAGGGCAGACGTTCCAATGTATATCTATGGCAGCCGCAAAAGATCTCAGCAGCTAGTAAAGCAAAAATGAGTCATTACAGTTGAAGGCTTGTTACTTCTGGCTAGAAATAAGAGATTATTGCATAGAACTATGAGGTCATTTTGAATGAGAAACTCGGTTATTCAGAATCGGCTGCTTCATGTGTGTGGCAAGATGGCCGCTGCCATGCATGTTTAAGAGTGCAGAATCTGCCTGCTATTCCATAACATCTGCATGCTGTTAACCCCTCTCAATAAGCTTATGTCACTGACTGCCAAAGAGGGGGGGGGGCTTTAGGGTAGCAATCAACTAAGCTTTGATTTAGCCTATCTGAATGAATGGGACAGTGCCACAGCTACAGGGGTGCAGCCACTGGTGAAGACAGCGCCATGGGAGCCATGGGACCCCCGGGTGTTTCACATAGCAGGGCATCCAAATTTAAGATGCCCCAGGGCCAGCCCTGAAGTTTTTTAGACTCCAGGACGGCCAGTGTGGCTTTTGTGCCGCTTTAAGGCTGTCCTAAAGTCCTTTTTTTCTCTTATATAAATCAATTTGAAATGCTAAAAGTACCATTGATAAGAAAGCAAACTGCTGCATTCTTATTAATGACCAATTCCTGTTACCTACCCTGAAAGGGTCATGCCTTATTCTGAAATAAAGTATGAACACTGTCTTAATTTTCAGGAGATATTTTAAAATGGCCCTAAACCCTTCCGGATAATTTGGTGCCGGATGGGGGGGGGGTCCCGGTCCACAGGGACTCTCACCACCGGGTGCTGCAGCAATTATGAGCACGCACAAGGGCAAGCTTTATAAAGGTCTCTAAGGCCAGGTGATGTGGGTTTTGCTCTGTGTGAAAGATACCTCGCAGGCCCACCTAACGTCACTGCAATGCCAGGACAGAGGGGTACATTCTCCCCACTTATTACAAAATCTTACGTTCCGCACCCCCTTTACAGTACAGTAGGTCAGCTTTCCACAGGGGTACACAGACACTCCACAGTCCACAGGGACACAGGAGAGCATGAAGAGTGTGGTACACGCAGCCTCTGGTGGGGCACAACACGCTCTCACAACACCAAGGTCTAAGGGACCCCTTCACTTTACACCAGTGGACAAAGCCTGGTCAGCCCGGTAGGACTTTCACCCAGGTCCATTAACAGAGTTATATCGGGCCAGAGACAAGCCCGATAGTATTGTAATGTTACACCAAGTGCACAGACCAATGAGTTTGTGGATTGAGATAAAAGAACACTTTAAGATTAGGTTGTATATTCATTTGCCTTAAAGTATATTTTCAGGAAAAAAATTTTTAAAAAAGCTATACTCACCTAGACTGTCGCTCCTAGTCTGGGGTTGCAGTGCTTACCTGAAAGGATTCAGTCAGGTCCCTCGCTGCCAAGCGCCACTCTTTCGTCTGGCTTCTGGTGACGCCCCTGACGTCAAGGTGAGCTACCAGAAAATGTACTTTAAGGGAACACTAGACAAACCATATCCATGTAATTATATACATATATATATATAGGCAAATACAAGTGGTAGATACAATCAGAATTTAGCAGATAAAGTAAATGTCAGTTACCAGTGATGCAGAACAACCTCAGGGAGGCGTAAGGTGGCCTGCATGTTTCGGTTTCTTGGCTCCTATCCAGCGTGACCTCCCCCAGAAGTGGACAGCTGACCCCTGCCATCCTGCAACATTTAAACTCCTGTCGGTCACCCCACCCCTGGGATGTGCCTAGATCTCCTCTCCTTTGAAATGCTGGCTAAGACCCTTCAACCCTAATATGGGTCATAACTTTCAGAGTGAAGGCCATAGAAAGCCACAAAGAACTTTGAGACCAAACACTGCCTTCCTATCTGGCTCCCAACAGGAGTTCTTAGTACCACCAGGGGGGTCTCAGGGCAGAGAGAGTCTTACTGGGTTGCTCATCTTATTCGCCAGATCATGAAAATCAGCTCATGACTGGAATGCAGAGTGGCTTCATAAAAATGTATGAAATGATGGTGCCTATCTGTCTGTAAGATTACTTTAAAGTATCTAACTAGCTTGTACTCTCGGCCAGATGGGCAAGGGTTGGAGCTAGCTGCTTGAGGTGTAAATGTCATTAGTGTGGTTTTCCTGAGCTGAGACCTCTTGCGGAGGCTGCACATTTTAAATGAGGCCTATTGTTCTTGACCTATTGTTCTACTAGAAAGTCTTACAGCCAATCGCAGTCTTTCTATGTGTGTGTGCAATGTGTGATATCATGCCTTACCGAGCTGGACCATGGGCTATGGCAGTCTTCTCCCTTTCTCACATATAAAGATACACGTGCATTACCTTACTCAGATGATGCTCCAGCTTCCTCTTGGTGTCTTCCACTTCCTCGCAGCGTTTTGCCAAGGCACTGTTGACGTTGTCACACTGAGATCGAATGTCCTCTGAGGTGTCCTGCAGGATGTTGTCGATCAGGGAGCGAAGATTGATGGAGGCCAGTCTCTCCTTCTCAGCACGGTATATGTTATCGTGGCTGTACTGGGCCCAAGATTCCGGGGTGGAAGTGCTGTAAAAGATAGGAAACAACCTGACTTTCATGTGAGGGAACAGAGGAACATTTAATGATAACTATATCTCTAAACCGATAAGAGTATGTATATATATATATATATATATATATATATATATTGAAGTCTATAATGATCATACTTCTTGTAGGAGAGGTTTGTGGTGATTGAAGTTCATTTACATATAAACCCCCAAAAAATTAAGATTGGGATCAGTCATAAAATCACCTTTTCCTCGTTCCCACAGCGCATGCATGGGCCGTTCTGACATCAGCAGCTCACATTTCAATCCGATTTTCATTGCCGCTCAGGGAAAAGGTTAGTGGGCGACCCCTGGTGTTTCACACAACGCCCCATAAAGAGGGTGACCACCACTCTTAGGCCCTTATTTAACAAGGGATAGTGCCAGGTAGCGACTGGTGAGCGAACGGTAATGACGGGCACCGCCACGAGAACGCCGGCTCCCCACCACAATCACACATTTATCAAGCCGATCCTGCTTAGCGACTGAGAGAGCGCCAGATAGCGAATCATTCATCATTATTCCAGCCTCACCCCACAGCGCCAGCGAGCGACCTTGAACAGCGACAGGTATGACCTCTCGCTACCTGGCGCTCTCCAATGCATTTCAATGGAACAATCTTTAAATAATCATAAATGTTATTATTTTTTTTTTTTTTTTAATGTGAAAAATTATGTTACCACTTCTGCAATGTTAGATATTTTTTTTAAGGTAAAAAAAAAATAAAAGAAAAATTTGTGCAGAATTGATATTACAGGTCTGATATTAATGTATTCATATTACCAAATGTTTTTATAAACTTTTTGGTTTAAAAAAATATGGTTGTTTGGGGGTTAAAAAACTACTTTTAACCCATCGCCGCCAGCGCTCTGGGGTTTAAACAAGCATTTCACAGCGCGAGAATTTTTTGAGCGTGATTTGTTAATGAATATGCTGGGAGCCGTTCGCTATGGCCATTCGCTATCATGCGCTCCCATACAGCGCGGAACCTGTCAAATAGCGACTCCTCACCCAATATTCAACATTACGGCAAACCGACTGAGTCGCTGTCAACAACCGAACAACGGCCAAGCACAGCGACTACTAGCGGGCGCTCTGAAAATACTGCTACAGTCGCTCATCTGTCGCTACCTGCCGCTATTAATGAATCGGCCTCTTAGAGTCTTATAGACTCTAGGGTAGTGGTTGTTGTACTGTAGGGGGGAGGCTTGCTCTGCGATTATTTTCTGATCCAGTCGCGGAAACACCTTTCCCATTCACCCTACTATTACAATGGTACGCTCAAAGACTTGTCGCCCTTTATTTTTCCTTCTTTCTTTAAATCATTTCCAAAATAAACAAGCTTGGATTTTTTTTTTAATGCAGAGTATATAAACAACCCCTCCTCTTCCCATCTTACATTTTAAATAAATGATTGTTCTCATAATAGCAATACCAACAGCAAAGGGAGCGATGAGCAAATACTGCCCCCCACAGCCCAAAAGTTTTAATTGTGTTGACAGGCCGTTTAGACAGAGGCAGGGGCAGCGGGGATGCCACCATATGTCCCCTTGCAAATTTATGGATCTGCACTTTCTTAGAGCAACTTTATGATCGCCATCACGAATCTTCTCCATTGGAAACAAGTGTGAATACGGCAATTCAGCATCTAATGACATGCGGATGCGGGTGGAGGTGAAGAGGTTAAATGCTAAACCTTAACAACAAAATAACTGCTTTTATTTTAGCAGTGGGCTGTCGTTGCGTTGCTACGGTAACAGACACTTCGCTCAGAGATGTCTCAAGTCAAGGCTGCAGTTTCAGAGAGGATGAATCTATTTAATGCAGAAGAGCAAATCACGGAATGTTCATGTTATAAGTTGAAGAGTCACTAAAATGAATACAGTGAGTCTCACATGTAATGAATGTGGGTCCAGGATAAAGGGGGGAGGGGGTTAAGTGCAATCCATTTCATGCCCGCTGTACAAAAAAAAAACCTTACCCACCAGAAGATTAGGACAGTCCTCCTGAGTCAAGTCATATTGGTCACATTCTGATTTATGTCCTACTAGGCCCCCTTCTCTTTTCTTTTTTTCTGTTAGTTCCTGCTTTTATCTCTCTTTTTTCCACATTCCCTCCTTCTCTCAATCTCCATTTTTTAGATTCCCTCCACCTTTCTGTTTTTTACCCTATCTTTGGTATTATTTGTTTTCATCTTGCCATAATTTCTCTTTCTTTTCAACATTTATACCTTTTCTCTTCCACTGCACCCCCTTCTTTTCTCTGTTTCTTTTCCATATTCTCTTTATCTCTCTCTTTTTCCACATTCCCTCAGCCTCCCGCTTTATTCACCTTTGTTATCCTTCCTTTATATCTCTCCTTCTCTCTCTTTCTCGTCCATATCCCTTTCTTACCTGTCTTATCCTAACATTCCCTTCTTTTCTCTCTCTTTTCCACATTCCCTCCTCATTTCTACTTTCTCTCTTCATCCACACTCCATCCTCTCTCTCTTTTCTATATTCCCTTTCTGTCCATATCTTTCTCTGTCCACATTCCCTACTGTACATCGCCACTGTTTTTCCTGGTGCTTCCATGGCGTCATACTATGGGTTAACAGTCTCCACCATTAACCCTTATAGGACCTACCTAACAAAAGCTTGGCCCTACTCCTATCCCACATTTCTTTCCATTCCCTCCCCCGGGCATCCAAAATCTGGATGCCCCGCTGTGTGAAACCCCCCAGGTCGCCCAGTACACTTACCTTGTTTCCCGGTCCAACGGCGCATGCGCGAGCCGAGGCTGCATCCCTGCTATCCCTCTAGTAGGGTGCGTACCCACGCCGGCGCAGGCACGCTCCCTGTTAGAGGAAAGCGGGAGAGTCGCTGGCCTTAGGCGAAGGCTTAGACGACGTGACGTCAGCGGCTCTGAGCGCGCTGATTGGACGAGCGTGCCCGTGCACACATGCGCAGTTGGACCGGGAAGAGGTGAGTTGTAATCGCCGATCTGGGAGGTTTCACACAGCGGGGCACCCCCAACCCCAAACTTTAAGAAGTTTTTACATCTATGCCGATTAGCTTTAAACAGCTAAAGTGCATTTAAAACCCACACTGTCTGTCACCTACCTCATTCCGGAAGTCCTGGTCCCCTTATTTGGAGGTCGCTGCCTTGCAGGAGAAGAAGGGCTGCACCTGTGAAGCTGCTGCAGCAGCATTTGTGGCTCTGTGTGGGTAATGGCAGATCCAGGAAGTGTTTCTGCACTCCCCCCAAGCCAAAAGAGAGAAAACACAAAAGGAGGGATAGATCCATATCTTCTCCCTCTAGACATCGTTCAAGGAACAAAAAGAGAGAGAGATCAAGATCCAGGGGGTTAGAAGGCCTAGCAGACGGTGGAGATCCCGCTCCAGACGCAGACACAGCCACAAGGCCTATAGGTGCACAGCAAAACGTGAATGCTGGATGTGCGACAATGTTGTAATTCCCGGGAAAAAAGTCTGTGCAGCTTGCTTTAAGGAGTCTATCATTCATGACCTAGAGCCTATAGACTACTTTCTACTATTAAACAAATTGTTCTGGCAGAAATCGACGCCAGGTAGAGGGAGACGGGTGACCACCCTGCTACTCCCCCTTGTGTAATCGAGGAATCACAGGAACAGGCAGAGGAGCATCCTGCAGAAGAGGAGTCAGAGACAACGATGGCAGCTTTTGGGTCTACTTTTTTGGAGCCATTCATTAAGGCCATTAAGGAGGCTCTTAAGTGGAAGGACCAGCCTCAGGAGGATGATTACTTTAAGTTAAGCAAAACGGAAGCAACATTTTCTTTCATGCTTGCTGCTGGGAAGTCTATTAGGAAGGAGTGGAGCTCTCCTGAAAAAAACACAAGCCTTCAAAAATAGAAGGCTATTTTAAGATGGAAGACACCATGCGGGACTACACACCATTGGTCGATGCCTCAGTGAGCAGGCTAGCAAGGCACTTGACATTGCCTATGGAAGAGAATGTTTCCTTTTGAGATACTATCAAAAGAAGTATTGACCTGGATCTAAAGAGGACTTACATGGTCGTTGGCACTGCTTGTAAGCCTGTTCTGGAAGTAGCAACTGTCTCCAGAGCATTAAAAGTCTGGGTCACGGATATAGAAAACGCGGTCCAGAACAGAGTAGACCCGGACAAGGTCTACAAATGGAAGCAGAGTTCGTAGGTGATGCAACCATTGCTATGCTGTCTGCCGTAACTGCAAGACGCCTGATGTGGCTAAGGGCATGGTCAGCAGACCTCGTATCAAAAATAATTTGGTCAAATATACCTTATGGTCTTGCCTCACTCTTTGAGAATAAGATGGAAAGCGCAATCACCAGAGCCAAGTCAGGCTTCTTGCCGTGGGATAAGAAGAAGAAACCCTTCCCTTTAGTAGGTTCAGAGATTTCAAACAGACCAGAACATCTAGGCCTTTCAATAGCCAATAGAGATCGAATAGATCTCCCTTTTGAAGATCAACCAAGAAACCTGGTTCTGCTGCAGGATATGCCCAGCAAAAACCTTTTTGACACCCAGTAGACCCAAATGGGGTCCACTATCAGGAAGGGTTTTTTCAAAAGCAAGACCTTCAAATGTATTCGTAAGGACTCAAATCCCACTGGACCAAAAGTAAAGAGACATAGATTTGCTGTTGCAACAGCACACAAAAACGGCGGTGCCCAGCGCACAGAGGGGTTCTGGTCTTTTCTCCAGAATCTTCCTGGTGCCCAAGAACACAGAGGAATTCAGAACAATAATCGATTTAAGAAGACTCAACAAGTGTATAAGACCAGGAAAATTCAGGATGGAGGCCCTCCCGATAATCATGCAAGCTCTTGGAGGAATGTATTAGATGATTACCGTGTGATAAGGACGTGTACTTGCACATTCCTGTACAAGCAAAATTTCAGTACTATCTAATATTTGCGGTGGGCGAGGAACATTATCAGTTCACAGTCCTGTCTTTCATGCTGTGTACATCGCAAGGATCTTCACGAAGTTCTTAGTAGCCCTGGTTGCGATTCAACAGACAAAAGGGCTAAGGTTGCTCCACTATCTGGATGATTTTGATAGCAGAAAGCAAGGAAAAGCTTGTATAGCAAAGACAAATACTGGTCCAAGACCATCAGAGGCTCGGTTGGTTAATAAACTGGGGAAGAGCCAGTTACATCCTATGCAAATCCTGATATACCTAGGTGCAAGGATAAACACCCTAGAAGCAACCATCTTCCAGATGGAAAGGTCTTAAACATAAAAACAAAAATAAGGGAAGTCTTGCCACGGAAAAAGATGTCAGCGAGAGGTTGACTTCAGCTCCTCGGCTTTTGGCCTCCTCGATTCCCATGGTCAAGTGGGCGCACTGGAACATGAGGAAATTTCAATGGGGATTCCTGAAGCAATGGGAAGGGAGGTCCATGCATCAGAAGATAATACTGGACCACCAGATAAAGTCATCTTAACCGTGGTGGTTAGAAGACCAGAACCTGAGGAACCCTATTTCATTTCTACCAGTACAATGGATTGTACTCACCTCGGATGCGAGTCAGTTCAGTTGGGGAGCGACTTTTCAGGGTCAGTCGACACTCAGAACAGTGTCCAACCTGCTAGAAATCAGAGCAGCAAGGAAAGTATTGCAAGCTCTGCAGTTTGCCCTGAAGAATTGTCTGATAATGTTGCACTTGGACAACACTTGTACAACAAGGACAATGCAATAGCAAACGGGCTCTTGAGATGAAGGATAGACGACAAAGAATGGTCCCTGAGCCAGTCTGTATTCCTTCATCTAACAAGGACTTGGGGTCAACCCAAAAAGGATCTCTTTTCTTCTCCCCAGAACAACAAGACTAAAGCCTTCTTCTCAAGGGTTCCATACCAGGAAGCTCGTGGCACAGACACCCTTGTTCAATGTTGGGATTTTCGTCTGGCTTACGCCTTCCCTCTGATCACGTTGATGGGAGAGTTCCTCCTGAAGCTGAGGCATTCAAGATCTTGCATTATAACAATCCTTCCCCATTGGCCCAAGCACCCTTGAGTCATAAAGGTCTGATATTTTTAGAGCTCTTCCCTCTACCCAAGAAACCTTCCACAAATAAGAAGGACTCGCAAGCCTGGAAAGCCTTTGTTTCCTTTTTACAACAGAGCAGAGCCGACAGCTCATCTTATGAAGTGAAGCAGATCCTAGATTTTATTCAGTCTGGCCTAGAGAAAGGTCTGGGTCTCAGGACTTTGAAAGCCCAGATATTGCCAATCGGGGTGAATGATGGAAAGAAATGGACCTTGGACCCACTGGTGATGCAGTTTATGAAGGCAGGCCTCAACATCCGCCCCCCCCCTAAGAGAGTGGTTATTCCGCAGTGGGATTTGTGGGATAGAATTCCTTTCGGGATCCCCCTTCTTTCCACTAGAAGAAAGCTCATTATGGCACCTAACTCTAAAAGCTGTCTTTTTAGTGGCCATCACTTCCGCCTCTAGTGTTTCAGAGTTAAAACCTTTGGAATCCAGGGAACCCTACTTAAGATTCTTAACAGAGAGAGTTAAGCTAGTCCCGTTAGGAGACTTCATCTTGAAGGTTTTATCTACATTTCACTTGAACAAGGAATTACATCTTTCTACTTTCCATGGCGGCATACGACTCACCCTGGGTATTCAGACTATATATTAGGAATGCAGAATAGGGGTGGGGCCAAGCTTCTGTAAGGTAAATCCTATTAGGGTTAAGGGTGGAGGCTGTTAACCCATAGTGTGCCGCCATGGAGTGCACTAGGAAAGGAAAATCTCCTAAAGATGAGTATGATTTTCCATTTTCACCTTCTCTTTAGTATCTCTTCTCTGTTTTCACCTTTCCATCCTCTCTCTCTTCCTCGACATTCTCTCTTTTCCACATTCCTCTAATTTCTCTCTCTCTCAAAATTCCCTTCATCTCTCTTTCTTTTTATTTTTTACCTTATCCTCTTTTTTTATCTTCCCTCCTTTTGTCTCTCTCTCTCTTTTCCGCATTACCAACTTCTCCTCACATTCCCTCTATCTTCCTCTTTTTACCTTCTCTTATCTTAAGTTATCTTTTCCTTTGATGTTTCCTTCTTTATCTCCTTTCCACATTTCATCATTCTTTCTCTCTGTTCTGCATACTCTCCATCTTTCTTTCTTTTTACCTTAGCACCTGGTTTTATATTTCCTCCTCTCTCTCTTTTTCACTTAACCTTCATCTCATCTTCAAATTTTCATCTGTTCTTTATTCTCTCACCCATTTCACATTTCTACCTTCTCTTTTCCTTCACATTCATGTCTTCTCTCTCTTTTCGACATTTTTCTCTACTCTCTCTTTCCTTCCTTTATTCTCCCGCTCTCCCTCTTTTTTTGCATTCCTCCCTTCTTTTTTCTTTCTTTTCTTTTTCCACATTTCCTCCTCTATCTCCCTCGCTTTTCCATCTTTTTTTTTTCAGTGCTAAGTCATTCACCCCAGGAGCCAGCAACATACAGCAGCATGTTTTGGGCCCTGCGCATAACCAATGCGCGATGGCTTTGGCTCTAGTTTAAAATAAGCCTCTGGTCCCAGATTGCAGCCTTGACCCCCTCCTAACTATATGCGCCATGCTTAATTTCTCTTTGTCTCTATTTTCGCTTGTTCCCTTCATCTCTCTATTTTCTAAATTCCATCTCTTTTTCACATTCTCTCTATCTTTCTTCCACTTTCACTCCATCATTCTTTTTTCCACGTTCTCTCCATTCATCATCTATGTGTGTGTGGGGGGGGGGGGGGCATTTTAAAAAACACAGAATGGCAGTTAACCTAAACCCTGTGGGTCGCTATCATTGAACCTCTAAGGGGGCCGGATAAATCTGATGTTGCCTCTGGCTTCCAGCTTCCCTGTGCTGATGGGAATCCAGACTTGTTGTCTAGACAGCTGATGAAAATGTTATTTACTGCACGCTCATCTCCGAATATAATCTGTTAATTGACTTTTAGCATGCTCCAGAAGCAACAAATAAATCAGACAATTAATTAAAGTAAAGAACAAGCGCAGCGGATAACAGAGTGTGATTGTAAAATATAAACACAAAAAAATGAAAGGTAACAGTCACAGTGTGGCCGATCTGCAGGCATCAGCACTGGGTGTACCCAGGCATCTGCCGGGCCCCTGCACCTTGGGAGGGCCCACTTCATTCACTCTAACCTGGGCAGCACCTATGCAGAATGCAGGGCCGTTTAAGCCAGGGGCAGATTGGCCATTAAGCGATCCTTTCTTTCTGTCAGTCCTTCTATTCCTTCTTTATTTCCATGTATTTTTTGTTTTTTCTTTCATCTGTTCTTTCTGCCATTCAGTTTCGTACTTTCTTCTTTCCTTCTATTTTTTCTGCCAGTCCTTCTATTCTTTGATTGTCTTTCATTTTATTCTTTCTTTGTTTCTGTCATTCATTCTATAGTTTAAGTTTTCATTTCTTATCTCCTATTCATTTTTTATATTACTTTTTTTCCATGACGTCTATCTATATTTTTGTCAGTCCTTTTCTCTCTTTCTTTTTCTTGTCATTCCTTCTATTCTTCAATTATTTATTTCTCCTTCTGTCTGTAATTCTTTCTATTCCTTCTATATTTGATCATTCCTTCTATTTTTTTTTCTTTCCATTCTTTGGCAGTATTCACCATACATGCAACTTTCTTACCATGTATGGAGTGTCATACCACACCGCAAGGGGCCCATTGAGCCTCTGTCGCCTGGGGCCCACAGAAACCTGGAGCCGGCTCTGCCGATTTGCCTTTAATTATAGCAGTTGACCTGGATTTTACCGGAGCCCTCTGTATACATGTAAGCCCCATCACACTAGCTCCAAAACTTTTCTTAGCCTTAAGCCATATTCCATAACACTATGACCACCTTGACCTCCATTGGGCAGTGTAAGCAAACAAAGACTGGCCAGTCTAGCAATTGCATGACTTCCTGACTGGGCACTCTAGTGATTTTTTTCTCCTCTGAAGTTCTTCCAAAAGGTCATCTGCATTCAGTTCATTGGAAAAAAAGTATCCTTCTCCAAATGAGGACATCTTCATCTTACTGGGGAACATATTCAGCTCTGTGGAGGACCCTTCACCTGAGAAACTATTCAATTTCCGTAGAGGACTGTTCCACCTCATTGGACAACCTATTCATCTCTATTGAAGACCTACCCATTTCATTGGTGAACCTAGACATCTCCGTAAAAGATCTCTTGACCTCATTGGAGAACCTATTAATCTATGTGGAAGACATTTCCACCGCACTGGGGAACCTAGTCGATTCAGTGGAGGACCTTTTCACTTCACTTAACCTATCCCTCTAAATGGAGCACTTCTCCACCTCACTGGAGAACCTTCATCTCTGCAGAGTACCTCTCTACCTAGTTGGATAACCTATTCATCTGCATTGAAGACCACTGAACTTCAATGGTGAGCCTAGTCATCTCTGTAGAGGACCTCTTGACCTCACTGAAGAACCTACTCATATCTGTAGAGTACCTCTGCACCTCATTGGAGAACCTCTCCTTGGAGGTCATTTCTACCTCATTGTAGAACCTATTCACCTACATGGAAGGAACTTTTCACTTCACCGAAGAGCCGGTTTCCTTCATCTCTACAAAGAACCCCTCTATCTAGTTAGAAAACCTAATAATCTCCTTAATAAAGAATAAAGTTCCTTTCCATGGAGGACCTCTTCACCTTATGTTGTTACCTTTCCATACCACCATATCCTCCTTGGGAACAATATAAAATAAGCCATTTCAAAGCATCTGAAAATCAGTTTTGTTAGTCTTTAGCAAGCTCTTCTGTGGTCACAGACAGCTATGGGAGCAAATTGGCTTACTGTGCTCACTCAGGCTGACAGCTCCAAGAGACAGAGTGGAAGTAGGACCACTTTTTTGCGTGGTCCTGGAGAATTCAAATTAAATACATAGCAAACTTTGTGATCCTGTTATGGCTTCTACCCTATGCTGGTGACAATAGAGGAGAGGCATATGAGACAGGCATCAGGTCAGCTGCTTGCTGGCTAATTATAGCCATTAGATTTAGAGTCCCTTAAAATAGCCAATCTGGGTTCTAACAATTTTTGAAAATGCTGCTACCTCTTCAAAAAACCTCCCCACTTCACCTAGATAATATCTGCCCCAGGGAACCATATACCTTGTCAACATAAGTTCGTATCCACATTATCGGAGAACCTATTGGAGAAATGGAGAACATATCCATCTCCATGGAGGACCCCTAAGCATCACGGGTGAACTTGTTCATTTGTGTGGAGGGTCTCTTTACCTCAATGGAGAACCTATTCACCTCCGTGCAGGTGAATCTCACTGGAAAACCTATTCACCTCCATGCAGGAGAATATCACTGGAGAACCTATTCACCTCTGTGCTGGAGAACCTCACTGGAGATCCTATTCACCTCCGTGCAGGACAACCTCACTGGAGAACCTATTCACCTCCGTGCAGGAGAATATCACTGGAGAACCTATTCACCTCTGTGCTGGAGAAACTCACTGGAGATTCTATTCACCTCCGTGCAGGAGAATATCACTGGAGAACCTATTCACCTCTGTGCTGGAGAAACTCACTGGAGATTCTATTCACCTCCATGTAGGAGAACCTCAATAGAGAAACGTGCAGGAGAATATCACAGGAGAACATATACACCTTCGTGCAGGAGAACCTCGCTGGAGAACCAATTCACCTCCGAGCAGGAGAACCTATTCATCTCTGTGCAGGAGAACCTCACTAGAGATCCTATTCACCTCCGTGCAGGAGAACCTCACTGGAGAACCTAGTGTTTTCATTAGAGGACCTCTCAACCTCAATAGAGAACCTAATTATTTCTGTTGAGGAAAAATGGGGGACATCTCCCCCTCATGTTGTGAGTTCTTCATATGCAAATACCTGATCTTGACTCTTATTTAATATCTCTTCAGCTTCAGAAAGTGCCTGCACTGCATCTGGAGAACAGATCCACTTAAAATGGACCAAAACCCATGATTTTGACTATCCCAGGTTTTGGTCCTTGCCCCCGGGACACCTGATTTGGGATGATGCACTGTGTGAAATCCCCCAGATCGCCCAGTAAAACTCACCTTTCCCCGATCCTAGTGCACAGGTGCGAGCTGCGTGCCAACAGGCGCATCCCCACTACCCTCTAACAGGGTGCGAACCCGTGCCGGCCACTCACAAATGCCTTATGCAGGCGAGCGTCTGGCTAAAGTTACAGCTGAAGGCAGCCATGGCTTGTGCATGCACCGTTGGATCGGGGAGAAGGTGAGTTTTACAGGGGACTTGGGGGGTTCACACAGCGAGGCATCCCAAATCTGGATGCCCCAAGGGGAAGGGAACCAAGTGGTACTGGAGTCTTATAGACATTCAACATTCAACCATAAGGGAGATATAAATGTTGGGTGAATGGCTGCACTGGGAACATGGAAACCATATTATAGTTTATAGCTTCTCTTCTCTTTGCGCTGATCTTTTTCTTTTTTGCTGTCTGAAAATAAATATTCTGGCAGGTGCTTTCTTTCTAATTATAGCTGATGGTTTTCTTTGCTTCACTCCAGTAAACCCGAAAAGTGGATAAATGAGAAAAATCTTCTCTCTCTGCCTACCTGAGCCTTTCCCATTCACATCTGTACAGGAGGATGCTCAGACGCTGCTGAGCACCTTCACAAGAAAATCAGAGATGACAAGCTCAGAGGATCCTTTTTTATTATGAAGTTTATGAGCTGGAAGTTCTCATCAGCTAAAGCTGTAATGCGCTGCAGACAATCAGCACAGCGTAAAGGATAGGAATGCAAATATGATGAAACCCTTTCGCTGCCAGAGGTTTGTGCCGATTTCAAGTCTCTCGTAACCCTGCTGATGTGTTTTACCTGTATCTATGGCTGATATCAGAAACCTCCATGCCCTGTACTATATAGGTACATGTGCCATTGGCTCCCTGCTTTTATTTTTTTACATCTGATGTAATGCAACTATGCTCTATAATAAACCTTCTTGCTCTATGCTGGGATCCCTGTTGCTTACTTAAAGTGGACCAAAACCCAGGATTTTGACTATCCTGGGTTTTGGTCCTTCCCCCGAGGGCACCCTGATGGGGGGGGGGGCATTGTGTGAAACCCCCCAGATGGCTTGAACCCAGCTCACCTCTTCCCGGTCCCACGGCATGTCTAAGAACAGCGGCTCTGATGGCAGCATCCTCCACCTCCCTCCATCAAGGAGCGTGCCCGCGCCAGGCATTTGTTGTTCTTAGGCGCGCCGTGGGACCAGGAAGAGGTGAGCTGGGTTCGGAGCGATCTGGGGAGTTTTACACAGTGGGGCACCCCCGATCGGGGTGCCCCTGGGGAAAGGACCAAAACCCAGGATAGTCAAAACAATTGACTATCCTGGGTTTTGGCCCGCTTTAAAGGAGGACTATCCTGAAAAAATGGCCCAATGATAAAAATCCATATAAATATGCGAAATAGCTGGAGGAGAAGTCAATTATTTACCCAGCATCAAGAAATATCCAGCCAGGCTTGTTTTTTTTCTTATAATGGAAGGAAAATTACATCAGAGGGGACAGGTTCTGTCTTCCCTGATACACTCAAACCTGCAGTCACCTCTGGATTTTATTCCTACCAAGAGAGGAAAACCACAAGCTTGGCAGTTTTATTCAGTTCAGGTGTATAAGTGACCCCTCCTCTCATTAATCGACGTGTTTATATGGATTTTTAATATCACACAGTTTTGCGATACACCTCCTTTAAGATCCATCTTAGCTGTACAGGCATCATTCCCATATGGGGGACCCAAACAACATAAAAGCCTTATCTATGGTCCTCTTGCATATTGCTGGGCTGGATCTTCAAGATTGCTAAGTAGGTAGCTGCTGTGGTTCATTGCATATACTATTCTATTCATCTCTGTTGAGGACCTCATCACTTCATAAAATAACCTATTTACCTCCATGGTGGATCTATCCACCCCACTGGAGAATCTATTCACCCGCATGAAGGACCTCTCTATATAATTGAGGAACATATTCATCCCCATGAAGGACCTCCCCAAATAATTGTAAAGCATAGAGTATTCATGTCTGTATAGGACCTTTGCACTTCTTTGAAGAACCTATTAATGGACTTCTTTGAAAATCTATTCATCTCCACTGAGTACGTATCCACATCATTAGAGAACCTACTCATTTCCTTGAAGGACCTCTCCACCTCATTGTAGAACCTATTTGCCTCTGTGAAAGACCTTTTCACTCCAGTGAAGTACTTATTCATCTTAGTGGAGGACTTCTCCTTCTCATTGGAGAACCTAATAACCAATGTAGAGGACCTAACCATCAGGGAAGTGAAGTCGGTAAGCCAAAGACCTGAATCTGACTACAGACAAATGTATGTTCCTATTTTATCATGCTCTGACTCCAGCCAAAACTAGCTCCAGCTCTGAATCCAACACTCTGCTCATCACCTCAATAAAGAACCTATTAATCTCCATGAGGGACATCTGCACCTTACTGGAGAACATATACTAATCTGTGATCTTCTGCCAAATGTCTCTCGGGGTGGGATTTTTAATACATTCCTGTTCAGGAGATCCATGTCCTGGCCACCCTGCGCACCCCCTTATGCCTCAGACAGGGAGAGAGTCTGCAGTTCTTGGCCTGACCTTTCTGCACGCTGTTAATAGAGCTATGTGCTCTGTTCACTGTAACTTACAAGAGCAGCAAGAGCACATCTGTGGCTGGACTCCGGCAGCCAACATGGGGAGGTATGTGGCTACCGGAGATAAATCTCCCAACTTTGGATGCCCCAGGGGGAGGGAATTGATTGCCGATCGCCGTGGGTTTTGGTCCACTTTAAAGCAGACCTATGCACCCCCGTTTTGTATATTACAATAAAATAAATACTCACCTGATCGTCCAGATTCCCCAAAATGTGTTTATCATTGCTTGAAATATGGGCTTCAGACTGTGTCCCAAAGAACATCCTTGGACAAGGTGACTGCAGCAATGCCGGGTTGCAAGAAAAGATTAGGTGACAAGGGCGTCTTACTACACACGGTGTAGTTCTGCTTTAAAAATGTTGGTGCAAGGTGAAATAAAAATTTAGGATGTCTGTAAAAAACAATCTTTGAATTGATATGTAACTAAAAAATTCTTAATGGCCTCATCCGTTTCTTCAACACCTTTACTATGTAAATGTCGTTCCCATTGGATCTCATTTGGCTTTGACCTTGTGTGCATACCTTGGATTCCACGGTGAAATGTCTATGAATACCTGAAGACAAAAAAGCCTGCACCAGTGCTTTACCTGGCGTTGGTACACTTATCGTGGTGCTCTGCTGCCATCTACTGGATATTTGTGGTGCATAGGTGAGCTAATGGAATAGATTCCCCAAGAATGGTGCAAGTAATAAAAAACGGACCAATATTTAAGTAGATGCCAGGGACAATTATCCAGGTTTTAATTTTATATCCTAAGCAGGATTCTAACCTAGGAATTTGATTTGTTGCTTGAGGAAACAATACCAGTTATGCTAAAAAAAAAACCCTAGCACTTATCCTCTGTATTATTATTTTTTTTATTTACGTATAGCAAGAAACGTTAACCTTTTAAATTGAAAAAAGTGCAAAGTTTGGAGCCCCGCTACCGCTTCTACCCTGCACTGCAGGAAATGGAGGAGAGGTACATGGGACAGGCATCAGGTGAGCGGCTTGCTGGTAAATTATTGACAGTGGGTTTAGAGTCCCTTTAAAGGCACTGTCCAGGCTAAAAGAAAAAAACATAATACTCACATGTTCTGCTACATCGAGGCCTGTGCATACGCCCCCAGAAATGTTTTGTAACTTTCCACCTCACCCTCCATGAGGAAGTGATGAGAGACCATGGTACGCGTGGGAGTTGCCTCAGGATCTTCTCTGGGGAACACCATTCGGATCCATATATTGGTGATGTACACATTTTGCACTTGTACTTCCCCCCCCCCCCCCCCCCCTGTGTGGTCACCGAGGGTCTTACCCCGATAGGTTTTTGTGAGTTCATTGCACTAGCACTTTACTTCATTGCTTTTTAGAATTAAAATATTAATATACACTTTATTTTGAGAAAGTTTATTGTACTAGGGTCGATTCATGGTTGGCACGCAAAAACACTTAGACAGAGCGCAAACAGTTCCGTATGCACCTAGACGTATGATTCATGGCTGCATGCGCATGTGCGAATCACACCAAATGGCAAGCGTAAATAAGAAGCGCAGTTTGTGCCTTCCACATGGTAAATCTGCTGTTTTGAAGAGCAAATGGCCCTGCCCCATGCGCATACAGTGGACCAAAACCCAGGATTTTGACTATCCTGGGTTTTGGTCCTTCCCCTTTTTTATTGTTTTTGCTAAATTTTGGGGCCCAATATCCACATTTTTGTTATTTGGACCTGTGTTTTTTTTATTTTTTATTAATTTTTTTGTAGGAACCCAAACCAAAAAAAAAAAGGGTTCAAGCCCTAAAAAGAACTTGCGGCTGACACTTTCGTTGTTCATAAACATGTAGGACACTGCCGACGTGCTTTTGGAATGAAATAATACAATTATGTGATTACTCACCTGTAGAATTGTTTTTACTGTGTACAGCACGGCTTGCTTCATTTCAATTCTTTACATGTGGGTAACCAGCCATAGGTGGCGCAATCGACTGCAGGAAGACTTGTCGCCCCTCCCGGCCCATAAAAGGGCCAGAATTACCCAGAAGACCCCAGTGTTTGAAACCAATAATGCAAGAAGTCGGGAGGCAAGGACCATGTTAGTAAAACACAGCCCACTAAAAGGAAACTCTCTCCACAAAAATCACCATAACAAGGCAAAAGAGAACAACAATAACAAGGGTGGGATGAAGCAAGCCGTGCTGTACACCGTAAAAACAGTTCTACAGGTGAGTAATCACAGAATTGCATTTTTCCAGGTGTACAGCACGGCTTGCTTCATTTCAATTCTTTACATGTGGGACATCCAACAGCAGTGTCCAAAAAAGAAGGGTGGGATCCCCAGAGAGCAATGGCAGGCAGTTCAAGCCACTACCGCCTGAAGCACCATGTGGCCAAAAACAGGGTCAGCTGAGGCCTTAACATTAACTTTGTAAAACTTGGAAAAAGTATGAACCGAAGACCAAGTAGCGGCCTTACAAACCTGTTCAACTGAAGCCTGGTGCTGGAAGGCCCAAGAGGCACCAATAGCCCTAGTGGAGTGAGCTGTAACATGAAAAAGGGGGTTCCTTCCCCTTAGCAGAGTATGCTTGCACCACCGCCTGTCTAATCCACCTACTGATTTGGCTGGAGGCAAGCCCTTCCTAGGTCCGGAAGAAAGGACAAAAAGAGAATCAGACTTCCGAAATGACTCAGTGGCGACCAATTAATACTTGAGTGCCCTGACCACATCCAGAGAATGAAGGTTCCGTTCCTTGGAATTAGTAGTGGCAGATGAAAGGCAGAAACAACCTTGGGCAAGAATTCCGGCCTAAGACGGAACACCACCTTATCCTGATGCCACTCAAAATAAGGAGGTTTCATGGAAAGCGCCGCCAGCTCAGAGACGAGACGCGCTGAAGTGATAGAAACCAAAAAGGCCACCTTAATAGTCAGAATAGAAAGCAGCATCGCACAGGGGCTCGAAGGGGGGACCCTGAGGAGCAGAAAGCACCAAGTTCAAATCCCACACCGGTAGCAGAGGCTCACGCGGTGGACATACATGAGTGACTCCCTGGAAAAAGGTTTTGACAAGCCTATGATTAGCAAAAGATCTTTGGAAAAAAATTGCCAAGGCAGAAACTTGTCCCTTGAGGGTACTCAGTTGTAGACCCGAGTCTAGACCGTGTTGAAGAAACTCCAGAATCCTGGAAAGGGAGAAGGTGCAGCAAGGGAAGGCCTTAGACTCACACCAGGCAATGTAAGTGTGCCAGACCCTGTAATAAATCATAGAAGAGGATTTTTTTCCCGAGCCTGAATCATAGTACTGACGACCGAAGCCGGCAAACCCTTATTCATCAGGATGGAGGTTTCAGCAGCCAAGCCGCCAAAGCCAGCGTTTGTAAATTGGGGTGGTGCAGCTGTCCCTGAGTGAGGAGCTCTGGAACGTCGGGCAGGACGTACTGATCCACCACCATCTGGACGATGTCTGCAAACCATACCCTCCTCGGGGCGCCACTAGGATGGTCGGTACCCCTTCCTGGGCTATCTTGCACAGCACACGACCCAACAGAGGGAAGGGAGGAAAGACATAAAGTCGAAACTCCTTCCAAGGAAAGGCCAGCGCGTCCGTGGTGAAGGCCAGAGGATCTCTTGACAGGGATACGAATCTCGGAAGCTTGTGATTGTGACAGGACGCAAACAGGTCCACGTCCGGCTGACCCCAGCGGCAACACAGGGCATGAAAGATCTTGTAATCTAGAGACCATTCCCCTAGGCGCGACGTCCCTCTGGCCCCCTTAATGGCCATGGAAACAATGTCCGCAGCACAGACAGGGCACAGACCGGTTCCCACAGAAGTGAAGGCGTGACAGGCTAGCTGATCCATGCGTCTGTCAACATGCTCACACAAGGAGGAAGTCTCAGAAGACGGCATAACGAAGGTATTGGAGAGCCCCAGAACAGGAGCATCCACTTCCGGAGGAATGGACCATAGGCGAACCAAATCCTCCGAAAAGGGATACCGTCTGTCCAGACCCCTAGGCACCGACGGCAACCTATTAGGCTTCTCCCATTCCTTAAAAATCATCTTAGAGAAGTGGCCTTGTTCAGGAAAGACAAGGCGCCGTCTCTCCGGCCGAAAAAGGTCTCCTGTTTCTTCTTGGCTGCCTTAGGAGGAACAATGTGCAGAGTATCAAGTACCTCCGACAACAGCTGCTCAGTATCATCCTGGGGCCACTCGTCCTCGTCAGATGAAGACCCGTGGCGACTGTCAAGGTCCCCCCGACTACCCCCGGAGGAGTCGGACCCCTGGAGCAACTCACCCTCCTCAGCGGAATCTCAGCCACCGAAGGCCTCATAATCCTCATCGTCATCGACAAAAATGGCACGAGCCGGCTCCAAATGCCAATTCTTAATTTTGGCCTTGCCAGTGGCCGAACACGCCAACTGACGCTCAATGCTAGCAAGTCTGAGCTCAAAATTACTACGCGAGTCCCTGCTGGCCTCCCCCTCACTAGGGGTCAGAAGCAGGCGCGGGGGAGTTGGCGAGGCCGGAGGAGCAATGGGACTGGGGCCGGCAACACTCGCCCCATCCTGATCCGCAATAGCACTCTGGGCGCAGGGCACACAAACCACGTGGCGACCACTCAGCGGGCATGTACCACACACAAGACAAAGCTTAGCAAGTCCCGGGGGGTTCCCAAGCCTGCTACTCCCAGAAGCCTCCATTATGGTGATTATGATAAGAAAGACGGGTCTCAAGGCACTAAGATGGCCCAGAACCATACAGAAAAAAAAACAATTTGACTCTCAGCACCCTAACCCACAGGGCAGGAAAGGGTGGAGGGGGGGCGGGGGGTGTATGGACTGGGAGGAACCACAATAATCTCAAGATGGGACTCTGAAAGACACAAAAGGGAGCAGATAAGCGTCCCACAGCGCATGCACAGCCAATATAAAACACAATAATAAAGGTACCAACAAGAAAAGACCGGACTCACGGACCAAAAGGGAGCCAGTTGAAGAGCCTGGTAAAAACGAGAACTTTACCTCAGGAAACTCTGTTAGGAGAGTGGCGCCGGCCTGCCCAAGCAGCACCTCAAGGGGCGGGAGCCAGTTGAAGAGCCTGGGAAGAGCCTGTGCAGCCTGTCAGCAGAACAAGGAGCGACGGCGTGAGGTAAAAACGGGAACTTTACCTCAGGAAACTCTGTGAGGAGAGTGGCGCCGGTCTGCCCAAGCAGCACCTCATGGCCCCCCCCCCCCCCCCCCCCGACGCCATAGCGGAGGCAAGAGGAGCAGGAGCGGGGAAGGTAAGCATATTGTGAGGTAAAAAACTTGAGAAAAACACACACAGCATAAAATGCACAAGAATAAAGCAAGTGGGACACATAATGAAAAGGGAAAAAAAAGGGTGGTTCCTCCCCTCCCCCCGCCTATAGGCTCACCATAGCCTATGGCCTGCTTACTCTTAGGAAGAGTCTGCAGCCCAGAGTGTAGCTCTGCCGACCACCTGACCCTTGGCATTCCCCTACATGCACCTGATCCGCAGCCATGGCTGGGAGGCAAGAAGGGTCCCGGAAGCAGGTGGGAATAGGGCTTGCAGCGGCCGACGGGCTAGTAATGCCCCGCTTATCTGCGAAGTCCATGGAGAGAGAGAAAGAGATAATCTTCGCAGTTAGACTGCATGAGAAGAATAGGGTCTTTTGGGTAATTCTGGCCCTTTTATGGGCCGGGAAGGCCACAAGTCTTCCTGCAGTCGATTGCGCCACCTGTGGCAGATTACCCACATGTAAAGGATAAGAAATGAAGCAAGCCGTGCTGTACACCTGGAAAAAGCCTATTACTCATCAGAATCTGCAGTTTCCACCTATTTGCTGGAGGAAATTCACTCTTCAAATTGCCACATTTGCGCATGCTTTGCTGCCCTTTAAACATACCATAAACCAGGAGGCGGAGACAGTGCGCAAAAAAGGACGCTAGTGCAAATTGACGCCGAAATGAAAGCGCATCCCATCTTGATGACAATGAATCCGGAGGATGCACGATCGCAACTTGACGCTCCAAATAGCATGCACAAACTCACTGGCGCACTGATCATGAATCGACCCTAAGGTGTTTGTGTATATGTTTTTAAACTGTTTGTGTATATGTTTTTTAACTGCCTGTAGTGTGTAGTACTCTGTAGTGTGTAGAATTGTGGATCTTTTTCAATAATGTAGTTCTGATTTTAGTTAAAGTGGAACAAAACCCAGGGGGCGGCAGCCCCAGGAATCAAAAAGAATATCCCCCTTCCCCCAGGGCATCCCTGTGTGAAACCCTCCAGATTGGGCAGGCTCTGGTTTAATCAGAACCATTTACCATGCCTATGTAATTCGGCAAACGGATCTGATTGTTTACAATAGGGAGCGAGAGCAACCAAACCCCAAGCATCCTCGGCCTGGTTGCGCACTCCCAGCCATTCAGACAGGCTGGGGCGGGAGCACACGCTACTGGGGATGTCAGCTTTTGCTCCCCATTCAAGTCAATAAGAGCCCTTTGCCAAATTATATAAACACGGCAAAGGGCTCTGATTGGACAAGAGCCTGTACATGCACCATTGGACAGAGGTGGTGTTGTTAATAGTACACATATGATTGAAGGGTATGTGGCCCAGCAGGGCTGGGGTTTTATTTGATGATTTTTTTTTTTTTTTAGAGTGTTGGGGTTGTTGTTATTTTATACCTATTATTAAAGAGTAAGGGGCACAGCAGGGTTGGGGTTATTTTTTTAAATCTATTTTTGTTGTTTTTTTCCAGAGTTGGGGGGCATTGTTAATATTAAACACAGGCACAGAAGAGTTGGGATTATTTTCTATGGTTTATTATTGTTTTTTTTTCTCAGGGTTGGGGTGTTGGTAATATTATATGTATGGTTAAAGGGTAAGGGGCACAACAGAGTTGAGGTTATATTATAAGGTTATTATTATGGTAATAAAGTTATTGTTGTTATTACTGTGATTATATGATTACTATGATTACAGTTAGGGCTTACGCTTGACCTTTCCCCTGTCCATGAAGGTTGTCAGCTCAGTGGGTTTAGCAATAGAGCAGGAGCCCCCAAGAGCTGATAGGGCTTAATTAGCACTGGCCCTTATTTCATAGAGAAAATGTTGGCGTATTTATATTGGTATAACTATTGGGCACACTGAACACTCTTACTTGTCTTCATATCTGGAGGAGTTGTGATGAAACTGGATGTCGGTGCTTTGATTGTTGTATCTGCCGCACTTGTCGTCGGTGTCGTACGCCTCCACTTTATCGGACCAGTCCATCTCCAGCTTCTCCTTAGCGTCTCTGTTCATCCTGCAGAGACAGCCGTCAATGTCAGGGATCCAGATTAGATCTCACAGGCAACACTGATTGTCACACAGCTCGGAGCACTTTACAGATTTACAGATGAAAGCAGAGACTTCAAGGTTTACAGAATTAAAAAAAGTTCCTTGAACGTGACTCTGTCGCACCATAAAAAGGCTCCATTTTCTTTTAGCATGGCTGACTAATGCCCTGTATAGACAGAAATCTGCTGCTATGGCCGCTGCTAGGGGGAACTCACTCACACTTACACATACCCAGCAGCAGTGTTCTGTGTGTTCAAAAGAAACAAAGGAGGGGTGGCTGCCGCTCAGACCATTTTATAACTAACCTGGGAGGTGCACGTTAGCAGGGCAATTAGGATACAAAAGTCTTAAAGGAGCCACAGCACTCAACGCTGTTAGCTTGTAGACCAACCTAAAATCTGTCTCTAAATCTGGTTAAAAACAGAGGACTCGGTCACACACATCTGCAGAAGTATGCTTAAGCTGCACCACCAAGCGCCAAGGTGCCTCTGTGGGGTGCAGTCCTAACTCTAATCAGGTAAGTCCTCTGTTTTTAACCAGATTTAAAGACAGATTTTAGGTTGGTATACAAGCTAATAGGGATGAGTGCTGTGGCTCCTTTAAGACTTTTGTATTCAGTATGTTCATGACTTAATTCTCTTTTCGTGTAGACCTTGGTATACAGACTTGGTGTACGGTTGCCAATAGAAACAGATTGCAGGTAGAAAAAACATACATTTGCTAACTTAAGAAAAAAAAAATACTAGATAAGCTCAGCAGATTGGGGGCATCCTTTTAGCACTAGAAAATATACACTTTCAAAAATGCCACTGAAGCTGGGCTTTCGTAGAAGAGTTATCGCCCGCCCTGCCCCCAGCCTTGCAGAGCAATAATGTGCAGTGGGACTTCATTATTTGGGAGTCCAGGGATTGTTGACTGGAATACTTCTTTAAGCTGAGCTAAAGTCTTTTGGTCACTTGTGGAGGCTTGTATGTTAACTGGCCCTGCAATTCTCCATCATGGTGCCCAGTCTATATATTCATTAGGTTCTTTTTCAGCATTACCTATTCATGTGAAAAGTGAGGCTTGGTCAGCATTCTCCTGCTCTCATTAGTGTGCCGCCATTTCTATTGCCGTTTTCCCCTTACTTGTCTTTTTTGATTGTCAGCCTCTGTTCCCAGAGCCGCCCTCCTGTGTGACCTGAGCAGGATGCTGAGATCAGACGAGGTGTCTTGCAGCCCCTTTACGTGTCGCTGCTTTCTAGATCTGAGGAGTCAAGCTGTCACTCATCCGCTTGCAAGTCTCTGGTAACCTCACCTGCCTCCTCCTGATGATCCCCCTGCATATCAGATATTGTTCACACATCACAGCTCATCCTCCTGACAGCTCTCTGACATCCACCAGGGACTCCATACTTCCCAAACAAGATAAAGATGTGGCTACAGCTGGTGTCACACGGAAGAATCTCCCCATGACTTCCGAGTCCACCTGTCCCCAAGTCTGGCTCTGCATATAAACCACATACATGAACCAGCTATTGCACTTAACAATTTCAGTTTTCTCGAGTAGGAACTCATCAGCCTAGACATTTTGTGGAGATGCTCCAACCTCTTTAGAAGAATATCAGAGCAATAGAGGTCTAACTGATGTTGCATACACAAAAGCCGGTAACTTTAATCCTGACAGCTCCCTTCAGACACTATTCCAATATGGTACCAGGCAAGAAAACAACAATCTCTTGGCTGTGTTGTAATAACGTTTTTTTTTTTAAAGAAGAGCAAAGCACTAATTTCTAACTCCCCTTCCCCTTCTTGTACACAGCCCTTTGAAGGAATACAGTAGTGAAGGAATGAAATGAAGACACTGTGTCTGTTGTAGTTATGATAGGACATGCTCCACTTGGTGTCTGAAACACTGTATATCAGCCTATCCCAATTTGCCACATATTGAATTTCAACACAGTTGTAGGTATCTCAACTAGTTTGACATAACCAATTATTTTCAGCCATGAGAAAGAGTAAAGGTGGCTACATCTGTAGGCGGCTGATCCAAAGGTCTAGTAGAAGAGGTTCAAAGCACTCCTTCCTAACCCCCCACAAGTTTTCCCCCAACTCCGATTTAACTGATCCAAATGGCTGATTAAAGAGGGTTTTCAGTCTTTTATACTCTGTCCGAGTCCCACTCCTTGGGGCATTCCGAATGGCACCAGGCCTTTCTGAATACGCCCACAACTAGAAACTGAGCCGGAATGCATCTGGCAGCATGTTTCATTCGGCTGCTTAGCCACTCAGCCTGCTTAGCCACTAACAGAGCAGAATGAAGCTAAGAAAAACCGAGAGCGCTTATTGGCTGAGCGGCCCGCACTCAATTCAGCGGCACCTGCATTATGGGAACGCCAAGGTGAGTTTCCTGGGCTAACCATGGGGGATGTACACAGCGAGGCACCCGGGAAAGTGAAATTCCTGGGTGTTGCATCTCTTTAAAAAGTGCTAAATCCTAACAGCTGGTTAAAGATGTGTATATACTTATTTATTTACACCAGACAGTTTTACCTTGATGCTGACCGCAACCTTCCCTTGCGTCTCTGGGCCATGGAGGGTTCTAGGGACACTAAACTAACCACACCTCCCCCTTGTTAGTGAGCTCTGCCTTACAGAGATAACTTTTTTTTGACGGAGCTTCATCCAGAGGCAACAGGAAACTTACCTCATAGTAAAGTAAGTACCCCGCAAGCTACCAGTGGGCCTTGCTTTGGAGAGACACTCACCTTTTCCAGATGGAGCTCCATCCTATAGAGACCAGACTTACCCCAACAACCCCTCATGCAATCAGTGAGCCATGAATTACAGATATTTTTGCTTGCAGAGCCTCATCTGATCAGGGACAGGAAACTGTAGCTAACATGTGCCACAGCTGCTCCCCCCTCAATATAGGGTGTAGAAGACTGTAGTACGCAGCTGTTACCTGGCCCCCATCATAGAAGAAGCCACAACACAAACCGCAATGACAAATGTCTCTTAATGCATGTAATTCTATATTCTGCCCCCCCCCCTTGCTATTACATGTTATCTATGTCTTTCCCCCACCCCCTATACCTTATCTGCTGGACGGTTTGCTCCAGGGTCCGCTTCAAAAGCTCTTGAACATTTCTTATCAGTTCCAATTCCTGAGAAAAAGAAGAAGAGTGGCGTGCATATCAATGGCACAGTGACGGGTATAGCAATGGCATGCTAATGGGTCCAACCAATGCTGATAACCAAGAGGGGTCATTAATTTTAGATAGAATTAGGCAGGGTAATAACTGCTGTTATTTGTGCTATGTGTGACCCTCCTGTGGGGATTTAGCTTCACTTTCTATCGAGATGTTTATCTAACAAAAAAGCCATGAATACTACAGAGTAGGAAGATGGCATACACACAGGAAACTTGTGATGACGTGAGTCTGAACTAAAACACAGTGCAATGCCGGTAACATTTTAGACCTTTACAAACCGTGATGAGTGTGCATTGCTTTGTTTCCTCACAACCCAATGCAATGTTGTGCTGACATGTGAAAGTGGTGATTTCTTTGCCCTTTTGTTTTAAGTGGTCAAGTATGAGAGGGATTCTAATTTGCTCCATCTAATGTACCTTGATTATAGCTCCTTTTCAGGAGCTTATGATTCCTAGTATGCTTCTTTCCTCAGCCCCTGTAGCTTAAAGTGGACCATCACCCTCGGGTGATCGGCCTGGGAATCTATAAGATTCCCGGGCCAATCACCTCCCTCCCCGCCGGACATCCGAGATCGGAATGTCCCGCGGGGTGAAACCCCCCCAAAACCCCCAAACCTTAGTTTCGGCGGCGGCCGGCCACCGCCGCCTCCCTCGCGCCCCTCTAGGCGTGCGCGCCCCCGCGCCGGCCGTCTGTGAATGGCCGGCGCGGGCGCGCGCGCGTCAAGAGGGACGCGCGGGAGGCGGCGGTGGAGGAGCCACGGACAAGCGGCTGTCAAATCCCTTGTCCGTCGGCGCTGGGAGCGGGGAGAGGTGAGTTTTTAGGGTGATCGGGGGGGTTTCACACAGCGGGGCACCCCGATCGGGGGTGCCCCACCGAAGTGGACCAAGACCCAGGATAGTCAAAATCCTGGGTGTTGGTCCACTTTAAAGAGGAACATTGGGGGAGGTTAAAACCTCCAAACCTTACTGATCCGCTGCCCCAGGGGCGTAGCAGGTGGGGCAGATTCCCCAGGTGCAGTAGGTCAGGGGGGCACCAAAGGGGGCCTGAGCACAGGTGAGGGGCGCCATTTCGAATCTTTGCCCCAGGTGCCAGAAAACCTAGCTACTCCTCTGCGCTGTCTCATCCCTCCTTTTTTACCCAGGGGATCCATCTTTTGGGTCCCTCGGATTCCAGCGACCTTCCGACGGGCGGCACAATCTTGCATCCCATAAGGCACTGTGCACAGCCCCCGATCTCGTGCCTGCGCAGTGCCCATGGCTGGGATGCGATGGAGCTGGCCGAAATCCCGCAAGATTTTGTTGACCGGCGCAGGACTTTGAAGAGGCCGGATAAGCCATACTGTAATTTGCAGACGTACAGTCGGATGTTGCCGCAGCAAGCAGCGGCGACATCTAAAAGGTAAGTAGGGGGCGATGGGAGCAGGGGGGAATCGGCCCCTTTTTATTTTATGTCTGAAGTTAGTCCTCTTTAATACATATGCCCCTTCTTCATGATCCTCCTTTATCCCCTGCACTTGAATACGCCCCTCCTCTTCTCCCCTATCTTATTGTGCCCCTTGTGTCCTCTCCTGTACCTTAAAGTGATACTGCAGGCAAAGGTAATTGTTGGCGCTGTCCTAAACTGTTTTCCGTTTTTAAATGGAAGCAGAAATGGCTGATATATCGGGGTTTACAGGTTCAGCCAATGGCATTCTCTTTTTCATCCCCTAAGAAGAGTGAGACTGGATTGCTGGCCAACCCTCCCTCCTCCTGCTCCTCCCTCTGTCGCCTCCTGTCGCTACCCCCGCCTCCTCCTCCAGATTCACATTGCACAGCCAGGGTGTCTTATGCAAGTTCTGGAAATCTTAATGACCCCGCCTATTATGCTGTAGCACTTTAAAATGTCCCTTCTTCATCCCCTGTACCTTAATATGTCCCTTCTTTATCTCCAGTACCTTAATATGCCTATTCTTTCATCTCCTGTATGTTTATATGCCCTTCTTCATCTTCTGTGCTTTAATATACCCGTTCTTCATCTCCTTTACCTTAATATGCTCCTTCTTTATCCCCTGTACCTTAATATGCCCCTTCTTCATCCCCTGTACCTTAATATGCCCCTTCTTCCTCCCCTGTACCTTAATATGCCCCTTCTTCATCCCCTGTACCTTAATATGCCCCTTCTTCCTCCCATGTACCTTAAAGCGGACCTTCAGCATCATTTAATGACAAGCCCAAACGCTTAAAAAACTATTCCCCAGCAACTAAATTTTAAATATTTTAGGTTTTTAGTCACTTACTTATTATTCTTTCCCACACTAGGCTGCAACTTTGTTCAGGCGGGGATATAGATGTGTTTTGCACAGACAAAGCAGAGCTGGGGTCAGAAAAAGGACAGCAATCCCAGAATGCAGAGCGGCACAGTCTGAAGAAACTTCCTGTTTGCAGGCAGCCTGAGACTCCATGGGCCACCATCTTGGAGGCTCATAACATGCAGTAGATGCAGGTAGGATGATTTTTAATGTGAGCAATTTGTATGTACAGCATGGGAGAAACATATAAGATAGACTCTTATTTAGAGTGAAGGTCCGCTTTAATATACCCCTTCTTTATCTCCTGTACCTTAATATGTCCCTTCTTTATCTTCTGTACCATAATATGCCCCTTCTTTATCTCCTGTACCCTAATATGCCCCTTCTTTATCTCCTGTACCATAATATGCCCATTCTTGTATCCCCTGTATGTTAATACGCCCCTTCTTCATCTTCTGTGCTTTAATATGTCCCTTCTTCATCCCCTGTACCTTAATATGCCCCTTCTTCGTTTCCTGTAGCTTAATATGACCTTTCTTTATCTTCGGTGCTTTAATATACCCGTTCTTTATCTCCTGTACGTTAATATGCCCCTTCTTTATCCCCTGTACCTTAATATGTCCCTTCTTTTTCTCCTGTACCATAATATGCCTATTCTTTCATCTCCTGTATGATAATATACCCTTCTTCATCTTCTGTGCTTTAATATACTCATTCTTTATCTCCTGTACCTTAATATGCCCCTTCTTCATTTCCTGTACATTAATATGCCCCTTCTTCATTTCCTGTACATTAATATGCCCCTTCTTCATCTTCTGTGCCTTAATATACCCGTTCTTCATCTCGTGTACCTTCACATGCCACTTCCTCATCCCCTGTACCTTAATATGCCCCTTCTTAATTTCCTGTACATTAATATGCCCCTTCTTCATCTCCTGTACCTTAATATGCCCCTTCAACCCCTGTACCTTAATATGCCCCTTCTTCATCTTCTGTGCTTTAATATACCCGTTCTTCATCTCGTGTACCTTCACATGCCACTTCCTCATCCCCTGTACCTTAATATGCCCCTTCTTAATTTCCTGTACATTAATATGCCCCTTCTTCATCTCCTGTACCTTAATATGCCCCTTCAACCCCTGTACCTTAATATGCCCCTTCTTCATCTTCTGTGCTTTAATATACCCGTTCTTCATCTCGTGTACCTTCACATGCCACTTCCTCATCCCCTGTACCTTAATATGCCCCTAATTTATCTCCTGTACCTTAATATACACCTTCTTCTTTTCCTGTACCAAAAGCCCACGAATGTACCGTAGGACTGGGGAAAAGTTATTTTTTTCTAGGGCGATCTGGGGGGGGGGGGGGGGGGAGTGGGACAGGGAACAAAACCCGGGATAGTCAAAATCCCAGGTTTTGGTCCAATTAATGGAAGGCCAACCATGGCTTTAGTATTGTAGGGGTAGATGCTGTGGCAGGGGTGGGTAATTCTGGGAAATGCCCCCCCACCACCACCGCCACAGCCATGATGCTCAGATTGACAAAAATAAATTTGGTGGCTGTGAGGTCTAATGGGGCCCCTTATAGCAGGAGATTTGGGGAATAGAGACCAGATGGCAGAGGAGTAGCTAGGCTTTCTAGCACCCAGGGAAAAGATTCTAAATGGCACCGCTCACCTTTGCTCATGCTCCCCTTTGGCACCCCCCTAGCCTGCTGCACCCAGGACACATGCCCCCCCCCCAGCTACTCCCCTGTCTGAGGGGATTGTTAGAAGAGGAGTAAGTGAATTCTGGCAAGGTTCTGGGTGTGGTGCTAGACCACCCAGAATTCTCCCTGTGCTCCCAATGACCAGTGCAACCTTGGGGCTGACTGTCCTGGGGCCCCTAGGTATATGCCAACACAAGTAGAGGTGCACCTGTAATGAGGCGCCTCAGGCGGCACTGCAAGAGGGGCAGCAATTGTTGGATTGTGGCCCCCCTTGCACACTTTTAGTCAGTCATTGGTGGCTCAGCAGATGTGGCCCAACCTCAACCTATCCTGTGTAGTCAGCCAGGAGCCAGGCGTGGTGAACCACCTTCTGGGGGGCGTGGCTAGGTTCATGCTGAGCAGAAGGGATGGGGTGGGGGGGCCCCTTCTGTGTTCTAGAACCCCAGCAGAAGCACAGCGCAGTACCTTGATCAGCTCCAGCTCCGCCCCGTCCCGCACCAGCTCCCCGCCCACGCGGCGCTCCCAGCACTGCAGGTTGTCGCTAGAGATGGGTGTGTGGCTAGAGGCTAGGTTCATGCTGAGCACAAGGGATGGGGTAGGGGGCCCCCCTTGTGTGTTTCTATAACAGGCCCCCAGCAGAAGCACAGCGCAGTACCTTGATCAGCTCCAGCTCCGCCCCGTCCCGCACCAGCTCCCCGCCCACGCGGCGCTCCCGGCACTGCAGGTTGTCACTGGAGATGGGTGTGTGGCTAGAGGCTAGGTTCGAGCTGAGCACAAGGGATGGGGTAGGGGGGCCCCGTGTGTGTTTCTATAACAGGCCCCCAGCAGAAGCACAGTGCAGTACCTTGATCAGCTCCAGCTCCGCCCCGTCCCGCACCAGCTCCCCGCCCACGCGGCGCTCCCGGCACTGCAGGTTGTCGCTGGAGATGGTGAAGGGGATGTGCGTGGCGTCCAGCGCCCTCTGCAGGCGGTTCTTGCATTGCAGCAGCAGCTCGGTTTCGGCCGTGAGGTCCCGGATGTGGGTGTCCAGCTCGGATCTCCAGTAATGGACGTCCAGCAGCCTCTCGCCCAGCTTCTTGGTGGCGTCCGCCTGGCTGCGCTGCGCCCGGGCCTCCAGCTCGGCCGCCAGCTGCTTGTTGTCATGGCGGCTCCTCTCCGAGCTGTCGCGGTCACTGAACGCCTGGTAGAAGGACGTGTGGCCGGCCTGCCGCCATTCCTCCAGCAGGTACTTGGCGCTGCGGAAGCCGGCGGTGGCCAGGCCGGACGAGGGGCCGCTCTCCTGTTGGCTTTGCGGGCGGGAAACGAGCACCTCGGCGGACATAGCGGCGGCCGGTGTCAGAACTGACAAGAGAAGCGTCCCGTTACCTAGCGACTTAGCGCTTCACGTTACCAGGCGACGGCTTCTTCTAAGCGCAGCCAATCACGACAAGTGTTTGGTTGCGAGGTAACAGGCAGCCAATCAAAAGGCTTATTCTCGCTGGTCTGCTTGGGGCTCGTTTGTCATGGCCGACCAATCAGAAGGCGCAGCTTCTTTTCGCAGCACTAGCAGCTTGTGGTGATTGGTTGCCTGGTGACAGCGGGCCAATGAAAAGGCGCAGCGGGAACTTTCATTATTTTTTAATAAAGGGACATTGCCTTTCATGGCATGTTAAAGCGGACCTTCACTCTTAATAAGAGCCTATCTTATATGTTTCCCACACCCTGTCCATACAGATTGCTCACATTAAAAATCATCCTACCTGCATCTACTGCATGTTCTGAGCCTTTAAACATCCAAGATGCGGCTCATGGAGCATCAGGCAGCCTGCAAACAAGAAGTGTCTTCTGACTGTGCTGCTCTGCATTCTGGGATTGCTGTCCTTTCCCTGACCCCAGATCTGCTCTGCCTGTGCAAAGCACAGCTATAACCTCACCCCCTGCACTTTATCCCACTCTCCTCAGTAAGTGTGATGCTTCTGAGTCACTATGAACTAGCGACCCACGACCGAGCAGTGCGACTACTAGCGGGCGCTCTGAAATGCCTGCTATAGACGCTCATCTGTCGCTACCTGGCGTTAGTGATGAATCAGCCTGTGATTCTGTAGCAACTGTTTCACGTACGTGTGCAGTGGCTTCCCATCTGCTGCACACTCTGAATTGTTTTCAATGGCACCCCTTACTCGCTGCAGGCTGCCCGTCTGCAGGGGTGCCGTTATTTATTTATTTTTTTTTAAACACTGATTTGACCCTGCTTCTGGGGGCCCCCTGGCATTTGGGGGCCCCATGCATTTGCATGGTATGCATGGTGGTTAAGCACGCCACTGATCATGGCTGTTGGGACCATACCCACCTATCCACACTATCTGTCCCTGCAATGCTTTAGCCTCAGCTGACAAATGACTGGTCTGCCTTTTCCCTGTCTTTTTGGGTCCTTATTTATGAAGGAATAGCGACAGGTAGCGACTGGTGAGCGGCCGGTAATGACGGGCCCCGCCACGAGAACGCCGGCTCCCCACCACAATCACACATTTATCAAGCCAATCCTGCTTAGCGACTGAGATAGCGCCATATAGCCACTCATTCATCATTATTCCAGCCTCACCCCACAGCACCAGCGTCCGACCTTGAACAGCGACAGGTATGACCTCTCGCTACCTGGCGCGCTCCAATGCATTTCAATGGAACAATCTTTAAATATTCATAATTAATTGTTATTGTTTTTTTTTTTTTGTTTTTTTTTTTTATGTGAACAATTCTGTGACCACTTCTGCCATTTTAGATAATTTTTTTAAGGGAAAAAGAAAAAAATTGTGCAGAATTGATATTACAGGTCTGATATTAATGTATTCATATTACTAAATTATTTTAAAAACTTTTTTTTTTTGGTTCCAAAAAATATGGTTGTTTGGGGGTTAAAAAACGACTTTTAACCCATCGCCGCCAGCGCTCTGGGGTTTAAACAAGCATTTCACAGCGCGAGAATTTTTTGAGTGTGATTTTTTGATGAATATGGTGGAAGCCGGTCGCTCTGACCAGTCGCTATCATGCGCACCCATACAGCGCGGAACCTGTCAAATAGCGACTCGTCACCCAATATTCAACATTACTGCAAACCGACTGAGTTGCTGTCAACAACCGAACAACGGCCAAGCACAGCGACTACTAGCGGGCGCTGTGAAAATACCGCTACAGTCGCTCAACTGTCGCTACATGTCGCTATTAATAAATCAGCCTCCCCGTGTGATCCTCCATCTTTTTTCTTACATCTGTTTTTCACATGACTTATTTATCGCTCTAATTACCATATTTCCTCTTTCTTTTTATTTACACATTAGCTCTCATTCCCTCCTTCTCGTTTTTACACCTTCTCTCCATCTGTTTTTCACATTCCCTCCATATCTCTCTTGTCACTTTCTATTGTCTCCTCTTTTTACCTTCTGTACATTCTTCTGTTTTTACCTTTTTTACGACCTTTTCTCTTTTTACAACTTTCTTCTTTACATTTTCTTTTTATTTACATTTACCTGATTTCTATCGCCCTCTCCTTTTTTTTCACCTTCTTTACATTCTATGCTAACTACACTTACTTCTGTCTCTGTTCCACATTACTGCACTCTTTCTCTCTTAATAACTTACGTTTTTCTTTTCTTTTAACATTACCTCCATCTCCTTCTCTTGTCACCTTCTCTACATTCTTCTCTTTTTAAACCCTCACCGTCATCTTTCTCTTCTTATTACATTACCTGTATCTCTTCCTCTCTTGTCGCCTTCCTTCTGTCTCCTACTCGTGTCACCTTATTCACATTCTCTTTTCACCTTCTTTCTTTTGTCACATTTTCTGCATGTTTTCTTTTTTACATTCTCTCTTTCTCACGCCACTGCCATGCCTCTCACTTTTACAACTTTATTTATAACATTATTTATTTCTCTCTCTAATTAACACATCCCCACTTCCTTTTTATTTACACATTAACTCATGTCCCTTCTATCTCCCTCTCTTGTCACCTTCTTTACATTCTTCTATTTTACCTTTCCTCCTTCCCCAATCCTTGCTCTTTTATCACAACACCCAAATCTCTCTTTATTTTACAACTTATTTATTCTTTCTCTCCTAATTACCTGCACTCTTTTGACATTCTTTCTGTTTTTTCTCTTTTTTCCTTCCTTCTTTTTTACCATTTACTTTAATCTTTCTCCCTTGTTTACAATTCCACAATCATACCACCTCATATTCTTGTTCTCTTTCTCAAACGACTTACTTACTAATCTTTTTTTTTTTTGTATATTCCCTCTATTTTTTCCCCATTTTTGAAATTTTCTTGCTCCAGCCACGTCTCTCTAATTTATTTATCTAAAATTGTACCAATATATGTGATAATATAAATAGCTAGAGGTTGCAGTATCAGAAAAGGACAGCTAGAGCAGATATTCCAAACCTGTGGCAAGCACTGCCATAAGATGCGCACTCCTGCAAACCTGCCCCTTTCTCTCCCCCTCATTTCACCTCACTTCAGCTACCTCTGCTCACATCTCCCTGACTCACATCTGCTCACATCTCCCTCACTCACCTCTGCTCACATCTCCCTGACTCACATCTGCTCACATCTCCCTCACTCACCTCTGCTCACATCTCCCTGACTCACATCTGCTCACATCTCCCTGACTCACCTCTGCTCACATCTCCCTGACTCACCTCTGCTCACATCTCCCTGACTCACCTCTGCTCACATCTCCCTGACTCACCTCTGCTCACATCTCTCTGACTCACCTCTGCTTATATCTCCCTCACTCACCTCTGCTCACATCTCCCTGACTCACCTCTGCTCACATCTCCCTGACTCACCTCTGCTCACGTCTCCCTGACTCACCTCTGCTCACATCTCCCTGACTCACCTCTGCTCACATCTCCCTGACTCACCTCTGCTCACATCTCCCTGACTCACCTCTGCTCACATCTCCCTGACTCACCTCTGCTCACATCTCCCTGACTCACCTCTGCTCATATCTCCCTGACTCACCTCTGCTCATATCTCCCTCACTCACCTCTGCTCACATCTCCCTGACTCACCTCTGCTCACATCTCCCTGACTCACCTCTGCTCATATCTCCCTGACTCACCTCTGCTCATATCTCCCTCACTCACCTCTGCTCACATCTCCCTGACTCACCTCTGCTCACATCTCCCTGACTCACCTCTGCTCACATCTTCCTGACTCACCTCTGCTCACGTCTCCCTCACTCACCTCTGCTCACGTCTCCCTCACTCACCTCTGCTCACGTCTCCCTGACTCACCTCTGCTCACGTCTCCCTGACTCACCTCTGCTCACGTCTCCCTGACTCACCTCTGCTCACGTCTCCCTGACTCACCTCTGCTCACGTCTCCCTCACTCACCTCTGCTCACGTCTCCCTGACTCACCTCTGCTCACGTCTCCCTGACTCACCTCTGCTCACGTCTCCCTGACTCACCTCTGCTCACGTCTCCCTGACTCACCTCTGCTCACGTCTCCCTGACTCACCTCTGCTCACGTCTCCCTCACTCACCTCTGCTCACGTCTCCCTCACTCACCTCTGCTCACGTCTCCCTGACTCACCTCTGCTCACGTCTCCCTGACTCACCTCTGCTCACGTCTCCCTGACTCACCTCTTCTCACGTCTCCCTGACTCACCTCTGCTCACGTCTCCCTGACTCACCTCTGCTCACGTCTCCCTCACTCACCTCTGCTCACGTCTCCCTGACTCACCTCTGCTCACGTCTCCCTGACTCACCTCTGCTCACGTCTCCCTGACTCACCTCTGCTCACGTCTCCCTGACTCACCTCTGCTCACGTCTCCCTGACTCACCTCTGCTCACGTCTCCCTGACTCACCTCTGCTCACATCTCCCTGACTCACCTCTGCTCACATCTCCCTGACTCACCTCTGCTCACGTCTCCCTGACTCACCTCTGCTCACGTCTCCCTGACTCACCTCTGCTCACGTCTCCCTGACTCACCTCTGCTCACGTCTCCCTCACTCACCTCTGCTCACGTCTCCCTCACTCACCTCTGCTCACGTCTCCCTCACTCACCTCTGCTCACGTCTCCCTGACTCACCTCTGCTCACGTCTCCCTCACTCACCTCTGCTCACGTCTCCCTCACTCACCTCTGCTCACGTCTCCCTGACTCACCTCTGCTCACGTCTCCCTGACTCACCTCTGCTCACGTCTCCCTGACTCACCTCTGCTCACGTCTCCCTGACTCACCTCTGCTCACGTCTCCCTGACTCACCTCTGCTCACGTCTCCCTGACTCACCTCTGCTCACGTCTCCCTGACTCACCTCTGCTCACGTCTCCCTCACTCACCTCTGCTCACGTCTCCCTCACTCACCTCTGCTCACGTCTCCCCGACTCACCTCTGCTCACGTCTCCCCGACTCACCTCTGCTCACGTCTCCCTGACTCACCTCTTCTCACGTCTCCCTGACTCACCTCTGCTCACGTCTCCCTGACTCACCTCTGCTCACGTCTCCCTCACTCACCTCTGCTCACGTCTCCCTGACTCACCTCTGCTCACGTCTCCCTGACTCACCTCTGCTCACGTCTCCCTGACTCACCTCTGCTCACGTCTCCCTGACTCACCTCTGCTCACGTCTCCCTGACTCACCTCTGCTCACGTCTCCCTGACTCACCTCTGCTCACATCTCCCTGACTCACCTCTGCTCACGTCTCCCTGACTCACCTCTGCTCACGTCTCCCTCACTCACCTCTGCTCACGTCTCCCTGACTCACCTCTGCTCACGTCTCCCTCACTCACCTCTGCTCACGTCTCCCTGACTCACCTCTGCTCACGTCTCCCTGACTCACCTCTGCTCACGTCTCCCTGACTCACCTCTGCTCACGTCTCCCTGACTCACCTCTGCTCACGTCTCCCTGACTCACCTCTGCTCACGTCTCCCTGACTCACCTCTGCTCACGTCTCCCTGACTCACCTCTGCTCACGTCTCCCTGACTCACCTCTGCCCACGTCTCCCTCACTCACCCCTGCTCACGTCTCCCTGACTCACCTCTGCTCACATCTCCCTGACTCACCTCTGCTCACATCTCCCTCACTCACCTCTGCTCACATCTCCCTCACTCACCTCTGCTCACATCTCCCTCACTCACCTCTGCTCACATCTCCCTGACTCACCTCTGCTCATATCTCCCTGACTCACCTCTGCTCACATCTCCCTGACTCACCTCTGCTCACATCTCCCTGACTCACCTCTGCTCATATCTCCCTGACTCACCTCTGCTTATATCTCCCTGACTCACCTCTGCTCACATCTCCCTGACTCACCTCTGCTTATATCTCCCTGACTCACCTCTGCTCACATCTCCCTGACTCACCTCTGCTCACATCTCCCTCACTCACCTCTGCTCACATCTCCCTGACTCACCTCTGCTTATATCTCCCTGACTCACCTCTGCTCACATCTCCCTGACTCACCTCTGCTCACATCTCCCTGACTCACCTCTGCTCACATCTCCCTGACTCACCTCTGCTCATATCTCCCTGACTCACCTCTGCTCACATCTCCCTGACTCACCTCTGCTCACATCTCCCTGACTCACCTCTGCTCATATCTCCCTCACTCACCTCTGCTCATATCTCCCTGACTCACCTCTGCTCACATCTCCCTGACTCACCTCTGCTCACATCTCCCTCACTCACCTCTGCTCACATCTCCCTGACTCACCTCTGCTCATATCTCCCTGACTCACCTCTGCTCACATCTCCCTGACTGACCTCTGTCTGCTTCATCTCCTCTCACCTCATCTTTTTCTGCCTCACCCACTGCCCACTTTTTCACACGTCACCCGTACCTGCCTCATCGCTACCTAGCTTACCTCTGCCTACCTCTACCCAGACTTGGAATGACCTACAGGGTTAGCTTAGACTCAGGGGCCCATTTGGGGTCTGTGTAAGTGTAGTGTGGGCCCCCAGAGTCAGTTCTACAGGTGGGCCCCAGGCATCCCAGTCCGATACTGCCTCTAGCCACCTCATCTCTCCACTTTCCATCTCATCTCACCGTTTCCTAGCTGACCCCTTCCCACTTTTTCACACCTTACTTCTGGCCACATCTGCTGATACATAAAAGAAAATTCTATGCCTTAGGCGTGTATGTATATGCAGATGTGGGAAGAGGTGATTCGGAAAAAGTGCACAGAGGTGAAGCGGGAAGGGACAGAGGTGAGGTGGATAGAGGTAAGATGAGGTGAGGTGGTAAGATGAGGTGGATAGAGGAAAGGTGAGGTGGGAAGATGAGGTGGATAGAGGTAAGATGAGGTGGATATAGGTAAGGTGAGGTGAGGCGGGAAGAGATGAGGTGGATAGAAGTAAGATGAGGTGGATAGAGGAAAGGTGAGGTGAGGTGGGAAGATGAGGTGGATAGAGGTAAGATGAGGTGGATAGAGGTAAGATGAGGTGGATAGAGGTAAGGTGAGGTGAGGTGGGAAGATGAGGTGGATAGAGGTAAGATGAGGTGAATAGAGGTAAGATGAGGTGGATATAGGTAAGGTGAGGCGGGAATAGATGAGGTGGATAGAGGTAAGATGAGGTGGATAGAGGAAAGATGAGGTGGATAGAGGAAAGATGAGGCAGATAGAGGTAAGATGAGGTGGATAGAGGAAAGATGAGGTGGATAGAGGAAAGATGAGGTGAATAGAGGTAAGATGAGGTAAGGTGGGAAGATGAGGTGGACAGAGGTAAGATGAGGTGAATAGAGGAAAGATGAGGGGGATAGAGGTAAGATGAGGCAGATAGAGGTAAGATGAGGCGGATAGAGGTAAGATGAGGTGAATAGAGGAAAGATGAGGCAGATAGAGGTAAGATAAGGTGGATAGAGGTAAGAGGAGGTAAGGTGGGAAGAGATGAACTGGATAGAGGTAAGATGAGTTAAGGTGGGAAGAGATGAGGTGGATAGAGGTAAGATGAGGTGGATAGAGGAAAGGTGAGGTGGGAAGAGATGAGGCAGATAGAGGTAAAATGAGGTGGATAGAGAAAAGGTGAGGTGGGAAGAGATGAGGTGGATAGAGGTAAGATGAGGGGGATAGCAATAAGGTGAGGTGAGGTGGATAGAGGTAAGATGAGGTGGATATAGGTAAAGTGAGGTGAGGCGGGAAGAGATGAGATGGATAGAGGTAAGATGAGGGGGATAGCAATAAGGTGAGGTGAGGTGGATAGAGGTAAGATGAGGTGGATATAGGTAAGGTGAGGTGAGGCGGGAAGAGATGAGGTGAATAGAGGTAAGATGAGGGAATAGCAATAAGGTGAGGTGAGGCGGGAAGAGATGAGATGGATAGAGGTAAGATGAGGGGATAGCAATAAGGTGAGTTGAGGTGGGAAGAGATGAGTTGGATAAAAGTAAAATGAGGTGGATAGAGGAAAGGTAAGGTGAGGTGGGAAGAGATGAGGTGGATAGAGGTAAGATGAGGTGGATAGAGGTAAGATGACATGGATAGAGGTAAGATGAGGCGGATAGGGGTAAGATGAGATGGATAGAGGTAAGATGAGGCGGATAGAGGTAAGATGAGATGGATAGAGGTAAGATGCGATGGATAGAGGTAAGATGAGGCGGATAGGGGTAAAATGAGATGGATAGAGGTAAGATGAGGCGGATAGAGGTAAGATGAGATGGATAGAGGTAAGATGAGATGGATAGAGGTAAGATGAGGCGGATAGGGGTAAGATGAGATGGATAGAGGTAAGATGAGGCGGATAGGGGTAAGATGAGGCAGATAGAGGTAAGATGAGGGGGATAGAGGTAAGATGAGGGGGATAGCAACAAGGTGAGGTGAGGCAGGAAGAGATGAGGTGGATAGAGGTAAGATGAGGGGATAGCAATAAGGTGAGGTGAGGCGGGAAGACATGAGATGGATAGAGGTAAGATGAGGCGGATAGCAATAAGGTGAGTTGAGGTGGGAAGAGATGAGTTGGTAAAATGAGGTGGATAGAGGAAAGGTGAGGTGAGGTGGGAAGAGATGAGGTGGATAGAGGTAAGATGAGGCGGATAGAGGTAAGATGAGGTGGATAGAGGTAAGGTGAGGCAGATAGAGGTAAGATGAGGCGGATAGAGGTAAGATGAGGGGGATAGAGGTAAGATGAGGGGGATAGAGGTAAGATGAGGGGGATAGACGTAAGATGAGGGGGATAGACGTAAGATGAGGCGGATAGAGGTAAGATAAGGCGTATAGAGGTAAGATGAGGCGGATAGAGGTAAGATGAGGGGGATAGAGGTAAGATGAGGTGGATAGAGGTAAGACGGGGTGGATAGAGGTAAGACGGGGTGGATAGAGGTAAGATGAGGCGGATAGAGGTAAGATGAGGCAGATAGAGGTAAGATGAGGCGGATAGAGGTAAGATGAGGGGGATAGAGGTAAGATGAGGGAGATAGAGGTAAGATGAGGTGGAAAGAGGTAAGATGAGGCGGATAGAGGTAAGATGAGGCGGATAGAGGTAAGATGAGGGGGATAGAGGTAAGATGAGGCGGATAGAGGTAAGATGAGGGGGATAGAGGTAAGATGAGGGGGATAGAGGTAAGATGAGGCGGATAGAGGTAAGATGAGGCGGATAGAGGTAAGATGAGGCGGATAGAGGTAAGATGAGGCGGATAGAGGTAAGATGAGGGGGATAGAGGTAAGATGAGGTGGATAGAGTTAAGATGAGGGGGATAGAGGTAAGATGAGGCGGATAGAGGTAAGATGAGGGGAATAGAGGTAAGATGAGGTGGATAGAGGTAAGATGAGGTGGATAGAGGTAAGATGAGGCGGATAGAGGTAAGATGAGGCGGATAGAGGTAAGATGAGGGGGATAGAGGTAAGATGAGGCGGATAGAGGTAAGATGAGGGGAATAGAGGTAAGATGAGGGGGATAGAGGTAAGATGAGGCGGATAGAGGTAAGATGAGGCGGATAGAGGTAAGATGAGGCAGATAGAGGTAAGATGAGGTGGATAGAGGTAAGATGAGGTGGATAGAGGTAAGATGAGGGGGATAGAGGTAAGATGAGGTGGATAGAGTTAAGATGAGGGGGATAGAGGTAAGATGAGGCGGATAGAGGTAAGATGAGGGGAATAGAGGTAAGATGAGGTGGATAGAGGTAAGATGAGGTGGATAGAGGTAAGATGAGGCGGATAGAGGTAAGATGAGGGGGATAGAGGTAAGATAGAGGTAAGATGAGGCGGATAGAGGTAAGATGAGGTGGATAGAGGTAAGATGAGGGGGATAGAGGTAAGATGAGGGGGATAGAGGTAAGATGAGGTGGATAGAGGTAAGATGAGGCGGATAGAGGTAGGATGAGGCGGATAGAGGTAAGATGAGGTGGATAGAGGTAAGATGAGGGGGATAGAGGTAAGATGAGGGGGATAGAGGTAAGATGAGGTGGATAGAGGTAAGATGAGGCGGATAGAGGTAGGATGAGGGGGATAGAGGTAAGATGAGGCGGATAGAGGTAAGATGAGGCGGATAGAGGTAAGATGAGGGGGATAGAGGTAAGATGAGGGGGATAGAGGTAAGATGAGGCGGATAGAGGTAAGATGAGGCGGATAGAGGTAAGATGAGGGGGATAGAGGTAAGATGAGGCGGATAGAGGTAAGATGAGGTGGATAGGGGTAAGATGAGGTGGATAGGGGTAAGATGAGGCGGATAGAGGTAAGATGAGGGGGATAGAGGTAAGATGAGGCGGATAGAGGTAAGATGAGGGGGATAGAGGTAAGATGAAGGGGATAGCAACAAGGTGAGGTGAGGCAGGAAGAGATGAGGTGGATAGAGGTAAGATGAGGTGGATAGAGGAAAGATGAGGGGGATAGCAATAAGGTGAGGGGAGGCAGGAAGAGATTAGGTGGATAGAGGTAAGATGAGGTGAGGTGGGAAGAGATGAGGTGGATAGAGAAAAGGTGAGGCGGGAAGAGATAAGGTGGATAGAGAAAAGGAGAGGCGGGAAGAGATGAGCTAGATAGAGGTAAGATGAGGTAAGGTGGGAAGAGATGAGGTGGATAGCGGTAAGGTGGGAAGAGATGAGGTGGATAGAGGTAAGATGAGGTAAGGTGGGAAGAGATGAGGTGGTTAGAGGTAAGATGAGGTGGATAGTGGAAAGATGAGGGGGATAGCAATAAGGTGAGGTGAGGCAGGAAGAGATGAGGTGGATAGAGGTAAGATGAGGCGGATAGAGGTAAGATGAGGTGAGGTGGGAAGAGATGAGGTGGATAGAGAAAAGGTGAGGCGGGAAGAAATGAGGTGGATAGAGGTAAGATGAGGCGGATAGAGGCAAGATGTGGTGGATAGAGGAAAGGTGAGGCGGGAAGAAATTAGGTGGATAGAGGTAAGATGAGGCAGATAGAGGTGAGGTGAGGTGGAAACAAGGTTAGGTGAGGTGGGAAGAGATGAGGTGGGTAAAGGTAAGATGAGGTGGATAGAGGAAATGCGAGGGAGGAAGAGATGAGGTGGATAGAGGAAAGGTGAGGGGAGGTGGGAAGAAATGAGGTGGATAAAGGTAAGATGAGGCGGATAGAGGTAAGGTGAAGTGGATAGGAATAAGGTGAGGTGAGGTGGGAAGAGATGAAAAGAAATGAGATGGATAGAGGTAAGCTGAGGTGGATAGAGGTAGGGTGAGGTGAGGTGGGAAGAGGTGGATAGAGGTAAGATGGGGTGGATATAGGTAAGGTGAGGTGAGGTGGATAGAGGTCAGATGAGGTGGAAATTTGGTAAGGTGAGGTGCAGCGGATAGAGGTAAGATGAGGTGGATATAGGTAAGGTGAGGTGAGGTGGGAAGAGATGAGGTGGATAGAGGTAAGATGAGGTAGATAGAATTAAGGTGAGGGGAGGTGGGAAGAGATGAGGTGGACAGAGGTAAGATGAGGTGGGGATAGGTAAGGTGAGGTGAGGTGGGAAGAGATTAGGTGGATAGAGGTAAGATGAGGTGGATATAGGTAAGGTGAGGTGAGGTGGGAAGAGGTGAGGTGGATAGGGGTAAGATGAGGTGGAAATATGTAAGGTGAGGTGAGGTGGGAAGAGATGAGGTGGATAGAGGTAAGATGAGGTGGGTATAGGTGAGGTGAGGTGGGAAGAGATGAGTTGGATAGGGGTAAGATGAGGCGGATAGAGGTAAGATGAGGTGGATAGAGGAAAGGTGAGGCGGGAAGAAATGAGGTGGATAGAGGTAAGATGAGGCAGATAGAGGTGAGGTGAGGTGGAAACAAGGTTAGGTGAGGTGGGTAAAGGTAAGATGAGGTGGATAGAGGAAAGGCGAGGGAGGAAGAGATGAGGTGGATAGAGGAAAGGTGAGGTGAGGTGGGAAGAAATTAGGTGGATAGAGGTAAGATGAGGTGGATAGAGGTAAGGTGAAGTGGATAGGAATAAGGTGAGGTGAGGTGGGAAGAGGTGGATAGAGGTAAGATGAGGTGGATATAGGTAAGGTGAGGTGAGGTGGATAGAGGTAAGATGAGGTGGATATAGGTAAGTAGAGGTGAGGTGGATAGAGGAAAGGTGAGGCGGGAAGAAATTAGGTGGATAGAAGTAAGATGAGGCAGATAGAGGTGAGGTGAGGTGGAAACAAGGTTAGGTGAGGTGGGAAGAGATGAGGTGAGTAAAGGTAAGATGAGGTGGATAGAGGAAAGGCGAGGGAGGAAGAGATGAGGTGGATAGAGGAAAGGTGAGGTGAGGTGGGAAGAAATGAGGTGGATAAAGGTAAGATGAGGCGGATAGAGGTAAGGTGAAGTGGCTAGGAATAAGGTGAGGTGAGGTGGGAAGAGATGAAAAGAAATGAGATGGATAGAGGTAAGCTGAGGTGTATAGAGGTAGGGTGAGGTGAGGTGGGAAGAGGTGGATAGAGGTAAGATGAGGTGGATATAGGTAAGGTGAGGTGAGGTAGATAGAGGTCAGATGAGGTGGAAATTAGGTAAGGTGAGGTGCAGTGGATAGAGGTAAGATGAGGTGAGGTGGGAAGAGATGAGGTGGATATAGGTAAGATGAGGTAGATAGAATTAAGGTGAGGTGAGGTGGGAAGAGATGAGGTGGATAGAGGTAAGATGAGGTGGAAATATGTAAGGTGAGGTGAGGTGGGAAGAGATGAGGTGGATAGAGGTAAGATGAGGTGGGTATAGGTAAGGTGAGGTGAGGTGGGAAGAAATTAGGTGGTTAGAGGTAAGATGAGGCAGATAGAGGTGAGGTGAGGTGGAAACAAGGTTAGGTGAGGTGGGAAGAGATGAGGTGGGTAAAGGTAAGATGAGGTGGATAGAGGAAAGGCGAGGGAGGAAGAGATGAGGTGGATAGAGGAAAGGCGAGGGAGGAAGAAATGAGGTGGATAGAGGATAGGTGAGGTGAGGTGGGAAGAAATGAGGTGGATAGAGGTAAGATGAGGCTGATAGAGGTAAGGTGAAGTGGATAGGAATAAGGTGAGGTGAGGTGGGAAGAGGTGGATAGAGGTAAGATGAGGTGGATATAGCTAAGGTGAGGTGAGGTGGATAGAGGTAAGATGAGGTGGATATAGGTAAGTAGAGGTGAGGTAGATAGAGGTCAGATGAGGTGGGTATAGGTAAGATGAGGTGGGTATAGGTAAGGAGAGGTGGGAAGAGATGAGGTGGATAGAGGTAAGATGAGGTGGATATAGGTAAGGTGAGGTGACGTGGGAAGAGATGAGGTGGATAAAGGTAAAATGAGGTAGAGAGAATTATGGTGAGGTGAGGTGGGATGAGATGAGGTGGATAGAGATAAGATGAGGTGGATAGAGGTAAGATGAGGTGGATATATGTAAGGTGAGGTTAGGTGGGAAGAGATGAGGTGGATAGAGGTAAGGTGAGGTGGATATAGGTAAGGTGAGGTGACGTGGGAAGAGATGAGGTGGATAAAGGTAAGATGAGGTAGAGAGAATTATGGTGAGGTGAGGTGGGAAGAGATGAGGTGGATAGAGGTAAGATGAGGTGGATATATGTAAGGTGAGGTTAGGTGGGAAGAGATGAGGTGGATAGAGGTAAGATGAGGTGGGTATAGGTAAGATGAGGTGGATATATGTAAGGTGAGGTTAGGTGGGAAGAGATGAGGTGGATAGAGGTAAGATGAGGTGGGTATAGGTAAGGTGAGGTGAGGTGGGAAGAGATGAGGTGGATAGAGGTAAGATGAGGTGGATATATGTAAGGTGAGGTTAGGTGGGAAGAGATGAGGTGGATAGAGGTAAGATGAGGTGGATATAGGTAAGATGAGGTGGATATATGTAAGGTGAGGTTAGGTGGGAAGAGATGAGGTGGATAGAGGTAAGATGAGGTGGGTATAGGTAAGGTGAGGGCAGGTGGGAAGAGATGAGGTGCATAGGGGTAAGATGAGGTGGATAGAGGTAAGGTGAGGTGGGAATAGATGAGGTGGATAGGGTAAGATGAGGTGGATAGAGGTAAGATGAGGTGGATAAAGGTAAGGTGACGTGGATAGGAGTAAGATGAGGTAGATAGTGGAAAGGTGAGGTGGGAAGAGATGAGGTGGATAGAGGTAAGATGAGGTGGATAAAGGTAAGGTGACGTGGATAGGGGTAAGATGAGGTAGATAGAGGAAAGGTGAGGTGAGGTGGGAAGAGATGAGGTGGATAGGGGTAAGATGAGGTGGATATAGGTAGGATGAGGTGGTTATAGGTAAGGTGAGGTGAGGTGCGGAGAGATGAGGTGGATATAGGTAAGATGAGGTGGATAGAATTAAGGTGAGGTGAGGTGAGGTGGAAAGAGGTAAGATGAGGTGGATATAGGTAAGGTGAGGTGAGGTGGGAAGAGATGAGGTGAATAGAGGTAAGATGAGGTGGATATAGGTAAGGTGACGGGAGGCGGGAATAGATGAGGTGGATATAGGTAAGATGAGGTGGTTATAGGTAAGGTAAGGTGAGGTGGGAAGAGATGAGGTGGTTATAGGTAAGATGAGGTGGGATAGAATTAAGGTGAGGTGAGATGAACAGAGGTAAGGTTGTCACCTGACCAGTATTTTATACAAACGGCCTGGCGCCTGTTGGGAAAAGTATATGTGCAATTACAATTACCTGTTAAAAAAACAAATACTGGCGCCACCAGGCCAGTGGCCAGTAAAGTAAGAAATAAATAATGGCCGAGGGGCAACCCTAGGCAGCGGTAAGAGGTAAGTGGTGAGCAGAGGTAAACAAGTGATGGCAGCACGGGCCACAGATTGTACATCCCTGTTATACATCTGCTTCTTTTCATCCCAGTTTCTTGAACGCACCGCCCCCTATTCACCTCCTGGTGGCGCTGTGGTATCACACTTGACACTATGTTGCTGTTAAACAAGCGGATTTTTTATAATGCCAGCTCTCCAGTCTCATTGTAAGGCTCGGCTTTTATCGTTTTGTCCTTTTTTCAGCATACAATAGGCTCGGCATGTCCTGTCCTTTCAGCCATAGCGCTTAAACCCTTGATGCACTGTTTCATTTGATGATATCGGATAATCTCTTTTATATGCTTTTCACTTTAGATTTGGCGTCGCATAAATCAGCAAGGCGGCAGATTATTCGCCAGTGAAGCTCTACTTACCCAGAGAAGCTGGACTCTCCCGGAATCAATCAGCCATGGAGAGTCTATAGGAAGTATTGCAACTGAGTTACAGGTAGATGTCATGTGATAATGAGACCAGTAAGGGACCTAAATCCTCAATTAGAGAAGTACTAACCCTGGCTGGGGGGGGGGGGGGGGTGGGGGGGATGACAACAGGTGGGGGGCTCCATTTTAAATCTTAACCCTGGGTGCCAGAAAGCCTTGCTACTCCTCTGACTAACCCACACCTCCCAAGTGTCCCTGATTTGGAGGGATTGTCCCTCTTTTGAGTCCATGCCCCCCTGTCCCTCGATGTTCTCATTTGTCACTCTTTGAGGTGTAACATGCAGATTTGCATCAATAACCATTTTCCAATTTATAGGCCTCAATTCAATAAAGGTAGAAAAGAATTCTCATGGTAGTAAAAGATTCAATTCATGAGAAAAAAGCCTGAGAATGTCACTGTTACTGAATCACTAGAAAAAAAGACAATGAAAGTCAATGGCACCTTTACATTACAACGTAGTAACAACACAGAGGAAACACTGTATATTATTCTAGATGGGATCGTTCACACCTCTGCGCTTCCTCCGCATTGTTGCGCTGTGCTGCAACGTCGTAACAACGCAGAGGAAACACTGTATATTATTCTAGATGGGATCGTTCACACCTCTGCGCCTCCTCCGCATTGTTGCGCTGTGCTGCAACGTAGTTACAACGCAAAGGAAACACTGTATATTATTCTAGATGGGATCGATCACACCTCTGCGCATCCTCCGCATTGTTGCGCTGTGCTGCAACGTAGTTACAACGCAAAGGAAACACTGTATATTATTCTAGATGGGATCGATCACACCTCTGCGCTTCCTCCGCATTGTTGTGCTGTGCTGCAACGTAGTTACAACGCAAAGGAAACACTGTATATTATTCTAGATGGGATCGTTCACACCTCTGCGCTTCCTCCGCATTGTTGCGCTGTGCTGCAACGTAGTAACAGCACAAAGGAAACACTGTATATTATTCTAGATGGGATCGTTCACACCTCTGCGCTTCCTCCGCATTGTTGCGCTGTGCTGCAACATAGTTACAACGCAGAGGAAACACTGTATAATATTCTAGATGGGATCGTTCACACATCTGCGCTTCGTCCACATTGTTGCGCTGTGCTGCAACGTAGTTACAACGCACAGGAAACACTGTATATTATTCTAGATGAGATCGTTCACACCTCTGCGCTTCCTCTGCATTGTTGCGCTGTGCTGCAACGTAATAACAATGCAAAGGAAACACTGTATATTATTCTAGATGGGATCGTTCACACCTCTGCGATTCCTCCGCATTGTTGCGCTGTGCTGCAACGTAATAACAACGCAAAGGAAACACTGTATATTATTCTAGATGGGATCGTTCACACCTCTGCGCTTCCTCCGCATTGTTGCGCTGTGCTGCAACGTAGTAACAACACAAAGGAAATACTGTATATTATTCTAGATGGGATCGTTCACACCTCTGCGCTTCCTCCGCATTGTTGCGCTGTGCTGCAACGTAGTAACAACACAAAGGAAATACTGTATATTATTCTAGATGGGATCGTTCAAACCTCTGCGATTCCTCCGCATTGTTGCGCTGTGCTGCAACGTAGTAACATCGCAAAGTAAACACTGTGTATTATTCTAGATGGGATCATTCACACCTCTGCGCTTCCTCCGCATTGTTGCGCTGTGCTGCAACGTAGTTACAATGCAAAGGAAACACTGTATATTATTCTAGATGGGATCGTTCACACCACTGCGCTTCCTCCGCATTGTTGCGCTGTGCTGCAACGTAGTTACAACGCAAAGGAAACACTGTATATTATTCTAGATGGGATCGTTCACACCACTGAGCTTCCTCCACGTTGTTGCGCTGTGCTGCAACGTAGTAACAACACAAAGGAAACACTGTATATTATTCTAGATGGGATCGTTCACACCTCTGCGCCTCCTCCGCATTGTTGCGCTGTGCTGCAACGTAGTTACAACGCAAAGGAAACACTGTATATTATTCTAGATGGGATCGTTCACACCTCTGCGCTTCCTCCGCATTGTTGCGCTGTGCTGCAATGTAGTTACAACGCAGAGGAAACACTATATATTATTCTAGATGGGATCGATCACACCTCTGCGCTTCCTCCGCATTGTTGCGCTGTGCTGCAACGTAGTTACAACACAAAGGAAACACTGTATATTATTCTAGATGGGATCGTTCACACATCTGCGCTTCCTCCGCATTGTTGCGCTGTGCTGCAACGTAGTTACAGCGCAAAGGGAAACACTGTATATTATTCTAGATGGGATCGTTCACACCTCTGCGCTTCCTCCGCGTTGTTGCGCTGTGCTGCAACGTAGTAACAGCGCAAAGGAAACACTGTATATTATTCTAGATGGGATCGTTCACACCTCTGCGCTTCCTCCGCGTTGTTGCGCTGTGCTGCAACGTGGTAACAGCGCAAAGGAAACACTGTATATTATTCTAGATGGGATCGTTCACACCTCTGCGCTTCCTCCGCATTGTTGCGCTGTGCTGCAACGTAGTAACAACACAAAGGAAACACTGTATATTATTCTAGATGGGATCGTTCACACCTCTGCGCTTCCTCCGCGTTGTTGCGCTGTGCTGCAACATGGTAACAGCGCAAAGGAAACACTGTATATTATTCTAGATGGGATCGTTCACACCTCTGCGCTTCCTCCGCATTGTTGCGCTGTGCTGCAACGTAGTAACAACACAAAGGAAACACTGTATATTATTCTAGATGGGATCGTTCACACCTCTGTGCTTCCTCCGCGTTGTTGCGCTGTGCTGCAACGTAGTTACAACGCAAAGGAAACACTGTATATTATTCTAGATGGGATCGTTCACACCTCGGCACTTCCTCCGCATTGTTGCGCTGTGCTGCAACGTAGTAACAGCGCAAAGGAAACACTGTATATTATTCTAGATGGGATCGTTCACACCTCGGCACTTCCTCCGCATTGTTGCGCTGTGCTGCAACGTAGCTACAACACAAAGGAAACACTGTATATTATTCTAGATGGGATCGTTCACACCTCTGCGATTCCTCCGCATTGTTGCGCTGTGCTGCAACGTAGTTACAACGCAGAGGAAACACTGTATATTATTCTAGATGGGATCGTTCATACCACTGCGCTTCCTCCGCATTGTTGCGCTGTGCTGCAACGTAGTTACAAAGCAAAGGAAACACTGTATATTATTCTAGATGGGATCATTTACATATCTGCGATGCATTGGGCAATGTATTAAAAAAGCATTGCAGACACTTTTTTCAGCGCAGCGTTGTAACAGTGCAGGTCAGTAGACGTCTATGGTAATGTAAGAGCAACGCATGTATAACGCAGTGTACCTGCATTGCATTTGTGTTGCCATAGACTTAATTATTTACTTAAACCGGACCTTCAGTATGATTCAATGAAAAGCCCAAACCCTTAAAAACTATTCCTCAGCATCTAAAACTAATATATATACGTTTTTAGTCACTAACTTATTATTCTTTCCCCCACCAGGCTGCAACTCTGTTCAGGACTTTAGGATACGGGCACCGCCATCTTGACTCAGAAACATCACACATACTGAGGAAAAGAGAGCGGGATAAAGTACAGGGGCGGGGTTTTTGCTGTGCTTTGCACAGACAGAACAGAGCAGGGAAAGGACAGCAATCCCAGAATGTAGAGCGACACAGTCAGAAGACACTTCCTGTTTACAGGCTGCCTGTTGCTCCATGAGCCGCCATCTTGGATGTTTAAAGGCTCATAACATGCAGTAGATGCAGGGAGGATGATATTTAATGTGGGCAATCTGTATGTACAGGGTGTGGAAAACATATAAGATAGACTCTTATTCAGAGTGAAGGTCCGGATTAATGTGGGCAATCTGTATGTACAGGGTGGGAAACATATAAGATAGGCTCTTATTCAGGGTGAAGGTCCGGATTAATGTGGGCAATCTGTATGTACAGGGTGAGAAACATATAAGATAGGCTCTTATTCAGGGTGAAGGTCCGCTTTAAAGAGGACTATCGGGGGAGGTCAAAATCTCCCCCAAATCTAACCGATCTGCTGCCCCTCCGCCGGTTTTACCTTTGGCCAATTTTTACTCACCTCGCCTCGGTATCCCTCTTATGGGTCCCTCGGATTGCGGGCGACCTCCCAACGGGTGGCGCCATCTTGCATCCCATCAAGCACTTTGCGAGGCCCCCGATCTCGTGTCTGCGGAGTGCCCATGAATGGGATGCAATGGAGCCGCCCAAAATCCTGCAAGAGTTTGCGGAGCTGTGAGATTGCCGTCAGACATTGATGAGCACGGCTAAGCGGCTGGCGAATGGAGTGCTGAACGCTGGCTGCTCCCCTTTTCCTGGGTGTACCCACCCTCCATTCAGAAATGCCTGGCACAGGGAAGCCAGGAACGCAGCCCGCGCATGTGCTGTGGAATCACCACCGAGGTGAGTTTACACAGTGGGGCATCCCAAACCAGAATGCGCCAAGCATAGGAAATCAGCCAATGTTTCTCTTTAAATTCCACATGGTGATTGAATTTTTACACATTTAGTAATTCATGTCTCTAAAGTCCCTATCCTGACATTATTATACAAGATCTATACCCCCCGACCACCCCAATTTTCCAGAGATAGTCCCAATTTTTGACAGTTGGTCCCGTGTCCCGCAGCACATGCACTTGTCCTGCGCCGTCGCCACTGCGTCCCACGCCGTTGCCTCTCAGACGCCCATTGGCGCCGCCCCCCCCCCCCCGAGTGTAAGCGCTTAGCTTCACACTCTGGGCCGATACAGGGGGCGTCTGAGAGGCCGCGGAGCCTGGGAGGCAATTTTTTTTTTCTCTCTCTTTATTAATTTCATTGGTGGTTCAGTGGGTGGGGGCGGGACTCCAGGAAGGAGCCTGTTGCTGCCGCTGAGCTGAAGGTGGGCAGACTCCAGGAAGGAGCCTCACACAGGAGGGGAAATCGCTTGTACTGGTGAGTGTGTGTGTATGTGTGTGTGTGTGTCTATATGTGTGTATGTGTGTGTGTGTGTGTCTGTGTGTCTATGTGTGTGTGTATGTGTGTGTGTTTAGGTGTGTGTGTGTATGTGTGTCTATGTGTTTATGTGTGTGTGTAGGTGTGTGTGTCTGTGTGTCTATGTGTGTGTGTGTGTGTGTATGTGTGTATATGTGTTTGTGTGTGTGTGTCTGTGTATGTGTGTGTCTATGTGTGTTTGTGCCTGTGTGTGTGTTTGTGTCTGTGTGTCTATGTGTGTGTGTGTTTGTGTCTGGATGTGTGTATGTGTGTGTGTTTGTCTGTGTGTGTGTGTCTGTGTCGCTCCTAACTGGTTGTAACGAGGGATGCCCCTCACTGGCTGCAATGAGGGATGCCCTATTTAATTCTTAGGTGGTGTTTCCCTATAAGAGCGTGGCTGGGGGCGTGGCTAGGCGTGGCTTCTCGTGTCCCTCTTTACGGCTTTCAAAAGTTGGGAGGTATGCCTTTTGTCCTCTGCAGCACAGTTGTCTTCATACTTTTATCAACCATTTATTATAACTCTGCCATATAGAATAGACTTGTTGCTGCACCCTGGGCTGATCTCTCCACATACTGGCTTGTGACTCTGTTATGGTACTCACTTATGCCCTTATTCATCAAGCGATAGCGCCAGGTAGTGTCTGACGAGTGCCAGGTCCCGCCAGCTAACGGCGGCTACCGACTCAAGTACGCCCGGCGTCGGCCACAATGACGCATTTATCAAGCTAAATGAGGCTAGCACCGGCGAGAGCGACAGCTACCGCGGGATTCATCATGTAGCCGACTGCAACGAACAGCGCCGCTGCTAATCCCATCACAGCGCCAGGTATGACCTGTCGCTTCCTGGCGATGTCCAATGCATTTCAATGGAGCAATCTTTAAATAATCATAATTAATTGCTATTAATGTTTTTTTTTTTTTTTAATGTCAAAAATTCTGTGACCACTTCTGCAATGTTAGGATTTTTTTTTAAGGTAAAAAAAAAAAAAAAAATATTTTGTGCAGAATTGATATTACAGGTCTGATATTAATGTATTCATATTACAAAATGTTTATAAAAACTTGTATAATTTTATAATCAAAAAATATGGTTGTTTGGGGGTTAAAAACTATTTTAAATCCATCGCCGCCAGCGCTCTGGGGTTTAAACAAGGAATTCACAGCGCTAAAAAATTCGTAGCGTGATTTGTTAATGAATCTGCAGCAAGCCGTTCGCTCTGGCCATTCGCTGTCAGGCGCACCCATACAACGCTGAACCTGTGAAACAGCGACCCCTAAGCCCGTATTCAACATTACCGCACACCGACTGAGTCGCTGTCAACAAGCAAACCCCGGCCAAGCACAGCGAATACTAGCTGGCGCTGTGAAAATCACGCTACTGGCGCTCATCTGTCGCTACCTGGCGCTATTAATGAATCGGCCTCCCCGTCTCACTCCCTATACAGCAAGCGGCATCTGCCCTAGTGCTGATGAGAGCCTAAAGCTTGAAACACTTGTCCACTAGTTGTGGGTGCCTGGACCCTTATGGGCCCTGTCCCCGAGAATGGGGGTGGAAGAGGTTATAGGCCTTTTGGCCTCGCCTCGGAAACCCTCCCCAGTGGATCCCCCTTGAAGCCCGGGTTAGTACTAGGCAGGTCTTAATGGGGCAGGTCTAACTAAGAGAGTTAGTACCTGGTCGGGCAACCGCCAAGGAAAGCCTTATGCTGAAGGATCCAGCTAGTGGTCCACAGGGAATCCTTTGGGTAGTACGTGAGGACCAAGTCCCCTCTTCTCCTTTGGGAGGGAGGGATACGTATCCTTGTGCTCTGTGTCAGGGGGTTCGCCCTCCGGGAGAGCAGGGAAAGGGCTCTTTCTCTTTTGAGATGGGCCTAGCATGGGCACCCAAAGTGTTTTTCAGTGGTTTTGCACTTTTCACTTTGGGTGGCATGTGTTTTTATCACACAGGCGGCTTAAAAAAAACAAAAAAAAAAACATGTCCACTAGTTAGATGTGTTTGGCTGTGTAAATTTAAAGCTAATCCTTGGCATTGCACCCTTAGCGTTTCTAAGGGCCTTGGATGGCACAGAGACATAAATAGATGATTTGCATAGCTCCACCTACTGCAAGGGTAGATGGGTAATGCTATCTGTCCTTGGATTGGGTACTGTGCAAATACTTTCCGTTCTAGGAAAGCTCCTCTTCTCCTTTACCTAAGTAGAGGGTTTTTTGGCCCCTTTAGCCCCCCTATATTAAGCCTAACATGGGTCTCGCCACATACTGGCTTGCAACTCTTTTATAAGTGAAGAAACTTTTAGCAGTTAGCAGTTGCTTTCTTCATTTTTCCAGCTCCAGTGACACATCGGGCGAGTGTTACCCAGAGCCAAAACCATCAAACCTAATTAAGATCTAAATCCTGGCATATCTGTGGCGGTAACATGTGATTGAGCCGTCACCTCCTTGCGCTGTGCTGTATCTCTGTTTGAAGCAGAGCTGATATAGAGTGACGCCTGCCACCTCTGCGCTCCCCCTCCTCGCCCCCACCCCACCAGGGGGAAGCCACTTTACAAAAAGGCGAGCGTGTGTGATTTCACCGATGAATTATTAATGGCCATCGTCTCCCAGCGTTTCCTGATTGCAATTAGGTACGTACTCCTTTGCGGGCTGCGGCGGGAAGGCATAATACTGATGGAGGAGAAACATTTTCGCATCAAAGGGTGATAATGTAACAAGCGCGGCCTGTCCGGCTCAGTCCCTGGGGGCTGCAAAGTCCTCAGCTTATTACATGAAACTCTAACTCCTTTGAGTTAGGAAATGAAAGCTGTGAGCGGGGGCGAGCGTAGGTTTCACAGGACCGCACAGCAAAGCTCACATACTTCCCAAGTGTCCCTGATCTGAAGGGACTGTCCCTCTGTTGGGTTTATGTCCCCCTGTCCTTGTTGTTTCCATTTGTCCCTCGATGACGTGTAATCTGCAGATCTGCATCAATAAATATTAATTTGCCTCTACCAAGTGTTTATATTGTTGTAACAATGTATCTCCTATCCATCCCTCAATGAGGGGGTGTGGCTTAAAGTGGATCAAAACCCAGCAGAATCGGGCCGATCAATTCCCTTTCCGCTGGGCATCCAAAATTCGGGATGCCCCGCTGTGTGAAACCCCCCAGGACGCCCGCAAACCTTACCTGAGTCCCAGACCAACGGCGCATGCGCGGGCCGCGGCCGCATCTCGCGCTTTTCTCTAGCAGGGCGCGTGCCCGCGCCAGCCATTTGTGAATGGCCGGCGCGGGCGTGCTCCCTGTTAGAGGGAAGAGCGAGATGCGGCCCCCATCGTGCTCAGAGCCGCTGAGCTTTGACGCCGCTTTGACGCGCATAGCTCAACGGCTCCGAGCGTGCTGATTGGACGAGCGGCCGTGCATGCGCCGTAGGAGCGGGGTGAGGTGAGTTGATCTGGGCGTTCTGGGGGATTTCACATAGCGGACCATCCCGATTTTGGATGCCCAGCGGGGAGGGAATTGATCGGCCTGATCGGGGTTCCCCGGGAAAGTGGACCAAAACCCAGGATAGTCAAAATCTTGGGTTTTGGTCCACTTTAATATAACAATTGTCCCTCTTTCCCACCGTGAAAAATTGGAAGGTATGAACTCATACTGACAAAAAAAGACACCCTGCATTAAAGCGGACCAAAACCCACAGCCCTAGAGTCAGGTAGGGACTGGTGAAATCCCTCCTCATGGGAGATGTGTGGGATGTGTGAAACCCATGGGATTGCCCATAGGCTTACCTTATTCCTAGGTCTCATAGTAAATTTGCAGGCCTCCACTGCATTCGATATGCAGAGCCAGGGCAGGACAGGCAAGACTTCAGTATGGGGCCCAACAGTCATTTTTGACTGTTGGTCCGCGTTAACTCCTTTCTGTCCTATCTGTGTGACATGTACACGCACACACTTTTTTATTTTTCTCCATGTCATTTCAGCCCCCACTCCAAAAAAAGCCAAAACATCTACATTTCTCCAAGATGTTTACCTTACAGGGGCCAACATTTTAAAAAGTTACTTTAGTGGTGGTTATAACACTACCCTTCATTAGTGGTGGACTGGCTGAGGCCCCCCAACCATGATGCTGGGGCTATAGCATTAGGGGCTGGGGGGTCCTTGGCTTGTGGGTACAGTGGGGCTAAATACAGGGGGCTTAGAGGAAGACTAAGGGGGCAGAATGAGGGTGTTAAAAGCAGCAGCCCAACTGGCCCCAAAGCAGTGGGCCCACCGGGTCCCAGGTCCCTAATGGCCAGTCCGCTCCTGTCCTTCTTGAGTAAGTAGGAGCATACAGTGGAAACCCACCTTACCAAAGAACGACAATCAATTATCTTTTTCCTTGCCCTGATGCCCTGTAACCAAGAAATAGGGTACAAGTTGGTCGCCTGGTGGTATCGCCTGTCGAGTCTTCTACAAAAATGTCTTCCCAGGGTCAATCCCCTTTGACAGAGATGTAGGAAAGAAGAAGGAAGCTTCTTACACATCTTTTGGTCTTTCTCTCACTTACAGGAACATTGGACTAAGGTCCTATTGAGCATAACCATGTTGACCTGTCAGGGGACCCTGCAGCCTGTGCTCCACTCTCAAGGAAGAGATATTAAAGCACCAGGGCTGTTTCTAGGGGAGGGCGAGCAGGGCGATTGCCCTTGGGCACCAAGGCCATTGGGGGTGTCATTATACAAGCCATGCTGTTTTCTGAGGATGAGTCAGGACCAAGTGATACGCGTCATAACACTTGCTCCTCATTCTCCCAAATTGGGCTCAGTCATGGGAAGGCCTGGGCATGGTACATATAGACACAGCATGGTACATATAACTGTATGAAACAGCACCACCATAGGATGGTGAGGGGCAAAACGCTATTTTGCCTAGAAACTGCCCTGTAAAGTATCCTGATAATACACATTTTGATGGCTACTGGACCTGCATCTCCACATTATGGAAACAAAATACACCACCTGCAATTGCTCTCTGGCTCTTTAGGGTTAATTAGATATCCAAGATGAAAGACCTTAGATCCTCACTCTAAAAAAACGATAAATTCATTCAGACATGGCATGGATGGACCTAACCAGCTAATTCAAATGAATACCGCCCCACCTCCCTTTGTTTCCTCTCTCATCCTACCCCTCATCCTATCACGCTAACTCTTATCTTTATGTTCGTAATTAAAAAAGAAAAATGTAAAATGTTTAAATACGTGCATACCAGACTCAACACACGTTATTCTCTAATGCAGGCGTTCCCGCCCGATCAAGTACCACCTGGGTGGTAGGTATGGATTGTCAGCCCCATGGCTCGCATTCGGCAAGATCGCCTGAACGTTGAATAAAAGTTTGGTTGGGGGATTGAAATTAATGGACCCAAACTCTTCCTACTCCAGTAGGAAGTGGCTGTAACTTACCTGAGCCCCGCGATCTGGTCCCCGGGTAGCTGTCCGGCTGGGCTACGACCGTAGCAACAGAAAGATGGCTGCCGCTCCCATGAGTGAGGAGCCAGCACTTCTAATGCCAGCTGCCAGTGTCCTCACTCATGGGAGCCCATTAACCAGCTTTTCCGTGTTCAGGCCGAACATCGGACTTCAACACTGCTGAAGGGCCTCGTTTACTATTTTTTTCCAGGGCACCTTTCTTGATAGCGCAGAGCTTGCCAGGGTGCACGCTATGATGCTGAATCTTTGAGCGCTCCAGAGCGTAAAACCCCCCAAGTAGTGATGCTACTATAGCAAGCTGACTTTTAACATTGTTACTACATAGGCTATGCCTGGGTTCACCAATAATTGCGACATATACATGTATTTATCATTATTCTAGCAGCTAGAATACCCAGGCGCACATAACACATACTCCTACAGAGCAAAAATGTGGCCTTTCACTTTCCCAACACTGCTCCAAAATGTGATCAAAATTACAGTATTTTTCGCCACATAAGACGCACCCTATTCCCCCAAAAGTGGGGAAAAATTGTGCATGTGCCTTATGGGATTAATATATATATATAAAAAAAGATACCCACATGTCCCGGCACTCCCACGCTGCTTCCACAACCACCGGGAGGCCAGAAGATCATGGAGCGGCAGTCAGCCAGGGTAAATGAACCATGCCGCAAACACCCGTCTCCGTGCAGTGGGTGGGCATCCAATGTCTGTTGAATGGATGCTCGGTGCAGGCCACGTCCATCCGCAGCCGGCTAGCAGCACCGGGACATGAGAGTCTACTTTACTTCTTTTCTGCTTGTTTGTTCTATCTGAGGTATGGGAGGGGAGAATGCCACACTGCTTATGGGAATGGGATGGGGGAATGCCACACTGCTTATGGGAATGGGAGGGGGGAATGCCACACTGCTTACGGGAATGGGATGGGGGAATGCCACACTGCTTATGGGAATGGGAGGGGGGAATGCCACACTGCTTATGGGAATGGGAGGGGGGAATGCCACACTGCTTATGGGAATGGGAGGGGGGAATGCCACACTGCTTACGGGAATGGGAGGGGGGAATGCCACACTGCTTATGGGAATGGGAGGGGGGAATGCCACCCTGCTTATGGGAATGGGAGGGGGGAATGCCACACTGCTTATGGGAATGGGATGGGGGAATGCCACACTGCCTATGGAAATGGGATGGGGGAATGCCACACTGCCTATGGGAATGGGATGGGGGAATGCCACACTGCCTATGGGAATGGGATGGGGGAATGCCACACTGCTTATGGGAATGGGAGGGGGGAATGCCACACTGCTTATGGGAATGGGAGGGGGGAATGCCACACTGCTTATGGGAATGGGAGGGGGGAATGCCACACTGCTTATGGGAATGGATGGGGGAATGCCACCCTGCTTATGGGAATGGGATGGGGGAATGTCACACTGCTTATGGGAATGGGAGGGGGGAATGCCACACTGCTTATGGGAATGGGAGGGGGGAATGCCACACTGCTTATGGGAATGGGAGGGGGGAATGCCACACTGCTTATGGGAATGGGATGGGGGAATGCCACACTGCCTATGGGAATGGGATGGGGGAATGCCACACTGCTTATGGGAATGGGAGGGGGGAATGCCACACTGCTTATGGGAATGGGAGGGGGGAATGCCACACTGCTTATGGGAATGGGAGGGGGGAATGCCACACTGCTTATGGGAATGGGAGGGGGGAATGCCACACTGCCTATGGGAATGGGAGGGGGGAATGCCACACTGCTTATGGGAATGGGAGGGGGGAATGCCACCCTGCTTATGGGAATGGGAGGGGGGATGCCACACTGCCTATATGGAGAATGAGAGGGGGAGGGGGGAATGCCACAATGCCTATATGGGGAATGGGAGGGGGGATGCCACACTGCCCATGGGGAATGGGAGGGGGTTTGCATACCTCCCAACTTCTGAAAACTTGAAAGCGGGACAAGCCATGCCCCCGGCCACACCCCCGTCACGCCCCGGCCACGCCCCCATCACGCCCCGGCCACGCCCCCGTCACGCCCCGGCCACGCCCCCGTCACGCCCCGGCCACGCTCTCCAGCTCCAGCAATGTCGGCTGCCTTCACCCCTGCAGGCGGTACGTATCCCCAAACCAGCATACCGCCCGCCCCCCCACCCCCGTGCGCCTGCCCACCCACCCCGTGCGCCCGCGCCACTCTCTCACCCCACGCGCCAGGAAGTTATCTTCCCGCCGGCGTCATTGCGGCGCTGGGCTGTCACAGCGCAGGGGGTCCCGGGACATTTGGTAATGTTCCGGGACCGCGGGATCCTTCTCAAAAATCGGGACAATCCCGGGAAAATCGGGACAGTTGGGAGGCATGGGTTTGCCACATTGCTAATGCTGGTGATAGGTCCACTTTAATAAGGATATGTCCATGGCGGCCGGTCACAATCCTTTTTTTAGCAGAATGATGATTCCAGATTGCGGCTTTGTTTCCGTTTTTATTGCATTCGATTTTGTAACCAAAAGTCCAGGTGAAATTCCGCAGACTGCTTATCCAGGCTTAAATAAAACACTTTTGTGGCTCCATTTCAGCAAGGAGCATAAAGCTAATTGTTTTAGTAAACAGGCATCACATGCTATTATCCTAAAGCCATATTAGGCTGGCGTCGTGTTTGCTGCTGAGATTCAGCCCGTGTTTGCTGAATAAACCTGTTAGGGAAAGCAAATAGGAGCCAAGTACATAAAGACCCAGAGGAGGCTCATTACACTCAGCAGTCAATATACCAAGGACAACTGGCCATGCCTGGGAACTTTCCAGGCGTCATTATGATTATACTGCCCCCCGCCTGATCTTTCTCCTTTTGGGGCAAACCAGAAATCCTCTTGGCTTCTTTCTTTACTTTCTTTCCTCCATATGTAATAACTTCACAGATTTGGGTCGATTGATGACCCCTGAGGAAGCCAGTTGGCGAAACCCATCGAGTACAGGACCTTGGGGGACTAATAGGTCCATCACCAATAAATAATAATAAATACATGTGGTCAACTATTTATATTAAATAGCTGGTGCACTTGTTATTTGTGTTTAGTACGCATCCCCCACCCTCAACCAGAGGTGGACTGGCCATAGGGAGGCCCAGAACAATGCCCGGTGGGCTGCACTGCTTTGGGGGCTGCTGCTTTTAACCCCCCACATCCAATCCCTGCCCCCTTAGTCTCCCTCTCAGCCCCCCTGTACCCTGCCCCACTGTACCCCTGTACCCACAATCCAAGGAACCCCAGCCCCCTATCTGCTGCAGCAACATGCGGCGTCTTCAGGGCTCGATCCTGTGCCCCCCCCCCCACTGGCTTAGCCGCCTGTAAATGACAGCACCGCTGTAATCTTCAAGGTCCTGCGTCAATCAGCGAAGTCTTGCGGGTTGTCGGGTGGCTCCATTACATCCCATTCATAGGCACTGCACAGGCACAAGTTCGGAAGGTCATCCAGAATCCGAGGGACCCAGAAGATGGATCCCCCGGCAAGGTGAGTAAATAATGCCCAAAGGTAAAACTGGAGGGGGTGGGCAGCAGATTGGTGAGGTTTGAGGGAGGTTTTAACCTCCCCCGAAGAAAAATCACACAAGTATCTGGTCAGACATGCTTCCTATTTGACAAAGGCAGCAGGAGAGTTAAAATAAATTTTCCTGACAAATCCAGTAGAACACATTGCACAAATTAAAGGTCAGAGGGAGGAGGAATAACCTTTTGGAATAATTATTGTTAGGCACATCTATAATTCACATATTAATTGTGTCCGCCCCTCACAGAAAGGTTTATTCTGTAGATCCATTTGGGAAATAAGGCTCTTAATTCTCTAATTCTCTATGGGGGGGGGGGGGGGGGGGGAATCTGGACACACTGCAGAATACATGATTACTCTTTTAAAGCATCATTGTTGTGTGAATGATACCAGGCAGCCTGGATGATGCTCAACAATAAGGGGACACGAAAACCATATGCCCCGTGGCATTCAGTGTTACCAATGCCTCAAAAAACCCCCCAAAAAGAAATACATATACTCACCTAAAATCGTATAACAATATATATATACTCACCTACAATCAATACCATTGATTAGATCTAAACTTCACTCCTTCTATTCTGACCAGACCAGGTGAGTGTTTTGGGCCCTTATTTAACAAGGGATAGCGCCAGGTAGCGACTGGTGAGCGAACGGTAATGACGGTCACCGCCACGAGAACGCCGGCTCCCCACCACAATCACACATTTATCAAGCCAATCCTGCTTAGCGACTGAGATAGCGCCAGATAGTGACTCATTCATCTCACCCCACAGCGCCAGCGAGCAACCTTGAACAGCGCCAGGTATGACCTCTCGCTACCTGGCGCTCTCCAATGCATTTCAATGGAACAATCTTTAAATATTAATAATTAATTGTTAATATATATATTTTTTTTTTCTCATGTGAAAATTTCTGTTACCACTTCTGCAATGTTAGATATTTTTTTTAAGGTAAAAAAAAAAAAAAAAAAGAAAATTTGTGCAGAATTGATATTACAGGTCTGATATTAATGTATTCATATTACAAAATGTTTTTATAAACTTGTTTTTTTTTGTTTCAAAAAATATGGTTGTTTGGGGGTTAAAAAACTACTTTTAACTCATCGCCGCCAGCGCTCTGGGGTTTAAACAAGCATTTCACAGCGCGATAATTTTTTGAGCGTGATTTGTTAATGAATATGCCGGTCGCTATGGTAATTCGCTATCATGCGCTCCCATACAGCGCGGAACCTGTCAAATAGCGACTCATCACCTTGTATTCAACATTACTGCACACCGACTGAGTCGCTATCAACAACCGAACAACGGCCAAGCACAGCGACTACTAGCGGGCGCTGTGAAAATACCGCTACAGTCGCTCAACTGTCGCTACCTGGCGCTATTAATAAATCAGCCTCCCCGTTTACTTTAGATAACCGAACACCAGGGGAAAGAGTGTGAGCAGGAAGGTATTCAGGTAATTCCTTCAGCTTCCAGAATCACAGGGCCAGGGCAGCGCCATGCAAGTACATAAAGCAGATCTTGGCCTGCCAGTGTAGAACAAGGGGTTTACTCATAAAGGGATAGCGGCACGTAGCGCCTCGTAGCGGCAGGCAGCATCTGGTGAACACCAATCGCTGTACAAAACCACAATTATGAAGGCGATTCTGGTGAGCGACTCTAACAGCGCCATGTAGCGTCCGATTCATCATTACAGGCAGCTCAGCGTATAGCGTATTACCTGTCCCATGCATTTAAATGGACGTTCATTTTCTTCTGTTTAAACAAGCTTTTTGTTTTTATTTTTTTTTTTTTTCTCGAACATATTTGTGTGACCTCTCCTGGCCTAGAAAAAGTCATTTTTGAAAACATTTTTAATTTTTTAGATTTGTATGCAGAATTGTCATTACAGGTCTGGCATTAAAGTATTAATATCACGATGTTACAACAATGGCCCTTATTTAACAAGGGATAGCGACAGGTAGCGCCTGGTGAGCGACCGGTAATGACGGGCACCGCCACGAGAACGCCGGCTCCCCACCACAATCACACATTTATCAAGCCAATCCTGCTTAGCGACTGAGATAGCGCCAGATAGCCACTCGTTCATCATTATTCCAGCCTCAGCTCACAGCGCCAGCGTCCGACCTTGAACAGCGACAGGTATGACCTCTCGCTATCTGGCGCTCTCCAATACATTTCAATGGAACAATCTTTAAATATTCATAATTAATACATATTAATGTTTTTTTTTTTTTTTATTTTTTTTATTTTTTTTTAATGTGATAAATTCTGTGACCACTTCTGCCATGTTATATTTTTTTTTAAGCTAAAAAAACAAAAAACAAAACTTTGTGCACAATTAATATTACAGGTCTGATATTAATGTATTAATATTACAAAATTATTTGTAAAACTTGTTTTTTTTTTGTTTCCAAAAATATGGTTGTTTGGGGGTTAAAAAACTACTTTTAACCCATCGCCGCCAGCGCTCTGGGGTTTAAACATGCATTTCACAGCGCGAGAATTTTTTGAGCGTGATTTGTTAATGAATATGGTGGGAGCCGGTCGCTATGCCCAGTCGCTATCATGGGCTCCCATACAGCGCGGAACCTGTCAAATAGCGACTCAATCAACAACCGAACAACGGCCAAGCACAGCGACTACTAGCGGGCGCTGTGAAAATACAGCTACAGTCGCTCAACTGTCGCTACCTGCCGCTATTAATGAATCGGCCTCAATGTGTTTTCGCTTTGTTACTGGTGGATATGTGTTTAAAAACAGACTTTAATCACACAGCATCTGGCGCTCTATGCTATAGCAACCAGATCCAGAGCGCCTACGCTGTGTGTGCTGATTTTTTTGTTGAATATGTCGTGAGCCTCTGAGAGTCGGACACACTGAGCTGGCGCTACCTTTGGCTCCCTGCAATGCTGTACTGGTGTTAGAACGCCCAACATACATCTCATTCATAAATGCCGGCCAGGTTACTGAGGCGCTCTGTTACAGCGCCCGATAGCTGATCACAGCGTATAATAGCGGTCGCTCTTAGCGCCGCTGTACAGGCGCTCATCTGCCGATAGCTGGCACTAGTAATTAATCAGCCTGCCCTGCCCGTGGGGGGAGGGGATTAGTATTTAATTAGCAATCGAATTTGATGTATAAAAGTTGTTGGTCCACCTTAAATTTGATGATAGATCAACTTTAAGGTGAGCCGATCCACTTCTCTTTTTTTCTTAAAGTTATAAAAAGTTTGGGTGAGAGAGATGGAATATCAACCTGCTGATTGCTACCTTACATATGTGACTTAACAGGCATCCTGCACAACTGCGTCTGATGATAATTTGCAGCTTCATAAGCTTCACAGAATGCTAGATGTATCCTAGAATCACAGAAGCAGCCTGGAGACGCTGGATAATTATAGGCAAGTCTATTTCAGGGTTCACATACTTACATTTTCATTTGCATTTTTGCACAAAGTGTATCTAAAATTCAAAAATAACATGACTCTAAAGCAAAAAAAAACAACATGTTCTATACAATGATGTGTAGTCCCAGTACCTCCAGCTATGGAATGTGCACCACACTCCTTCTCCTTTGCATGACACTAGAGCCCTACAGTGGTTCATGTTGTTAGAATGAAATAGTATTAATAGCGGCAGGTAGCGACAGTTGAGCGACTGTAGCGGCATTTTCAGAGCGCCCGCTAGTAGTCGCTGTGCTTGGCCGTTGTTCGGTTGTTGATAGCGACTCAGTCGGTTTGCCGTATATGTTGAATATTGGGTGAGGAGTCACTATTTGACAGGTTCCGCGCTATATGGGAGCGCATGATAGCGACTGGCCCTAGCGACCGGCTCCCACCATATTCATTAAAAAATCACGCTCAAAAAATTCTCGCGCTGTAAAATGCTTGTTTAAACCCCAGAGCGCTGGCGGCGATGGGTTAAAAGTCGTTTTTTAACCCCCAAACAACCATATTTTTGGAAACCAAAAAAAACAAGTTTTTATAAATCATTTTGTTATAAGAATACATTAATATCAGACCTGTAATATCAATTCTGTACAATTTTTTTTACCTTAAAAAAATTACCTAAAATGGCAGAAGTGGTCACAGAATTTTTCACATTTAAAAAAAAAAAAAAAAAAAAAATTCATAACAATTAATTATGAATATTTAAATATTGTTCCATTGAAATGCATTGGAGAGCGCCAGGTAGCGAGAGGTCATACCTGTCGCTGTTCAAGGTTGGACGCTGGCGCTGTGGGCTGAGGCAGGAATAATGATGAATGAGTCGCTATATGGCGTTATCTCAGTCGCTAAGCAGGATTGGCTTGATAAATGTGTGATTGTGGTGGGGAGCCGGCGTTCTCGTGGCGGGGCCCGTCATTACCGGCCGCTCACCAGTCGCTACCTGTCGCTATTCCATCATAAATAAGGGCCATAGTATTATAATATATAATTTAAAGTTGAAATGGTTGTTTTTACCCCCCACCCCTCAGGCATTCCAGTTTGGGTTGTCCACCCACTTCAATCCCACTAGTGAGCCCTAAAATAAGGCAAAATACACCTTTGTGCTTCCACAGAAGTGGAAGTGGCTTCCATGCATTTACCAACGACCAGTAGGGTGGACACTGACCAGACAGAGTTCACCAAAATCTGATGGCAATATCCAGCCCTGGGTGCTAGAGCAATGCAGGATTGGGGATGGTGCTGATTCTATAGCAGTAGCACCTTCTTTTTTTGTCATGAGTTATAACTTGGGCCCTTATTTATGAAGGAATAGCGACAGGTAGCGACTGGTGAGCGGCCGGTAATGACGGGCCCCGCCACGAGAACGCCGGCTCCCCACCACAGTCACACATTTATAAAGCCGATCCTGCTTAGTGACTGAGATAGCGCCATATAGCCACTCATTCATCATTATTCCAGCCTCAGTCCACAGCGCCAGCGTCCGACCTTGAACAGCGACAGGTATGACCTCTCGCTACCTGGTGCTCTCCAATGCATTTCAATGGAACAATCTTTAAATATTCATAATTAATTGTTATTAATGTTTTTTTTTTTTTTAAATGTGAAAAATTCTGTGACCACTTCTGCCATTTTAGATAATTTTTTTAAGGGAAAAATAATAAAAAAAAACTGTACAGAATTGATATTACAGGTCTGATATTAATGTATTCATATTACTAAATTATTTAAAATACTTTTTTTTTTGGTTTCCAAAAATATGGTGGTTTGGGGGTTAAAAAACTACTTTTAACACATCGCCTCTGGGGTTTAAACATTTCACAGCGCTTTAATTTTTTGAGCGTGATTTTTTGATGAATATGGTGGAAGCCGGTCGCTCTGACCAGTCGCTATCATGCGCACCCATACATCGCGGAACCTGTCAAATAGCGACTTGTAACGTTGTATTCAACATTACGCCACACCGACTGAGTCGCTGTCAACAACCGAACAACAGCCAAGCACAATGACTACTAGCGGGCGCTGTGAAAATACCGCTACAGTCGCTCAACTGTCGCTACATGTCGCTATTAATAAATCAGCCTCTTGGTTGAACAGCTACCACCTTTCTCATTTGTATCTTTTAGATGTGTGCAAGAACATACATGACACTGGATATTTGGGGCAACCTCAGATGAGCTAACCCCCAATTAATCTATTGCTGCGTATGTCCCAAATGTGTGGCTTTCATAGATTAGAGTAAAACCTCATTCATACAGGTGATGCTTTCACATACATTTAGAAACGACAACAAAAAAGAGGTTGTTTGTAAATGTATGTGAACCCCCCAAAAAAGGGCAAGGGGAGTGCTCTGTTTTTAATATGTATTGTGTTTATGCTGTTTTTGTAATTTTGTATGTGTATTTGATTTTTCACATTAATAAACGTTATTCGTTGGATAATAATAATTATTATGATTAATAATAATTTTTGATGCTCCTTTTCCTGAGTTGGGCGTTGAGTGCTTCTTCCGCCACCTCTTTCATGTTGTGGTCAGCTTTTTTAAGTGAGCACATCTTTATTTTGTTTATTATCTTTCCTTGGTGGTGCACTTCGTTGTGTGTTATACATTTACAAACGTGTACCAACCCAGACATCTGTAACCAAGGACACCCTGTATTAGGGCAATCCTACTCTAATAGTTTCCCTTGCTGCCCCCACCAATCTTCCACTCATGCCATAGAACACACTCATTGAGAGGACCTGGGATTGGGAAGGATTAAAACCACACTGGGTCACAGTTGTAGTTGGCAACATGGTAGCTCATGCATGTGCTAGAATGCCAAGGGGGCCCTGAGTGAATTGGTCCTTTAGTTTAGTGCTTCCCAACCTTTTCTTATTAAAGGGATTGTCTAGGTCAGGGGTTCCTAACCCTTTTTCACAAAGTACGACTTTCCATTTTCTAACCACCTGGGTAGTACATGTGGGATGTTAGTCACCTGAAAACCTATTAAATTCACAATCAGGCTTGAGTAAAGTATAGATGGCAGCAGATGAGGTTGGGGAACATGTCAGTGTACAACCTCTCTGAGTACCACCTGATAGGATCTTGAGCACCACCAGTGGTACAAGTACCACCTGTTGTGAACCTGGTCTAGGCAACTATATAGGCCATATAATCACATAGCCCCAAAGCTCCTTATGTTCCCTGTTTATTTTTTTCCAAAACAAACTCCATGGAAAGTGGAGAAAACCTTTAAAGAAAAACATTTTAAAGTTTATTCAATTTTTACATTTTCAGTAATGCAGGGTTGGGGATGGTGCTGATTCTATAGCAGTGTAAGTTTCACAGGGCCCTATAGTAAAATTTATAACTCCACCAAAAAAGAGCAGATATATTGTGCCTACTGATACTGCAGACTACTGTAGGGGAAGTTTGGCAGTAGTGGGGCCCAGTGTGGTACATTTTATTGTCTGGGGTGTTGCAGTGCAGAGGCAGCAGCTGCTGCTTGGCAATGTGACCAGCAGGGTAGAGTCCCTGCTGTTACACTGCTAAACGCTGGTCAGCTCCCTGCTGCGTTACATTGTAACAGCCAGGTGCCTGTATGGTGTTACATTTGTATCATGGTCTGCGCCCTGCTATGTTGCATTGTATAGCATGTGGGAGTCTGCTATTATATCTTTCGGTGATGTGTGAGTCAACTCTTCATTGTAGCATTGTGATAAAGAGATGACTCACACATCACAGAAATCCAATCACTTGTTGGTGTGCAGTATCTATGAACTGCTAGTGGTAAGGGTAGTAGGCTTCAAAGGATGACAGAGATACCATCACCTCAACTTACCAGGTGCTAGTGTACTCTACCAGACATAAAACTGACCACACATGTGGTCTACAGGTGCTGTAAGCTGGGAGAAGGTGGCTTGCATCAGGCCCCCTTCTACCCCTGGCCTACTAGCAGCTGCCTCCCTTTTCCTATGGTATGGATGCCATGGGTGCGTGCAAGCACACAGGGTGATGGGGTAGCCATTAATTCTGTTTAACAAAATAGTTAGCATACATTTATATCTACTTTAAAAATTCGAAAATGTACATATATTTTAAATAATTTCAGATGTTTGTGTAGTTATATGGTTTGGCCACTTGAGGGCAACATAGGATAAGAACTGAACAGTTAATTTCAGAAAAGCAGTAAATAGGATTGCAACATTATTGTGAGCCATAGGGCTTTCAGATAAAAAATAAGGCTGATTAAGTTGTTTACCCGGGCCCATTAATAGACCAGGGCTGGCTGTAACAAAGAAGAGAAAACCATCAAAGAGAGAGAGATAGAGAATAGAAGAGTGTCGTCACGTCAGGGTGTGCTAGAACATACGGTGGGAGAAGTCTTGGATGTCCAGAAAGAGCAGTACCCCCTTAGTAAAGCACAGTGGAGAAAGGTTGAGCTTGATGAGCTCCCTGTGACCATAAGAGGAGGAAAAGCGTGTTTGGATGGAATCCTGGAGGGTGAGACCAGTAAGGAACAACTGTAGGAGTCGAGTGCTGTAGGGCCCTGTGTGCCAGGGGTCCTAAAGTGTCTAGTTTGCCTGTCTCAATAAAGAGAGAACCTGTTTACAATGTTTATGGACTCTGGCTGCAATTTGTGTCCCCTTCAAGCAGACCTGGATTCATCAGGGAACCTACTTGTGGACCTACAGGGTGGCCTGAGAGTGTACCTTCACATGCTCCCAGACTCTGGAATGACCCCTTATACAGCGTAGCCTGGAGACCAATTCACGCACATGGTTACACAAGTGCAGAGCCGGATGTATAGGGCAACTTCAGGTGAGCTAGCTCCCAATGTATCCATTGCTGTGGGTGTCCCTAATGTGGGGTTCTCCTATATTAGGATAGGACCCCTTATACAGTGGCACCTTGGAGCAGATGTGTGACAATCAATGCCACTTTATCTAACCAGTTGATAAGACTTGTTGCTGGCTAACAGTATTTGAGTGCTAGAGAGCCTTTAGGATTTATTTGTAAGGAAAATGTTACTTAGTAGGCCCCTTACTTTCTGCCATCCCACTCTATGTAGCGTTGCCTGTCTTAGAACAATCCCAAACCCTCTATTTGTGTAACTGTAAAGTAGCTCATATAAAAATTATGAGGGAACACTATTTCAGGTAAAAACAAGGAGGCATTCCCTTCGACTGGAAAAAAAAAGATTGCGACATAAGAATTCTAAATCTATGGAATAGCCTCCCACAGAAGCTTGTTACAGCATCAACCTCTGACAGCTTCAAAAAAGGATTAGATGCTTATTTAGAAGAAAATAACATTAACAGTTACTATTAGTGGTTCAGTAAAAAATAAATAAATAAATAAATAAATAACTTATAAAATAATAACTATAAAATAAATTAAAAAATAACTTCCCCTACCACAACTCCCTTGGTTGAATTTCATGGACATATGTCTTTTTTCAACCGTATTTACTATGTAACTAGGGGCAGTTGTGGCCTAGAGGTAAGGGGGAGCGTACTTGTCACTGGAGGGTGGCAGGTTCGAGTCCCGACCCTGGGACATGATTGAAGTGCTCTTAAGTAAGGCACCTAACCCCATAACTGCTCCCCGGGTGCCGTAATCAGGGCAGCCCACCGCTCCGGGCATGTGTACACTCACTGCACAGATGGGTTAACTGTGGAGAACTAATTCTTATGTGTGTGCAAGCATACAATGGCCATCTATGCATTAAAAAAAAAGAGAGGCCGACTGTAGCATCAGTTGAGCAACTGTAGCGGCATTTTCAGAGAGCCCGCTAGTAGTCGCTGTGCTTGGCCGTTGTTCGGTAGTTGATAGCGACTCAGTCGGTTTGCCGTAATGTTGAGTATTGGGTGAAGAGTCGCTTTTTGACAGGTTCCGCGCTGTATGGGAGCGCATGATAGCGACTGGCCATAGCGACCGGCTCCCAGCATATTCATTAACAAATCACGCTCAAAAAATTCTTGCGCTGTGAAATGCATGTTTAAACCCCAGAGCGCTGGCGGCGATGGGTTAAAAGTAGTTTTTTAACCCCCAAACAACCATATTTTTGGAAACCAAAAAAACAAGTTTTTTAAATAATTTTGTAATATGAATACATTAATATCAGACCTGTAATATCAATTCTGTACATTTTTTTTTTTTTTTTTACCTTAAAAATTATTTAAAATGGCAGAAGTGGTCACAGAATTTTTCACATTTAAAAAAAAAAAAAAAACAATTAATAACAATTGATTATGAATATTTAAAGATTGTTCCATTGAAATGCATTGGAGAGCGCCAGGTAGCGAGAGGTCATACCTGTCGCTGTTCAAGGTCGGACGCTGGCGCTGTGGGCTGAGGCTGGAATAATGATGAATGAGTGGCTATCTGGCGCTATCTCAGTCGCTAAGCAGGATCGGCTTGATAAATGTGTGATTGTGGTGGGGAGCCGGTGTTCTCGTGGCGGGGCCCGTCATTACCGGCCGCTCACCAGTCGCTACCTGTCACTATTCCTTCATAAATAAGGGCCTATGTAAGTATGTAAGCTGATGACACGGGAACAGAATATCGTTACTTGGAACGACCGTTCCATTTGTTAGTTTAGGATTAGACAAACCTTAAAGTGGAAAAATTCAATTAACAGGCAGGATTCCATCGTTCCGGTTCCACATTGCTTCCTGCTTGTTTTCATACTTAAACTATTAGCACGGTAAATATTGTCCCCCCTTTTGTCAGAATAATTAAGTTCTGCCGCGTGACTCACCAGCTTCTTAGCAACATGGGAGCTGAGTCGCTGTTTATGTCACCTTCCCTTGTTCTTTTGTTCTTTCAAAGCAGCTTCCCTTCCCCTTTGAATGTTTAACCTGTCATTTGCGATGCATTTCATTATATTTTGCAGTCCAGCTGAGCCGCTACTTTTCCTTTCCACATTTTATGGCCTCACTTTTTTTTAAAGATAAATACTTCTGACACTTGTGATACTAAAATGATAAGGGCATTGGAATCCTACTTTTTTTTTTATTTTACAAAGTCATTTATTCCAAAGAAACAGATAAATGTAGATGTGAAACTTCTGCTGCTGCTACTGCTATGGACAGTCCCCACCATCAGAAATGTGGGTCCCCTCCCAGGAGGCAGCTGCAGTATATTCCCTTCTCATCTTGCTGGTGTGCTATGGGGGCGCAGGGAACAAATATCTGTGTTTAGGGGAAGCATTAGGGTTATGTACTGTAGGTGCTTACTGAGTGCAGGATGTGTGTACAGGAGGGCCCAGACTGATGTTTATTGGGGTGTGGGTCATATACTTACTATTAGGCCCTTATTTATGAAGGAATAGTGACAGGTAGCGACTGGTGAGCGGCCGGTAATGACGGGCCCCGCCACGAGAACGCCGGCTCCCCACCACAATCACACATTTATCAATCCAATCCTGCTTAGCGACTGAGATAGCGCCATATAGCGACTCATTCATCATTATTCCAGCCTCAGCCCACAGTGCCAGCGTCCGACCTTGAACAGCAACAGGTATGACCTCTCGCTACCTGGCGGTCTCCAATGCATTTCAATGGAACAATCTTTAAATATTAATAATTAATTGTTATTATTATTTTTTTTTTAAATGTGAAAAATTCTGTGACCACTTCTGCCATTTTAGATTTTTATTAAGGGAAAAAAAAAAAAATTGTACAGAATTGATATTACAGGGTCTGATATTAATGTATTCATATTACAAAATTATTTAAAAAACTTGTTTTTTTTGGTTTCCAAAAATATGGTGGTTTGGGGGTTAAAAAACTACTTTTAACCCATCGCCGCCAGCACTCTGGGGTTTAAACATGCATTTTACAGCGCGAGAATTTTTTGAGCGTGATTTTTTAATGAATATGGTGGGAGCCGGTCGCTAGGGCCAGTCGCTATCATGCGCTCCCATAGTGCGGAACCTGTCAAATAGCGACTCCTCAACATTACGGCAAACCGACTGAGTCGCTATCAACTACAATGGCCAAGCACAGCGACTACTAGCGGGCGCTCTGAAAATGCCGCTACAGACGCTCAACTGTCGCTACCTGCCGCTGTTAATGAATCGGCCTCTTAGTTGGTGGCTCCATATGGCAGCTTACAGGGAGTTAAGTAATGAGCAGGTCGTTTATTTGGGTTGGGGGTAAATGTGTTTGTACAGGTAGGGTGAGGTGAGGAGAGCTTATGGTTGCCTACTGATAGGGAAGGTCACCTTTTATTTTGATCACCGCAGACTGGGAGTTATACTAAATCTGCTGCAAGGCGAACCCAGGCAAACACATAAACTTAAAGTGGATCTCCAGCCTGTTAAAGAGGAACATCGGACCGAATCCCCGATCCCCCCATCAGCCCCTACTTACCTTTTGGATGTTGTCACTGCCTGCTGCGGTGACATCCGGCTGCTCCAGGGCCTGATCGCTGCCCCCCCCCCCCATCCTGGCTTAGCCGTCTGTTAGTGAAAGCGCGGCTTTAGCGATCAGCGAAGTCTCGTGAGATTTCCGGTGACCCCATTGCATCCCATTTATGGGCACTGCTGAGATACGAGATCAGCGTCTTATGGGATGCAAGATGACGCCACCCGTCAGAAGGTTGTCCGGAAACAGAGGGATCTAGAAGATGGATCCCTTATCGAGGTGAGTAAAGAATGTCCCAAGGTAAAAATGGAGGGGGGGAGGACCAGATCGGTGAGGCTTGGGGGTGGTTTTAACCTCCCCCGGTGTTCCTCTTTAACCTGAAGTGTCCCCCAGGACTGCTATATCCCCATAGCAACTGCTAATTTAGAATTCCCATCCACTTCAACCCCAAACCTTCAATCTTCAACCCCCATTCAGGAAATGTCCGTTGTTGTACCACATGACAGCCAGCCGCCAATGGGGATCTGCAAGCGGGCCTGCACAGTGCCACACATGATGCGTGCTTGTGTACCTGGCAAATCTTTCTCGAGTGCAGTTAAACCGGACATTCACTCTGAATCCTGCCTTTTCTGAGCCTTTAATCATCAAAGATGGCAGCACAGGCTGCCTGCAAACATTCTGGGATTGCTGTCCTTTTCCTGACCCCACCTCTGCTCTTTCTCTGCCTGCAAACAAGAAGTGTCTTCTGACTATGCCGCTCTGCATTCTAGGATTGCTGTCCTTTTCCTGACCCCAGCTCTGCTCTTTCTCTGCCTGCAAGCAGGAAGTGTCTTCTGACTGTGCCGCTCTGCATTCTAGGATTGCTGTCCTTTTCCTGACCCCAGCTCTGCTCTTTCTCTGCCTGCAAACAGGAAGTATCTTCTGACTATGCCGCTCTGCATTCTAGGATTGCTGTCCTTTTCCTGACCCCAGCTCTGCTCTTTCTCTGCCTGCAAACAAGAAGTGTCTTCTGACTATGCCACTCTGCATTCTGGGATTGCTGTCCTTTTCCTGACCCCCAGCTCTGATCTGTCTGTGCAAAGCACAGCTATAACCTGCCCCCTCTCCTCAGTATGTGATGCTTCTGAGGCAAGATAGCGGCGCCCATATACTAGAGTCCTGAACAGTTGCAGCCAGTGGGGGAAAGGATAAAAAGTAAGTGACTAAAAACATAAAATATATTAATTTTAGATTTTTTTAGTTTTTGTTTTTTAAGGGTTTGGGCTTTTCATTAAATGATGCTGAAGGTCCGGTTTAATGTTTGAGGCTTTTTGAGGAGATTTAAACAGATTTGAGCATTTGGATGTCTGATGTGGTGGGATAAAACCGTTCTGTAAGCAGTCTTGCCTTTATAGTGGTGACAACCCAAACTCAGAATTAAAGAGAACTGTTTGGCTGGGGTTTGGAGTTAAAGAGGCCAATTCATTAATAGCGGCAGGTAGCGACAGTTGAGTGACTGTAGCGGCATTTTCAGAGCGCCCGCTTGTAGTCGCTATGCTTGGCCGTTGTTCGGTAGTTGATATCGATTCAGTCAGTTTGTCGTAATGTTGAATATTGGGTGAGGAGTCGCTATTTGACAGGTTCCGCGCTGTATGGGAGCGCATGATAGCGACTGGTCAGAGCGACCGGCTTCCACCATATTCATTAACAAATCACGCTCAAAAAATTCTTGCGCTGTAAAATGCTTGTTTAAACCCCAGAGCACTGGCGGCGATGGGTTAAAAGTAGTTTTTTAACCCCCAAACAACCATATTTTTGGAAACCAAAAAAAACAAGTTTTTTAAATAATTTTGTAATATGAATACATTAATATTATCAATTCTGTACAATTTTTTTTAAATTTTTTTTTACCTTAAAAAATTATTTAAAATGGCAGAAGTGGTCACAGAATTTTTCACATGTAAAAAAAAAATAAAATAAAATTAATAACAATTAATTATGAATATTTAAAGATTGTTCCATTGAAATGCATTGGAGAGCGCCAGGTAGCGGGAGGTCCTACCTGTCGCTGTTCAAGGTCGGACGCTGGCGCTGTGGGGTGAGGCTGGAATAATGATGAATGAGTGGCTATATGGCGCTATCTCAGTCGCTAAGCAGGATTTCCTTGATAAATGTGTGATTGTGGTGGGGAGCAGGCGTTCTCGTGGCGTTACCAGTCGCTACCTGTCGCTATCCCTTGTTAAATAAGGGCCAAAGTCTGATGAGCACATTGTGTCGAGAAGTATGTGCACCTAAAGGTAAAGTGGGTCTTTTTAGCGCTCAATGTTCTCAATACAACAAACACAACAGGCTGTTCCAGACAGGGGCACAATTTTAGTGCTTTGCCATCAAAGCTATTTTCTCATAGATTTGTATAGGATCAAGTCCTTCAATGATTTCTCCTTTAACTTCTCAAGTTTGACCAGATTGTAATTTTCCATTACCTAATGGAAAGTTTTAAATGCTAAAATCTCTTTCCTCATTGTGCTCAGTGTGCGTCTGTAGTTGGGGATGTGAAATATGAAGCGGGCGACGTTAGTGAAGAAGATGTATCATTTTCCCTCTACATTCCATTATCACGTTCCTCAATTTCTCCCCAAGCAGAATAATCTGCTTTTGTGTTGGAGGCTCTGTCTGTAAATTAGCAGAACTTTTCTTAATGATTGACGCGGGCTTTTATCTCCTTGCTTGTCTCTCCGATCAATCGCTCCATTTCGAACCGCTCTCGCAGACTGGCGGATTACATCACCGCTGTAAAGATCAATAAAATGCAACGTTACAAGCTGCGCCGGTACAACACACAGTCACTCGTTATGGCTTGTCTGATATTTATTACTCTAAATTGATTCATATTATTTGTGCTGGCATGATAGCTCACTATTTGAGTAGAAATCGAAAGGATGGAGTTTAGTGTTTCAAAGCACAGCGATTTGCAATGCCAAATACCAGGAACTCAACATGGGGAGGCCGATTCACTAATAGCGCCAGGTAGCGACAGATGAGCGACTGTAGCGGTATTTTCACAGCGCCCGCTAGTAGTCGCTGTGCTTGGCCGTTGTTCGGTTGTTGACAGCGACTCAGTCGGTGTGCGGTAATGTTGAATACGGGGGTTAGGAGTCGCTATTTGACAGGTTCCGCGGTGTATGGGTGCGCATGGTAGCGAATGGCCATAGCGAACGGCTCCCAGCATATTCATTAACAAATCACGCTCAAAAAATTCTCGCGCTGTGAAATGCTTGTTTAAACCCCAGAGCGCTGGCGGCGATGTGTTAAAAGTAGTTTTTTAACCCCCAAACAACCATATTTTTGGAAACAAAAAAAAAAATCTTTTTAAAAACATTTTGTAATATGAATACATTAATATCAGACCTGTAATATCAATTCTGCACAAATTTTTTTTTTTTACCTTAAAAAAATATCTAACATTGCAGAAGTGGTCACAGAATTTTTGACATTTAAAAAAAAAAAAAAAAAAAAAAAAACATTAATAACAATTATTTATGAATATTTAAAGATTGTTCCATTGAAATGCATTGGAGAGCGCCAGGTAGCGAGAGGTCATACCTGTCGCTGTTCAAGGTCGCTCGCTGGCGCTGTGGGGTGAGGCTGGAATAATGATGAATGATTCGCTATCTGGCGCTCTCTCAGTCGCTAAGCAGGATCGGCTTGATAAATGTGTGATTGTGGTGGGGAGCCAGCGTTCTCGTGGCGGGGCCCGTCATTACCGTTCGCTCACCAGTCGCTACTTGGCGCTATCCCTTGTTAAATAAGGGCCTTAGTGTTATATCTTCAATTTACAGATTTTAGACACCCCACCCTGAATTACAGGGGCAGTGGTGCTATTTGGATTCAGGTGAAATTCAACCTAGGGGTTTATTCATCAAGGGATAGCGGCAGGTAGTGCCTTGTAAGCGGCAGACAGCGTCTTCATTTATGAAGGCGATTCTGGTGAGCGACTCTAACCGCGCCATGTAGCATCCGATTCATCATTACAGGCAGCTCAGCATATAGCACCGGCACTCTGGCTTCCAGAGCGCCAGGTATTAGCTGTCGCTACCTGTCACTCTCCCATACATTTCAATGGATGTTCCTTTTCTTCTTTTTAAAGTGGACCAACACCCAGGATTTTCACTATCCTGGGTGTTGGTCCACTTCCGCGGGGCACCAGAAAGCCCCTAAAATCTTACCTTATCGGCGACGGACAAGCGACGGATAAGCCACCGCCTCTCGCGCGTCCCTCTTACAGGGCACGCACCGGCCATTCACAAACGGTCGGCGCGGGTGCGCGCCCTGCTAGAGGGACGCGCGGGAGGTGGCGGCGGCGGCTTATCCGTCGCTTGTCCGTCGCCGATAAGGTAAGTTTTTTGGGGCTTTCTGGGGGGTTTCACACAGCGGGGCATCCCAATTTTGGATGCCCCGCGAGGAGGAAGGGAAATAAATAAAAAACACCCCTGATCGGCCCGGAAATCTATAAGATTGCCGGGCCGATCAGGGGTGTTTTTTATTTATTTTTTTTTCTCTCAAATAATTGTGTGACCTCTCCTGGCCTAGAAAAATTCATTTTTTTAAACTTTTTTGATTTTTTTTATATTTTTATGTATAATTGTCATTACAGGTCTGGCATTAAAGTTTTAATGTCACAATGTTACAACAATGTAATTCCATGTGTTTTCGCATTGTTACAGGTGGATATGTGTTCAAAAACAGAATTTAATCACACAGCGTCTGGCGCTCTATGCTATAGCAACCAGATCCAGAGCGCTGACGCTGTGTGTGTCTGTTTTTTTGTTGAATATGGTTGGAGTCGCTGAGAGTCGGTCGCAATGAGCTGGCGCTACCTTTCGCTCCCTGCAACGCTGTACTGGTGCCCAACATACATCTCATTCATCAATGCCAGCCAGGTTACTACAGCAACTGAGGTGCTCTATTACAGCGACCGAAAGCCGATCACAGCGTCTACTAGCGGTCGCTCTAAGCTCCTCTGTACAGACGCTCATCTGCCGATACCTGGCGCTAGTAATGAATCAGCCTGAGAGTTTATTTGGTTAATTTCAAACGGAGTATTGCGTAATTTGGGTGACTCAGCTATTCAATAATTCATCTATAAATTATGGCAGAAGTTCTCTTTAACTGACTAATGAATTTGAAGAAAGGCGATAGCCTCACGTAAAAGAAAATTGACCCCTTGAGTTCTAAAAATCTTGGCAAAAGTAGAGGTGAATGTAAGAACCCCGGGTTCGGCTGATTCCCAGCTGGTGGCTGGCGTCATTTATCACCCTGCCTGCAGTTCCGTCAGCCACCAGCGGTTGTCAGCAAAGCCCTGGCTGCTCTCCATTCTGCTGCACCTGGTGTGAGGCCTATTTAAGTGGTTCCTCCCTTCACCTGGTGCAGCAGGATTTTGTTTGCAATCTGTTTGTGGCTGTGCATTTTTGGTGCCCTGAACCTGAATCTGCACCCAGGGCCAGCACCAGCATGGGACAAACCGGGGCAAATGCCAGGGTCCCTGGCAACTTTAGGGGCCCACTCAGGCTCACACTTGGCCATGGTTTTATTTTACAGTGGACCTGAACCCCTGAATGCCGGGTGTTGTGTGCAGACCAGCTCATGGCTGGCCTCAGCAAAGGGAATGATCAGCAACATTGGTGAAGGTGGCCTGGAATGGAAGGCAATTGATGGAAGTTCAGAAGGTGGCGAGAACCAGGTGACAACTGACAGCAATGATGAAGTCTTTAGTGGCAGTGGAGCAAGCAGTAGGGGCTGAAGGGTGCTTGGTGCCAATAGACAATGCAACAAGGCCTAGAGGACGATTGGTGGCTATAGGGAAGGCAACAAGGACTAGAGAACGATTGGTGGCTATAGGGAAGGCAATAAGGACTAGAGGACGATTGGTGGCTATAGGGAAGGCAATAAGGACTAGAGGACGATTGGTGGCTATAGGGAAGGCAATAAGGACTAGAGGACGATTGGTGGCTATAGGGAAGGCAATATGGACTAGAGGACGATTGGTGGCTATATGGAAGGCAATAAGGACTAGAGGGGGATTGGTGGCTATAGGGAACGCAATAAGGACTAGAGGATGATTGGTGGCTATAGGGAAGGCAATAAGGACTAGAGGATGATTGGTGGCTATAGGGAAGGCAATAAGGACTAGAGGATGATTGGTGGCTATAGGGAAGGCAATAAGGAGTAGATGATGATTGGTGGCTATAGGGAAGGCAATAAGGACTAGAGTATGATTGGTGGCTATAGGGAAGGCAATAAGGACTGGAGGATGATTGGTGGCTATAGGCAAGGCAATAAGGACTAGAGGGGGATTGGTGGCTATAGGGAAGTCAATAAGGGCTAGAGTATGATTGGTGGCTATAGGGAAGGCAATAAGGACTAGAGGATGATTGGTGGCTATAGGGAAGGCAATAAGGACTAGAGTATGATTGGTGGCTATAGGGAAGGCAATAAGGACTGGAGGATGATTGGTGGCTATAGGGAAGGCAATAAGGACTGGAGGATGATTGGTGGCTATAGGGAAGGCAATAAGGACTAGAGGACGATTGGTGGCTATAGGGAAGGCAATAAGGACTAGAGGACGATTGGTGGCTATAGGGAAGGCAATAAGGACTAGAGGACGATTGGTGGCTATAGGGAAGGCAATAAGGACTGGAGGATGATTGGTGGCTATAGGGAAGGCAATAAGGACTAGAGGACGATTGGTGGCTATAGGGAAGGCAATAAGGACTAGAGGATGATTGGTGGCTATAGGGAAGGCAATAAGGACTGGAGGGTGATTGGTGGCTATAGGGAAAGCAATAAGGACTGGAGGGCAGCAGTAGAAGATGACCCATTTGTGGCAGCAGAGCTGAAAGGTGACATCATGTGACACAGTACTGTGGGGCTCACTAAGACTCTCTTGCCCAAGTGCCCCCACAAACCTAGAGCCGGCCCTGTCTGAACCTGAACTTCCGTGGAGTCTAGTGGACAAGCAGGCCTTCCCCGCTTCTGGAGGCTGCTGCCCATGTCCTGGACCCTTGGGTGAGTGCACCAGCACCTTAGGGTTTCATTTGTTTTCCTCATTAGTTATCTTATCTTGTTAGTTAGCCTTGATTTTTTGCTTTATCAAAGTGTATCTGAAACTAAGATATTTTGTTTTCTTTTGCCATTATTAATAAATCTATCTTTAGTGCATTTTCTTTGTCCTATGTCTTTGCTCTGGCCGCACAAACTTCTCCCCTGGCGAAGAGTTCATTTAGGAGAACTCTCCGGCCTGTCAGTGAATATATGAATATGAGTAAATTCCTAAGATTAATCTTTACATCTTTTTTCACATCCAGTATTATCCCCAAAAAAATATTTGTTTATGTCCTTTCTCTGCAACCAGCTTACAAAAGTGCTTATCTCTCTCAGCAAATATACTGTGTCTCATAAATCTGTTTGTACACCATGGCAGAGCTTCAGAGGAGTGAAACGTACAGGTGAAATGCTAAGCTTCAAAGATGACAGCTCTCCATGACAGCAACACGATTCTAGACACTAGTCTCTGTGCTTAGTTACAGAGCTCGGATCTCCTCCTGGAGTCAGACCTGAACTGAAGAACCCAGCAGCAGCCTCGTGCTATTAGTGATCAGCCCTCAATTTCCTGCCACTGTGTTTTCAATGTAGTCTGATTCTTCCTCGACTGTTATCAGGTCTGAAACCAGGAGCTAGTCTGCACTCCGTTACTGAGTACAGCATCTGGCATAAAGCGTCAGGCATGATAATGTCTTCTAATCCTGCCTTTACCAGTGTATGTCTCTGCTAGACTACCGTATATACTCGAGTATAAGCCGAGTTTTTCAGCCCACTTTTTGGGCTGAAAAAAGCAGCCTCGGCTTATACTCGAGTCAGACTTACCTGAGCGAGGGCAGAAGAGCCTCCGAGGCGGCAGACGAGACGCCGAGGCTTCAGAACTCGGCGGGGAGATCAGTACACCCAGCGCGAGGTGGGTGTACCAAGATGGCGGCCCGGGCCTCAGTGACGCGACGTGACGTGGCGGCGCGGAGCGCGCCGGCCGCCATCTTGGTACACCCACCTCGCGCTGGGTGTACTGATCTCCCCGCCGAGTTCTGAAGCCTCTGAGGCGGCTCTTCTGCCCTGCGGACCCATGCCGTCGTCCCGCGCCGTCCTCTCTCCCGCACCGTCGCTGGAAGTCGCTGAAGATCCTGCAGGAGCTGAACTGGTGAGTGTGTGTGTTGTGTGCATTGTATGTGTGCTGTGTGTGTATGTGTGCTGTGTTGTGTGCTGTGTGTGCCTTGTGTGTGTATTGTGTGCTGTATTGTGTGCTGTGTTGTGTGCTGTGTGTGCCTTGTGTGTGTATGTGTGCTGTATTGTGTGCTGTGTTGTGTGCCTCGGCTTATACTCGGGTCAATAACTTTTTCCAGGTTTTTGGGGTAAAATTAGGTGCCTCGGCTTATACTCGGGTCGGCCTATACTCGAGTATATACGGTACTTGAGTTCTGGTTTTGATGGTTCTGATGGCTGAGGAGTCAGTATGATCAGGATGAGCAAACCAGTAACGCAGGACTCAGAATCTACAGAAGCTTCTGCTTCTCACTCTAGCCCCTTATGATTCACTCAAGCGGCAGGAGAACTGGAGTCATCCACCTGAGTCTTATGGCAGCTCGGTGGCTGGTGCCCATGGATGGCTCCGTAACTATCGAGAATACCAGCAGTCAAAGCAAGTAGCAAAGGGTCCTAAATGAGTCAAGCCAGATAATCAGAAAGGGAAGAGAAGACTCCTCAAAGAATGATAGCTGAGGTCACCATAAAGAAACTTACTAAAGAAGGGCCTAGAAGCGAGGTCAAGGAAAGTTGGGTGACATGGAGGTTATCTCAAGGTAGGTTGTAGAATACTGATGCTTTGTTGTATGTATGTATGCATCCAAGCAAGCACACGCATTTGTGTGCAGGGGATTTTGATAATCTAGGACAGGTTAGAGAACCAATTTGAGACGTAAAACCTGTTGGTCAGAGCTTTATGCATACCTCCATCTAGGATCCCGCAATGCAGCTTTTCATTATTGCAGCATCCCAGCTCCCTCCACTCTGCTTGCCACCAACAATAGTGTTGCAGAGTGTGAATATTGGGTGTCAATCCAGATAGACATTTGTGGTGTAATAGGAAATGGCTTTACTGCTGTAAGAGAAGTCACCTTACATGGTGGATAACATAGACAGGAAAACAAAATCATAGAGATCACCTCAATGTACAGGAAACTTAACATGCAGTAGAGAATGTACAACAGAGACTACACACAGATATATGTAACAGTGCCATCTACGACTGCATTAACCTAGCAATATAGACGCAGATCACATACAGAGACAAGCTGTAAGCTGTTGCACAGTATCTCCAACAAATAGATCATTAGGTCTGCAGGGCACGAAGAGCGGGCATACTACAGAAATAGAGGGTTTTACGCTGCAGAGCATTCTAAATCGGGAAGGGTAGAATCTGTTAGACTCTAGGTCAAGATTCTGGCCCTTTTTAGGAAGCCTTTTGGATCCTCTAAAAGGGCACGATTGCATTCCATGTCCCCCTTTTCTGCTGGCAACCAAAAGGATTTTCGGGGGGGGGGGGGGGATCGAGGATGTTCACAACACGGAGGATGAGCCCAGAAAACACCATGGGTGGTTATAGCAGTATGGTAGCTCATACTAGGTTAGTAATTGTTTTATGTGCTTCCTAGGGATGGTTGAGGCAGTGGGGCATCCGAAATCAGGTTGCTCAAAGAGGATCCCTGATTTATTTTTTTTCATTGATCACAATTTCCAGAAAAGGAGGGCAGCCACATGAATGGACTGCGTTCCTGCCCGGAAGCAGACCAGCCCTATGGGAAGTGTTCGGGGGGGGGGGGGGGGGGGTCGAGTGACCTCATGGGCAGGGGGAGTATAAAGTGGGGGTTCGTCCCCCTCCTTCTCCTCTTTGACCCCCTGACCTGGATGAACGAGCAGTCCCACCTGCCCACCCTGTTTTTTGGTTATGGGGGGGGGGGTTGACTGGCCACAGTCCTTTTATAAGGGGGGTCTTGACGTGGGTATACGGGACTTGGAAGCTAAGATTTTGTATATGTGATGTATTTGTAATATGTTTTATGTAAAGAAGAATAAAAAAGAAAAGTTGTTGATGTACATAGGTTTTAATGTTATTTATTGAATTTGAATGTATTTATGTTTTATATATATATATGGAAAAAAAATGTTTATATGACAAATATAATATGGCGTGTGCTTTGTATGGAAGAAGTGATATGTAAAGTGGGGGGTTTGCTGGAATTGGGGGTTTAATGGTGGGATACTTGTTGTAATGTGGGTAATTTGCCATTGACTTGTCACAGCCATGGGCAGGTCTCCTCTCGGGTTTCAGGTCTGAGACTGAGATAGCAGGTCAATTGGCAGAGCATGGGGCTGTTTTCAGCGGAAACCGTCCAGGAGGGATCTTGTGGTAAGTTTAGGAATTTTGGGGTTTAATTAAGAAGGCGGTGAACGGGGGGAAGGGGTAATTTGGACCACTGGCGATTACCGTATTTTCCGCCCTATAAGACGCACTTATTTTCCCCCAAAAGTGGGGGGAAAATGTCAGGGCGTCTTATCGTGCGAATGCTGAAAAAAAAAATAAATGAAAAGGGAAAAGTTTACTCCCCTCTCCATCGCTCGCGCTGTCCCAGAAGCGGCGGAGGCAGCGGCGCCAGCACACACAGACACCGGCCTGTTATAGTGGTGGGCGTGGGCGATGCTCGAGCATCGGCCACGCCCACCACTATACCAAGGACGGGTGTTCACTGTGTGTGCTGGCGCCGCAGAGCGAGGAAGTGGCGGAGGCAGTTGTATCTGCCGCCTCCTCCGCGGCGCCTGTATGTGCTGCCTATATGGGAGGGGGAATGCCACACTGCCTATATGGGAGGGGGGATGCCACACTGCCTATATTGGAGGGGGGATGCCACACTGCCTAAGGGAGGGGGACATCCCACACTGCCTATGGGAATGGGATGAGGGAATGCCACACTGTCTGTAATTGGGTGTTTTAGCACAACATTTGGCTTAGAATATTTTTTTTTCTAGTTTTTCTTCCCCAAATCCTAGGTGCGTTTTATGGGCAGGTACATCTTATAGGGCGAAAAAGACGGTAGCCCAGTTAAGCTCACAGGCCTAGGAGGGATGCGGTCGAGCTTATATCGGCTTGGGCCTTCTGCCCCCTTGTCATGATTTTCCCCCTCCCACTCCCATTTTTTTCTTAGCTTTGGGCTTCTCAGACCTGGAACAGGAGGGGAGGGCTTTAATTTTGTTTGTTACTTGTTGTTATAAATATTGGGCTGTGGTCGATTAAACGTGGATTCATTACTAATGCCAGGCATCGGCAGGTGAGCGTCTGTATAGAGCGACCGCTAGTAGATGCTGTAAGCAGGTATCGGGCGCTGTAACAGAGCATCTCGGTTGCTCTAGTAACCTGGCCGGCATTGATGAATGTGATGTATGTTGTGCGCTCTAACACCAGAACTGCGCTGCGCGGAGCGAGAGGTGCACCGGCGCAGCTCAGTGCGACCGTCTCTTGGTGCTCCACACCAAAAAATTACACACACACACACACAGCATCGGCGCACTAAAGCTGGGCGCTGTGGCATAGAGCGCCAGCCGCTGTGTGATTAAAATCTGTTTTTGACCACATATCCACTAGTATCAAAGCGAAAACACATGGAATGACATTGTTATAACACTGTGACATTAACACTTTAGTGCCAGACCTGTAATGACAATTCTGAATAAAAAAATAAAAAAGTTATCAAAAATGACTCTTTCTAGGCCAGAAGAGGTCACACAATGATTTGAGAGAAAAAAAAACCCTGTTTAAACAGAAGAAAAGGAACGTCCATTGAAATGTATGGGAGAGCGACAGGTAATACCTGGCGCTCTGGAAGCTAGAGCCACGCTACGCCACCTGTAATAATACATTGGACGCTACATGTCGCTCACCAGATTCGCTTTCATAAATGTGGTTTTGCGTACAGCGCCCGGCGTTCACCAGACGCTGCCTGCCGCTACGAGGCGCTACCTGGCGCTATCCCTTGATGAATAACCCCCTTAATCTTTCCAAAGATATGGTGGTCTGCAGATTTTTTTCAGTGGTGGATGTTAATGGAGGAAGGGTGTATGGAGCGCTAGCCGTCATGTATAGCAGTTTTTTCTTACTATCTAGGGACATTTAGCTGCTTTAATTGCGTTCTAGAGACCAGGAAACACAATTACCCTCCCTCCCTTTCAAACATAAGGGTTGATTCAGAGAAAAAAAAAAGATTTTCGTTTTTGCGTCGATCTGTTTATTTTTTTAAATGTTCCCGCTCTCGTATGATTGTACGAGCGATTCTATGCATGCATCGCAAGCCTTCTGTAAAGTCTTCGTCCGTTCGTATGCCAACGAGAATGTCATTTTCCATTTTTTTTTTCTCATGTTACAACGTCGGCTTTCGTTTTTGCCCTTTTCCATCGTCTCCTCCCACGAATCCTTTACGTTTCCCGATAGATTCTGTTTTCCTTTTACAAGAAATAATCATCCAGACGAAAATCGTTACGACCTTACGCCTGCGCACTACAAACTTAACTCATTAAAGTGCTCGCCTACATATTTGGTTCACTCACTTGTGCTACAATGCTTAGCTAAATCACTTCGCGCTTTCATTCTTCTTCCATTTCTCACCCCTAAAACTTACCCAAATCACTTCGCGGTCAGTATATTCTTCCATTTCACACCCCTAAAACTTACCCAAATCACTTCACGGTCATGTTCTTCTTCTATTTCTCACCCCTAAAACTTACCCAAATCACTTCGTGGTCATGTTCTTCTTCTATTTCTCACCTCTAAAACTTACCCAAATCACTTCGTGGTCATGTTCTTCTTCTATTCTCACCCCTAAAACTTACCCAAATCACTTCGCAGTCATGTTGTTCTTCTATTTCTCACCCCTAAAACTTACCCAAATCACTTCGCGGTCATGTTTTTCTTCTATTTCTCACCCCTAAAACGTACCCAAATCACTTCGCGGTCATGTTCTTCTTCTATTTCTCACCCCTAAAACTTACCCAAATCACTTCGCGGTCATGTTCTTCTTCTATTTCTCACCCCTAAAACTTACCCAAATCCCTTCACGGTCATGTTCTTCTTCTTCCATTTCTCACCTCTAAAACATACCCAAATCACTTTGCGGTCATGTTCTTCTTCTATTTCTCACCCCTAAAACTTACCCAAATCACTTTGCGTTAATGTTCTTCTTCTATTTCTCACCCCTAAAACTTACCCAAATCACTTCGCGGTCATGTTCTTCTTCTACTTCTCACCCCTAAAACTTACCCAAATCACTTCGCGGTCATGTTCTTCTTCTATTTCTCACCCCTAAAACTTACCCCAATCACTTTGCGGTCATGTTCTTCTTCTATTTCTCACCCCTAAAACTTACCCAAATCCTTTCACGGTCATGTTCTTCTTCTTCCATTTCTCACCTCTAAAACGTACCCAAATCACTTTGCGGTCATGTTCTTCTTCTATTTCTCACCCCTAAAACTTACCCAAATCACTTCGCGGTCATGTTCTTCTTCTATTTCTCACCCCTAAAACTTACCCAAATCACTTCGCGGTCATGTTCTTCTTCTATTTCTCACCCATAAAATTTACCCAAATCACTTCGCGGTCATGTTCTTCTTCTTCCATTTCTCACCCCTAAAACGTACCCAAATCACTCCGTGGTCATTTTCTTCTTATATTTCTCACCCCTAAAACTTACGCAAATCACTTCGCGGTCATGTTCTTCTTCCATTTCTCACCCCTAAAACTTACCCAAATCACTTCGCGGTCATGTTCTTCTTCCATTTCACTTCGCGGTCATGTTCTTCTTCTATTTCTCACCCCTAAAACTTATCCAAATCACTTTGCGGTCATGTTCTTCTTCTATTTCTCACCCCTAAAACTTACCCAAATCACTTCGCGGTCATGTTCTTCTTCTATTTCTCACCCCAAAAACTTACCCAAATCCCTTCGCGGACATGTTCTTCTTCTTCCATTTCTCACCCCTAAAACTTACCCAAATCACTTTGCGGTCATGTGAATCTTCATCTCTAAATATTTCTTGACCCATTCGTTTTGTGTTAATGTATTTGGAAAATAAAATGACACTGAAACAGTTTTTTTTTTTTTTTGTTTTAATACAAAATGCCATTTTTTATGGCTTTTTTAAAAAAATTGTTTGCAGTAAAATGTATAAACTTTTTTTTTTTAAGAAAATATAAAATTTTTAAATGTTTAACATTTTTAAAAAGATTAAAATTCAAAACTATATACAAATCAATGGCAGGACCCAGAACAGTAGTCTTCTTCTGTGGTCCCCAACAAATCACGCAGCTCCTGCATGTCGGCAACCAACTGAAGGACCCTTTCACTCATTGCTGCGACTCTGGCACGTGTGGTCCCTGTTTAAAAAAAAACAAACATTATTTGTTGGCAAATACATGTTTCTCAGCTGTGGATGGAATGTTTTTTAGGTGGCAAGCTAACTCATGACGCCATATGTCATTATGCTAAATAATTAATCTAAGGAAGAGGGCATATGTCATTATGCTAAGTAATTAATCTAAGGAAGAGGGCATATGTCATTATGCTAATGCCATTGACTATAGGGTCGATTCTAAATGCAAAAGTTAATTGATTTTGGATTGGGAATCGGAAGTTTGGGTGGGTGTTAGTCATTGTTCCTTTTTTTTTTGGCCATTTCCGACTCGTATATGCTCTAACAAAATCGGAAGTTTTACAAGCAAATCGGAAATGTTCCCAACCAAATTGTAATTTTTCCGTTCGTTCCTAAAACTTCCGTTAATTGGATGTGTTTCCATGTGATTCAGAGAGCTGATTCCCACCCTAAAAATCAGTTTAATTGAAAATCCACTTCCGACACCTTTGAGGACTCGGATTTGCTATTGTAGAACATGTTTTGTGGCTATGTGGAGGAGTCTGCGCGCCTTCAGCTCTAATGAACTGCATGTATCAGCATGGCAGAGGCCATAAATTGTATAGCAATGCATACCTGAATCAATACATTTCATGTATGCCTTATAAAAGCATTTTAATGTGGACCTTAATTAGTCCTTTGCATGTAAACCTTTATTTTGCCACACATCCATATAATTGCGATTTATTTTTAAACTTATGTAACTTATATAACTTATTGTTATTTTTTTTTGGGATTGTTGTTGTACTTGAATCTTAATTTGTTTTCGGATTTATTGTTGTAGTTGGCAACCTTTGCTTTGTGTAATTATTTTATCTTATCTTTGGTCAGATGCATCACACTTACTGAGGAGAGGAGAGTGGGATAAAGTGCAGGGTGCGGGTTACAGCTGTGTTTTGCTCAGAGACAGCAGAGCTGGGGGCCTTGAAAGGTCAGGAATCCCAGAATGCAGAGCAACACAGTCACAAGGCCCTTTCTGTTTGCAGGCTGCCTTATATTACCTGACCCGCCATCTTGGCTGTTTCAAGGCTCATAACATGCAGAAGATGCTGGGTGTTTTAAAAATTTGGAGAGCAATCTGTATGTACAGGGTGTGGGTAACAACACAAAAAATTTAAAGTTGTACCATTTGAAACCAAAAATTTTAAGTAAAAACCGCAAGTAAAAAATGCCAGTTCAAAATAAAAAAAAAAAAATAAAAAATGTATGATTTACTTTTAGAAATACATTCATTAATGGTTGGTTACCACAAAACGAATGAAATAAAGAAAAAGCAGAAATGAAGATTCGCCTGAGCGCACAGTGGTTTGGGTCAGTTTTAGGGGTGAGACATGGAAGATGTAAGAAAGTGCAAAGTGATTTAGCTAAGCATTGTAGAAGAAGTGAGTGAGGCAAATATGTAGGCAGCACTTTAATGAGTTAGGTTTGTAGTGTGCAGGCGCAAGATCATAAGGATTTTCGTCCGGACAAAAAAGGAAAAAGGGCAAAATCCAAAACCGACTTTGAAACCTGAGAAAGGAAACGGAAAAGTCAGGATGGAAACTGACATTCAACTGATTTACTAACTGCCACATGAACGGACGGAAAACTTACACACGGTTTGAAATGCATTATAGAATCGCTCGAATGTTCATCCGAAATCGGAAAATTTACACCAAAAAACACAGATCGGAAAAAATACTAAAGTTTTTGGTGTTTCTCTGAATCGACCCTTATGGCTTTAGGTATCTTGGTGATCATGTCATGTACCACATACTCAGAAGAATGACATTGCAACTTACTTTGTTGGTGGCCAACGTCTGCGTCGGGGACCACCCTGGGTTCTGGGACCTGCCACCGCTGGGAAGTTGAGGCTGTAGAGACATGTCAAATAGGGTCACTTCTAATGTCTGAGTCAACAGTAAGCAAATGACAATTTGAATGTGTGTGTGACATCACCCACCTTCTCCATGTGCCTCCTGGGCCTGATCTGCTGCAGACTCTTCCACAGATCCTTTACCCGCTACATATTCAGCTAGAAAAAGAGATTAAGGGAATCAGCTTTTGTTTAAATAGCATGTATGTGTTTGCGGTTACATTGAGAGTCACATACCCAAGGCTAAGGGCTCCGTCGCTTGGTACGACTCCCTGCCCACGCCGTGATAGGGATAGGGGTAGGACAGTCGCCCTGGAGATCCACCACCTTCACTTGGTGCTGCAGATTCATGCAGCACTGGTTGGCCTGTGCTCCTCAGGGTGCATCGTATTCGGTACTCCATTTCCAGCACTAGAAAAGAAAAGCATTTATAAATAAAGGCCTACCTTCTGTATTAGTTACATCTAGCATGCAATCGCGATGTACTTACTTGGAAAATCGAGCCCGAAAAATTGCCGCACCCGGGGCATGTGGAGCCGTTTCAGGTCCGACCAATGCTGCATGATCTGCGTATGTGTGAAGGTGGTGTCTGTCTCCTGCTGGATCCTGGAAACGATCTCCAGGGCGACGGTCCTCTTCTCAAAAGAGTTGGGCAGGTAGTTGGACCTGCGCTGAAGCATCGTCTAAAAAACACAAAATAAACATAGTTTTTAGATCAAACTGCATACAAATATCTGTCACAATTAGATCAGTTGACTAAATGACATTCCCAGACACATTTCTAGCCTCAAACTATCCTTCTAGATGTTAGGGAGTTGGTTTGCACATGTGCGCACTAACTTCTGTTTGCCACGGAGTTTTACAAACTTTTACACATAACTGTTTCTTCCTGCGCTTGCTTAAGGCCTAGGCATGCATTTAGATGGCAAATCAAAGTCCTTACAATACACTTATGAGCATAATCAGCTCTTCTTGTTGGCGGGTGAAGATCATGGGCATCATCTTTCTTCTTGTCCGCAGCAGATAAGTAATGTCCCAGCGGTTTCCGGTTTCCGCACGGCCGGACGAACTGCCGTACGCCCGCGTACGTGAATGCGTAAGCGTCATACCCAGTCATTAGTATTTAAAGGGTCCTGGACGGGAAGGCCAACCAGGCAATGAGGCCAGCAGCAAAATGCCACAGCGGCCTGAGGAGGCCTCTTCACAGCCGACCACTCGGTCCCAAATAACAACGCCGAAGGTGCGGGAAACAAGCAGCCACAGTGGCCAGGCCAAGGCCACAATACCCACCAAGTTCACTAAGCCCAAAACAACCAGCAAAGCAAAGGAGGCAGCGGCAAAGAAGAAGACCACAACCAAGCAGGCAGGCACACCCATAAAAAGGCCACTAAGAGGGTGAGAAGCCCCAGCCCCCAAAAAACACCATCCCCTCCTCCCCGGCCTACAAGCCACAGCTCACCCAGCTCAGCATCTCCTGAGCCACGTGGGAAACACACCCATGGCCATGGAAAGAGCAAGAGCCACAGGCCCAGAAGCCCCAGCCCAGCCCAGCCAGCTCAGCATCTCCAGAACCACGTGGGAAAAACACCCATGGCCATGGAAAGAGCAAGAGCCACAGGCCCAGAAGCCCCAGCCCAGCCAGCTCTGCATGTAGTCAGCCACGTGGGAAACACACCCATGGCCATGGAAAGAGCAAAAACCACAGGCCCAGAAGGCCAAGCACAGCCAGCTCAGCATCTCCAGAGCCACGTGCAAGTACCTCCCAGGGGCATGGAACCACAAGTGGCAAGGGCACAAAGAGGCACAGGGCCAGAAGCACCACACCCTCAAGCACACTCTCTCCTCCATGGTCACATTTGCCACCGGCACAGGTGGCAAGCAACTATCCATATGCCACATCGTCGCCTGCAAGTTCAGTGGCCACCCAGGCAAGGACCCCAAGTCCATTTCCAAGTCCAGTCCATTCTTTATCCAGCCACCTGTCCAACATTTCCACACAACAGAGCCAGCCCAGAATGTCCCCTGAATTGCCTACATCCAGAGATGAGCCCGAACAGCAAGCAATAGGCCAGACATTGCGGCGAGGACAGTTGAGTGGCAGGTTTGGTGAGGCCCAAACTCTGGCATTGGCAAGTGGGCTGACCCTACATTATGACGAGCTATATGGGCAAAAATCCAAATCTACAAGCAAATTGCGAAAAAATGAAATCTTGGAGGAGCTCACCAGACAGGTCAATGCAGCGGGGGAGGAGCTTAAAGATGTGGAGCAGATCCAGCGCAAAATTTCTGACCTGAAGTATGCATCACGGAAGAAAGAAAATAAACAGCACAATTACAGGTACAAATTTTAGCTGTGCATTTGTCTGCTTCTTGTTTTGTCAACAATTTCCTAAATTTGCAAACCTATATTTTTCAGCTTACAAACTGGCGGAGGCTTCCCCACAAAATTACAGTTTACCCGAGCTGAGGAGATGGTGCTGGGGCTCATACATCCCGTGGCATTAGAGGGCCACTCGGGGCGACGGGACACAGACATCCCTACTATTCCTGCAGGTTAGTAGTGTTAGTGTGTATGTGAAAATTTTTTAAACATGTAAAATGAGGCTCACAGGCATATATGAACACATGCCCCTAGGGAGTGGCATGTAGGGGAGGTTACAGTTTTAGCACGGTGTGTAATGTCTGCGGAATGTTCATTTTCAAATATGCCAGCCCATACATGACCTTGGACAGTATTTATGGTCACTATTAAAGTCTTTTTATTAGCAAAGCGCTGCCTGTTATGTGATTCTACTCAATCATATCCAACACTTCCTTCTTTGTCTTTAGGCCACTTGGGTTTTAGCTGTGCTTTGGTCTCAAATACTTGATCTGGGGTCAGGGAAAGGTCTACATAGGAAGAATGGCCACCAGCATACTCTTAAGCCAAATGCTATTTGCAAGCTGAGTGTGGGTCCCTAATGGGCCTTTAGGGATGTGTGAAGCCTCATAACATGCAGTACAGGGTGAGTCATACATATAACAGATAATGACATTCATAGTGAAGGTCACCTTGGACCATTGGGGGAGTTGCCATTCCTGCTTGCCCACGTTTTTCATTGAAGCATATGTAGTAATCCAGATCATCAATGGATATTTGGGTGTTTACGTGCCTTTTTATTTACAATACAGCCCAGCATCAACCCTCAGCAAGTGTGGAAGCCTCATCCAGTTTGACCACGCCGTCAACTTCCGTGCTGCCTAGGACACAGGACCAGATATATACGGTAAGGGTATTTTGCTGAATCTGCTGATGCATGTGAATGAACATGACTAATTAGCATAACTAAGATATCTATGGACCAAACTGAACCTTTTTTTGCACATGTCCCAACAGACCCACACACTGATGGAGGAAATCCAGGAGATGGAGGAGGATGCAACCTTGATGGGACCTTCACAACTGACCCCCCCGGAACATAATCTGCCACGGTCCCAACATGCTACTGCACCAAATTCCCTGCAGCAGAGTGAAGCTGGCCGCATGCTGCCAGCCCATCGTGTGCAGCAGGCAGAGACTGAGCCTACAGTCCGCAGTGGTTGCTCTGCTGCAGAGGATTTGCCGAGCACATCTGCAACTCTTGCTCGCCCTAGAGGTCCAGCATCTGCAGGCGCTCAAACCCGGGGAATTGGGAGACGTAGTCAGCAACGTCGACCAGTTTCCCAGGGGAGGCGCGTGCTGATCCTGGAGTCAGTGTGGCACCATGAGAGGCGTTTATTTCGCCAGGTGACTCAAAGAACCACAGAGCAGCTTACTGCACAATTAGATACATTAAATAATACATTCACCTCCATGCTGACAGAATTTAGGGCGAGCAACAGCCACATGACCACCTTAGCTAATAATTTGACAGGCATGCTCGAGGAAGTTAGAAATAGCAATAGACTCATGTTGGAACAATGACAGATGCTGAATGCCACACATGCCCAGGTGATGGGCCATCCCCAAGGCCCACCACCAGGGTTTTATGGGCAACACCCATTTTAACAGCTATTTGCCCTGTATCTGCTCCACATCTTTCCTCTACATCCCCACTGTATTGGTGAGCGCTACCAAGATTGCTTTTTTATGGCTTTGCTTGTATGATTTGGATTTTTGCCCATATAGCTCATTAAAGTGCTGAGATACCCCACTAGCCAATGCCTGAGATAAAGCCTCACTGAACCTGTTGCTCAAGCTGCCACGCTGCAGGCTTTGGCCTAATGAAATTGTACCCTTGAACCCTGGCAAACATTGGACTGGACTTGCATTTGGACTGGCGGTTATTGTTTGGGTGGGCCACTGACTTACAGGCGTGGATGTGGCATAGATATGGCTGCTTTCCACCTGTGCCTGTGGCAAATGTGGCCAAGCAGGAGAGGGTGTGTATGTGACCCTATTTATTACTGGCCAAAGATTTGCATGCAAATGCTTGCTCCCTATGTATGTATATGCTATTTGGCGTGGAAACTTCGGCCTGGAGTGCGTTACTTTACAACTTCTGGATGTGACCAATTGCTAGGTGCCATGAGTCTGCACCAATGTATATTTCTGTTGTACTATGTATATACATGAAGTTTGCGAGTGCCCTTCAACTAATAATTTACATATTTATATTAAATATATTGAATGTGACTTTAGCTGTTGTGGGCTAAGTTGATGCATTAATGTTTGGGGTATTTTGAGATTATTGAAGGTTTTTAGAAACAAACGTGAGAAAAAAATGAATGAGGCTCAGATCAAGTTTGAAAATTTTAGTAATGCATTCATTACTATTTTTAATAATAAAATAACCAAGCCTTTACAAAGGCAAATGAGAGTCCAAAACAACAAATACATACAACAAATGAAAACAGGAAAACAAAATTAGGCAAAATGGGTCCGAATCAAATTTGCCCTCACAGCTTGCCCAGAGGCAAGGTGTGCCATGGTAATTGGCAACAGGCTCCTGGCTGGGTGGAGAGGGGGGAAGATCCACATGCCGGGGGACACGCTGCATTATGGCACAAGTTGTGTAGCACACAGCAGGCCAGTATGGTCCAAACATCTGAAGCGAGTTTTTAAGAGGCCAAAGGCCCTCTCCACAACGGCCCGGGTCTTCTGGTGGGCCCGATTATAGGCGTCCTGGGCTGCATTCTGTGGCCAAAGGACAGGCGTCATCAGCCAGGCAAGAAGCGGATAGCCAGAATCCCCTGAAAGAATTTGAAAATACTTACATTAATTACCCAATCCAACAAAACATTTTTGGGACAAGCGGTCGTTCCCCCTGACTAAGAGACTATCTTATATTTTTGCAACACCCTGTACATACAGATTGCTCACCTCAAAAAAGAGCCTAACACCATCTACTGCATGTTCTGAGCCTTTAAACATCCAAGATGGCGGATGAGGGCAAATCAGGCAGACTGCAAACAGGAATTGGCTTAGGACTGTGCTGCTCAGCATTCTTGGATGTCTTACCTTTTCAGGACCCCAGATCTGCTTTATGTGAGCCAAGAACAGCTCTAACCCGCCCCCTGCACTTTATCCCTCTCTCCTCTACTCAGTAAGTGCCATGCTTCTGAGCAAAGATGGCGCAGACCCTATCATAAAGTCAAGAACAGAATTGCAGCCGAGTGTGGGGAAGAATAATAAGTAATTTACTAGAAAGTAGAAATATATTATTTAGAAATGGTGGGAAATCATTTTGTAAGGGTTTGCGCTTTGCTAAAGATCATGGTTAAGGTCCGGTTTAACATGTCATCAAGGGGTAAAAACAGCCATAGGTTCAGACAGGGGTCATAAACTATATTCATAGGCATACATTGAAAAGTGAATGACGTTATTTGCGTCAATTTACCAAGGAGCCATCCACCGGAGAATTTTCCAGACTCAAACCGACGGTACAATCCAGATTGTCGCAAGATGTTTGCGTCATGGGATGAGCCTGGAAACCCGTCGAGGACACAAAGGAACGGCATGTCCGGGGCCACCACTGCTTGGACATTCAGTGAGTGGCCCTTTTTTCCTGGGAAAAAAGAAAAACAACAAAAATTAGCAAGGCAAGGCAAACTACTCAAACACTAACTCCTAACATCCTCCAAAAAACATGTTGGGCAATACAAATAACACTAACTAAGTACCTAAGTATTTTTAGCCCAAAAAAGGATATATATGTTGGATCAACTAAAGATTACCTTGAAAATGGCTAATTAAGGTCCACATGAAAATGTTTGGCTTTGGCAGACATGAAAAATATTGATGAAGACGGCCAAATGTATCACATGAACAATTTACAAGGAGGGATTAATAGATATACAGTGTAAGCTATTTCACAGGGACAATTTACAAGGAGGGATTAAGAGATATACAGTGTAAGCTATTTCACGGGGACAATTTACACGGAGGGATTAATAGATATACAGTGTAAGCTATTTCAGAGGGACAATTTACAAGGAGGAATTAATAGATATACAGTGTAAGCTATTTCACAGGGACAATTTGCAAGGAGGGATTAATAGATATACAGTGTAAGCTATTTCACAGGGACAATTTACAAGGAGGGATTAAGAGATATACAGTGTAAGATATTTCACAGGGACAATTTACAAGGAGGGATTAATAGATATACAGTGTAAGCTATTTCACAGTGACAATTTACAAGGAGAGATTAAGAGATATACAGTGTAAGCTATTTCACAGGGACAAGTTACAAGGAGGGATTAAGAGATATACAGTGTAAGCTATTTCACAAGGACAATTTACAAGGAGGGATTAATAAATAGTTAAAATACAATTTATGTAAACTATATAAAAAAATGACCAATTGAAATTACCTATAGATGTACTCGTCGGCTGCCGGAGGGACCAATGCAACGTGGGTGCAATCAATGGCACCCATGACGTTGGGAATGTCGGCGATATTATAAAATGCCAGCTTAAGCACGTTCCAGGCTACCATGTTATCAGGAAAATAAATATATTTATGACTAATGGTAGCCATGCCTTCCAAAAACTTGGATAGCGTGCGGCTCATTGTAGGCTGGGAGATCCCCACGGAGAAGGCACCCAGCCTCTGGAACCAGCCGTTCGCCAAAAATTGCAGGCAGCCAAGCATCTTGGTCATACCTGAAATTGCTTGCCCCTTCCTTGTGGTGCAGGCTAACCATGGCCACAGCTCACTATACAATTTATGGAGGGAAGCGCGATTAAGTCTGGTCAGCTCGAACAGCTCAACGTCATGCATGTCATCGATATGCATGCGTCGCCAGTGCAATCTGGCCTCGGCCCTGCTGATACATTCAGTGCCCATTAGCTGGAGCAGGTGATGTTCCTCCACAAAGGCACAAAACATGGTGATTTCAAGGTATCCAAAATGGTCCCGTAAGGGGATCGCAAATTAAACGGTTTTATAGGATGGTGGTCCCTCGGCAATCAGCTCTCTGAATGAGACGCAAGCCCATACCAATAAGGTAAGTTATCTGAACGACTTCAAAATATCAGATTTAGATGGGAAAATGATCAGAACTAATGCAAAGGATCCGATTTACTTTCGTTCATCGAAAGCGCATATACGCATGAGCTTGAACGAACGTACGAATGAAAATGCAACGGAAAAGCCTAAAAAAATGACAAACACCCACAAAAACATACACAGACAGCTACGGAAGTCCAGGCGAATGTGTCTATGAATCGAGGCTATAGAGTGGTGTTGGGACAATTTTTCGAAACAATTGGGTCAGACTACATCTGAATGAGACAGAGGCAAATTTCAGCTATGCTCTTCAGCAGAACACCCACGCATTTCTTGCTGTATAATGCTGCACACTGGCACGCAGCAGTACAGTTCCGCTTTAATGCAAATATAAAGCACGACTCATTTACATTTATACGAAAAGAGGTTGAAGACTGGAACTCCTTTGTCATAGGTTATCAGAACATTCCGCTGCCTTTCAGCTGCCGGGGGATTCAACATCGTATACAAGTGTTATCTTTACCGCTGCAAAGACTGTTCCAAATAAAAAGGCGGAGAAATAAATATGTTTTTTTCATAGAAAATTACCCAATTAACTTAAAACCGTGTAGGGACTTTATTAATTGTCTCTCACAAAAAAAGTACGGGTTGTTTCAAGCACCCTCCATTTCACGCATAATTTATGCAAATCAAATATTAATTTATGCAGATGAAAATGACATTCTCCTCATCCTGCTTAGCGGCAGAGTTCCCATACAGAATGAGTCGATTAGGACTATGAATAGCAGGAGCGCTCGCTCTTTTCGTGGCACTGCAGTGAATTTGTCTTGCGATGTCTGCACAATTAAATTATCAAATCCGCTAGGATACCATACTGAGCTATTAAACCGGATTGTATCACGGTGGGCTAATACGATTACCAGTGACTTATTTGTGATTTCACTTCTAAATTACCAGTAAGAGACGACTGGACAAACCGGATATGAGGTCTCGTAATTTGTCTGAGACTGAAGTTCTGTTATTACATACAGGCATGTGATAATGGGATGAGACAACTTACCAGGGCTGGTGCCAGCCCTAGGCATATCTGGGAAAGTGCCAGGGCCACTGGTATCTTCAGGGGCTCACTGAGACTTGGACTGGGCTGCGGGATGATTTTCAATAGCAGTGGATTCTTTAGTGGCAGTGGAAAAGCTGGCAAGGGCCAGAGGATGATCAGTGGCAATGGTGAAGCATGGTCAGCTGCAAAGGAGAAAGCAGGAAGGGATGGATGGGTAATTGTTATTGACAGCAGTGGAGAAGGCAAGAAAGACCAGCAGCAGTAGAGAAAGGCCAAGAGGACGATCAGTGACAGTAGAGAAGGTGGGAAGGACAAAAGGCTGATAAGCATCAGAGGAGGACCCAGAGAGGAAGGGTGATGTGAGGTGATATGTGACACGACACTATACAAAGATTGGATGCTCTTGCACTAGGGACATGGGATGATTGGCAAAAGCAGTGGACTCTTTAGCAGTAAAGGAGAATTTGGAGGGTGATTAGCAACGGTGAACTCTTCAGGGGCCTGGAGCATAGTCAGCAGCAGAGGAAAAAGCATTAAGGACAAGAGAGTAATTGGCACCAGTGGAGAGGGCAAGATAGACCAGTTGCAGTGGAGAAGGCCCAGAGGATGATTACTGACAGTGGAGAAGGTGGGAAGGACTAAAGGCCGATCAGCATCAGAGGCAAACCCATTGGTGGCAGCAGAGAGAAAGGGGGATACAAGGTGATATGTGACACAACAGTATAAAAGAGACCCAATCAGACGCTCTTGCCCAGGGGCCATGGGATGATTGGCAAAAGCAGTGGACTCTTTAGCAGTAGAGGAGAATTTGGTAAGGACCAGAGGGTGATTAGTAGTAATGGTGAAATCTTTAGGGGCCTGAAGCATAGTCAGCAGCAGAGGAGAAAGCATTAAGGACTGGAGGGTAGTTGGCAGCAGTGGAGAAGGCAAGAAAGACCAGCCGCAGTGGAGAAGGCCCAGAGGTGACAGCGGAGTAGGTAGGAAGGACTGAAAGGCCGATCAGCATCAGAGGCAGGCCCATTGGTGGCAACAGAGAGAAAGGGTGACACGAGGAGATATGTGGCATGGCACTATACAAAGAGGCCCAATCGGACGTTCTTGCCCAGGGGCCATGGGATGATTGGCAAAAGCAGTGGTCTCTTTAGCAGTAGGGGAGAATTTGGCGAGAACCAGAGGGTGATTAGCAGCAATGGTAAACTCTTCAGGGGCCTGGAGCATAGGAGAGAAGAATGCAGAGGAGAAAGCATTAAGGACTAGAGGGTAGTTGGCAGCAGTGGAGAAGACAAGAAAGACCAGCTGCAGTGGAGAAGGTGGAAAGGACTGAAGGCCGATCGGACCCATTGGTGGCAGCAGAGAGAAAGGGTGACACAAGGTGATATGTGACAAGACAACATGCATGGGGGTTCAATAAAATGCTCTTGACCAAGGGCCCACATAAGCCTGAAGCCGACCATGTGTGTTACATCTGTGGTGGTCGCTGCCTTTCAGATTAATGGCTCCTGTGTGGCTTTCTCCTTTTCTATTGGTTGTTGTAGATTCGGCACTATGTGAAACCCCACAGGGTGCTGGAAAACTCTTCTTCCTGGCTCCCTCACCAATGTAAACTTTGGGCTGCCACATCCCCTGCATCGAAGTTCGCCTGCTGCTGCGGATTCGACACTCAAGCTCACGTTTACCATCAACATAGCCGTTTGGCGAACATTACATATGCACGGCAAACGGCTCTGGTTGCCGAGAGCCCACGCAATTACCACTGGACCTGGAAGAAGTGAGTTTTTACAGAAGAAAATCGTATCCATTGAAATCAATAGGCACTTTCACATCTATGTGCCGTGTTGTTGCCTGCACTGCATGCAGCATGGACCCTAGCACACATGTAGCAGAGGCTATAAAAGTCTATGGCAGCAAAGGCAAAGAACATTAATCACACCAGCATTGTGCTGCATTACAATTTTGCCTTCTGATACTCACCACAGTCTGCCGCTGCTTCCTTGTTATCCTCAATGCCAGCTTCCTGGTGCTTGCTGCTGCATCTGGTTGTATTCTAGCTTCCAGGCCTCTCTACCCTTGCTGCCACTACCATCCCCTATACCACCTTTGGATCCTTATAAGCAGCCTCCTAGTCATTTCTGTAACGTCTTTGCCGCCACCACTGGCCCTCACTGCCTCCTCCAGAGGGTCCTCTTCTGCTGTCGCCTGATCTCGAGTTCTCACTGTCTCCTCCTTTGGTCCTCCACTGCCACCACCACCTCTGCCAAGCCCTCCTCTGCCACTGCCCCCTCCTGGTCCTTACCACCTGCTCTGGTGGCCTGGCTCCTCCTCTGCTGCATATCTGGTCCTCACTTCGTCCTCTTTGTTGCAGTTGCCAAGGTCGGATAGCCGGCCAAAAGTTGGCTGCTATGCCACCCCCAAAAAGGTTTGGGATACCAGACCCTGGTTAACTCCATAGCCAAAATACAGACCGGAAACCCACCCTTCTGTGATATGTTCCTGTGCAACAAGAGTGATTGCACAGCTTGAAGAGAAAGGCTGGCCATGGTGCTCCACACCTTCTAATGGAGAAGCCTTACTCATACTTCAACTGAAAGAATTAGCAATTACATTTGGGTGAAATTAGTGACCAACATAATTGAATTACCATATATGTACAAACGGAAAAATGGAAAAGCACTCCGTCCCAGGGGAGCTCAGAGCTTGCATATGCTGTACAGCAAGCTACCAAGTGGTTAATAACTTGGAAATGATGACATTAAAGAAATTCTGCTGTCACAGTTAAATCATAGAAAATGCCCAAATCGAAAAACTGGCTGCCAAAGCTTAAACCTTTGTGGGATAAAAAAGTTCTACAGAGGCCTTTTTAAACCTTTTATGTTAGCTCCAGACCTTTATGGTTCAATAGTCACAAAAATGTATTATTTAAAGACACACAGATTTCAGTCCAAGCTTTTAGCTTTTTTTAATACTTTTGATTTGCATTGAGGTCTATTTTAGCATTTGCTTTCAGGGGATTGACAGCCTTGAAAAAGAAAATGTATTTGTTGTTAGGGATGGGCTTTTAGTACCTTTAAAGAGGAAGTCCAAACATTTTGTAGAACCTACCCCTCCCCCCCGTGCTAAGCCTAATTTGAGTAATAACATAAAAAACTACTCACTGGGGGGCGAGTAGTCTGCACAGAAGCAGAAGCTGGGACCCAATCCCATGCAGCAGTGTGACTGTACTGGCCTGTCAAGTCCAACTGTCACCTAAAGTAGAGCAAGGTCCTTATAGGAAACAGTACTCATATGCCTCCCTCCCCAGGGCAAATCAGATCACTGCATATAAAAAAGTCTCTGTGGTGCTTTAAGATACCAGGAGAAAATTGGCTAGGCAGCGTTTCAGCTTGGAGTAGATGCAAATGTAAGTGCTGACAACAATCATGCATGCAAATGGTTCAAGGAAGTTTTGGGGAGTTTTATTTCCAACTGTGCCAAACTGTTGGTCTAGTTTAAGTCTATGGCTGCCATGCAGAGCCCCGCCCCCTGCCGTCATCAGGGGAGAATTTCTGTGATCAGGTGTGTTTTTAAAATTATTTTAGCGCCCCAACTGGGCTTAGCATAGGGCGAGGGAATAGTGGCTGGGGGGGTTACAAAAATGTTGGGCTTCATGCAACGGCTATTGTACCTATGTTGCAGTGCTGCAACGATTAATAATTTACATTTTTCTAAAACAAAAAGGAAAAAAAAACACCTGGGGGCCCCTCTACCAAGGGCTACCAGCCCAGCAGGTCAAAGAATATCAATGACTAGAGATCCTGTCAATATATTGCTGGCCATTCTGTTGAGTCAAACATGCCTCTGTCTATCTGAACAAATTTGCCTAAACATTCCACGCTGGTATACATTATGATGTATTAATTCTTTATTAATTACAAAAAACATTTTTTCAGGCTTGATTGAAGCATTCTGGTTCTCCAGCATTCAGTCTTCAGGGGAACAAAGCTTCCCCATTCTTCATCATTGCCTCCTGCCAAACGATATATGGGTTCACCTCTGGCAGATGTCATTCTTCCTAGTCAAAATCATGCAATGTGGGCACGTTTGGATAGACGTTGGGGGTAACCCTGCAAGAGGTTTCCCAAAACAAATAGGCACCACTCGCAACTCAAATTGGCACCACTCGCAACCCAAAGCTGCTGAGCAGCAGGGCTCTTCCACAGCCCTGGTGCCCATCAGTCAGGGGAGGGTGGATAATCAGAAGGGGGCATTTGCAACCATTCTTTCTCTTGAAAAGGGAGATTTTGAAAAGGGTAAACACTTTACTGCCTTGCATCCCGACAGGGTCTGAAGTGACCTCAACAGCATGTACAGTACAGTACTTTTAAATACACAAGGAATCAAAAGTGTTTTAAAGGGCTTCCCTGTTGATGGACTGCCAGGCCTTGGCAAATTATATCATGGGCACTCAGGACAGTTTGGGAATTTCCTGGCTTAGGAATGGAGACTGAGGATACTGAGGTAGTTCTCAGCCAGGGGGCTAGTGGATATCCTAAGCCCAGCACATAAAATGGAGAGCGTGGCCCCAAGTACACACAATGCAGGGAGTGAGCCGCAGTACAGACACCTGAGGGTTTGGCCCCCAGTATGGACAATGAAGGGCATGGGCCCCACAACATACAATGAAAGTCATTGGCCCCAGTATAGACAATGGAGGGCTTGTGTCCTAGTACCGAATATGGAGAGAGTGGACCCCAGCACAGACAATGAAGTGTGTGGGTCCCAGTACAGACTAACAAGGTCATGGGCCCCAGTTCAGCAATGGAGGGTGTGGCCCGCAGTATAGACAATGGGGGCACGGGCCTTACTACAAACAATGGAAGGCCTCTGCACCAGTACAGACTACGAAGAGCATGGGTCCCAGTACAAATAACTATGGGCCTGAGCTCTAGTACATAGAAATCAATCAGAGAGCTGGAGACCATGAGGAAGCGCCATGATCCAACCCAGAGGCGGGGCTACACACACACATTTATACAGGAGATAGAGGAGAAAATTATAAACACATGTGACAGGGGAGGAAACATAAAAAAGAGGCACACAAACAGAACAGCAGGTGGCTTCAAGGAAAGAGCAGCAGCACTTTTGATGTCAGGCTTCACATGGGTCATACTAAATAAAATACAAAGGAAGAGTCCTTGTTTCACCATATTGTTGGTTTACTGCCTGCCCGATGCTGGTCTGGCCTTCTTGGAAATAAAATAGCCATTTTATTACAGTCATCTTGGTAAAGTGTAATTAAGTTTTGACCAACACTGCTCATCTGAGTGGACTGTAATTATGTCAAAAGCAGAACTGCTTTGTGCAGACCATTTATTCTATTTTATCACATACCTGTCCATCTGTTTCCTCCCTCATACAAGGTCTGATGATCTATCAATTACAGTAAGGAAAGTAATAAAGGAATAAAATGAAACACAAAAGGACAGGGGAACAAGGAGGGAAAGTAGTAAAGTGGGAAGAGAAAAATGGACAGAAAGAAGAAAGGAAACAGAAAAACAAGCAAGGAGATAGGCAGGGAAAGAAGAGAGGTATCAAATGGAGCAAGGTGGATAAAAGGAAAGGATGGAAGGAAATGTAGGTAGGAAAAAGGAAATAAAGGGTATAAGTGGTGGAGCAAGACATTGAAGAAGAAAGGGGAAAATTAGCTTTATTTTTTTTAGAAGGGCTGTTAGTAGGGTTGGGCAAATCTGACTCGCAAAGTTGATGAACTTTGCGAGTTCGAGTCCCTGAACGCGGACTTCAAATAGAAGTCTGTGTTAGAGTTCAGCGTTAAAGTGGGCCGAAACCCTCAGTGATCGGTCCGGGAATCTATAAGATTCCCAGGCCAATCGATTCCCTCCCCATGGGGCATCCAAAATCGGGATGTCCTGCTGTGTGAAACCCCCCAGGTCGCCCCATACACTTACCTTCCTTCCTGGTCCAACGGCGCATGTGCGAGCCGCGGCCACATCCCCACTCTCCCTCTAGCAGGGCGTGTTCCCGCGCCAGGCATTTGTGAATGGCTGGTGCAGGCATGCTCCCTGTTAGAGGTTAGCGGGGGGATTGGTCCACTTTAAGCCAAACCCAGCAAGAAGGTTGATTGGCTGCACAGCAGTGCTAACCGTAAGAAAAAATTACCACCTGAACCAAAGGCTGCACACTGAGGGTAAGAAACCATTCATAGCTACAAACTGAGGATTGCTACTACTGAGGTGCTAAAACTGAGGCTCTAAATAACAGCAATCCAGAGACAATCATGAACTACCTAATACAGAACTGTAACATTCTTTTGCCATCATCTATTGCCTGCCTGAAGAAGCACCTTAGTGAAAGTTGTTTTTTTTTTGTTTTTTTTGAACATTTTGTATGCCAACTGAAGGGATAGACATTTGTTTGTATTCTCAGTATAAAGTAATACAGGGGTAAAAGAGCAGGCATATGACTGGTTGCTGCGGTTGAACCTGAAGTGCGGCAAGGTGGTGTGTGACAATGGGTGTAACCTTGTAGCAGCCTTGGGCCGAGCTGGGTTGATGCACATCCCTTGCCTGGCGTGTGTGCTTGGTGGTGCAGAGTTTCCTGGCCCATTATCCAGACATGCCAGAGCATGTTAGATGACCAACTCTCAACACGTTTCCTGGTACTGATCGATTGGTCCTCTGCATTTAATTTCTGGGCCACTAAATAGAACACGTGGCCGGAGCCACATCCACATCCAATGTGGACATCCTTACATTCCTTAGGATGAACAAGGTGTGGATCCCATGGGACATGGGTGTGCCAGCACCTGAGTGAGTGGTTTTAGTGTTTGCTACCTCCTCCGTCTTTTCTGTTACACCACCACATCCACCTCCTCCGTCTTTTCCGTTACACCACCACATCCACCTCCTCCGTCTTTTCCATTACACCACCACATCCACCTCCTCCGTCTTTTCCGTTACATCGCCACATCCACCTTCACCACCTCTGACACCTGTAAAGAAATGTACTTTTTATGTATTTATTTATTCATTTATTAATTAAAAGTGTTAGATGACCAACTCTCAACACGTTTCCTGGTACTGATCGATTGGTCCTCTGCATTTAATTTCTGGGCCACTAAATAGAACACGTGGCCGGAGCCACATCCACATCCAATGTGGACATCCTTACATTCCTTAGGATGAACAAGGTGTGGATCCCATGGGACATGGGTGTGCCAGCACCTGAGTGAGTGGTTTTAGTGTTTGCTACCTCCTCCGTCTTTTCCGTTACACCACCACATCCACCTCCTCCGTCTTTTCCGTTACACCACCACATCCACCTCCTCCGTCTTTTCCATTACACCACCCCATCCACCTCCTCCGTCTTTTCCGTTACATCGCCACATCCACCTTCACCACCTCTGACACCTGTAAAAAAATGTAATTTTTATGTATTTATTTATTCATTTATTAATTAAAAGGAATAAAATCTCCTTGTATTATTGGTCCAATCCTGCAGTCCGTTCCGCCAATAAACTTTCCTTTGTGGGAAAGGTTGGATCCCAACTGTATGTAAGCACACAAAAATGTGGGATAACCCACCTACTCCTCACTAGATGGTACCAGCCACCTACTACCACCTTAAAAATGAATCAATATTTCCACAATTTTTTTTGTGCCTTTTTTTTTTACTAGAAAAAAAAAAAAAAAAAAATATATATATATATATATATATATATATATATATATATATATATATATATATATATATCATGCATACATAAGTTACTTTCAAATTTTACTTTACAGCCATACCATTTCCAAAAACATTGTTCTAACATAGCTGTGTTTTATTTAGCGGATGTTTCAAAATTTCAAATGTCGGACTCCTCTAACGCGTTTCGCGTGAGCTTCTTCAAGAAGCAATAAGTCAAGCTAGACTTTCCTCAACTTTTCATCAACGTTTGGAAGTCAGCTTCAATGAAATGTCTTTGCTGTCATCATGATCCTTTATCTATGTGTTCTTTATTGACATTCAATAGGTGGGCGGGCTCTGCTATTCAATCCTCAGACTTTTGTTAGATTAGCCTCTGCATGAGTCTTTAATATGTTGGCGTCCCGTCCTCTGATATTCTCCATGTCAGCTCTCTCCTCGCCTTCCTCCTGCTCTATGCATATATTTATTTATTTTTGTATGCATTTATTTATGTATATACTTATTAATGTTATTATTTATTTATTCATGTATGTGTATATTTATTAAAGTATTTACTTTTTTGTGTATTTTATTTATTTTTTTTCGATTTGTGGGATTATTTTGGGCACTTTCCCTACCCCATTTTGTACAGGGCAATCGTCCAGGTGTACCCCCCCCCCCCCCCAATTGGGCCTCCTACATCTGTAGAAATAATTAATATTAACAGTTTTAAAAATGTATTATTTATTTATGTAGTTATTTAATTTTTATTTTCTGTTATTATTATTATTATTATTACTTTTCCTACCCTATTTAGTGCAGGGCAATCACCCTGGTGTTCCCCATCGATTTGCAGGCCTCTAGCCCTTGCAATTGCCACTTTTGGGCCCCCAAGTTAGGGTCCCCATTAATTTCATTGGGGGAAAGTTCAGCCAAACTTGATGAACCCGAACATTTATGGGTCCGCTCATCACAAGAAGATTAGGCAGTATCCCTCTGACCTGGGCTACACATGAGATTGAGGGCTTTATTCATGAAGGGATAGCCACAGGTAGTGCCTTGTAAGCGGCAGGTAGCGGCAGGTGAACGTCGCCCGCGGTACGCAATACCACATTTATGAAGGCGATTCTGGTGAGTGCCTCTTACAGCGCCATGTAGCATCCGATTCATCATGACAGATGGCTCAGCATATACCACCGGCGCTCTAGCTTCCAGAGCGCCTGGTATTACCTGTCGCTACCTGTCCCTCTCTCATACATTTCAATGGACATTACTTTTCTTCTCTTTAAACAGGGTTTTCTTTTAATATTTTTTTTTCGTTTTGTATCAAATCATTGTGGGACCTCTCCTGGCCTATTTAAATATATTTTTGCAACCTTTTTTTAAATTTTTATTTTTTATGCAGAATTGTTCTTATATGTCTGGTATTAAAGTGTCAATGTAATAACAATGTAATTCCATATGTTTTCGCTTTGTTACTAGTGGATATGTGTTCAAAAACTTTAATCACACAGCCTCTGGCGCTCTGGGCTACAGCGACACAATTTCGAGCGCCGGCTGGTTTGAGTCGCTCACACTGACCATTCTCTACCGTTCGCTCCCGTATAGCGCTGCACTGGTGACTCACACATCAAATTCATCAATGCTGACAATGTTACTACAGCGACTGAGGCTCTCTATAATAGCGACTCATGGCCGATCAGAGCGACCACTAGCGGTCGCTCTTAGCGCCGCTGTACAGACGCTCATCTGCCGTTACATGGCACTAGTAATGAATCAGCCTGTGAGTCTTAAAGTAGACTGAAACAATAAAGGAAGGAATAAAACAAAAAGTGGAAAGTAAAGAAAACAAGGAAGGCGGGTGAGCCAGATAAAAATAGGAGGCATAGCAATAGGAAAAAAGGACATAAGAATTTATAAAAAAAGCAGGAAAGGAATAATGGGTGGAGAGAAGATGAAGGAAGAGAGTGTAGGGAATGCATGGTTGTTGTAGAGATTAACCAGCCAGCGTGGGAACTTCTGTAGACATTCAATGCCCTGTGTCGCTGCCAAGGACATCCTGTTCTGTATGATGTCCCTGTGACTCTTAAGATGTGTTTTGGACCAATGTCGCTGATTTGTACTCGGGAAGAAGAGTCAAACTATCTACTTAACCATATTATTTCATGGCATCCATCTCGATCCCCCTCCCATAGGTACTATGCAATAAAAATAAATAAAACATAATATTAATATTCTTAAAAGCTTTCCACATGGCACAGGCTGACACGTCTTTGACGAGGCTCCTGCACGTGTTTATTCGCAGCTCCTAACAGATGGATTTTCACAAAACAACTTCATTTGCATCTCTCATCAAATCAGCAAAATTAAGAATGACAAAATAAAGCTGCGCTGGCACAAAGACAGACTTCCTGCTTATGAAAAGGATGCCAAGGAGTAATTTATTTAAGATTCTTTATAGTCAGATATGAAACTATGAAATGTAACTAGGCGCAGGGGACAGTTCTGCTTCCTCCCTGGCATTGGTTGTACTCCCCAAGAAAGCGGTTTCCACAAGGTTTAATTTTTTTTTCAGAATCAATTTAGCTAAAAATACAGGTACATGTAACCGGTATGTGGGAATGTGAATTAGAGTGTCAGGACTCGATAGGTAGTAGTGAAATATGGATGGTTGCGCCACGCAACGCGTCGGTGGCGGCTGGTCGGTTTGAGGGTCCTATGCTCCATTGATTCGGTGATATAACTTTAGCCTACTACACTTGAGCCTAATACATTTCATGCGTTTATTGTTGACAGACTGGGATGTGACTTTGCTTTTCACAGTTTTTATGTGGTTGCATATTAGAGATTGCACCAAGCACTTTCTAGCACTATAGCACTTTATATTATTAGAGTTCCTTGTGGAGCTAATGTTTATTGGTTTGGTTATTTTTAGGATAAGTAGTTTTTAGTTATTTATTCACTGTACATTATTGCATAAATTGCTCACATTCACAATAATATCTCCAGTCTGGCTTATAGGATACTATAATATTAAAATATCAGATTAGTGCTTGATGAATTAGTGTATATACTCATTTATTTTGAGAGCAGATATAGGATATACTCACCACCTCTCTTTTTTAAACTTGTCTATATATGTTTTTTATCTAGTTTTGTATGTTTATGTAGAGACATTTAATGTATAGATATATTTGTATTGACATGGATTTACTTTGATAAAATAAATATAAATTTTTATAAGATACTTTTATGGTGTGCGGCACCTTGATGGTAATTGTGGGGCTAATCTAGGGTCCCGTTGTTTAGCATATCAGTTTAACAAATATGGATTAAGGTCACCCACTCTGAGGCTGGGTAAGATAGATAAATCAGGGTAAATGCTCTACTGAGACTATAGTGTGGTGAGCAGATACTTTGGGGTTGCAGGGGAAACCTACTATATATAAGAATAGTTTACAGTTTTAAAATAAAAAAAGAACTCACTGTCGCCTCAAATTCTTTCAACTGTCCCCTCCACCCAGCATCCTTTCTGCAGGTCTGCCAGGTCGGGGCTTCCTCCTAGTCTGGGATGCGGGGAGCCACTATTGCAGCTGCCCTGCTGGCATCTTTATTGGTGCGGAAGGAGGAAGGAGCCTCTGTGGAATCCCTGGGGATTCTGGGGTGGTCCTAGAAGTTCACACATAGAGAAGGGTTAACTGTGAAATCTGGGGGATTGGTGTTAATTAGCAGAGTCTGAGGAGTGAGGAATCTTCTTCAGAACACCTGAGGGAAAGATTTTGGTGGCAAATGGCTGCTAGGTTTACTTTTCAGATGGTGGCATCTTGATTGAGATGAATTGCAGCCCTCACGCCCAGGGTGCTCCTCTAACCAATCACTGTCCTTCTAGTTATAACTATGTTTCTACTCTACATCCTGTTATGACTAACCACCCTTCTTACTTAACCTTCTAGAACAATCCCCACTATAGCCTATGGCCTAATGTTAGTCTATGGCCTAAACCCACTACTGCCATCTTGAGTCTAGTTTAGGGTAATGCACTGCCTATGCACTTTCATGGGTTGAAACCACAAAAGAGCTTAATGTCCTATTACTCTAATTGTGTGGGTTTTTATTAGTTAACTGACATGGTCCTAGATATACCCAGGCCCCTACATAAAGAATAAGCCCCTGTTGGCCATGGTCATCAACAAGAAGAGAGAAAGCAGAGAAAGCAACAGAGGATCATGATAGTTGGAACAGTTGTTGTAACAGTAAATGGTCCATAAAGCAAACTTTCGAACATCTTGCAACATTTGTAAGGCACTCAATGCTTTATTAAATAACCAAAGAAGAGGGCAATGCCACTGGTGCCAGTTGTGTCAGTGTGTGCTGTGGCATCTATTCCCCTGGTAAATGGTGCCTGGTGTTGAATGAAGTATGCAGTATGTTGAATGAGTATACAAAAGTTTGCAGGAGCAGTGGAAAGGAAAAATGGGCTTTGGGTTCCGAGGAGAAGCTTATTCATTCTGCCCTAATTCAATGGGTTCAATGTTTCCAGCAGCCAACATTTCTGTTTGGATGAGCTGAGAGTAGGGTGACATGCAGCAATGCCTGCTGGGCCACCACAGTTTCCAGGAGCAAATTCTACAGTAAAAGTGCTTCAGCTGGGAGGGAGATGTCTAAAATCCATAGACAATCCATGGTTATCGCTGTACCTGGATTCAAGTAAGTTTAGGTTTTGCTTTATAACCTAAGTAAAACCTAAATAAAACCTAGATATAGAAGGGTTCTAAGAAGGAGGGAAGTTGGTGGAGTCCTAATGAATTGGAGGTCAGTTGAATATAGAATCTAGTGAAAAAGTCAAAGATTCTTGCTGAATTGAGTGCCAAGAGTAGCTGCTGAGTAACGTTGAGATGGTCTAATTTTACAGACGACAGGACATCCAATTAGCTATGTTCTGATGAACATGGGCAAATCAGTTGTCAATAGTTCTTCATGACTGCAGACTCTTGCAAACCCTTCTACCCCTAAACAAAAAGTGACTGACAAAGTTTCAAAATGTTTCATAATGTTAAGAATGTTTTGTATAGATGTTTGGAAATTCCTGGTAATTTCGAGCCTTTCATGCAGCGTTTAGGGACCAACTACACAGACTGATAGTAAAAGCCTAATGAGGCTGATAATGTCCTGCACTCATTAGAACAGAAACCTGCTAATCACGGTAAAAGCTTCTCATCATTTTTCCGTCTACATTAAGATGGCAATCTTCTGCTTCTCTTCTCAAAACCACATCCCCAGCTCGAGATTGTCTGTGTCATAAAAGCCATCCACAACTGATCATGATTCCTGTTTGCGGCGCCACAAAGTACAAAAAAAAGACCTAACTTAGAGAATGGAAACCAAAAGAAGCTAGGGAGCCATATTACCGAAATGCCTCCCACTTTAACCGGAGAACTCCAGTCAAATCCTTTTCAAATGCGGTGGTTAAAAGCCCCATGTACGCCCAGTCCCTACTCTTACTATGCGCATCAGTGTTTCTGTACTATGCTACATACTATGTACTATGTACTATGCCATGTACTATGCTTCTGTACTATGCTACATACTATGTACTATGTACTATGCCATGTACTATGCTTCTGTACTATGCTACATACTATGTACCATGTACTATGCCATGTACTATGCTTCTGTTCTATGCCACATACTATGTACCATGTACTATGCCATGTACTATGCTTCTGTACTATGCCACATACTATGTACTATGCCATGTACTATGTTCTGTACTATGCCACATACTATGCACTATGCCATGTACTATGCTTCTGTACTATGCCACATACTATGTACTATGTACTATGCCATGTACTATGCTTCTGTACTATGCTACATACTATGTACTATGTACTATGCCATGTACTATGCTTCTGTACTATGCTACATACTATGTACTATGTACTATGCCATGTACTATGCTTCTGTACTATGCCACATACTATGTACTATGCCATGTACTATGCTTCTGTACTATGCCACATACTATGTACCATGTACTATGCCATGTACTATGCTTCTGTACTATGCTACATACTATGTACTATGTACTATGCCATGTACTATGCTTCTGTACTATGCCACATACTATGTACTATGTACTATGCCATGTACTATGCTTTTGTACTATGCTACATACTATGTACTATGTATTATGCCATGTACTATGCTTCTGTACTATGCCACATACTATGTACTATGTACTATGCCATGTACTATGCTTCTGTACTATGCTACATACTATGTACTATGCCATGTACTATGCTTTTGTACTATGCCCCATACTATGTACTATGCCATGTACTATGCTTCTGTACTATGCCACATACGATATACTATGTACTATGCCATGTACTATGCTTCTTCTGTACTATGCCACATACTATGTACTATGCCATGTACTATGCTTCTGTACTATGCCACATACTATGTACTATGTACTATGCCATGTACTATGCTTCTGTACTATGCTACATACTATGTACTATGTACTATGCCATGTACTATGCTTCTGTACTATGCTACATACTATGTACTACGTACTATGCCATGTACTATGCTTCTGTACTATGCCACATACTATGTACTATGTACTATGCCATGTACTATGCTTCTTCTGTACTATGCCACATACTATGTACTATGCCATGCACTATGCTTCTGTACTATGCCACATACAATGTATTATGTACTATGCCATGTACTATGCTTCTGTACTATGCTACATACTATGTACTATGTATTATGCCATGTACTATGCTTCTGTACTATGCTACATACTATGTACTATGCCATGTACTATGCTTTTGTACTATGCCCCATACTATGTACTATGCCATGTACTATGCTTCTGTACTATGCCACATACTATATACTATGTACTATGCCATGTACTATGCTTCTTCTGTACTATGCCACATACTATGTACTATGCCATGTACTATGCTTCTGTACTATGCCACATACTATGTACTATGTACTATGCCATGTACTATGCTTCTGTACTATGCTACATACTATGTACTATGTACTATGCCATGTACTATGCTTCTGTACTATGCTACATACTATGTACTATGTACTATGCCATGTACTATGCTTCTGTACTATGCCACATACTATGTACTATGTACTATGCCATGTACTATGCTTCTTCTGTACTATGCCACATACTATGTACTATGCCATGCACTATGCTTCTGTACTATGCCACATACAATGTATTATGTACTATGCCATGTACTATGCTTCTGTACTATGCTACATACTATGTACTATGTACTATGCCATGTACTATGCTTCTGTACTATGCCACATACTATGTACTATGTACTATGCCATGCACTATGCTTCTGTACTATGCTACATACTATGTACTATGCCATGTACTATGCTTCTGTACTATGCCCCATACTATGTACTATGCCATGTACTATGCTTCTGTACTATGCCACATAGTATATACTATGTACTATGCCATGTACTATGCTTCTTCTGTACTATGCCACATACTATGTACTATGCCATGTACTATGCTTCTGTACTATGCCACATACTATGTACTATGTACTATGCCATGTACTATGCTTCTGTACTATGCTACATACTATGTACTATGTACTATGCCATGTACTATGCTTCTGTACTATGCCACATACTATGTACTATGTACTATGCCATGTACTATGCTTCTTCTGTACTATGCCACATACTATGTACTATGTACTATGCCATGTACTATGCTTCTTCTGTACTGTGCCACATACTATGTACTATGCCATGCACTATGCTTCTGTACTATGCCACATACAATGTATTATGTACTATGCCATGTACTATGCTTCTGTACTATGCTACATACTATGTACTATGTACTATGCCATGTACTATGCTTCTGTACTATGCCACATACTATGTACTATGTACTATGCCATGTACTATGCTTCTTCTGTACTATGCCACATACAATGTATTATGTACTATGCCATGTACTATGCTTCTGTACTATGCTACATACTATGTACTATGTACTATGCCATGTACTATGCTTCTGTACTATGCCACATACTATGTACTATGTACTATACCATGTACTATGCTTCTTCTGTACTATGCCACATACTATGTACTATGTACTATACCATGTACTATGCTTCTTCTGTACTATGCCACATACTATGTACTATGCCATGCACTATGCTTCTGTACTATGCCACATACAATGTATTATGTACTATGCCATGTACTATGCTTCTGTACTATGCCACATACTATGTACTATGTACTATGCCATGCACTATGCTTCTGTACTATGCCACATACAATGTACTATGCCATGTGCTATGCTTCTGTACTATGCCACATACTATGTACTATGCACTATGCTTCTGTACTATGCCACATACTATGTACTATGTATTATGCCTTGTACTATGCTTCTGTACTATGCCACATACTATGTACTATGTACTATGCCATGTACTATGCTTCTGTACTATGCTACATACTATGTACTATGTACTATGCCATGTACTATGCTTCTGTACTATGCCACATACTATGTACTATGTACTATGCCATGTACTATGCTTCTGTACTATGCCACATACTATGTACTATGTACTATGCCACGTACTATGCTTCTGTACTATGCCACAGACTATGTACTATGTACTATGCCATGTACTATGCTTCTGTACTATGCCACATACTATGTACTATGCCATGTACTATGCTTCTGTACTATGCCACATACTATGTACTATGTACTATGCCATGCACTATGCTTCTGTACTATGCCACATACAATGTACTATGCCATGTGCTATGCTTCTGTACTATGCCACATACTATGTACTATGCACTATGCTTCTGTACTATGCCACATACTATGTACTATGTATTATGCCTTGTACTATGCTTCTGTACTATGCCACATACTATGTACTATGTACTATGCCATGTACTATGCTTCTGCACTATGCTACATACTATGTACTATGTATTATGCCATGTACTATGCTTCTGTACTATGCCACATACTATGTACTATGTACTATGCCATGTACTATGCTTCTGTACTATGCCACATACTATGTACTATGTACTATGCCACGTACTATGCTTCTGTACTATGCCACATACTATGTACTATGTACTATGCCATGTACTATGCTTCTGTACTATGCCACATACTATGTACTATGCCATGTACTATGCTTCTGTACTATGCCACAGACTATGTACTATGTACTATGCCATGTACTATGCTTCTGTACTATGCCATTTTGTTTTACTTGCATGTATACAAACAATGCAACATATTATACTTGCCTGTACAACACAGTGCTGTTTTTTTACTTGCTTGTATACAAACAGTGAAGCATATATGTACAATTACAGGGCTGCAATTCAGCTACACTGAATGAGTGAAGGTTAATGGGTCCCACTGAGATATTGGAAGGAGAATTGCACATTTCCAGGTCTAGTCACTGTACTATAACATGGGAATTAAAAAAATGGCTAGACTAAGAGCAAGATATAGCAACCAAGTAATAGTAAGGGTGAGACCAGAATACTATTGGTGCATTGGAGCACCTGAACCAGGCCCCGCAGATCAGTAGGTCCCCCAGCAACAATACCACCCAGAGCACATAACCATCATCAGAGTGAACAAGATTGGGGGCCCCCAGGCTAGAACCAAGTCGGCCATGAACAACCTGTGTCACGTAGCTGCCTCTCCAACCGTTAAGTGCGAGCTATGCGAGACTCATGTAGCTGACACTTTTGTTAATAAAAAAAGTGAAAAGGATATTAACTCACCTGCGCCCCAATCCTTCTGGTCGGGTCTTTTCTTCACCCCCCTGGACTTCAGGAGAGGGCCTGAAATAGCCCCCCCCCCCGCTTCTGACGGCACTGGCCACCATCTAGCCCTGCCTTTTAGAGTAGGAGCGGTATGACAACATCCCGCTCCTTGTTGTTTTCAGCTCCAGTGATGACAGATGCCTGTAGTATCGGTGCAGGATGGATCCTCTGACCCCCCATCCGCCCTGCACCTGCCGGAACCTGTATCGGCATCTGTCATCGGTGGTCAGCACGGGACAGACGGGTGAGTTAAGAAAAAAAAAAAGGTTAAATAAAAGACATTTGCACTGAGGTGTTTTTTCTTTACATTTAACCCATTGTTACCCACTGGTAAGGGATCCATGGCACCCCTATACCAGCTCACAATGCTTTGGGAGCTGGCAAGCCACCTGAGGCTAACAGGTGACTTACCATTAACCCCTGGCCCATATTACCTGCCTCCCCAAAGCCAAACCTCTGGTCGTGAAGAGCCTCTGGAAGAGCTTGTGGCCTGCTAGGGCTATGGTGGGCTTGTAGCCTTTAGGGCCAGGGGCCACTGAGGATGGCCTCCACGCCCTGGTCTACAAGCCTCCATAGCTCCCGGGCTGGTTAGGGGCCCCCACGTGATTTCTTTTTAATTTTTAAGGATTTTTAGTTTCAAACATAGATACACAAATATACAGTGGCATCAACACAATTCCTAATTCATATTGTTAACATATCCGATTATATACTAATAATCCATGTTATCCAACATTCTATGATGTCTAGGATTAATCACAAATTAAAATATTGTTCAGTAATCAAAATTGACACGTGGCTTATGATTTTCAATATTTTTGTCTTTTTAATGCTCATTTTTTTCATTAAAGTAAGTTTGTATTTGTCTATTCTTGCGTTATTTTTACGAAATATGTTGTTTTTTGTTAGAGGGTCTGGGTCAAATAATACTCCAAATTCCTATATTGCCTCAACCACATGCCTGCCATCAATTCAGTAGTTTCCATTACTCATACTGGACTCTTCTTTTAGTTGCTCTTTTGGGTGTGTCCGCAGAAGCCATCCTAGAAAGGCACCAGGAGACCTGGCCAAAATTAGAGGCTAGAGTTCTCCTAAGCGCTAATGGTATGAATTAACCCCTAAAAAAGCCTGCCCCCTCCCAAGAGGGGGGACCCTATGTCATTTTTTTTAAATGAATCCTTTATGTCCTGTCACTCAGCTGGTATAAAAGGCTTCCACCAGCAGCAGGAGAGCAGAAACCAGAGTAATCAGTGTGGGACACAGTGCTCGGGGATGGATCGGAGGTAAGTATAAAAAAAATATTAAATTTCTCTCTGTGTCTGTGTGTGTTTTATGTTTAACCCCTTGTGAACTGGTAAGGGGTCCAGGAGCCCCCTATACCAGTTCACAAAGCATGGGGGGGCTGACAAGTCACTTGCAGCAAGTGGCTCTATTACCTGCCTCCCAAAACCTGTCTCTGTTCCCTGGTCTACAAGCCTCCATAGCTGATGCCTGTACTGGTTTTACTGAGAAGGGGGGACCACGTACCATTGTTTTTACATTTTTAAGGATTTAAACCCTTAATGCAAAAAAATATATTATTTACATTTTTACACAAAATTATTATGGAAGCACAGAAAAAATGACAAACAAGACATTTCATGTTAAAGCCCAAACGCTGCCCAAAAAAAACAATATATAATTTCCTGGATATTTCTGCAGTTAAACAGTTAAACAAAATGGTGAAAAATGACCTATCAACAGTGGGTGGTAAAATCCCAAGTAGGCTGGCAGTTACAAGGGTTAAAAGTAGCTATGCCTGTTGGGTATTGTTCTGTTGGAGGGACCGTTTCAGATTTAGCTAGTTTTTTCAGAAAGATGCGACTACTACAACAAGCTGGGTACACCTAGAAAGCCTAATGTGTGTACTTTCAGGGAATATATGGTTTGTGGGGGTATTTCAAATGTAAAGGGTTGTTTTGCTTGCAAAAGCGCAAGGTGCGCACTTTGTCTGTAGAGCTGAAATTTTTAAGTAAAATTATCCTTACGCACATGCTTTGGGGTGTTTGGCAACTCTTCCCTTGACAGTACTTATGCATGCTGGGTATTGTTCTGTTCGGGGGACCTTGCTTTTTCAGATTCAACTTGTTTTTTCTTGTTTGCAGGAGAAAAAAAAATGGGGATTTGATTCTGCTCTTTTACTCTTACTTTTGGGAAACCCTGTGCAACCATAGAATTCATTCAGTAATTACTTCCAGAAAACTGTGCCCACATCAACAAGTCAGGTACACCTAGAAAGCTTGCGGTGTGTACTTTCATAGAATATATAGTTTGTGGTAGGTACAAATGTAAAGGATTGTTTTTCTTAAAAAAATGCAAGGTGCGCATAGCAATTGTATTTTATCTGAAAATCTCCTAAAGTGCCGTTTCAGTTTGAGGGAGTCTGCTGCGCAGAAAATGATGTCTACCAATACATATGTGGTACCGTTGTGACCGGGAGAAATGGGGCTTTTACGCGCAATATAATTTTGTTGAACAACTTACATTTTTTTTTATTACAAACACTACAAATTGTATTTTTTTTTTGCACATATGGCACCCAAAAATATTCAGAATACACAAAGACATTTCATGTTAAACCTCAGACTCTGCTGAAAAAAACAATATAATAATATAATAAAAATTTTCCCGGGAAATCCCTGGATTCAAAAATCAGTTAAACATGTAAAAATAGTGAAAATATGGTCTGGCAACAGAGGGTGACAAAGTCTCTAGGTAGGCTGGCACTTAAAGGGTTAATCTGTTCCTGGATGTGACCACTGTTGTAAAACTAGCTAACACTTGTTAGAGACTGTCTCTGACCACAGCGAAGCATGCTCAAGACTTATAACCCTGTGTCTTGACACGCCCTCCCCAGCTTAATAATTTCTGTAATAATTATTACTTATATAGCGCCATCATCTTCCAAAGCGCAGTGCAAAGTAGTTATTACAGACAGGGTAGAACATACAGTACATAGACTATTACAAATGTAGTGTTACAGAGTTTACAATGAATATTCTGAATACAAGACACAATAGGAGAGAGCTCCCTACTCTTGCGAGCTTACAGTCTAAAGGAAAAGGGGTGGAGATGAGGGGGAAGGATTAAGCTTTATGACATATCGCTTAAGCCTTGTATGCTTGTCTGAATATGTGGGTTTTTAGGGGCCTTCGAAAGCTTTGAGGGTTGGGGAGTGGCAGATTGGGTGGGGAGACATTCCAGAAAATTGGGGTGGCATGTGAGAAGTCCTAGAGGCGACCATGAGAGGGGGGGACCAGAGTGGAGGCAGGAGAAGGTCGGTGGAGGAGCGGAGGCTGCATCTAGGTTGAAATTGTTTGATGAATGAAATTTTAACTGCAAGGTAGTTGGGGAGGTGAAATAGGAGAGAGGAGAGATTGGGGCCAGAGAGTTATATTTGAGTGTCATTCACATAAAAGTGGTAAATAGAAATTTGTTTAAAATTATTTATTTACGACCAGGATTTTGTGGGCGTCTTGGTTCATGTTCCAAACTTCAGCGAAGTAGGGGCTGACCCCGCCTCGCTCCCTTCCATTTTGGTCCCAGAGTGGCCCTGGGGGATGAGGTGAGACTGCTTTGAGATACTGGATTGAGGTGCGGCCCCCCACCTACTCCCCCCCCCCCCTTTTTTTTTTTTGCCGACCGTGGGTCATATGGTTCTGACGCCTCTCCCCCACCCTTCCCGTTACCCTTCTGCTATCCTCTTACTCCCCCTCCTCTCCATCTCCCCCCGCTCTCCACTGGTTTCTTCCCCTGTTGGTTCGTGTCTCCTTTCTTCCTTTGCATTCTAATCCTATATACTTCCCTTTTTCTTTCCTTTTCACTTTCCTTTCTTTGCCTACAATTTCTGATGGTTTGGCCCAGGCTGGAGGACGCTCATGACTGACCTCTACTACACTAAGACACTCAAGTTTGACTCTAATCTTCTACTAGCTAATGGGAGGTGAATACATGTGGAAACACCAGGGACGCCCGGAATGGGTTCTATGGTAGGAACCACAGACATTGAGATGGCGAATAGAAACCAGGGTCCGCATGGAGAGGGTCCGGATTGGGTGGAACAGTCTCGCTCTGGGACCCCAACCTGGGCCTCACTGTTGATGATGCCATAGATTCACGTTTGCCCTAATTCACAGTAGAAGTGTGTTACAGGAGCTGATGGAGGCCTTAGGGCTTGGAGCGCGACCCGGCCTGCGTGCTGGACCTGTTTTCCTTCTGTACTGCCTTGATTCTGCTCTTTTGCTTGTAATGTCTTGTTGTGGAAAAAAAACTTAAATAAAGAATTAAAAAAAAAATAAAAATAAAAAAAAAAAGATATATTTATTTACCTTATTACTAAAACACACTATAAAGTTTGGTCCTTTTGTTGCAACAGCGTTATGTGGTGGCTGTAATAAAGAAATGCTGACCAGCAGTATTCCTATTGGTAACAAATAAAGAGTCTAAAATTAAATCTCTCCTTGCTGCCAATTGTGGTTAAACGGGCAATAAAGGATAAGAAAAGGGCATTTAAAGATTGCGAAGCTGACCTTTCAGCAGCACAAATTAATAAAAAAAAAAAAAGCTGGCAAAAGCACACAATTAAATAAATGTGCCCACTGGGCAGTTATGGCTTAGAGGTAGGGAAGCGGGCTTGCGACCGGAAGGTGGCAGGTAAGATTTCCAGGCCATGGGACATGACTGAAGTGCCCTTGAGCAAGGAACCTAACCCCCAATGGCCCCCCCAGGCGCTGAGTTTAGGGCAGCCCTCCAGCCCACTGCTCCATGTGTGCACTTCACTGCCCCTTAGTGTGTTATTCACCTGTGTTTGTCATTCATGTGGAGGCTGATTCACTACTAGCGCCATGGATTGCCAGATGAGCATCTGTATAGCGGCGCTTAGAGCGAGCGCTAGCAGATGCAGTAAGCGGGTATCGGGTGCTGTAACCTAGTGTTGCCTGCATTGATGAATGTGATGTGTTATGGACGCTCTAACACCAGTACAGTGCTGCAGGGAGCGAGAGGTGTGTCCGGCACTTGGCACTCAACTACACAGACACACACACACACACACACACACACACACACAGGGTCGGCACTATAAAGCTGGGCGCTGTAGCATAGAGCTTTAGACGTTGTGTAATAAAAGTCTGTTTTTGAACAAATATACATCAATAACAAAGCGAAAACACATGGAATGACATTGTTTTAACACTGTGACATTAACACTTTAGTGCCAGACCTGTAATGACAATTCTGCATAAAAAATATAAAAAGTAAAAAAAATGTATAAAAGTGTTTATTTGCAGCCAGGAGAGGTCACACAATGATTTGAGCAAAAAGAAAAAAAATTAAAATTGCCAAACACGCTGTTTAACCACAAACAAATGAAAGCTCATTGAAATGTATGGGAGAGCGACACTGAGCAAAAGGTAATACGTGGCGCTCCTGGACCTAGAGCGCCGGCGCTATACACTGAGCCGCCCGTAATAATACATTGGACACTACATAGCGCTGTTAGAGGTGCTCACCAGATTCGCTTTCATAAATGTGGTTTGCCGTACAGCGCCCGGCGTTCACCAGACGCTACCTATCGCTACAAAGCACTACCTGGCGCTATCCATTTTTAAATAATCCCCAAAGTGTTGATTCACTGGTGTCTCCACTGTGTATAATTCACTAATATAGTGTTGTTCACAAGTGCAGGGATGGGAAAATGCAGAGGTAAAATTCCATGCCACAATGGCCACTATTGCACTATTACTATCACTATTACAAAGAAATCAAAATCAACTCTAAACATTCATAAATATATATATATATATATATATATATATATATATATATATAGAGAAGAAATCTAGATCAGAATAGGTAGGCCCTAACTAATTAAATGGGGAATAGGTAATGGGGAAGTTGCTAAGTGCGTTCTTGCTCTAGCTCCATGTACACAATCACGGAGCAAGGCGTCGATATATCAAAGCATTGGCAATAGCCCAAGCTAAATTCTTAACTGGCTAAACATAAATATCATCCAAGAAAGGCTAAATAATTTAGATGTGAATAAGACTCCAGGGCCAGATGGACTTCACCCAGTAGATCTCAAAGAACCTTTTACTTGCTCTGTTCTTTTTTTTTTTTTTTTTTAAGTTATTGAAAACAAAACATGTACATTAACTCAAACAACATAAAGGGCCCCCTATGCAACGACCTTACTCGGGGTTACAACAGATTAGGTACTGTATTAGTCAGAGTACAAGCATGCAGTAATGTCAGAGGCATAACAGCACATTATATATACATACTATGGCTGTACAATTTGTTCTTGTCTTTAGAGTGTGTTGAGCATCAGAGTGAGGAACTATTGTTTTTTAAAAAAAGAGCTTCATCCTTTTTCTTGTGAATACAGGAGAACTGTGAGCACTGGGAAAGGCATAACACACACCCTGCACCTTAGACACAGGCACTGGATACCACCCCTCCACTCGGCTTCTTATACAGCTCTATTCGCCATTCACCCAGCAGCCTTACATAACAAAAAGTCTTCCGTAAACGGCTATTAACCACTTATTTGCTCTTGTGTCTAGCGCATATTTCTTTTATGCTTTTCTTTTGGCTAATTTGGGATGACAGTCACCTTTAAGACATTTTCGCATGTTCAGTAAATGTTTTTTAACAAAGACTTCAGGTAATCTTGAGATCACATGTGAAGACATCCTCTCACCTTTCTTCACTGACGTCATCCACATCTTCAGTGTGAAGCAGACTCGCAGCAGCTCCCTGTCTTCAGATGACTCAGTAGCTGCTGAAATGTGCAAGGTCGATAATGAGGCTTTTTATTCTCAGATTTAATTTGAATTAGTAATGAAGCAGTTTCTATAGGGTCCACAAATCACATGAGCAACTGGCTGGAATAATTAAAACACGTTGCTCGATTAGATGAAGAGACAAAACATTACAGCGCCTTCAAACACAGTTAACGTCTTTGGTGTTTAAACTAAAGATGATCGGTCAAATTGCATTGACGCTTCGGTCAATCATCTATCTGCTGATAGGAAAATGCATGGCTTACAGTAGATCTAAAGCAAATCATGGCTATGGATAAAGGTAGCCATAGACTTTATGGAATTTATGATGGGTGTCTATGACCTTCTTAATTTGACTCATAGACTTTAGAGAATGTCTAAAAACATATGGCCTCCGATCTTTCTATCCTGAACCATGCTTTTGAATAAGTTTTTCTGTACTGCCCAGAAAAAGGCATGGCACAACACTACAAGTCCAGCCTATGCTGATATGGCACGTCTACAAAGGTCTTGGTCTCTTTGCCCCCCCAAATTAAACCTAACATGGGTCCCTCTAAAGGGTGGTTCATGACCAGGGCCAGCGCCAGCACAGGGCAAACCTGGGAAATTGCCAGGGCCCCTGGCATCTTCAGGGGCCCACTCAGGCTCACACTTGGCCATGGTATTATTTTACAGTGGACCCGATCCATCGAATGCCAAGTGCTGTGTGCAGACCTGCTCATGGCTGGCCCCAGCAACAGGGGAAGATTAGCAACAATGGAGAAGGTGGCATGGAATGGAGGGCAATTGATGGAAGCTCAGAAGGTGGCGAGAACCAGGTGACACCTGACAAGGACTGGAGGGTGATCAGCAGCAGAAGATGACCCATTTGTGGCAGCGGAGCTGAAAGGTGACATCAATTTGTCAGGGAACCGCGGGGCACGTGATCCACCTATAAACCAGTGACCTCCGTAAACACAGACCCCGTTCCCCAAAACCCTTGTCTGATCCCTCCTATCAGGAATACCAGGCCCAAAGCCTGCGGACACACAGATTCTTGGTTTAAGGCAAACAGATCACTCAAGTTAAAATTTAAGTTTTAATGCTATAAGCACACTAGGCAGTGATAACAAACCTTTAGCTATGATGTAATATGAAATGAGTTACACAGAGAAACAATGAGTCAGTTACCTTAATATGCAGTTGTAGTAGTGGTGATGGGGAGCTCTCACAAGAGGTAAGTGAAGAGCTGGAGGGACACCTCCAGCACGGGTGACTCGTGACCTCTCCAGATGTGACAAATGCCTGGCTCAGGGTTACCCTATTTATGCGGCGAGACCCCTCCACCCCCTCCCCTCTTTGGGACAGGTTGTCACCTCCCACTGTTCTGGGGCTTGCTTCAGCCCCTAAAACCCTTTAGGGGTTATAACTTGGAGCAGGGGGGGTTGTATGGCTTTGGAAGCAGTACCAAACGATTGGGCTGGAGGCCGGGCATCCGATGAGTCCAGAAATGGGGTCCCTAAGCGGGTCAGAACCTTAGATCTCCGTTTTCCCGGCTTTCCTTTATTGCTGAGCCCGCCGTAACCTATCCCCGTGTGCAGGTTTGTGAGCCGGTTCTGATTCTGTACCTGGTTTGGTGCTGGGACACATGGGGGCGCAGCTATGGTCCGATTTCTGTTGGTGCCGGATGTCTGCAGCTCCCCTTTTTCATGTGACAAATTCACAGCCAGGGGTCCAGCGAGCTGCAGACCAAGTGGAGCATTACCAGGCTGGAGGTGTGACAGCAGGGGGGGGGGGGGGGGGGGGGGTCTGTGATCTGCGCTGTCCAACACATAAATGCTAATTTCTCTTCCTGAAAAGATAAGGACCTGTGCATTTATAACAGGGGGGAATAAAGGGGAACTCCAGACTTGTATAGGTGAGGTTTCTGCACTTAAGCTGGGTGAATCACTACTTTGGGACCCACTAAGACTCTCTTGCCCAAGAGCCCCCAAAAACTTGGAGCCGGCCCTGCTCATGACTGTGCAAGTTGATACAAATATTGAGCTGTGAACAGTCCAATAGGGGAAACTCTGCACTTTTAAAGTCCCAGATACGTTCCACACAGTTTTGATCAGAGTGTGAGATGGATTTTTTGAATGTACTGTACAGAAAATCAAGCTTGCCATGTCACCCACTGCTACATGACAACATGTGGGCACACAAAAACATACACTTTAAGAAATGCCATTAGAAGTGGCCTTTATATTTATAGTGAAACAAAACCCATATAAATGAGTTGACCCTCTTTAACTGATTTCCCTATGGGCATCATAAATAAAAATAAGTAAAACAAAAATGACACAGTAAGGTGGGTCCTATAGGGATGGGGCCCTATGCAGTTGCCCAGTTTGCCCAATGATGACCCTGTATTTTCATTAGAAGAAGATCAGTTGAGGCCAGTCTCTCTTTAATGCATTGAGCTGTCTGAAGGAACATTCCAGTCCCAGAGACTGATGCACTGGCAGCACTTGTTAGCTGTAGTGACTGACACTTACAGATACTTAATATAACTGATAACTGCTAAAGAGCCCTTAAGTGTGAGTGCTCCTCTGCAGGACTAAATAAGTGCCTGGATAGAGGCTACTATCTTCCTATTGTATAAATAGCAACACACAATCACTTCTACCACATACTGGCAAGGCAATAGCAATTTCTCTATAGATAGGTGACACTGGGATAGATAGGTTACACTGAGATAGATAGGTAACACTGGGATAGATAGGTTACACTGGGATAGATAGGTAACACTGGGATAGACAGGTAACACTGGGATAGATAGGTAACACTGGATGGATAGGTAACACTGGATGGATAGGTAACACTGGATGGATAGGTAACACTGGGATAGATAGATTACACTGGGATAGATAGGTAACACTGGGATAGATAGGTAACATTGGGATAGATAGGTTACACTGGGATAGATAGGATACACTGAGATAGATAGGTAACACTGGATAGATAGGTAACACTGGGATAGATAGATTACACTGGGATAGATAGGTAACACTGGGATAGATAGGTTACACTGGGATAGATAGGTTACACTGGGATAGATAGGTTACACTGGGATAGATAGGTTACACTGGGATAGATAGGTAACACTGGGATAGATAGGTAACACTGGGATAGATAGGTAACATTGGGATAGATAGGTTACACTGAGATAGATAGGTAACACTGGGATAGATAGGTTACACTGGGATAGATAGGTAACACTGGATGGATAGGTAACACTGGGATAGATAGGTAACACTGGGATAGATAGGTAACACTGGGATAGATAGGTAACATTGGGATACATAGGTTACACTGGGATAGATAGGTAACACTGGGATAGATAGGTAACACTGGATGGATAGGTAACACTGGGATAGATAGGTAACACTGGGATAGATAGGTAACACTGGGATAGATAGGTTACACTGGATAGATAGGTAACACTGGGATAGATAGGTAACACTGGGATAGATAGGTAACATTGGGATAGATAGGTTACACTGGGATAGATAGGTTACACTGGATAGATAGGTAACACTGGGATGGATAGGTAACACTGGATGGATAGGTAACACTGGGATAGATAGGTAACACTGGGATAGATAGGTTACACTGGGATCGATAGGTTACACTGAGATAGATAGGTAACACTGGATAGATAGGTAACACTGGGATAGATAGGTAACACTGGATGGATAGGTAACACTGGATGGATAGGTAAAACTGGATGGATAGGTAACACTGGATGGATAGGTAACACTGGGATAGATAAGTTACACTGGGATAGATAGGTAACACTGGGATGGATAGGTAACACTAGATGGATAGGTAACACTAGGATAGATAGGTAACACTGGGATAGATAGGTAACACTGGGATAGATAGGTAACATTGGGATAGATAGGTAACACTGGGATAGATAGGTAACACTGGGATAGATAGGTTACACTGAGATAGATAGGTTACACTGAGATAGATAGGTAACACTGGATAGATAGGTAACACTGGGATAGATAGGTAACACTGGATGGATAGGTAACACTGGATGGATAGGTAACACTGGGATGGATAGGTAACACTGGATAGATAGGTAACACTGGGATAGATAGGTAACACTGGGATAGATAGGTTACACTGGGATAGATAGGTAACACTGGATGGATAGGCAACACTGGGATAGATAGGTAACACTGGATGGATAGGTAACACTGGGATAGATAGGTAACACTGGGATAGACAGGTAACACTGGGATAGATAGGTTACACTGAGATAGATAGGTTACACTGAGATAGATAGGTAACACTGGATGGATAGGTAACACTGGGATAGATAGGTTACACTGGGATAGATAGGTAACACTGGGATAGATAGGTAACACTGGGATAGATAGGTAACATTGGGATAGATAGGTTACACTGGGATAGATAGGTTACACTGGGATAGATAGGTTACACTGGATGGATAGGTAACACTGGGATAGATAGGTAACGCTGGGATAGATAGGTAACACTGGGATAGATAGGTAACACGTAACCCTGGGATAGATAGGTAACACTGGGATAGATAGGTAACATTGGGATAGATAGGTAACACTGGGATAGATAGGTTACACTGGGATAGATAGGTTACACTGAGATAGATAGGTAACACTGGATGGATAGGTAACACTGGGATAGATAGGTAACATTGGGATAGATAGGTTACACTGGGATAGATAGGTTACACTGGGATAGATAGGTTACACTGAGATAGATAGGTAACACTGGGATAGATAGGTAACACTGGGATAGATAGGTTACACTGGGATAGATAGGTAACAATGGGATAGATAGGTTACACTGAGATAGATAGGTAACACTGGGATAGATAGGTAACACTGGGATAGATAGGTAACATTGGGATAGATAGGTTACACTGGGATAGATAGGTTACACTGGGATAGATAGGTTACACTGGGATAGATAGGTTACACTGAGATAGATAGGTAACACTGGGATAGATAGGTAACACTGGGATAGATAGGTTACACTGGGATAGATAGGTAACAATGGGATAGATAGGTTACACTGAGATAGATAGGTAACACTGGGATAGATAGGTAACACTGGGATAGATAGGTTACACTGGGATAGATAGGTAACACTGGGATAGATAGGTTACACTGGGATAGATAGGTAACACTGGGATAGATAGGTAACACTGGGATAGATAGGTAACATTGGGATAGATAGGTTACACTGAGATAGATAGGTAACACTGGGATAGATAGGTTACACTGGGATAGATAGGTAACACTGGATGGATAGGTAACACTGGATTGATAGGTAACACTGGGATAGATAGGTTACACTGGGATAGATAGGTTACACTGGGATAGATAGGTAACACTGGATGGATAGGTAACACTGGATTGATAGGTAACACTGGGATAGATAGGTTACACTGGATGGATAGGTAACACTGGATTGATAGGTAACACTGGGATAGATAGGTTACACTGGGATAGATAGGTAACACTGGGATGGATAGGTAACACTGGATGGATAGGTAACACTGGATGGATAGGTAACACTGGATGGATAGGTAACACTGGATGGATAGGTAACACTGGGATAGATAAGTTACACTGGGATAGATAGGTAACACTGGGATGGATAGGTAACACTAGATGGATAGGTAACACTAGGATAGATAGGTAACACTGGGATAGATAGGTAACACTGGGATAGATAGGTAACATTGGGATAGATAGGTAACACTGGGATAGATAGGTAACACTGGGATAGATAGGTTACACTAGGATAGATAGGTAACACTGGGATGGATAGGTAACACTGGATGGATAGGTAACACTGGGATAGATAGGTAACACTGGGATAGATAGGTAACACTGGGATAGATAGGTAACACTGGATAGATAGGTAACACTGGGATGGATAGGTAACACTGGATGGATAGGTAACACTGGGATAGATAGGTAACACTGGGATAGATAGGTAACACTGGATAGATAGGTAACACTGGATAGATAGGTAACACTGGGATAGATAGGTAACACTGGATAGATAGGTAACACTGGGATGGATAGGTAACACTGGATGGATAGGTAACACTGGGATAGATAGGTAACACTGGGATAGATAGGTAACACTGGATAGATAGGTAACACTGGATAGATAGGTAACACTGGGATAGATAGGTAACACTGGGATAGATGGGTAACACTGGGATAGATAGGTAACACTGGGATAGATAGGTAACACTGGGATAGATAGGAAACAATGGGATATATTGGACAGATGGTGGAAATGAGAGTGAGAGTGAGGAAATGTAAGTAAGAGAAGGAGGGAATGTGAAAATGGGTGAGATAGAGGGACTATGGATAAAAGGAAGAAGGAAAATGGAAGTGAGACCAAGATGGAGGGAATGGGAAAAAGAGGAGGACAGATGGTGAAAAGAGTAAGAAGGAGGACATGTAAGTAAGAGGAGGAAGGAATGTGAACATGGGTGAGATAGAGGGAATGTGGTTAAAAGTAGGAAGGAAGAGGGAGGTGAGAGCAAGATGGAGGGAATGTGAAAAAGAGAAGAAGGACAGAAGGTGGAAATGGGAGTGAGAAGGAGGAAGGGAATGTGAAAATGGGTGAGATAGAGGGAATGTGGATAAAAGGAGGAAGGGAGAGGGAAGTAAGAGCAAGATAGAGTGTCATATCCCAAACATTTTACTTGGACAGGCATCCCAAATGGAATCAGGCCTTCAGTAATTTTTGACTTTAGGTCCACTTAAAGCTTTAATAAACAGCCCCCCCAACCCGCATCAGACATAGGATAACCCTGGAAGTAAATGGCCAGATAGGTAACAGCCTGGTGCCACCATAGATAGATACCATAGATAGATACCATAGATAGATACCATAGGTAATGCAGAAATGTGGCCCGTGTTCTAGTAACCGGCATGAAACCGCATTCCTGGACGATTCATTATGTGGCCGAGAAACAAAGTGCCCAGCGATTGTGCCTGTTATTCTTTGAGAAGGGCCAATGAATTTTCATTATTTGTCATTATTCCTCTTTAAAATGACTTATATGTACTACAATGCCGGCAGTGAGAGTATCCTTGAAGCCCTATTGTGCTTCACTTCTCTGAACATTTTTCCTTTTCGCAGACTGACATGTCATTACTATGGTTGCACTCCGGATAAATAAATGAGAAACAAAGGACTAAATATTTCTGTTCACCACACAGAGGTTGTTCATGGGGAGACTTAGCAAGTTTAAAGTGAAATGCCATAAGTTTGCCCAACAAAATTAAAACCTGTTTCCTAAATTCAAGGCATTGTGCAGGCTAAGTGTAAAAACAAATTTGCGTACCAGTCACGCAAATCATTCATCCTGCTGTGCTGCTGAATAAAGCTGAAATGTTACCCTCTTTATGTAACCCAGCCCTTGGAATTTATTTATGCCTGACCACCTTTTTGTTTCTTAGAGGTGGACTTACCTCCATCCCTCTTGCATTTGGATGCCCTGTGTTTGAAGGGGGATCTGGCTCATTCATCTGTGCTTCTGAGTTTGGTGAGATGCTTTCTAGAAGCAAAAAAAACAAGGACAATATTCTTATGCTGGTGAGTAAGTGAATAAAAGACAGATACACAGACATGAAAACACAGGGGACCTCCCCCTGCTTTTACAGACCTTTATGGGATGATCCCCACAGGGACAGGAAATATCAGCGATGCTACAAGAGACATAAGAACATTGCAACAATTCTGTTCTGAGAGACTGGCAGAAACTTTCAGGGAGGTAAAAAAATATTCTGTGATTTTGTGGTCAGCCTATAATGTTTCTTTGAACCCAAAATGTTGAAGGTAAACATGTAGAGCCCCCACCCACTGGGCAGCTATGTTTTGTGTAACCTATAGACCAGGGGCACTGGAGCACAGAGAGAATTCCCAGTGTGCCACACTGCTTTAGGACCACTTGGGCCGGGTGAAAGGCCCTCCACCCAATGCTATAGTCTCAGCCTCATGGATGTGGGGGCCATCCCCACCTCTGCCACAGTATCTTCCTCTACAATACTAAAGCTTCACTACATCACATGGCATATCTCCCTCTGCCCATCATTTGTTCCTACAATGCTATAGCGTCATATACATAATATATAGTATCAGGGTACGCATTCATCAGCTGAGAGGGTGGGGCTATAGAGCTCATGGGCTGGTGCTGGGCTGTTGAGGGGCTGTGAATTCACGGGCAGATATTAGGTACCAGTCCGCCACAGCTTCAAGTATAACTCTTTATCTTCAGTTCTTATCTTGTTGATATAATCTTATAGAATACCAAGCAAGCCGGTTGTCCCATGTGTAGACCTGCTCATGGCCGGCATTGGGACCAAAGGATGATCAGTGGCAACTGTGGAGAAGAGGAATGGAAGGTTATTGGTGGCAGTTTAGAAGGTGGTGGGGACCAGAGGATGATTGTCAGTAGCATGTAAGGACTGAAGAGGATAGTTGGTAGAAATGAAAATGGGTTAAAACACTGATGGTTGAAGCACACCTGTTTATAATCGTAGTGCAAAAGGACACAGTGATAAGCAGATGGCGTTCAGTCCCCTCTCCTGTGTACCAATCACAGGAAAATAATACAGTAATAAACAAATTGAAAAAGATGAACAACCATAGTTTGAATTACAAAAAGTGAAGGGATTTTAATTGAGGAAAAGGGATCACAAGTGCTGTACAAGCATGCAGAACAGTATCTTAAAGCAGTGTATGAGCATATTGTAATGAGGGGTCACAGCCCCTAAAAGTGACCGCTAAGTGGCGCTCCTGTATACATCTACAGACAATGCATGATATAACCAGTATGAATACAACATAGAGAGCGAGTGTTAACCCAATAATGGTGGGAGGAGTGCTAATTACTCCCCAACATCCAATTTTTGGGTGTAATTATTTGCTCACCCATTGGCTGCTGGTCGGGACGGACCTTCGGCGCTGCTGATGACGCACATAGCGAGCGCCAGCATGCGCGCTTCTACGTGCTGCATCCCGCACTTTTTGGAGACCACCCTGAGGTATTTAAATGATGTGTATTTACTGCACTGGTACCGCTCCCTCTTGAGAAAGGCCAGAGCGGCCGAAACATCGAGGGTATTACTTCCACCTGCGCCTGCCTGTAAGACTTATTTTCTGAATGATCATATCAGTACTGTTGTTTGAATTGCTCTTTCATATAGTGTTTGGATGTTGGGGAGTAATTAGCACTCCTCCCACCATTATTGGGTTAACACTCGCTCTCTATGTTGTATTCATACTGGTTATATCATGCATTGTCTGTAGATGTATACAGGAGCGCCACTTAGCGGTCACTTTTAGGGGCTGTGACCCCTCATTACAATATGCTCATACACTGCTTTAAGATACTGTTTTGCATGCTTGTACAGCACTTGTGATCCCTTTTCCTCAATTAAAATCCCTTCACTTTTTGCAATTTAAACTGTGGTTGTTCGTCTTTTTCAATTTGTTTATTACTGTTCAGCAGCAACAGCAGAAAAAGCTGTAAGGACTGCGGGGTGATTGCGGCAAAGACCAGTGGACCATCAATGGCAGCAGAGAGGGCTGTGAGGGTCAGATGTGTTGTGTGGAGTGTAGATGCATGTATGGTTGCCACTTTTTCAAAGAAACAATACCATATAGACAATGGAAGTTATTTGCTGGTCTGCAGCATTACAGTTCACAGCAGTCAGCTTTCCAATGGCTTTACATGAGTACTTCTCAAGCGAATACTGGTAGGAGATGTCCACGTCTAGCTATGGAGCAGGTAGCCCCTGATCTTACTTCTTCTAGTGGATCCGTCAGGATATATCTCAGCCTGAAGTCTCTAGGTCTGCCATAGGTCTTCCCTACCTCCAAAAGCTAAGCACTTTTTACTGCTGGCTTCTTGGACTTTTCTCTAACATTAATACTTTTAAATCAGATGGCTCAAATTCTATGAACACAGGCTAACTGTAGGGCTTCTCTTATACAGACCCTTTACTCGTCCTATGTCAGGCTTCCTGGCTACAACCAAGGAAAAGGTAAACTTCTGGCAAGAAGAGATGACTGGGCAGAGCTCCAAATGTGGGTGAAGCATGAAAATTAAGATCAAATGAGACAGAAGACCAGGTGGAGCTGTAGAGCATTGCAATGGATGAATAGCCAGGTCTAGAACAAAAACACCCAAAGCACTTCTGCGGCTGCTTGCAGAGATCAGTGGAAGACCCAAAAGGCGTAGAACCTGACATCCTAGGAACACTGTTACACCCAGTCCGGTGTTGCACATGGCCTAGGCCACATGTTGCACATGAGACACATTTTCTCACACTGCATCTATTTGCCACAGATAACTAATGAAATACTAAAGAAAGTCACCAACTCTCAGTGAACAAGTGAGACGGATCTTTGAGAAGGTGCTAGCCCTTCCTAACTGTTCCTTATTCAGCCATCCTACAAACTGGTTCTGGAAGTGTAGAGAAGTGACATATTTGACAGTATTTAATAGTACTTGTAGGAAACTAATAAGGCTTTGATAATAGAAACATTTTGGCAACACTGAGTCGGTGTGTAAGCAAGGATGGTGGGCAGTCTCCAGGTCTGAGTGGCCTTACATGGTGACCATTGGCTGAGAGTGTGTCTGATGTATTACAGACAAGGTGAGAAGTTCCACTTCCTTCACATGTACTCAAAATCAAATTCCAGTGTTATCAGGGGCTGGGAAGCTGTCTCTCTGTAGAGGTATCTGTGAGGGATGAGCCCATGAGTGCTTAACATTTGACATCATGTCTGTGGACTATCACATGGTATGGTGCCTGGCTGATAACAGAAATAACAGGCTGGAGCAAACAGAGATATGTCTGGAGCTGGGCTCCATCACTCGCAGTGCACCTGCTGTCCTTTAAACTTTATACTTATTAGTATTTACTATATACATTTTTTAGTATTAAAGAGGAACAATAGCTGATTTCCTCATCCCTGGGGGAAGTCCCAGTCCCCCGCTATGTGAAACCTCCCCTACAACTGCCTTGTGTACTTATGTAGATGGTGATCTTATGGTTCATGCATGGGCCCGGCCGCATCCCCTCTTCTTTAAATGTACTTTATACTTATTAGTATTTACGATATACATTAATTAGCCGCATCCCAGCTCACCTCCATCAGAGGCACATACCCGCAAAACACATCTAAAGCTTGTTTCATTCAGTATAATAGCCCATCTGACTTCAGATTGGCTTAGTAAAATCTGAAAGGAGTGTGAGTGCTGATTGGCTGGCATATGCATGTACCATAGGTTCACCTGATAGGTCAGTTTTTACTTCGATACCCTATCCCAAGTGTTGTTCCTCTTTAAAGGATACATATATATATTTTGGTTTCATTTAATGTATGATCCCTGCTTTACCATATTGAATAAAAGCGATAGTTTAGCTGGACATTTACTTTATCTTTGCATCTCAGATACCTGTGTAAAGCGTTTGTGAATGCGCCATTTTCTGTGCATTGCTATGCACTCGAAATTTCACACATGAGCATCTTATGGGGGAGTACTCTTAATTCTCCGATGATCCTATAGCGCATGCAGGGGCTCCCCTCCAATCAGAGTACACTGGGGGATGCTAGCTAATCAGAATACATTGCGTCAGCCAGCAATCTATTGTGAATGAATAGAGTGGCGAGCACCTCCAACCTCAAGCTTCCCTCCACCTGATGTGGTGCATCAGCCACGGAAATCCAGTGATGCCACATAGAGATTACTGGATCTATATAAATGGTATATGTACAATGGGTCAACCAGAGGCTTTCACAGAGATAAAACTTTCCCCCATTTGTCCGGGCTTCTCACCCCAATTAGGAGGCACCTCCAATCCTCTCCCTCTTCTTTATTTCCATACTCCATGCTTCTACTTTCTGTCGCTGGGGTTATCCAGGGTGAGAAAATTACTGAACCATTCACGGAGAGCTTATAGCTTCTGAACAACCTGAATTGAAGGTGAGATGAAAGGGTAATAATGAAAACTGTTTAAAAGAAGTTTACAAAAAGAATACGCTGAGAGTGTCAGAATGGGAATGGCGCTTTAATTACATACAAATTATACGGCACAGGAAAGATTTATGCAGATTTGGGTATCTGTTCCTTGCACGGTAATTATAAGTAGACAGTAAATAAATGGCATTTTAATGAGAAGATTCTGATGTGACTTCACTTTGATTTCAATGTTCTTTCACACTTTGTTTACCGCAACTTGTTTTTCAGCTTGAGCAGGAAGGTATGGCGCTGTCAGCTCCAAGCTACATCAACGTCTTTGGGAAATAGAGTATGCATAAGCTTCATTGGCTAGGCAGGCATGGGTTTCTGCATTCTGTATATATAAGAAGTGTTGCAGAATTTGATTGATGAGTGAGTTGTAATCCAGATAGACATTAGTGGTATAACAGGAACTGGCTGCAGTAAGAGAATGTCTCCTTACATGTCTAAATCACAAACAGGAAAAACAAACGCATCATAGAGCAACTGAATGCACAGGAATTACAACACATCAGTTAGATGCATAGTAAGAAACTACAGTTTCACAGCGCCATCTAATGTTATAACCTATCATAACTGTAAACTGCAAAAGTCACTCCAGCAATAGATTAAGCCTGTCGTATATCTAACACCCCTTCTCAACAGCTGAAGCTTAGTCTGTGAAATCCATTTTCTTTGTAGGCCTCACGTGTTTTTCAGTGGTCAGGGGCTTGGTAAGGATATCTGCTGTGGTAGGGCAATAACATAACGTAAGAAGTCCCTGTTTAGGAAGTTCCTTGGTCTCAAAGTGCTGACTAAGGGTTTGTAGTATTTCTGTCTCACCCACTTCTTGCTCAAAACAAACTAGGATATTGTCCACATAAATGATCACATAGATCCATCTGTTTGCCAATTGATTTGTGTATAAGCAGGGTTCTGCTTTACTCCTCTGAAAGTCCTCATGTGTAAGCACTTCATTTATTTTCAGATTCCTTGCTCTGGTGGCTTGCTTTAGACCATATATACTCCTCTGAATTTTGCATACAGGTCTGGCCTTTGTTCATCCTTGAACCCAGCAGAAAACAGTTCCCTGCACTGAGCTGCCAGTGTGTGTGCTTGATGACTTATGTTACAGCTCTGCATTCACCCATCACTGTAGCATTGCTGGCAGCAGCTTAGCTGCTCTAGACTCTCCATTCTGCCCTGTGGTGGCCTTGGCTACAGGTTTGCAAGGGGGGAGCACTGGCTCCTATAGCTTCGTTTCTGGCCCAGCGGCCTGTCAGACAAAAGACTGAATAGCCTCCTGGACCAGACTATAGTCCTGGGTGCAGCAGAGTCATAATCCAGATAGACATTAGTGGTGTAATAGGAACTTGCTTTACTGGAACGTGAATGCAGTAAGATAATGTCATCTTATATGGTGGCTAGAACACAGACAAGAAAATGGAAGAAGTAGTCATAGAGATCACAGCTCGATATACTTGAGAATATCCCTTGGCTACGAGTCCTGCTTTGTATCGCTCCACTGTGCCATCTGCTTTGTGCTTCACTTTAAAAGCCCATTTACAGCTTTGGCTTTCCTTCTAGGTGGTAGTTCTGTAAGTGTCCATGTTTTAGTGTCATGCATGGATTTTATCTTTGCAGCCTTTATCTATTCACTAGCTTCCCCCTTCTGAAAGCTGCAGGTTCATTTGTACTAGCAGTTCTTGCTCTGTATTAAAGACTTACAGGTGGTTTACCTCTGTTTTCTCTCAATGAGGGTCCTGGATATGTGTCTGCGTCTACTCCTCAGTACTGGTAGGTTCTGAACTCACTTCAAGCTATAGATGATGGCTGATCAGCATCAGTTTTCTCTTATGTTCCTACTTCCCCAGTTGTCATCACATTATTTTTCAGATCTTCAACAAAATGCTGTTGGTCTGTTTTGCAAATAGGTGACTGTCATTGCTGCCTCAGTCCAGTATTTTTGTGGGACTGTCTTTTGATGCTCTGTTCCATTCAGCTTTAAGTTCTCTTGCATTTTGTGAATTCACCACCATTGTCACTCCGAAGTATGAGAGGTTTCCTCTGAAATGTGTTACTTGTCTTTGCTATGTAGTGCTGTAATTTGTCAAGAACTTAACTCTTGTGTTGCATTACGTAAGTGACTGTGTATCTTGAATAGTCATCTATGAAAGTCACTATGCACCTGTTGCCTCCAGGTGTTTAGGGGACCACATACATCACTGTGAACGTAGAGGCCGATTCATTAATAGCGCCAGGTAGCGACAGATGAGCGACAGTAGCAGCATTTTCAGAGCGCCCGCTAGTAGTCGCTGTGCTTGGCCGTTGTTCTGTAGTTGATAGCGACTCAGTCAGTTTGCCGTAATGTTGAATATTGGGTGATGAGTCGCTATTTGACAGGTTCCGCGCTGTATGGGAGCGCATGACAGCGAATGGCCATAGCGAACGGCTCCCAGCATATTCATTAACAAATCACGCTCAAAAAATTCTCGCGCAGTGAAATGCTTGTTTAAACCCCAGAGCGCTGGCGGCGATGGGTTAAAAGTAGTTTTTTAACCCCCAAACAACCATATTTTTTGAAAAAAAAAAAACAAGTTTTTCAAAACATTTTGTAATATGAATACATTAATATCAGACCTGTAATATCAATTCTGCACAATTTCTTTTTTTTTTTACCTTAAAAAAAATATCTAACATTGCAGAAGTGGTCACAGAATTTTTGACATTTAAGAAAAAAAAAATAAAACATTAATAACAATTAATTATTAATATTTAAAGATTGCTCCATTGAAATGCATTGGAGAGCGCCAGGTAGCGAGAGGTCATACCTGTCGCTGTTCAAGGTCGCTCGCTGGCGCTGTTGGGTGAGGCTGGAATAATGATGAATGATTCGCTATCTGGCACTCTGTCAGTCGCTAAGCAGGATCGGCTTGATAAATGTGTGATTGCGGAGGGGAGCCGGCGTTCTCGTGGCGGTGAGCGTCATTACCGTTCGCTCACCATTCGCTACCTGGCGCTATCCCTTGTTAAATAAGGGCCTAAGTGATCTTGAAGCTCTATTCTGACTGGCTTTAGGAAGTGTTGCTCTTGTGACTTTGGAATGCACCATTCTGTCTGGGATAGAACACTTGTTACCTTGAAATTTTACAGTGCGTCCTTAGGCTGTTAGATCCTTCACAGATAGGACTCCTTTTAGATCAGAAACATAAAGTACATCCTTCACTGGTATGGATACATTGTGTCCTGCATCATTGGGGCATACAAGGGTTCCATAACCATATCCATCTGCATGTATTTTACTTCCATCTGCAAGGTAAATTGTCTCTTTGTTATTCAGATCAAGTTCTGTGAAAAAACTGATATCACTTGTCATGTGACTGATTGCTCCTGAGTCAATGCACCAGACTTGAAATGTAGGATTGCCTGTCACTTTTAACTGTGGCATTCCAGTTCCCATCACATGCATTAGCGATTGTGGCTTTAATTTTCTGTTTAGTATAAGAGGGACACTGTCTCCTCTGCTTTCCATATAGTACAGTCTCACTTTATGTGCCCCTGTTTGCAGCACCTAAACACACCATAGTTTCCTTCTTATGTATATTTATGTCTGTAGCTTTAAGAATGGTTCTGGTGTCGGTTTCTGTGGAGTCATGTACAAGCGCCTTTCTTTGTTGATGCTCATCTATGAGCCTAGTCATTAAAATTCTAGTGTCAGATCTGTCTCATGTCTCCAGTGCATTGATTAGTGCAGTGTATGTATGGGGTAAGCTGTACAATCCAATCTGCTCAGAGTGATATGAATCAGATAGGAATATTGCAAAGAATAGGAATTGGTTCTAGCGCATTCATTACAGCCAGCCCAAAATAACCTTCTCCTCGTTCCACCGGTGAAATGCAGCCCCATGATTAGCTATTAGTGGTCACATGGTCTGCTCTACTTTCAGATGCCAGTTGAGTATGAACCATATGACCAGCGGTGGCCAATCACCGGCCTACAGCTGGGCGTTGAGCAGGAGCAGGTAAGTTTAGCTCAGGCTGGTTGGCAGTATATGGTAGATGGCAATCAACACATTTTAAAAAAGAACAACACCCAGGATTCCCCCCCCCCCGATTCATCTACAATACGCCATTGTCTAACAATCACACGGATCATTCACCGGCCACCAGCCAATGAGCAGCTCACAACTACAGGGAAGCCAGGGATGTGGTCACAGGCAGCTACAGCATCATGGAAGCTGCTGGGAAAGGTAAGATTACCGGCAATCCCAGGGGTTTCACACAACATTGAAACCTGACATATAACATTTGCTTCTCCCCCACATACAGTACATAGCTCAGGTCCCAGAAATGTCAGGTAGATCGCAGTTCTGGGAAAAAACACAACACATTAAAAAGAGCCAAGGCTACTGTGTGCTGCCATTGGTGCCAAAGATAAAGTTGCAGTGGCACATCGAATTTCATGGACTGATGGAAGGAAGTAATCAAATCAACAGGATATTTACAATGAATAGTCCCTTGCAGTTGATTGTTCTACTGTTATGGGTAATACCACAAAGTTTCCTTAGAGGGCAGCAGAGAGCCAGCAGAGTGGAGGAAACATGATGTGCTGCTTTGCTTGTGAGATAAATTATTCCCATTACAGGAATCTAGCAAGAACTCTGACCTGTACGCAGGGGCTGACTGGGATTCAAAAACGGCCTGGGAGTTTTTTGGTCACACTGGCCCCTCTGTACTGTGCCCGGCCCCATAAAGTATGTTACATTACATGCAGGCAGCACCGCTTCTAGCCGGCCCTGTAACAGCAATGTGGTGTTGCGCTGCTGACAAGGGTTGGCACCAGCCGGGGCAACTTTGAGACCGGGAAGAGGCAAGTTATTATTAGCAACCTGGGGGGCTTCACACAGTGGGGCATCTCTGACCGGGGTGCAAGGACCAAAATCCAGGATAGTCAAAATTTTTGATTCATTTTTTAGATTTTGCCTATCCTTGTCATTAGCTTTTGCCCTGGGGTATCCCGATTTGGGATGCCTAATTGTGTGAAACCCCTTCAGATCTCCTACTCACCTTTCAGCCATTCCCGCACTCACGGCGTTTGTCCAGTCAGAGCTTTAGGCCGTTGTTTTGGCTTGTGTGTTGATATAGGAAGCTGGAGCAGCTGCATCCCCGGTTTCCTTGTGGAGTGCCTCCGCGCACCTGGCCGATCTGCAGAGATTAAGCAAAGGAAAGGTAAGGGGTCTCCTGGATGATCTGTAAGGGTTCACACCATAGGGCATCCCAAATCACCTATTTGGCCAGCCGTGGAGGTGACTGGTCCATGAGAGCGCATATTCCCCACCATGCCAGAGCCCAGAGATGCCAGTGTCACAGCTAAAAAAAAAACAAAAGAATATGGTGCTTACCAGACAGCGATGATCCAGCAGTCACCTCTTGCCTCCTTCTGAACTCTACTGTGTCCGAAGACCCTGCCGGGCCGGAGACTCCCTGCTAATCTGCTCATCATCTCTCCCCGCCTGGTCAGGGACAGCGTGTGGGGGAACTAAGATGATGCAGCTCTGTCCCCGCCCGGCGGGGAAAAGAAGTTGCACACAGGCCACACACCTCGCAGGCTGGGAGGAAAAGGAGGTGGGCGAGGGGCCGCGGGGACAAGCAGGTGAGCGAGGGGCCGCGGGGACTTTGGTGTGGTGGCCCAACGGCCAGATGGGAAGCTGCGGCCTACCGGGATTTGTCCCGGTATGCCCTACGGCCAGTCCGCCCCTGCCTGTACGTCATACCTACAGTATAGTGCCCCATACAACTTTACCTAAAAGGACTTCCAAATCTTGTCCTCATTTGTCTTTGCACTGATTTTTCCTATGTAAAACTGGCAAAGATTGTGGTCAGGGATTACGGTTGGTGCAATGGAGCACCTGCTCCAGGCCCTCACAAATAAAATATCACATTTAGCCTGAGCTGTTTGTTATTTTGCTGACTATATGCAGAAAGTATCTATACATTGAAACATTAGTGTCGCCGGCGAGTTTGTGCACGCTATTTGGAGTATTAGGTTGCCCTTGGGCTTCCGTCTGATTCATGGTTCTCAAAATGGGATGTGCTTTAATTTCAGCATTAATCTGTGCACTTCGCCAATGCGCCAATTTGCAACTGAAATTTTCCACTAGCGTCCTTTTTGGTCGCACCAAACTGTGTCCGGCGCCTGATTTATGGTATGTTTAAAGGGCAATTTGAAGAGTGAATTACCTCCAGCAAATAGGTGGAGGAAATTGCCGATTCCGATGAGTAACAGACTTATTTCATTCTGAAAACAAAATTGTCTGGCATGTTTATGAACAATGAAAGTGTCAGCTGCAAGTACTTTTTTAGGGATTGAACTATTTTTTTTTTTGTTTGGGTTCCTACAAAAAGAAAAAGTCCAAAATCGCAAAAATCTGCCAGGAGCACAGCAATGGGATGGGAAACACACAGTGAATAGAGAAAAAAACACTGGGACGCACTCTGGTCACAGGGTGCAGGATCAGGGGCCGTTCCTGCCCCACAGACGTATAGAGAACAAAGAGGAAGAGGATCCGCACTCCTTAAAATCTTGAAGTTTATTTTTTTTGTGGGGTCTATTTCTATCTCGATATATCAGCCATTTATGTTAATGACCGGAGCTTGATAGATCGAGATATATTATTATCTCTGTATAATACATTGCCTATTGTCTGCTGATTATTGCCAATCGTTATTCATTTTATATAGCTTATACATCTATGCATGTCCTGTGTATTTTTATTAACTGCTTATATTATTGTGACAGCGGCTTGTGCGGCTTCCTTCCCTCACGCTGCCTGGCGTCCTCGTCACCTAGCAACGGTTGTCCGCTGCTGGTTGATGACGGGGGTCTCTTCCTCCATCTGATTGGCCGACACCTCTCTTGCCTGATTGGTGTTCGCCGGGTTGCGCCGGCTAATGACGTAATTCTACTTCCGGCGTCGGGAGGAACGGACGCGCTCGGAGCCGCTGATGATTACAGGTGAGTCCATCCTTTTACTATTTAAGATTGTTCATATGGCCATATACCATCTATGACTAAGGACCTACTTACAACGTCCGAATATGTGCCTATTTTTTTTTTGACTTGTCGGGGTCCTTTACTGATTTTATGGTGCTTTCTCTTATCGAGCTTTTGGTTTTATTTTCTGCTTAAATAAACTTCAAGATTTTAAGGAGCGCGGATCCTCTTCCTCTTTGTTCTCTACACAGTGAATAGAGTTGGGCAAACGAGCAAAAAGTTCGGTGTTCGGCATGTTCGGACAAACTTTGAGTTCATTTGGGCAAGTTCATTTTGGGTACTGAACTTGACTCGAACCCCAGTTGAAATCAGTGGGGAGCCAAACTTTGGAAACCAGTGCAGCAAGCAACTGTGCAACTTACCTGAGCCCCTCGATCCTGTTTGCAGTCAGCATTCTTTCCTCAAAATGTCCATGGTCGAGGCTTCAAAAAGGTAGCTGCCTCCATGAGTGAGGACACTGGCAGATGTCATAAGAAGTGCTGCTAGCTGCTGCCAGTGTCCTCGCTTATTTCTAAAGCCCCGGGCAAGGATATTTTGACTGGCAGGAGCACTGACTGGATCACAGGGCTCTAGTAAGTTGTACAGCTTCCTGCTGCTGCACACTCAGCCCATCAACCAGCGTCAAACTCAGACTTCTGACTGAACTCCATGTTCTCGCAAAGTTCTGCATGAACCCGAACTTTACGGTTCGGATTCGTCCAACACTAACAGTGATTGGCAACTCTTCCATTGACAGGACCTATGCATGTTGGGTATTGTTCTGTTTGGGGGATGTTGCTTTTTCAGATTTAACTTGTTTTTTCTTGTTTGCATATAGTTTTGTTCAGGAAAATGTGACCTTGATTCTTCTTTTTTATTCTTTTTTAGTGCAACCAAAGAATTCATTGAGGGATTACTTCCAAAAAATGACTCCCACATCAACAAGCCTGGTACGCCTGGAAAGCTTGAGGTGTGGTATTTGGGAGGTATTTCAAATGTAAAGGGTTGTTTTGCTATGCACCCACAGACTTATCCTCATTGGGGTCTTCCCCTTGACCACTACCCCCCACCCTACCCCCAAAGTCAGGCATATCTCTTCCATTGCCAGGTCTCTCTGTGGAGTGCGCAGGAAATATCAGGAAGAACTGATTCTGAAAGAGGTAAGTATCCCTAACAGCAGGGCAGATGATGGGGGGTGTTTGGGATGATGAGGGGGAACCCACAGACGTTCTGAAGGTTGTACAACTCCTTTAGCTCTCTCCATCCTCTAGGAGATTTATGTGTACAAGAGAGATAACATGGTAATGAGGTTCATTCTTATTGGCTGGCCAGGTGACTACCACAGCTCATTAGGGCAGTATAGGCAGGACACCTGTATGGGCCTAGGTCATGCATGGAGGGCCCTGAGGGCAGACCTGTGACTTTACACCTGCTCCTACATATCAAGAAATCTTGTTGCTCCCTACGTACTGCAACCCGTCGTTGCTTAGCCTTTGTTCTGTTTCTTGGGACAAGAATTTTGCCCTTGAGCTGTGTAAAAGTATTAAGGCCAAAAAAGGTCTGGTGAAACCATTTTGGCTGAAATCTTTTTTTGTTGACATCAGTAATGGTGGTCCTAGCTGCAGAACCTCATTGTCATATCTATAATATCTATTACAGAACAGGAAAATTGCCTGGGGGGGCAAACGTTTCTAATGACGGCCCTGCAGCTCTGTAATCCTTCTTCCCCCCTTGTAGTTTCTTGCCCTAGGGATTTGGCCCAGTTACCCCCAGCCCTGCAGACCTCCAGTGCTGAGGAGTATTTATGTCGCGGCTGGTTAAATAAACAGGAAGGTTTTACTGGACGCCTTTTATGGATTAAACATTTCCTGCGCCATCAGCACAGACAGTAACTGATTATCGGGGTCATCCATGGCGGGAATGATGGGCGTACGGGGTATAAGATAATGCACCCGCTATTAATGGCAGGAAGTTCGCATAGACAAGACTTAAATATGGCAGTAAATGGATTGAAAACTTCTGGGCATGAATGATTCTAAATGAGCCCCTGGAGGACGGAGAGTAAAAAAAAAAGACATAACAATGATATTGTTCTGCTCTCAATCCGATCCTCAGAAAGCAATAATGCGCGGTATTGATCGCAAGCCTTCGCGGCAGCTGCGGATGAGGTTCCGATAGCAGCGATAATACAAAAGCCAAAATAAAGCTGTTAGCCGCTCACTTCATTTGAATATATTTCTAAGTGATAGGAGTCATAAAGAGAGATTTAAGGGGCACAGGGCTGATGGGCATTAGGTAATGTACAGCGGAGGCACATAAGCCTTTCAGACTGGCGCGCGGCGATCGATACACCGGTTACCTGCACTTATATTGCTATTCATTTGCAATATCCTTGGCTATTGTGATCCGAGCAGCAGAAGGACAATGGAACACTTACGGCTGGAAGGTTAACCCTTATATGCTTTGCTTTAAACTACAGGCAGTTATGAAAGGTGCAACACCTGGCCTGGTGCCGGGGCCCTAGTACCTTGAGGGGGCCCATCTCACAGGGTGTTCATTTTCTCCTGGGTAGCCCCTATACAGGTTGGAGTGCCGTACCACAAATAGGAGTGGGTACTGGCATCAGGGCCGGATTATGAGGGGTCCTCCCCCACTTACCCTGCAAAAGGGGCCTCCACCAACCTTTGGGTTATGGTCTGGTCCAGGAAGCTTTTCAGCCTTTGGGCTGACAGGCTGCGGGGCCAGCAACAAAGCTATCGGAGGCAGTAGGGGCCCCCTGAGCCTGGGCAAGCCTTTTTTTGTTTTTGCAAACCTGCAGCCAAAGCCACCACAGGGCAGGACGGAGAGGCTAGAGCAGCAAAGCCGCCATCAGCAACACTACAGTGATGGGTGCAGAGCTGTCACTGCACATAAGCCACCAAGCACAGCCGCTGGCAGCTCAATGCAGGGAACTGTTTTCTGCTGGACCAGCTGGGTGACTACACTACACCCCACCCAGAATGGCAAAGCAGGAGTTCCAGAGCAGCACGCACCCGCACAAGGGTGGCAAACAGCATAATCCAGTACAGGCAATACTTCTTGACAGTTAAAGCAAACAGTCTTTACAGCTTCCAGTTACTTCCATGGGCTTCTTCCCTCACTGTTACTTAGCTCCTCCACTACATTAACACTCACTCCCCTCTTGAGCTTGGAACCTAAGAAGAACTCTAGAAGGGTTGGGTCCTCCCTTATATAACCTCTGAAATGTTGCCTTCATGTTGCTAGGCTCAAGCAATGGCAGGACAGGAGATGTTGCCAATGCCACCTGGCTGAGTCTCTATTTACTTACTTTAAGGGGTGCACTAGACGGGCAGGCTGATTCATCATTAGCGGCAGGTAGCGACAGATGAGCGTCTGTAGCAGGCATTTTCAGAGCGCCCACTAGTAGTCGTAGTGCTCAGCCGTGGGTCGCTACTTTATAGTAGCGACTTTATAGTAGGTCGCTGTTCAGTAATGTTGAATGCATTGTGAAGAGTCGCTATTTGACCAGTACAGCGCTGTATGGGAGCGCATGTTAGCGACTGCTCATAGCGACCGACTCACACCATATTCAGCAAAAAAACAGCCTCACAAATCTCCGGCGCTGAAAAATACTTGTTTGTAGCCCAGAGCGCAGGAGGCGGTGTGGTTAAAGTCTGTTTTCAAGCATCTATCCACTAGTAACAAAGCGAAAAACATATGGAATTACATTGTAGCAACATTGTAACATGAATACTGTAATGCCAAACCTGTAATGTCATTTCTGAAGAGATATTTAAAAAATGTAAAAAATGAGAAAAAACAGCTTTTTCAATGCCAGAAGAGGTCACAGAATTATTTGTGATTTTTGGGAAAAAAAAAAAAACGTTTAAAGTGAAGAAAAGGTTCGTCCATTGAAATGTATGGGGGAGCGACAGGTAGCGAGAGGTCATACCTGGCGCTGTGCAAGGCTGAACGCTGGCGCTGTTCGCAGAGGCTTTGAAAATGATGAATCAGACGCTACATGGCGCTATCCCAGTCGCTAAACAGACTGCTTGATAAATGTGGAATTGCGTGCCGTGTCTGGCGTTGACCAGTCGCTATCTGTCGCTACCTCTCATTAACCAGGCGCTACCTGACGCTATCCTTTCTTAAAGTGGACCAAAACCCAGGATTTTGACTATCCTGGGTTTTGGTCCTTTCCCCGGGGGCACCCCGATCCGTGGTGCCCCACTGTGTGAAACCCTCCCAGATAGCCGCAGCCAACTCACCTCTTCCTGTTCGCACGGCGCGTCTAAGAGCAGCAGCTCTGGCGGCCGCATCCTTCGCTTCTCTCTAGCGGTGCGCATGCCCGCGCCAGGCTTTTGTGAAAGGCCGGCGCGGGCACACTCCCTGTTAGAGGGAGACGGAGGATGCGGCTGTCAGAGCCGCTGCTCTTAGACGCGCCGTGCGACCAGGAAGAGGTGAGTCCGTTCGGGCGTCCTGGGGGGTTTTACACAGCGAGGCATCCCTGATCAGGGTGCCCCCGGGGAAAGGACCAAAACCCAGGATAGTCAAAACTTTTGACTATCCTGGGTTTTGGTCCACTTTAAATAACCCCCTAATTAATATTAGCTGCTGTTATTCCTTAGGCAACACTGCCATCAAGTGGATTCATGACACAATGGCACCTAAGTCCCACATTTAACCACTATTATTAAAGTTCCTGTCACTATCAGGGCCTACCCCACTGACAGGGCTCTAATCTTTCCTAAGTGTAGTGTTGACCACTGTTTCCACCCATCACACTTGGAAGAGATTAGTAGCTGTTACCCAGTCTCAGGTTTCCTTGGCAGCCATGTGCAGTGAGGCATCCTAACAGGGATGCTCCCATGCTGCCCTGGCTATGGGACCCCAAGTCTATTTTGACTTTGTTATCCTAACAGGGTGTACATCCCCCATACCACCCAACTTTTACAAAATGAGAAAGAAGGAAGGACAGATGTAGCCACATCCCCAGCCACTCCCTTAACCCATACCTACCACATTTTCAGGGTGGGAAAGAGGGACATTTGTAAAATTAGGTTACGCCCTCTCATTGAGGCATGGATAGGAGATAGGGTGTAACCGTTACAATAGAAACACTTTGAATAGGCAAATTAATCATTTATTGATGCAGATCTGCATGTTACACCTCAAAGAGGGACAAATGAGAACAACGAGGGACAAAGGGACATGGGCTCAAAAGAGGGACAGTCCCTCCAAATCAGGGACACTTGGGAGGTATGCCTTAACCACGCCAAATTTCCCATCCATTGACACCAATTCACACCCAGAGAGAAGAAGGGAATATGGAAACAAGATCAAAATAGCTTCCAGAGCACCAGTTATCACCTGTCGCTACCTGACGCTCTCCCATACATTTCAGTGGACGTTCCTTTTCTTCTGTTTAAACAGGTTTTTTTTTTTCTCTCAAATAATTGTGTGACCTCTCCTGGCCTAGAAAGAGTCATTTTTGAAAACTTTTTTGATTTGTTTTTTATGCAGAATTGTCATTACTGGTCTGGCACTAAAGAGTTAATGTCACAGTGTTACAACAATGTCACAGACTTTAATCACACAGCGTCTGGCGCTCTGTGCTACAGCGCCCAGATTTAGAGCGCCGACGCTGTGTGTGTCCTTCTTTGATAAGCATGGTATGAGTCTCTGAAAGTCGGTCGCACTGAGCTGTTGCTACCTTTTGCTCCCTGCAACACTGTACTGGTGTTAGAGCGCCCAACATACATCTCATTCATCAATGCCAGCCAGGTTACTACAGTGACTGAGGCGCTCTGTTACAGCGCCCGATAGCGGAACACAGCGTCTAAGCGGCGCTATACAGACGCTCATCTGCCGATACCTGGCGTTAGTAATGAATCAGCCTCCGCGTGTTGTGTAGTCATGTGTGAACACTGCCACAATATATGACATTTCGGCATGTGCCCAATAGTACAATTCCAGTACAATGTGGATGAATCAGTCCCAGCGACTGTCACTCCCAGACTGTGTTGGGACGCATCGGTATAACCAATTCCAATATAACCGGAATTAAGAAAACTGCCTAAGTTTCTTAAATTTAAATTCAGAGCCTCAGCTATGACTTTTAGATTGAATTAGAAGAGACATAAAACAATGCTACAATCGAAGACACAGTGCAGCATGAATAATAAAAAAAAATGGAATTTTACAGAAAAACTGTATAATGGAAAGATACTGAAACAAACCCTTACCTAAGCAGATACAATCAAAATGGAAGACAAGTGAAAAGAGAATACTTAAACCGGACCTTCACCATGATTTATTAAAAAGCCCAAACCCTTAAATAACGATTCCCCAGCATCTAAAGTTAATATATTTTAAGTTTTTAGTCACTTACTTATTATTCTTTCCCCCACCGGGCTGCAACTCTGTTCAGGACTTTAGGATACGGGCTCCGCCATCTTGGCTCAGAAGCAGAGTGGGATAAAGTACAGGGGGCGGGGCTATAGCTTGCTTTGTTCAGACAGAGCAGATCTGGGGTCAGGAAAAGGTCAGCAATCCCAGAATGCAGAGCAGCACAGTCAGAAGACACTTCCTGTTTGCAGGCTGCCTGACGTTCCATGAGCCACCATCTTGGATGTTTAAAGGCTCATAACATGCAGTAGATGCAGGTAGGATGATTTTTAATGTGAGCAATCTGTATGTACAGGGTGTGGGAAACATATAAGATAGGCTCTTATTCAGAGTGAAGGTCTGCTTTAAGTCTCTGGAGATTTTGCGGCAAAGTCCAGATGTGAGGTGAGGATTGGGCCCCCGAAGCAGCCAGGTTTCACCGCAGCAGGCAGCGGCAACATCCAAAAGGGCCAATGGGGTGGGGGAATTTTTATTTTAGGTACTATGTTCCTCTTTAAAAGGGAACACTGCTTCTAGGGATGAGCGAATCGGTTCTAACGAACCTGAATTCGCTCCGAATTTCAGGGAAAATTCGATTCAGCACGAACCCGGATTTTTAGTGGTTCGTGCTGACCGAATTTTCCCTGAAATAAAAAAAAGAGACCGGCTGCGCTGTCAGCGGAGCCGGCCTCCCCGCTCCCACCAGAGATGAGCGATTCGTTAAAGTTCGATTCGGACGAACCCGAATTTCTTTGAGAAATTCGGCGAATCGCCCGAATCAAATTTTTGAGAAGTTCGCTCATCTCTAACTGCTTCCAACCCGGATATTCATGGTTGCCCCGTTGCCCTGTGTTATTAGTGCTCTGACTCGGACATGTACCTAACGGCGTGGGGCAACTGGATAAGCATGAAAATCTTGGATTATCCCGGTAAAATTAAGACATTAGAAAGGAATGCATCACCAGCGATAAGAACTATTAGAAATATATCAGAACTTCTGGATCTCATTGTCACAAACAAAACCTTTTTTGTGAAACATTTAACTTTTTGACATTTGCGGTGGCCGGCGTCCCAGCGCTCATCATCGGGTCCTCTTGATAAATATCCTCTCTCAAAGCGAAATGTCACTGCCTCCTGTGAGCAACCCAAACCAATGAGCCTTGTTTTTTTTTCCTTTCCTTTTCTTCCGTAAGAAAACATTTAAATGCTGAGAGAGATATAGAATCAAACAGTTTGCAAATACCAACAGCTCAATTAGAAAAAAAGATTTCTTCCCCCTCACAGGCATTAACATTTTAAACACTCCCTCAGGAGACGGGTGGAATCAGAACCCAGCGCCATCGCCTTCTCTTTCGGCGTCTTATCGGATTGCTCCATTCATGTTTTTTTTTTGTCTCCCAAAATAACTGTTTTGCATCTCTGGTGTCATTTATAGGGCTCTGTTATCTGGCAGCCTTCATAGATTCCTTCGCCCTGAGCTCCTGACAAATCTGTGCGGAAGCCTTTTTAATCTTCTGCTGTGAAGTTAACTGTTTAGCAATCTTACGAGGTCCTGTATGCAAATAGAATAAAGCAATACGTGAGTTTTCTAGTTACTCTTTACTGGTATAGCAATTCTGTCAGCCCAGTTGGTGCTGAGATTTATCTCAAACTCCTGGAAATAAGGGCAAATGTACTCACTTTACCTACTAGGTTTTCTTCTTACCCATTTGCAACCTAGCAAATTTGATATATATAACTAGGTCCTACCTTACCTGAATTACAATGTAAATTTGACACTTTTTCTCTGTTTGTGGTGCAATACTCCACAGTGCTTTTCTTTGGTTAAGAAGAAAAAAAAAGAAAAGAAAAAGAAATTCATGGAAGATATCTTGGGATTGGAGAAATTGCTACTCAGTATTAAAATCTGTCGGCTGTTTATTACGTTTGAACCAATTTCACCAAACCACTAGACTAACAGGCTGGGTCCTCTAGTCCAGTAGTATTCAGCTGACGGGCCTCGATGCCAGATTTTCGGACTCCTGCCCTGCACTCAGTTGCTTCTGTGTTGCTGTGCTCAGAGCTGACCCCTTGATCAGCGATGTAGTGCTTAGTCTCCCTGCCAGTATCATGGCTCCCTGGCACCTAGCATGGCAATATGAAGTGCTGCATGGGCGGGAAGTGACATTGCAAGGTACACACAAACTTTCTCAGTCTCTTTGCCCCATCCAATCCTGTCCCACTGCCCCAGCTCAGCCCCATCCATCCCTGTCCCACCATCTCTGCCCCATTCATCTCCGTCCCCCCAGGTCAGCCCCATCCATTCCTGCCCCCCATCCCTACCCCATCCATTACTTCCCAATCCATTCCAGCCTTTTTTAGTCTTGACTGTGGAAACTATAGCCCCCCCCCACCCCACCGTGCGGACCTTTACAAGAAGTAGTTGAGTACCCATGCTCTAGTTCTATTCTCTGTTTAGAAGTCATACATGGACCCATTTTGTAGGTAAGTAGAATAAAGCCATATGCAAGTTTTTTACCAGTTACTCTTTGCTGGTGTAGCTCTACTGTCAGCCAGGTTGTTTCTAACATTCCTGAAAGGGGCAAATGTACTCACTTTTAGTTGTTGGGTCTTCTTCTTAACTCTTTTCAAACTAGCACATTGTAAATATATAACTAGGTCCAGCATTGAATTACAATGAAAATATGATCCTTTCTCCCTGGTGGTGGTGCAATAGAAGTTACTCTTTGCTGGTGTAGCTCAACTCTAAGCCCATTTGGTCCCAGCTTTCAGTCCGAGCTGCTGGAAATAGGTGAATATTTACTCACTTTTAGCTGTTGGGTCTTCCTCGTACCCCTTCTTAAACTAATGCATTTTAAATACATAACTATGTCCAGCATTGAATTACAATGGAAATATGATCCTTTTCCCCCTGGTGGTGGAATAGGAGTAACTCTACTACTGTACTCTATGATGCAGCTCTTGGGAGCCATATGCCTGTTTTCTAAAAGTTACTCTTTGCTAGTGTAGCTCAACTCTAAGCCCATTTGGTCGCAGCTTTCAGCCCAAACTAGTGGAAATAGGTGAATATTTACTCACTTTTAGCTGTTGGGTCTTCCTCTTACCCCTTCTTAAAGTAGCACATTTTAAACACCTAACTAGGTTCTACCCAGCATTGAATTACAATGAATTTCTCCCTGGTGGTGGTGCAATAGGAGTTACTCTACTACTGTACTACTCTATGATGCAGCTCTTGGGATTGGTGAAATGACTTCTCATTATGAAAATCATTTATGAAACAGTTTGCTGTTTATTACATTTAGACTAGATGTACACCACTCTACATAGACCAATGGGCTACGTTATCTAGCCTTAGTGTCTGTTTAGCAACCCTGTGAGGGCCCATGTTGTACAGTATGCAAATAGGAAAAGTCATATGCCTGTTTTCTAAAAGTTACTTTTTGCTAGTGTAGCTCAACTCTAAGCCCATTTGGTCACAGCTTTCAGTCCGAGCTACTGGAAATTGATGAATTTTTACTTACTTTTAGCTGTTGGTGGTACAATAGGAGTTACTTTACTACTCTATGATGCAGCTCTTGGGATTGGTGAAAGGGTTACTCAATATGAAAATCATTTATGAAACAATTTGCTGTTTATTACATTTAGACTAGATGTACACCACTCTACATAGACCAACGGGCTACATAATCTAGCCTTGGTGTCTGTTTAGCAAACCTGTGATAGCCCATGTTGTACAGTGTGCAAATAGAAAAAAGTCGTATGCCTGTTTTCTAAAAGTTACATTTTGCTAGTGTAGCTCTACTGTTAGCCCATTTGGTCCCAGCTTTCAGCCCAAGCTAGTGGAAAGAGGTGAATGTTTACTCACTTTTAGCTGTTGGGTCTTCCTCTTACACCTTCTTAAACTAGCACATTTTAAATACATAACTAGGTCCTACCCAGCATTGAATTACAATGAAAATATGACCCTTTCTCGCTTGTGGTGGAATAGGAGTTACTCTACTACCGTACTACTCTATGATGCAGCTCTTGGGATTGGTGAAATGACTTCTCGTTATGAAAATCATTAATGAAACAGGTTTCTGTTTATTACATTTAGACTAGATGTACACCACTCTACATAGACCAACGGGCTACGTTATCTAGCCTTAGTATCTGTTTAGCAACCCTGTGAGGGCCCATGTTGTTCAGTATGCAAATACAAAAAGTCGTATGCCTGTTTTCTAAAAGTTACTCTTTGCTGGTGGCTCTACTCTAAGCCCATTTGGTCCCAGCTTTCAACCCAAGCTACTGGAAATTGCTGAATATTTACGCACTTTTAGCTGTTGGGTCTTCTTCTTGCCCCTTCTTAAACTACCAAATGTTAAATACATAACTAGGTCCTACCTAGAATCTACTCAATATCAGCATCTGTTTAGATCAAGTTCACTACTCCGCATATACCAATGGGTCACCAGACAAGCCGTATGTCAGGCCCCGTGGGACACCCGCCTTCAGATGAGTCCGCAACACCCAATCTCCGCTGCTGCTTCTGCCTATAGACAAGCCCCCTTTGCCGGGATGCCTCATTGGACACGGTTGACCCCAGGACTTAGATAGCACAAAGGATGTGGACTTACAAGTTGAAGACAGATGAACCAGGGACCAGGCTGGGCGGAAGTCGTGCTGGCTGAGGACATACACAGGAATGACAGTCCTTCTGATTCGGCGTTCCAAGGGGATAAACAGGAGAATGGTCAAGGGTCAAGCCAGGTTGTCAGAGGGTTCACGGTACATATGAGTAGACAAGCTCGAGGTCAGGCAGGCATTGGTCCAGGCAGCGATCAGAGGAGGGGCAGACAAGGCGAAAGTCGGCAGCAGGTAATCAGAATCCAGCTAACAGTGGTACAATAACACCCAGCAAAAGCTATAAGAGGCAATGCCTGCTGGGAGAGGCCTGGTTTTATGTGGTCATCAGTCAATGAGGGCAGGAGGCCAGAGTCAGCCCACCACCTCAACCCCATTAATACCTGTAGGGAAGCTGACCTGCAAAACTAGCAAAACATGGCAATAAAAGAAGACAGCAAGCCTAAAGGTATGCCGGGGATGTGCAGCCATACTGACAGCCAGAGCTCACAGAAAGGTAATTAAGCAGCATGTGGGGAAGCTGAAATCATGACACCGTAATCTCTGTATATCAATCCGCCTCATGTTGTTTCTCAGTATTATAAAATAAAATGATAAAAGATCGTTTGATTACGATATTCCTGGATTTAGGGGGAAATATACTCACTTGAAGGAGCACTATTCCGAGAGAAATGGCCCAATGATAAAAATCCATATAAATCTGCTGGATGGCGAGAGGAGGGGTCACTTATACACCTGGCATCAAGAAAATATTTAGCAAGGCTTGTTTCTTTTAATAGAAGAAAGAGGAAATTGGGGGGCATGACCACCTGTCACCGCCGAATTTTATTCCCACAGGCTTGGCGGGAGTTTGGGCGTATAAGTGACTCCCCCTCTCATTAGCAGATTTGTTTATATGGATTTTTAATTAATTAATTAACTAACTACAACATTTCACCATACAGCTCCTTTAAACTGTTGAATCGTTCTCTCACCCTTTGTCAAACTAGCAAATCTTTGATATACAACGACCATGCTGCATCTTTAGTGGGAATGCATTAAAATCAAGGACTTCTAAGAAAAAAATCGAGATCCAATGGGGAACTGTACGTAAACTGGCCCTATACTGACCAAAAATGGATTCCCATGAAATTGAACACCAGAGTGGATAAAACAACTGACTAGGGTCAGAATTACCCTTCACTGTAATCCTGAAAGCTACAGATGGAGTTTGCCCTAATCTCCCTGAATGAACATGTGGTGCAGTGCGAAGAAAAGGAAACCCGGGATGTAAAATAGATGGAGGGAACAAGTAAAACATAACCTGCTTACTTGTTACACAACACATTGCGTTGCATTAGCGTTGCATTAGAAAGATCTTACCAGGGTTTATTTTTGGGGAAGCAAAGTAGGTACCCAGACCTTTAGCTCCTCCATAGGTTCTTGGTGATAGCTGTCAGGCCTAGTTCCCTACCTCACAGAGTGAGCATGTGACACACCTCTTCCCAATGGTGAGCAGGTCATTCCCCCTCCCAAGGCAGCCCCTATGCAGCCAGGGACAGACTGGCCTTCGGGGGATTGTTTCCTTCTTTCTCGTTCTTTCTTCCCGTTTGTCCTTTTCTTTATTCCTTTTTTCCTTCTCTTTTTCTATACCATGCATTTCTTTCTTTCAATCTATGTCATTCCATATTTTCTTTCTATCTCTTTTTTTGCAATTCCTTCTTTTTTCTTCCATTCCTTATTTTCGTCCTTTCTGTGTCATTCCTTCTATTCTTTCCTTCTTTCCTTTGTCATTCTTTTTTTTTTCTCACTTTCTGATATTACTATTTTTCTTTCTTGCACTTTCTATCATTATTTATGACTTTCTTTTTGTTACTCCCAGCGGCTTAACTAAATGTGACGGAATCTGGTGGGAACATTAAATGGGGCCTTTTCACTGCTCATACAGTAACCTTTTCTCTGTCTTTTAACTCATTTGGATGCAGCTAGTCAACTAAAGACTGAAACAGCGAATGGGGCTTCCTTTATCTAGTGAGCACGAATATGATAAATAAGATGGAGGAGAAACAATGATGGGACCCCCGAGACCTTTTGGGCCCCGGTGCGGCCGCACCCCCTGCACCCTCTCAAGTTACACCCCTGGTTACTCATATTCTTTCTTGCTTTTCATATTAGATTCATTCCTTCTATTTTCTATTCTTTCTTTGACAGACAGGGTAGCCATGGCAGGATGGGGGACTGAAACCGCAAGCTTGCATTTTAATTTCAGAGCAGAAAGAGGCACATGGGTGGCAGGTAAGCGGGTCGCCTACTGCCGGTTGCCCCTATCTACTCTGAGGTCTTTGCTGTAAGTCTCTAAAAGTGGACTTTCCCTTTAAAGTGGACCAACACCCAGGATTTTGACTATCCTGGGTGTTGGTCCACTTAGGTGGGGCACCCCGATCGGGGGTGCCCCGCTGTCTGAAACCCCCCCGATTGCCGCAAAAACTCACCTCTCCCCGCTCCCACGTGACCTCGTCCGGCCAATGACAGCGCTCAGAGCAGCTCTGGTATGTGCGTCCAAAGCCGCTTGGACGTGCATACCAGAGCGCTGTCATTGGCTGCGTCTCTCGCTTCCCTCTAACAGGGAGCGCGCCTGCGCCGGCCATTCACAAAACGGCCGGCGCGGGAGCGCGCCCTGCTAGAGGGAAGCGAGAGACGCGGCCGCGTCTCGCCCATGCGCCGTTGGATCGCCGGTAAGGTGAGGATTGTGGGCCCCCTGGGGGGTTCCTCCCCGCGGGACATCCCGATTTCGGATGCCCCGCGGGGAGGGATCTGATCGGTCCGGGAATCTTATAGATTTCCGGGCCAATCCCCCCTGGGTGTTGGTCCACTTTAAGGGGGAATTGCAACAAGGTGCCAAATCCAACACACCAGCAGCTTTACCGCCATGTGTGTAATGACACAACTTAAAGGGTCCTGTCGCCTGTCACCCAAGGGCCCACGTAAACTTGGAGCCGTCCCTGACAGTAACACAAATTATTGAATCCTGATGCTCACATGTTATTTAGAACTATAGGGTCGATTCATGGTCGGTGTGCAAAAACGCTCAGGCGGGGCACAATCAGTTCCATAGGTGCATGATACATAGCTGTGTGAGCATACTGGGCGCTTCTTCTTGCACCAATTTGTGCCTTCCGCAAGGTAAATCTGCTGTTTTGAAGCGCGAATGGCCCTGCCCCATGTGGCATTTGGCCGGCTAAGCGCTGAACTGCTCCCGATGGTCCCCCATGTTTCTCTTCTTTCCTGTTTCTCCATAGCGATTTGATCTCTCCAGCTTCTGTGTTTTCTGCGAAGCTCTATTTGCCATTTTTGGGACAGTTTTTGGGGGGATATAATGATTCCAGTTAACCATTAACTTTTTTTGCTCAATGTTTTGTCCCAGGTGTTCTCTTTAACCTTCCCTCTCCTGTTTGAATTGCATATTAATGCTTAATAATTTAACTTTTTTGTGGTTTTGCTAAACTTAGGGTTAGGGTTGGGGCCCAATATCCACATTTTTGTTGTTTTACCTTTTATTTTTTGTGATTTTGGACAACGTTTTATCATTTTTTTTAACAAAACCCAAAAAAAGAACTTGCGGCTGCACTTTCATTGTTCAAAAACATGCAGGACGCTGCCGGTATGTGTTTTCGGAATGAAATAAGCCTGTTACTCAATGGAATCGGCAGTTTACTTCACCTATTTGCTGGTGGAAATTCACTCTTCAAATTGCCACATTTTCGCCCGCTTTTCTGCCCTCTAAACATACCATAATTCAGACAACTGAGACAGTTTGATGCGCCAAAATGGCGCGGCAGTAAATTTTAGATGCAAATTGGTTGGGGCATAGGTGAACGCTAGTGACGACTATGGGGGTTATTCAAGAAGGTCTAGCCCCAGGTAGTGCCTTGTAGTGGCAGGCAGCGTCTGGTGAACGCTGGGCACTGTACGCAAAACCACATTTATGAAACTGAATCTGGTGAGTGACTCTAACAGCACCATGTAGCGTACGATTCATCATTACAGGCAGCTCAATGTATAGTGCCGGCGCACTAGCTTCCAGAGAGCCAGGTATTACCTGTCGCTACCTGTCGCTCTCCCATACTTTTTATTGGACGTTCCCTTTCTTCTGTTTAAACAGGGTTTTTTATTTATTTATTTATTTTTCTCTCAAATAATTGTGTGACCTCTCCTGGCCTAGAAAGAGTCATTTTTAAGAACATTTTAGATTTTTTGGTTTATTATGCAGAATTGTCATTACAGGTCTAGCACTAAAGTGTAATGTAATCGTATGTGTTTTCACTTTGTTACTGGTGGATATGTGTTCAAAAACAGACTTTAATCATAGAAACATAGAAGGTTGACGGCAGAAGGAGACCACACGGTCCATCTAGTCTGCCCTTATGTATATACTGTATGTTCTCTTTATCTTATGTGTATACTGTATGTTCTCTGTATCTTATGTGTATACTGTATGTTCTCTATATCTTATGTGTATACTGTATGTTCTCTTTATCTTATGTGTATACTGTATGTTCTCTGTATCTTATGTATATACTGTATGTTCTCTGTATCTTATGTATATACTGTATGTTCTCTTTATCTTAGGATAGATGTGTGCTTATCCCAGGCATGTTTAAATTCAGTGACTGTTGATTTTTCCACAACCTCTGCTGGAAGTTTGTTCCAAGCATCTACTACTCTTTCTGTAAAATAATATTTTCTAACATTGCTCCTGATCTTCCCTCCGACTAGCTTCAGGTTGTGCCCCCTTGTTCTATCATTAAGCTTCTTCTTAAAAACACTTCCCTCCTGAACCTCATTCAATCCTTTCACATATTTAAAGGTCTCAATCATGTGCCCCCATCACACAGTGTCTGGTGCTCTATGCTATAGCGACCAGATTTAGAGCGCCGACGCTGTGTGTGTTTTTTTTTTATAAATATGGTGTGGAGCGCTGAGAGTCGGGTGCACTGAGCTGGCGCTACCTTTCGCTCGCAGCAGCTCTATACTGTTGTTAGAGCGCCCAACATACATCACATTCATCAATGCCAGCCAGGTTACTACAGCAACTGAGGCGCTCTGTTACATCGCCCGATACCCGCTTACAGCGTCTACTAGCGGTCGCTCTAAGCGCTGCTATACAGACGCTCATCTGCCCATACCTGGCGTTATTAACGAATCAGTCTCCATGAATCAGATGAAAGCCTGAGCACAACCTGGAGAATGGACCTTTATGTGTAAGATGTCTCTACCTCCTGGGCCCTTATTTAACAAGGGATAGCGCCAGGTAGCGAATGGTGAGCGAACGGTAATGACGCTCACCGCCACGAGAACGCCGGCTCCCCTCCGCAATCACACATTTATCAAGCCGATCCTGCTTAGCGACTGACAGAGCGCCATATAGCGACTCATTCATCATTATTCCAGCCTCAGCCCACAGCGCCAGCGAGCGACCTTGAACAGCGACAGGTATGACCTCTCGCTACCTGGCGCTCTCCAATGCATTTCAATGGAGCAATCTTTAATTATTCATAATTAATTGCTATTAATTTTTTTTTTTTTTTTTTAAATGTCAAAAATTCTGTGACCACTTCTGCAATGTTAGATTTTTTTTTTAAGGTAAAAAAAAAAAAAATTGTGCAGAATTGATATTACAGGTCTGATATTAATGTATTCATATTACTAAATGTTTTTGTAATTTGTACTTGTTTTTTTTTTCCAAAAATATGGTTGTTTGGGGGTTAAAAAACGACTTTTAACCCATCGCCGCCAGCGCTATGGGGTTTAAACAAGCGCAAGAATTTTTGGAGCGTGATTTGTAAATGAATATGCTGGGAGCCGTTCGCTATGGCCGTTCGCTGTCATGCGCTCCCATACAGCGCGGAACCTGTCAAACAGCGACTCCTAACCCCGTATTCAACATTACCGCACACCGACTGAGTCGCTCTCAACAGCCGAACGACGGCCAAGCACATCGAATACTAGCGGGCGCTGTGAAAATAACGCTACTGTCGCTCATCTGTTGCTACCTGGCGCTATTAATGAATTGGCCTCCCCGTAAAACTTCTGTAAGTCGTCTAGGGAACGTCTCTACCTCAAACTCCAATCTGGTGAAGGGAATTTGAGTAGCTTGCAAATGTTTAGAGAATCCCTGTGAAGTTGGGCATTTTAATACATTTCCTTCATTTTGACACTTAACCCATCCAAGAAGAACAATGAGTTCCTGTAATTACTCTAAATACAGGGATCCAAATTCACTACTGGAGCCAATCAAACCCACCAGCGACCATATGCCACTATCAAGAACAAAAAGAACATACCGGTATTTCTTTTTTTTTTCACTGTACCATAAGAACAAATCTAAGCCAGATGCATTCCCAGGGGGAGGAACTATGTCATGGAAAAAAAAAGAAAGCAATAAGATCAGCACAGTGTGTCTACCCATATAATTATTTCATTTTCACCTTCTCAAATGTTTTTTTTCCAACGAGTAAGCAGTGTAAAATAACTGTGGCCATTGTAGGTGACCTGGATCTTGTTTTATTTATAGATTTAATAAGCCAAGAGTCGGCCCTTGATCTGACCTCCCACAAGTAGCTCATTTTGTTCCGTGCCGACTCAGGCGGGAAAAAAATACAAGGAAAACGCTGAACATGATAATAGAAAAAAAAAACGAAGAAAAAGAAAATGAAGAGAAGGTAGGGGCAGAGGAGGAGAGGAGGGGTGGACTGGCACAAGTCATATTTTGTTGCATAAAGGGAGGCTAAAACATGTTAAAGCAGAAACCAGCGACGCTGTTAATCTATAATAAACCCATAAATTGTTAATAAAAGCCCGCTGCAGAGTAAACACACAATGAATTGAGTGCACAGTGTGCCTTCACAACAGGCCGATTACAGAGCACGGAAACTAGGAGAGAATGAAAACACTGATAAAGAGGGCAAGTGAGACCAGAGAACAGCAACACACAGAAGGTTCAATCGTGTTTAGGACCGAATTGAGCACTGGGCAAAAGGGGCTCCCCCTCTAGGGCTTCCACGACTTGGGGGCCTCCATTTATTCTATCAGGAAAACCTCCCTTTAAAGACATGGCATAATTCTATAATTTAATCCCTGCACAACTAATCCTAAATAAATATTTAATCAGGGTTCCATCATCCAAACCATAAGCCATATTGGTAACTGCTTAGGTGAATGGTAAACCACGTATTGTCATGAATGACTTGCCTTCAGTCCGTGCCCGTGGTGTCCCTAGGCAACTGGCCAGGGTTTCTCCTGCCCAGCAGCCACTTCTGCCTCAGATGCCAGCTCCAGCGGCGCGCGTGTCGCCGAGCGCGCCCTCGTCCACTGTCATTCTACTCGTGCTTGCGCGCGAGTACAGTCAGCTTATGTCCTCAGGTGGTGCTATACACAGAGTGGCCACTGGAGGCTGTTTAAAAGAGCTAAACCTAGGAGGTGCAGTTCTGGGCAGTATGCCTTTGGAGTTCAGCTGGGGCAATCAGCCCAGAGCTCTCCAAGTGCACCAATCAAACCACAGATCCAAAGTGCACCAATCACAGTCACTGCCTCCCTGTCCAATCCAGCCGGGTTTAGTCCTATAAAGGGATTACCTCTTACCTCTGCCTGTGATAGCGTTTAGCTGGCTTTGTTATTGTTCCTGTGATTGCCCGTTTAAACCGTTATTGACTATCTGCTTGAATCTCGACCACGTCTTCGTCTCATCCCTTGTACTGCGCAGCTCTCTGACCTCCCGTTGTGACCCCTGGCTTGACGTCTGACTACGCTTGAATTCTCCTGAGCACCTGAATTGCTTCCAGTATTACCTGTTCCCGAAGTACCCGAACTGTTTCCAGTACTTACCCGACATTGCCCAGTCTGGCCTCTGGTTCATCTGCCTTCAACCCCTGTAAGCTCACATCCTTTGTGCTATTAAGTCCTGGGGGCAACCGTGTCCGGCGAGGCGTATAAAGCGTCCCGGCAAACGGGGGCTTGTCTAAAGGTGAAGCTAGCAGCGGAGATTGGGGGTTGTGGGCTTACTCTGAAGGCGGGTGTCCCTCGGCCTGACACGTATAAAGTCTAACAGACACACACACACAGACAGACAGACGGACAGGCAGACAAAGAGAGAGAAAGACTGGCACATATAGACAGAGAGACAGACAAACACACATGTCAATAAAGGAAGCTTTATGTCTCCCATGCAGCACTTCCTCCCCTCTCCTCACAGCCCGGGAGACACAGGCAGCAGAGTGATGCAGCATCTGGAGGCGGAGCCTGCATTAATCCGGAAGACACACATTGTGTGACGCTTTTCTGCATCAGCCCACCCTGCCCTCCCCATGCTCCCCCTCACTCCCTGTCGCACCTCCTGGCTATAACCATGGGAAGAGCTGAGCTCCAGGTGTGGGGCGAGGTGAAGCAAAATAATCCCAAGAGCAAATAAAAAGTCAGGGCAGAGTTCAAGGATGAATCCGAGGTCAGAGGCTGGCAGAAAACAAGCAAAGTCCACTGAGAAATTCGCGTCAAAACAAGTGTAAATCCAGGTATTCAGATCAGATATTCAGGAGTCAGGGAAACAGAGTCCAGGAAGTAAGCTGATAACACAGCAATGGCTGCAGGCCAGCAGTCTTCTTAAATAGGGCTATCAATTAGAACAGGGAGGGATGAGTCAGAGTCTGGGTGAGGTCACTTCCTGTCCATTCAGACTCAGGAGACCAGGAAGTGAAATCAAGCCCAAGAGCTTACACTCTAGGCTTTTGTGTACTTCCAATGGGCTGAACACTAGGTGTCGCTGTGGAGCATGCGACAGGTGAACAGCCTGCTCTGCAACAAACACCCAGGCGAGCATGTCTGCTGCTGCATGTAGTCAGTGGCCTAGCACGCTTTCGATGCTTTAAAGGGCAAGGTAAGCGAGGAGACTGACACTCCCCTGACAACTCAGCGCCCAGGTCGGCTGCCCCCCTAGACCCCACCATGCTGCACCCCTACTGGAGGGCAGAGAACCTGCAATATAATGTGGTAGTGGCTGGTGTGGGCTGCCTAGTTCTGGGCTTCCTGGTCATGGAGTGTGCTGTAGGGCATTCTACACTATAGGGTGTCGCCCCCAGAGTCAGTTTTACTGCCAGGCCCAAGACCAGGAGACACACCTCTAATTATTTATTATTAGAGGTGGCTGCCTTGGGTGGTGGAACAAAAAGGGGCATCCAGCTGTGGGGAAATGGGTAGAGGTGATGGTGTGACATTAAAAATAAAAAGTCTGCAGGCAGTGTTGGACTTGGTAGGGCCCCTGCAGCACTCCCAGATGTGCAGTGGCTTCTGGTCCCTTGCCTCTTGGAGACCTGCACTGGATCAGTTGAGGCTAGCCATCCACAGTGCTGGTAGAGGGCAGTGTTCTGCCTGAGGGGGTGTGAGCACTAAAAGTGCCTAGGGCAGCATGAACCTAAAATATGGTCCTGGCAGTGATCGGAAACAGTGCTTCAGTGACAGGCTGAGCTCTACTCCATAGATCTGTCTTCCTGACAGACAGCTGCCTGTACTATATGTCCACTGGACATCACTCACCAGTTCACAGTGAGCATAGTACTGATATGTGATTGCTATGTCAGGCACTCCATCATTGCTCAGGACGTGCCAAGTGTGTGGGGGTGCCTTTCTATAGTTTGCCTCAGGCAGCACAGAGGCTGGGCTTACCCCTGCTCAGGTCTGACACTGGCCTATGCCACATGTTCCAGCAAGGTGTCGATCGTATCGCCTGTGCTAGAGGCAGTCATGGTTCAGAAGGCATATGTCATGCAGGAAAGCAGCCGGTAGGCAAGTCTCGGAGGCTGATTCATTACTAATAGAGATGAGCGAACTTCTTGAAAGTTCGATTCGGGCGATTCGCCGAATTTCCCCAAGAAATTCGGGTTCGCCGAATCGAACTTTCACGAATCGCTCATCTAAAAAAAAAAAATGCCGGCATGGTGGGAGCGGGCAGGCCGGCTACGCTGTCAGAGGACGCGTCATCAGAGGGCGCCTGAGAGCGGCGCCGGCCTGCACACTCCGACCATGCAGGTAAGTGTTTGCTTTTTAACAAAAATCCCGGCATTGTGGGAGCGGGCAGGCCGGCTGCGCTGTCAGCGGGCCCGCCTCCGCCGCCTGCTGACAGCGTAGCCGGCCTGCCCACTCCCACCATGCCGGCATTTTTTTTTTTTATTTCAGGGAAAATTCGATCGGCACAAACCCAAAAAAATTCGGGTTCGTGCTGAATCGAATTTTCCCTGAAATTCGGAGCGAATTCCGGTTCGTCCGAACCGGTTCGCTCATCCCTAATTACTAACACCAGGTATTGGCAGATGAGCATCTGTATCCCTCTAGTAACCTGTCCGACATTGATGAATGTTATGTAAGTTGGGCGTTCTAACACCAGTACAGCGTTGCAGGGAGTGAGAGGTAGCGCCAGCTCATTGCGACCGACTCTCAGCGACTCACACCAAATTCAACAAAAAAAACAGACACACACAGCGTCGGCGCTTTGGATCTGGACGCTGTAGCATAGAGCGCCAGATGCTGTGTGATTAAAGTCTGTATTTGAACACATATCCTCCAGTAACAAAGCGAAAACACATGGAATGACATTGTTGTAACACTGTGACATTAACACTTTAATGCCAGACCTGTAATGAAAATTATGAATAAAAAAAACAAAAACGTTTTTAAAAATGACTCATTCTAGCCCAGGAGAGGTGACACAATTATCTAGGAGAAAGGAAAAAAAAAAAACGTTTAAACAAAAGAAAAGGAAGAGTGACAGGTAGCGACAGGTAAAACCTGGCTCTCTGGAAGCTAGAGCACTGCTACTATACGCTGAGCCACCTGTAATAATACATGTGACGCTACATGGCGCTGTTAGAGGCACTTACCAGATTCGCTTTCATAAATGTGGTTTTGCGTACAGCGTCCGACGTTCACCAGACGCCGCCTGCCGCCACGCGGCACTACCTGGCGCTATCCCTTGATGAATAACCCCCATAATCTCTAACCTGCTCACCACCAGCCCTCCATCAACTCGCCTGAGCCTTAATGGATAAAGCCAGGCAGGGCACACACAGACTTCAAATCTGGCCCTGATCATCACAGGTAAGTTAGAGCTTTGTGAAAGATGTGTCTACCTCATTGGAAACAGCTAAAATATATTACAATGGAAATCCATAACATCCATTTCCCCTCCACACACACACACACCTACACACACTATGTGATTGCTGGCACGTAATTCCTGCAAAATCGCGCAACTGTAAAAAAATTTCTTTTTTGCTGTTTCATCCTTACATAACACTTTGGGTGTATCAATGACAGAGCTCTTGATGCAGCCAGCTGAGACTCAGCAGAGGCCTGCTTCCCAAGGGGTACTGGACTTCTCAACTGCTTGTTTGCCAGGGCTGTCTGCCAACCTAGGGGTTGCTGAGCCCGGTGAGAATGCACTGTATTGTTTCACCCTATAAGACGCACCTGCCAATAAGATGAACCTAAGAGGAGGAAGATAAGAAAAAATATTCTGAACCAAATAGTGTGCTAAAATACCAATCACCCCGTAACAGGAACCATGCAGAATCCCCTCCCAATCACCTCGTTACAGACAGGGTGCAGAATCCCCCACAATCACCCCATTACAGACAATGTGCAGAACCCCCCCTCCAATCACCCCATTAGAGACAGTATACAGAGTCCCCGCCAATCTCCCCATTACATGAAGTGTGGAGTGAAGCATCTTCCAAGACTCTTCATTTGTACATTTAGGATACATAATAGGAAAAGTGGGCATATAGTGTAGCCCAAAACAGATTGTTCCCAGTTAAAACAAATATATATTTTAATAATTAATACACTATCATCAGCTTGAATATACACTAAATACAAGGTTAAAATCAACCAGGGGATTGCACTCATGCACATTTATTTCCAGCAAAATGTATCAACGTTGCAGAATGTATCCACAGTGTAACCAATCAGTGCTAATACAATGAAAAATATAAAAGTAAATAAATATACACATATATCAAATAGTCTGTGCAGATAATAAACAAGGAGACTGTCTGAAAGGTGTCTTTAAAATGCTAACATTATACAACAACAAATATATCCAGAGGATCATGTGACCGGCTTGGCATATTTACCCCTGACTAGATAAATATACACTTTAATGTTACCATTTACATTTTTTTCTATTACACATTCACTTTGGCCCTTATTCATCAAGCGATAGCGCCAGGTAGTGTCTGACGAGCGCCAGGTAGCGGCAGCTAATGGCGCCTACCGACTCAAGTACGCCCGGCGGCGGTCACAATGACGCATTTATCAAGCTAAATGAGGCTAGCGCCGGCGAGAGCGACGGCTAGCGCGGCATTCATCATGAAGCCGGCTGGACCGAACAGCGCCGCTGCAAATTCCTTCACAGCGACACGTATTACCTGGCGCTACCTGCCGCTCTCCCATACATTTCAATGGCAGACGCAGCAATGATTGTTCTTAGTGGTTTGGGGGTTTTTTGCTTTGGGACAAAATTCAGCACATGTTTATATTGATATGTTTTATGAATCTAGCTGGTTATTTATGTTTTTTTTTTTTTTTTTTTTTTTTTCACAATGTAATGTTGTGAGTGACATGGGAATTGCATCTCCTCCACCCAAACTCATTGGCCTCAAAAGCGCTGGTTTTCCACACAAACGGGGCTTGTAAAGCTATTTTGTAGCCTGTCAGGTTGGGCGGTCACGTTCGCTCTTCGAAATTGTCAGCGCCCAAGCTATTCGGCAGCCCTGTCCTTGATGAATCTGTGTTGGTCAGTGTTTGTGCAGTCGCTGTTTTAATTCGCTATGTGGCGGCGCGAGCGTCGCTGTGCCTCGCTGCGCTGCGTTGTGCGGCGCTGTGCTGTTCATACATGTGCCCTTCTGCCATTTGCAAGGAATTCACTTCCCGCGACCCCAGTCGTTGTTAATGAATACACTGTAGTTGTGAGCGTGCCTGGCCACATATTGCAGGATTAACATTCAGTCGTACCAGCTCATAACAACCCGTTATGCATTCTCATGTGTGCCACATTTTCAGGTAGTTGTCTAGTTTGATTGTGTGATGACTTTGTGAAGGAATAAGATTTGTATATTTAAGCACAACGGTGTATGCTTTAGAAGGACCTATGCATTCCAGTATGTAGAACCCCCTGCTAAATCAAGCTAATAATTTGTGGCGCCGTGGGCCCTAGCTTGTTTTTCAGCGTCATTTTAATGTTTTTCCGCCATTTAGCTTGCACATAGCTGATATTAGCTTGTCCCTGCTGCGCGCATGTTTTTTTTTTCAATTTGGAAGCACAGTTGCTTGCGTCATATCCGGTTCCGGGATCCTCCTTTGCGTTTCAACGCCACCTTAAGGTAAAACTGTCTTGCGCTTATGCCAATAGCTTGTTTTTCAGCGTCATTTTAATGTTTTTCCGCCACTTAGCTTGCACATAGCTGATATTAGCTTGTTGCTGGGGCGCGGTGCGTATTTTTGTTTTGGTTTGTTTTTTATGTCTCATGTCGCTAGCGTCATTTCCGGTTCCTGTTTCCTCCTTAGCGTTTCCAATATGGCTCCCAAACGGCGAGTAATGCGCCTCCCCAGCTCCTCCTCAGATTCCGGCCCCACCACCCCTCCCCCACATCCCCCACCTACCTCACCTTCCCCAAATACCACCCCTCCCACCCATTCCCCTCCTGTGCCCCAAAAACAAAGGCGCACCCGGGTGGATAGCCGGGTCAATGGCCAGGTAGTTAAAGTGAGTATTTTAGTTTTGTATTTTTAGTTTAAAAATGTCTAAACACACAGGGTGGATAGGGGCTGAATTTTTATTGTTTTTATTCCAAAATTGTACACTCCACATGGGGCATCCCCATTGTGGATGTCCTGCTTGGATGCCCCCCCCCCCCCCCTGGAGGGCCCCAAAAATTATCTCTGGCCCGTCCCATCTGTGCATGTGTGAGTTGCGGATGCCTATTGCGCTTACCTCTAGCAGGGTGTACCCCTGCGCCATACATATTTTCAATTGGTGTGCAGGCGCACTCCCAGTCAAACGCCACATGCGTACTTTGCCGTGCAGATGCAGCTGAGCTGGTATGCACCTCCCAAGGCCCTTGGTTGCGCATACCACACCGGCGTGGACCGCTGTGTTTGGCTTGCGGAGTGACGTGGGAGTGTCCTCAGCTGTGTATTTGGGCCCTTCAAAGGGGGTTGCAGACAGTGGGCCACCCACAATAGTTGTGGCCCAAAAAAGTGCACACAAACACAGACTAATGTAAATCCTGGGTGTGGTTCCACTTTGATATTGTCTCTGTAGAACTGTTTATGACATTGTTCTGAGGTCATGTTGTGATTTTTTTTTTTTTTTTTTATTATTTTTTTCATAGGACTTCTGCCTGGCCGAATACGACTATGCCCGAGGAGCAAAAAAACGCCTTGCCATGGAGGTGAAGGCCACTGTGTCCCGGCGCTTCAAGACCAACCTGACCATCCGGGCGATACAACAGAAATGGTCAGATTTTAAGCGCCGGGACCCAGAAGGCGTGTACCGCCTATATGATGCCTACGCATCAGGTAAGTTAAAGCTTATGTTCTTTTTGGCCTTTGTGCAGAATCATCTGCTAAGCTGTGTCCTTTTTTGCTCTTTATATTAATTATTTGCTTTCACCCCCTCCACACAGATAAGCGTCCTCCCCTGGGGAAACGTGGGAAGGGATTCCTCCCCCGAACCAGGCAGGCGGACTCGGGGGAGTCATCGGGGGAGGGTCCCTCCCGCGGGTCCTATTTAGAGGACCCAGGGGAGGAAGGGGATGACGCCCCAGAGGAGTGTGCTGCTGGGGGGCAGGCTGGATCAAGCCTCAGCTCCTCACACTCTGAGGCTGAGGACTCTCACCAGGCAAGGGGCCACTCTCAAGCAGGGAGTGAGAGGGAGGAGGGTGGCCCTTTGCCTGGTGGATCTTCTGAGCAGAGTGTGAGGAGCCGAGGCTCCCCGCCTCCTCCTCAGAGCCCTCCCTGGGCTTCAAGTGGCGCTTCATCCCCTGGTGAGTTTACATGTTTTAATTGTTAGTCTGTGCCAGGTTTCATCTGACCATTTGTGCTTAGCCCTTGCCATTCCTCTGTAATTTGCAGGGCATCATATAGGCGGCACCTCCATGGATTTTTGGCGTCAAATCCTCCTCGGGCATAGTCGTGGTAAGTGTATGTTTGAAGCTAGTTCATTTTGGACTTTATGTCATTCCTTAAAGTGGACCCACAAACCTTGCTGATATTGTTTGGATTATGGCGCCGTGCCTGCCAAATCACATCCCTCACCCAGGGCCCCCCCCCAACCAAACACCACAAACTACTTCCCTCTTTGGGGGTGGCAGAAGCCATTGTCCCTGCCTCCTGTGTGGCACTCGAGATGTGTGTGCGCCTGCGCTCTGTTTCCTACTGGCATGCGTGTGCGCACACACTGGCGGAGTGATGTGCGGAAGGCAGGGGCGGTGGCGGACTAAAATTGTGTTGCTCTGCCAAAGTAGACTACTACACTGAATAATCACAATCCTGTGTCTTGGTACACTTTTAACAGACACGTTTCCTGGTCCATTGTCTAAGCTGGTTTGCTAATGTACATAAACATCACAAACCACACTACAGTGCTAGCCAACTGGAAACCACCCCTATGTTTCTGGCCACACCATGATGTGTGCTAGCAAAAGTTAATTTTCGTGAAGTAGTTAGGGCAAACACATGTTGCACACTGGTAACATTATCCATTAAATTGGTAATGAGTCATTTACATTGCAATGTAAAGGTTAGTGCCAGATTGGCAAAATGGATACATGTTGCAACCATAAACACTTCACATTAACTAATGGGCCAGGAATATAGAAAATATCGTTTAACATGTATGTAAAGAAGTGTTTGTTTTTGGAGCTAAGACTCACTAACCAGATTGATGTCCAAACTTCGGGTGTCATAGCTCCACTAAATGTGGTTTGGTATTTTGTTTTTTTATGGACAGATGTTGCTACGCAGACGGAGGCAGAATTCCTCCTCCCCACACCAGCTCCAGGGACGGCCAGCAGCATGGGCCACCGCCACAGCTGCGATGGTGAGTACATCCAAATTAATATGGGTAAATACTTTGTAAACATTTCTCTTCTAGTTACATTTGTAGAAATGTGAAATTGACCAATGTGTGAATATCACACACATCTAGGTTAAATGTGTTTGGTCAATAATCCAACATGCCAGTCAACATCCTTGATAGTTGCCTCACATTCTTGTTACGGACACATACGGACTATTTGTGGCGTATAGACAACCAAATGGGGCTGCTTAGGTGTTTACCAATAACATTATAGGGCAAACTTCCCTCTTCCTTAGGCACTGATGTTTGGCTTGGACTAAAGACATAAATGTCCTTACTTGCCCATAAACATTATTACCTTGCCAAGAGTGAACCTGGCCCAACACCAAGGCTGTTTAATGTGCATTAAACATTTAATTTGCCAACAACTAACAACTAACACCCCGCAGAATATACGATAAGTGCAGGTACCACGGGTCCACCCCACCAAGCAAACCCCTAATTATGGGAACTTATCTTCCGCTGCCTCCTGCGCAACACTCCAGACGTGCATTTTTCCCCCCTGGGCCTCTGTGAATGGCCGCCGGGTCCCCATGAGCAGCCAGAGAGTGACATGCGTGAAGAGGGGGTGGAAGAGGAGTGTACATTCCTGTTCCCTGCATAGACGTTAGCGTGCGTTCTTTGTGCCAAGCACGTTGGAGCATGGAGAGGTGAGTGGCTATGGATTACTGTGTGTATACACACATCAGGGGAAATACAGATCTGTGAGAAACAACAAAGTGGGCCCAAACCCAGGATAAACTATATTGTGGGTGTTGGTCCACTTTAAGAGTAAAGGTATGTGGTCCTAACATGTTTTCAAGTCAATATTAAAACTTTATTTTAAAATGTTAGGGGCACATTGTTCACCAATGTTAATGTGAGTGTTAGCAAGTTAGAAACACTGACATTACATTGCTACATCTGTGTATGTTGAGTTTGCAAACAAATTCTAATATATTATTTTTTATCACATCTCTACAGCTTGTATACGCCAGCATCGCAGACTGTGGCGGGCCTTCCGACAGATGAAAGGGATGCTGCTGGCCATGAAGAGGCGTCGGAGACGTTAGGGTGGGGGGGATGGCTGCCCTGGCCATGTTTTCCAGGCTTTGTTGGCCTATGTTGCCCGTGTTGGGCCAATTTCTATAAAGACATTTATCTTTACCAAGAACTGTGTTGTTCCTTGACCAGCATAGGTTTCGATTCCCCAAAACCATTATGTCTAAAATTAGGCTGCCATTTTGAGCCAGTACATGTTTACACCATAGTAAGCAATGTTAACTAATGTGGCACATAAATGGTGGCATAATATTAGAGATGATTGAGCAAATCAGCCCTGACTGTGTATTTAGCTTTCACATGTATGGATAAACACAAATTAGAGGTGGTTTTCAAAAATATATTTACATAAATCATAAGAAAAAGGTATACAAATTAATATTCTTGGCTGGGTGGCCGGGGAGGTTGGGAGTCATTGCTAGGGGCGGTGTTGGGGGACAACAGTGCAGTAAAAAATATAGACTGCTGTTGTATGAGCTGTTGTATCAACAACAAAGTTTGGTCCTGCCGCTGTATTGCCTCTGCCTGGCGCTGTATTGCCTCTTCCTGGCGCTGTACAGATTGTTCGATAACATTGGCAAGGCGACCAAGGTCCTGGTTCTGTTGTAGGTTTTGCCTTAACTGGTCCACCTGGCGCTGCAGGCCCTCATTTTGTTGCTGACACATCAGCACCTGATTTTCCAACGCCGCAATGCGCTCATTAGTTCCATCACGCGGCTGTTGGCGACTGTAGTCCTCCAGCATCCGGACCCCTAGTGTGTAGAAATCGGCACTGGTTGGTGCCACACCTCCTCTTGCTGTGGTTGTAGGCTAAAAAAATAGTAAACCACATTTTAGTCAAACGGAACAAATGCAGTTATGCCCCTCCCAAAAGTTACCATAAACACTCACTAGACAACTTACCCTTGTCTGAGCCTCTGAAGCTTGGCCACATGGGACTTGGGAAGAGGTCCCAGCTTGGGGTTCTGGTTCCGCCTCCTGTCAAAACAACAATGAAATGAAATGTTACATGTTGCTTCTTCCACTACCCACGAATATGCCAATGGGTTTAGAGGTCGTCTACATCAGCCATGTTACCTGCGTGTCCTCCAGCCCAGGTAGGCTCGAGGTATCGCTGCCAGAGAGTCGCGAATCAACATCAGAGATGTCGGGCAAGTTGGCAAATGCTAAACATGAAAATCAGGTTAGTAGGTCTGTGGGCCAAACTCTAATGTAACCTGGTTAGGCTATCGAGGTCATACCTCTAAAAAGTTAAAAAATACACAGTAGACCAAAGGTCTTGGTTAAACTCAGATTGTTAACATGTATGTTACAGGACTAAGACGCACTAATTTCTGCAAATCTCATCATAAACATTGCTTAAATTAAACATACCCGCAATATCCCAGATGTCTGGAGTGGGGTCCTCACTCGAGATTGGACCTTGAAAATAGATGTGGACACACAAGTTGCCAGAAGCAAGTGGCACAACATTAGAGCCAAAAGACATACTAGAGCAAGGCAAAACCACTTACCCTCATCTCTTGCAGCTGGAACTTGAGGGGCCCTTTCTGGACAGCCACTTCCGATATTCGGGTCAACTAAAAAAAAAAAAAAATGTGTCTAAAGATTCAGCAAACTACTACAGTGAATGTTTTCCTAAAAATATGTCCGCAAATATACATTGCTATCACTAAAATAACTAATAGACTGACCCTGGGGAGGCAACCAGCACTCCCAAGAGGCATCTTCAAGTTTACCAAGCAAACATGTAGCTTAGTAGACTAACCAAATTGAACCAGTGTAACCTAAACAGCAGAAAGGATACATTATGTATTGCTCTACACACCAACAGGGTCCTGTTGACCGGCAACATCGGAAGTGGGGTCCAAAGATGAACCAGTCACTTGGCCTACAAAGAAAAAAGACAAATGAGACACATGCACTTGAGTCAAAGTGGATCAAGCAAGGTGAACACATGCACTTACCGACATCCAAAGAGTAGGTGGGATCCGGAGGAGATGCTGGGGCCAAGGGCATGGGAGCTAGTGCAAAATAAAACCAACATTGAGCCATAGCTAATGTGCGTGCAAAAATACAACATGCATTAAGGTGTGTGAGCAGCTCTTTCACTAATATTGACTAATCAAGCCAAGTGTGGCTCACACATTGATAGGCCGATATATGGCTACACATCTCTTGCATCCTACATATCTACACATGTTAGGGCCTTGTTAGTTACTGACTGTGAGTGTTACAGTGGGCGTGCAATTAGGGCGCACCCACATATTATTAATAGTCAACAGGGCAAACCTTTATTGCTTGAGCTGCTCCCACACCCATTTGTTTTTCAAAAAACCAGCAAACAAATAATGGGTAAATACCTTCAATGGCAGACTGGGGTAGCCTTGAGGTTGCTGGAAGGGCAGGAGCTTGGTTGTCCGGAGCCACATCCCGGACAGCAGCATGTGCACCTATGCATAAAGCAACAGACAGAAAAGTTACAAATGTTTTAGCTATAATGTAATACTTCACAGGTCCTACAGTTAGTTGGTCAGAATGTAAAAATGCTAATCACATACATTAACATTAGGTTATAGTAAAAGCCATAAAATATGTACCTTCAGCCCAACCGGTGGTGTCATCCCCAGGATCCACACCCTGCAGCCGAGCCAGTGGGATTTTGGCCTTCAGCATCTCCTCATACGGCCTGTAGGTACTCTTTGGAGCCTGGATGAACCCACTGTCCACATCAAGATCGTGATTCATCTTTTTCATAAGGGCCCCTCGCAAAGTGTAGAAGCGTTTCCTGCAGGATGGGCCACTACGTGGGTGTTGAGCTGTGCTACTAAGCTCCACACCAATGGCATCCCACAGTTTGCTTCTTTCTTGTTTGCCTATGGACTTGCTTTGGGAGCCAAATATCAGCTCCCATTTCGCAAGTGTCAGGCGCACAAGATGATTATTCTCAGCCAAATTAAATTCAGGCTCCCTCTTGGCACCTGGGCGCTTAGCCTGGGGTGCTGCCCCACCTTCAGGCTGTGCCCTTTTCCGTAAGGGAGGTCTGCGCACAGCACCCACCAAACTCCTACTCGGGCCTGCTGTGGCCGGCAGATGTCCTGTATTTGGCTCCATCCTGTAGCTGCACACACACACAAATCAACACCCCACAAGCACGCATGCACACTACAGAATGGCATCGCAATCTCTTAGGCTTGGCCAGGTTTTATGTGCTCTAACAGCCAATCCAAAAGCAGCCCACTTAATTGATTCACACATACAGCCCATTTCCTTCTAGGCACACCTCCACTGCACTGACAGAAGCATGTGTGTTAGCCAATTAACTCATTACAGACCTCAATCAACAAACAACACACACCCAAATCCAACAATGGACTGATGTATCTGCAACCCTTGTGACATGTGCTTAGCCTAACGGCTATTTAAAAAAACAACAGCTTCACTTTCATTGGTCCCCACCTGATTTTTGGCCCATGTCCGTTAATGCACGCACGTTACGGCTCAAGTACGCTAGTAGCGCTACTAGCGTGCGCGTGCGCACTCTGTTTTACGCACACCTGGGTCGGCTAATTGGCGCCCGGAAATAGCAGAGCGACGCAAAAGGCGGCAAAGCGGACCTGTCACTTTTGAAAATGAAGTATAAAAGGAAGGAATGAACTAGGTTCTGCTATTCTTACACTGTGGCAAAGGCTGTGGTGTGGTGCTGTGCTCGCTTCCCTTAGCTCATTTGAGCCTCTGTCTGGTTTCTGTCCTCACTCTCTGTGGCTTGTTGGGTGATTTCTGACATCAGTGCTGTTTCTTTAGGAGCTTGGTTTGGGTGGCATCTGCAAATTTTGTGTAGCATACAGCAAGTAAGGCTTGATTTTGGGGCCTTTTGTGGGCTGTGCAGCAACTCCCCTCTTGGTTGTGCTTAACTTAGAAAGCTGGTTTTCAGCAGGCTGGTGGTTTGGACCACTATAGTTCTGGTTTTGTGGTGAGCTGCATTGTAGCGGGTGTGTGTGTAGTGTGATTGTTTGTGTGTGTGTTGTGTGTGAGTGTTTTTTTTTGTTTATTTTTGTTTTTGTATATATCTTTAGTGTGTGTGATGGATAAGAGGGTGATGTATGGTGTCTGGGTGGATGGATGTATGTGTATGCTGAAAGAGCAGGAGGAAAGGGAGCGGGGTGTTGTGAGGCTTAGGGCACCCCGCTCCTTTGCAATCCGCCTTTCAGTATGGGACTTAAGTGACGAGCAGATCAGGAGCCGCTTCCGTCTGAATCGTGCTGCACTACAGTCCCTATATGATCAGATTAAGACCAAAATCGAGCCATCCACCAAACGCACTCACTCCATTCCAGGCATAGTACGCCTGTGTGCCACTCTGAATGTGTTGGCACGAGGGACCTTCCAGGCAACCTCAGCCCTCCTCAGCGGGATAAGCCAGGCTACTATGAGCCGCATCCTAATCCAGGTAGTTCTGGCAATTTGTGATTTAATCCCAATTTACATCAAGTTTCCTGAGGAGGAGGAAGAGGTTGCCAAAATAAAACATGCTTTCTATCTGATGGGAGGGATCCCGAATGTGCTAGGGTGCGTTGATGGTACACATATCCCTTTCCGCCCTCCCCGTGCACAGGAGCTGTCCTACAGAAACAGGAAGCAGTTCCATTCATTTAATATCATGGTGGTCTGTGACCATGAGATGAAGCTGCGGGCGGTGAGATCGGGGTTCCCCGGCTCATGCCACGATTCTTACGTCTTGCAGCGGACAGTCCTGTGCCGGAAGTTTGATAACAACGAAATGCCAGCTGGCTGGCTACTGGGTAATAAATTAACCATGTCTATGTATTTTGCTAATATGTGGCCTAGTAAGGCAATTTTAAACAAACTACCACCCAAAAACATGTACTAGTACTAATTGCTGTCTCTCTCCTTGTGTTTTTTCTACAGCGGACAAGGGATATGGGCAGAGAACGTGGGTCATGACTCCGGTCAGGAACCCACGGACCTCTGCCCATGAACGCTACAATGCAGCGCATCGCAAGACCAGAAGCATTGTGGAAAGAACCATCGGCCTGCTGAAAGCACGCTTTCTTTGTTTGGCACGGCCAGGAGGAGAGATGCTCTACAGCCCACAGAAGGTTTCCAAGATCATCCTTGCCTGCTGTGTGCTACACAACATTTGCATTTGTCACCGAATCCAAGCCCCCGAGGAGACAGCACTGGTGCCAGAAATCCCCAACCTGCCCGCAGATAGAAGTGAGGACACCCAGACTGGCGATGAGCTAAGGGAAAGGCTGATCACTTCTTATTTTGCGGTAAGCTAACTACCCTTCACTCTAATGCAAGTACTGCACTCCTGTTTAAATGTCTTTGACCTCCCATCCAAAAGAGCAACCAAACGCACTAAGGGGGGGTTTAAGATGACCCAAACCACTCTAAGGGGTGTTTAAGATGACCCAAACCACTCTAAGGGGGGGTGTAAGATGACCCAAACCACTCTAAGGGGTGTTTAAGATGACCCAAACCACTCTAAGGGGGGGTGTAAGATGACCCAAACCACTCTAAGGGGTGTTTCAGATGACCCAAACCACTCTAAGGGGTGTTTCAGATGACCCAAACCACTCTAAGGGGGGTTTCAGATGACCCAAACCACTCTAAGGGGGGGTGTAAGATGACCCAAACCACTCTAAGGGGGGGTGTAAGATGACCCAAACCACTCTAAGGGGTGTTTCAGATGACCCAAACCACTCTAAGGGGTGTTTCAGATGACCAAAACCACTCTAAGGGGGGGTGTAAGATGACCCAAACCACTCTAAGGGGTGTTTCAGATGACCCAAACCACTCTAAGGGGGGGTGTAAGATGACCCAAACCACTCTAAGGGGGGTGTAAGACGCCAATGTTGGTTATCAAGTTATGCATTTTTTTAAAAGAAAGCACAAAATAACTATAAAGATATATACTAACTGCACTTTTCTTAATTTTTCAGGCACAAAGAGATGCACCATGATCTCGACATTCCTCTTACAACCCTTTCCTGGACTTTACTTTTCTTTTGCATTTCTGCTGGACTTTTCTTTTTCTATTTCATTTATATTTTATTCTTAATTTATTTTTAGAGAAAAAATTAAAAAAAAATTAGATATATACATGTGGCTATGTGTTTAATTCGGTTGTAAGTTTCCTTTACATTCTAATTCCTATTTTCATTTTCCTTTTCTTTCTCTGTTCTGTTTTTATTTTCCTTTTCTTTCTCTGTTCTGTTTTTATTTTCCTTTTCTTTCTCTGTTCTGTTATTATTTTCCTTTTCTTTCTCTGTTCTGTTTTTATTTTCCTTTTCTTTCTCTGTTCTGTTATTATTTTCCTTTTCTTTCTCTGTTCTGTTTTTATTTTCCTTTTCTTTCTCTGTTCTGTTTTTATTTTCCTTTTCTTTCTCTGTTCTGTTTTTATTTTCCTTTTCTTTCTCTGTTCTGTTTTTATTTTCCTTTTCTTTCTCTGTTCTGTTTTTATTTTCCTTTTCTTTCTCTGTTCTGTTTTTATTTTCCTTTTCTTTCTCTGTTCTGTTTTTATTTTCCTTTTCTTTCTCTGTTCTGTTTTTATTTTCCTTTTCTTTCTCTGTTCTGTTTTTATTTTCCTTTTCTTTCTCTGTTCTGTTTTTATTTTCCTTTTCTTTCTCTGTTCTGTTTTTATTTTCCTTTTCTTTCTCTGTTCTGTTTTTATTTTCCTTTTCTTTCTCTGTTCTGTTTTTATTTTCCTTTTCTTTCTCTGTTCTGTTTTTATTTTCCTTTTCTTTCTCTGTTCTGTTTTTATTTTCCTTTTCTTTCTCTGTTCTGTTTTTATTTTCCTTTTCTTTCTCTGTTCTGTTTTTATTTTCCTTTTCTTTCTCTGTTCTGTTTTTATTTTCCTTTTCTTTCTCTGTTCTGTTTTTATTTTCCTTTTCTTTCTCTGTTCTGTTATTATTTTCCTTTTCTTTCTCTGTTCTGTTTTTATTTTCCTTTTCTTTCTCTGTTCTGTTATTATTTTCCTTTTCTTTCTCTGTTCTGTTTTTATTTTCCTTTTCTTTCTCTGTTCTGTTTTTATTTTCCTTTTCTTTCTCATTGGTGATTTAATTGTATTTCCTTTTTAGGTAACAAATAAAAATTAAAAAAATTGTGGCTATGTGTTTAATTATGTTTTATTTTCCATTTATATTCGAAGATCTGGTAGAATTTAATTACCTTTTACACACAATAAAAAAATTTTTACATTTCAAAACAAATGTGGCAATGTGTTTTATTCAGAAGGTACTGGATGGCCAGGACACAGCAAAGCTAACAGGCGCTGTGTAGAATAGCGTGGTCACACTGACTGACAGCGCCAACAAAGCTGAGGGCCAACATCATATTCAGCAATGTAGGCGTTGTTCGCAACAACGCCAGGTAGCGACTGAGGAGGCCTGCTATAGCGAATCGCTAACGCCCGCGGCTGACGCTAGCGGCGCTCATAGCGCCATACTTCAGTCGCTCATCTGTCGCTACCTGGCGCTATTGATGAATCGGCCTCTTAATTTATGACCTTCGAATTATGTTTTGTATAATGTTTGAACTTTAGAGACACATTTCAGGCAGTCTTGTTTATTATTCACACAGACTATTTGTTACATGTGTATATTTAGTGTTCACACTGACAGTGGATACATTCTGCAACATTGACACATTTTGCTGTGGCTGCCACTGGAAATTGGAATATTACATATTTCCTTTAGTCACCCATTTCATTATTTAGGTAGATTTGTAGTGTATTGCTTAATCATTTATTAAAACCATGTATTTTTATTTCTATTTCAAAAGAAATAAAAACTAGGTTGTTGACTTTCTTGTCCACCACAGCATCCTGATTTGGGATGCCTCACTGTGTTAAACCCCCTTGGTTTACCGGGCTCTCCTCCAATCTGTGTTCTATGCCGTGCATATTAAGGAGCAGCATAGAATGCTGAATGCATAGGAGTGACAAGCAATTCTTCGGCTGCTCTGCTCTCGCTGTGCTTACCAACGCATTCAGATAGACCAGGTGCAGGAGCACCCAGAAAGATACAGACATGCACCCGGGATTACCAGAAATGTAAGGTCCCTGGTGTATTGGGGGGTTTTAAACAGAAGGATGCCATGCGAAGTGGGAGAGCACTGTTATAGACTTTAGGACAGTGGTTACTATTTAAAGAAGAACATCGGGGGAGGCTAAAACCTCCCCCCAAGCCTCACCGATCTGCTGCCCCTCCTCCGGTTTTACCTTAGGGCATCCTTTACTCACCTCGCCAAGGGATCCAACTTCTAGGTCCCTCAGATTCCGGACGACCTTCCGATGGGCAGCGCCATCTTGCTTCCCTTAAGGCACTGCACACGGCCTCTGATCTCCCGTCTGCGCAGTGCCCATGAATGGGATGCAATGGGGCCGCCCGAAATCCTGCGAGACTTCGCTGAGCTGTGCTGTCACTAATATACTGCTAAGCCGGTGTGGGGAGCAGCGGTCATCCCTGAAGACCCGGATGTTGCCGCAGAAGGCAGTGGCGACATCCAAAATATAAGTAGGGGCGAATGGGGGAGGGGGGGTGGAATTGGCCTCTTTTTATTTTTGGTCCGATGTTCCTCTTGAAAAAGGAACAAAACTCAAGAATTTCACTTTCTTGGGTTTTGCTCCTCTCTGTGTATATCCCCTCGGATCCCCCGAAAACTCAACACTAACTGTTTTCAATGTGGGACGCTCTGCCAATCAGCATCCTTTGTCCGATTAACATTTCCTGTGCTGCACTGATGTCAGAGCGGCAAGGAAATCAGAATTGAAGGGGTTCCGCTGGCCACATCTCTTCTCATCTAAAGCTGAGGCTGTGGCCATGAGGGCCATTCAGAAGGGCCTGGAGCGTGCACATACCCCAGATAGAGGTATCCTGTGGATGTGGCCACTGCATGGCGAAGGCTCCAGGAAGAGGTGAGTAAATTGGGCGATCGGGATGTGCCGGAATGGGAGAGACGGAATGTGCCGGAATGGGAGAGTCCTATATACTCAAGGGTGGTGGTTGCTCCTCTTTAAAGTGGTAGTCGTAGTAGTTTGGCTTGATCAGCAACACCTCCACTTGCACTCTACTTATAGAAAGTTTTGGGGTGACAAGGGGGTCTCAGACGGTGAGCTTATCAAATACAGAACCATGTATAATGCATATCCCAGCATGCCACCACATACAGAACCAGAGCACCACCACGTACCGAAAATTGTGATGCTCTGAGATATTGCAACCACCTGCCACAGAGAGGCGCCGGAGGGATCTTTGGTGCATCAGTTTATCGCGTAGTAGTTATTAGTGTAGTTATAAGACAAGGAACTCTTCCAGCGTCTGGAAAATGGGGAAGGGGTTCAGCTTACTTTTTAGTCCATTGCCCACCCTCCAAGTCTCCAAAGTCTCTTTTCAGTTTTCCTGTCTCCAGACTTTTACCAGTCCCTTTTGTCATCTCTGGGCCCTGATAATACCGGCAACCGTGGTGCCTTCCCGCTGCCTTCTGGGAAATCAGGTCAGGTATTATCAATGGGAACTCAGTTTTGGTTGCTATGCAACTGTCTCTTTTGCTTATATTCTTCTCTATTACATCGTTGGGAATAAAGAGAGACCTCCTGTTAACAAGCTTTTCCTGTAGCCTGTTAACCCTTTCTTACCCAATCCTTTTGTTTTGTGTCACCGGAAATCCCGTCAGGCCGCGATACATCTTCTGCACTTAAAGGCGCTTTACCTCTGTCTGGTCAGCATAGTGCTGTAAGTTAAACCACAGAATTTTCATCTCGTTGTCACTATTCATTTCTGATTATCTTATAGTGCAATGTTTTTTTTTTACTTCAATCAATATAATTGTATGAAACTGCAGTTATTAACTGTCCCCCAAGTAATTCAGCTTTGCTGTCAGGACTATACCAAACACCTGTCTGTCTTAAGCCGATATCCCCCAATCTCCACCGCCACTTCCGCCTATAGACAAGCCCCCGCTTGTAGGAGACACGGGTAATGCCTCTCCCAGTCGGTTGCCCCCAGGACTTAACAGGCGCAAAGGATAACAGCTTAAGGTGCAGATTGGTGTTTGGCAGGGAATCCCGAATGAGGATGCCGGGTGCGAAAGTCCGTAATTCAGGCCGAGGTCAAACCAGGAGGTCACAGGCGAGGTATCCAAGGGAGATGACAAAGAATGGTCAGGCAAAGCAGGAGGTCAGGGCAGGCAGCTAGCAAGAATAGTCGAAGTCCAAATCCAAATCCAAATTCTTCACTAAGACACAGCAACGCACATCCAGAACCCAGAAGCTATAACGGGCACTGGGAAACTGGAGTAGTGCAAATTTATAGGAATATCTGGCCAATGGGGAACAGGGAAAAAGGAGGGAAGGAAGGTGCTTGGTGCAACAGTAAAACGGGAGTGGTCCCAGGAACTGGACGGCCCAGGCCAGACAGGCCGACCAGTCCCTGGGCTCCCTCTATGAGCAGGGCCAGGGTTGGATGGAACAAACTCGCCCCCGGCGGGCGCGCTGGGGAAAGCGCCGCCGGGAGGCATAAAGGTGACGTGCTCGCGCGCGCGCGAGCACGTAGATGATCGAGCGCGCCCCCGCCGGGAGGCGGAAGCGCCGAACAGCGAGGGAGCCCGCCGGGCCCGCGCAGAGCGGGCTGCGGCGCGGCCGCCGACACCACCCCGCGCCGCCGACCCCTGACCGCCGCCACCACGCTGGGGAGCCAGGACACCCGGGGAGCGCCGGGCAGCAACCAGCCGGGGACCGCCCGACAGCGCGCCGCGGGACCCGGGACGGTGACGAGGTAAGTGCCTAACATTACCCCCCCCCTGAGGAGGGGCCACTGGACCCTCCAAACTAGGTTTTAAAGGATTCTCCCTGTGAAACCTTTTTACCAAATTCTGCGCATGAACTTCTCTGGCAGGAACCCAAGATCTTTCTTCCGGACCGTATCCCTTCCAGTCAATAAGATATTGAAGAGAGTTCCGAAAGAAACGAGAATCAAGAACCCGGGCAACCTCAAACTCCTGATGCCCGTCAACTAACACAGGACTAGGAGGACTATTAGGTTCATGGTTCTCTGCAGACTTAAGAAGTGAAACATGAAAGGATTTGCAGATTTTCATGGACGAAGGGAGGGCCAACTGGTACGTAACCTGATTAACTTTTTGTGTTATGGGGAAGGGGCCAATAAACTTAGGTCCTAACTTAGCGGAGGGCTGGCGTAGCGCCAAATTCTTGGTTGAAAGCCAAACCCAGTCACCCACTTTAAAGTTAGAATTAGACGATCGCTTGCGATCAGAAAATTTTTTCTGCTGAAGAGCGGCCCTAGTTAGATGTTGCTGGATTTTACTCCACTCCCCTGGCCATTTGGAAACCCATTCATCCACGGAGGGAACTCTAGAGGGTTGGTCCGAAAGAGCGGAAAACTTCAGGTCCTTGCCATAAACACAATGGAAAGGAGAAACCCCTGTGGATGAATGTGTGGCGTTGTTAAGAGCAAATTCCGCAAATGGTAAGAAGAAGGCCCAATCAGTTTGAGAACCCGCCGTAAAACAGCGCAAATATTGTTCCAGGGACTGGTTCGTTCTCTCGGTTTGACCATTCGACTGCGGATGGAAGGCCGAGGAAAGGGAGACGGTGAAACCCAACTTGGCACAGAAAGCCCTCCAAAACCGGGAGACAAACTGGACCCCCCTATCCGAAACAATATCCATGGGAATACCATGAATCCTAAAGACATGAGTAATGAAGAGTTGAGCAAGAGTTTGAGCTGAGGGGAGTTTCTTTAAAGGGACGAAATGGGCCATCTTGCTAAAGCGGTCCACAATTACCCAAATAACCGTATGTCCCTGAGACGGGGGAAGGTCAGTAACAAAATCCATGGCCAGATGTGTCCACGGGGAGGCAGGAATGGATAATGGAAGGAGTGGGCCTTCCGGCGAACTCCTCAAGGACTTACTTTGGGCACAGACTTTGCAAGCGGAGACAAACCTTTGAACGTCCTTCCTAAGAGAAGGCCACCAAACTTGGCGTAATAATAAAGCTATGGTTTTCTTAATCCCTGGATGACCGGATGTTTTGGTATCGTGAAAATGGGACAAGAACTCAGACCGGTAAGTAGAGGGCACAAACTGGGCTGAAGCGGGTTTCCCAGGAGGAGCTTGGGCCTGGAACTGAGTAAGATCAGGAAGTTGGGGTTGGATGGCGGCCACCACTAGGGAGCGAGGCAAGATGGGAGACACCACCCTTTCCGGTAAGTCAGGGGAAGAGAAACTCCGAGACAGGGCGTCCGCTTTTATATTTTTAGACCCGGGCTTATACGTTATAGAGAAATTAAACCGAGAAAAGAATAAGGACCAGCGAGCCTGTCTAGGAGTTAACCTCTTGGCGGACTGGATGTACTCTAGATTTTTATGGTCCGTAAAGACCGTAACTGGATACTGAGCCCCCTCCAGCCAGTGTCTCCATTCCTGGAAGGCAAGCTTGATGGCCAGTAATTCTCTGTTGCCGATATCATAATTTCTTTCGGCCGCTGAGAATTTCTTGGAAAAGAAGGCACATGGATGGAGGCGAGCAGGTGAGCCGTAGTACTGAGACAAGACCGCTCCGACCGCTATTTCTGAAGCATCCACCTCCACAAGGAAAGGTCGTTGCTCATCAGGATGGACTAGGACGGGAGCAGCACTAAATACCCTCTTAAGATTCCCGAAGGCCTGGACAGCTTGAGCCGGCCAAACCGGGGGGTACCCGCTTTTCTTAGTTAGGTTAGTTAGTGGTGTAACCAGGGCAGAGAAGTTCTTAATGAACCTTCTATAAAAATTGGCAAAACCCAAAAACCTTTGCAGGCCCTTCAGATCTCTGGGCTGCTCCCATTCTAGAACAGCCCTCACCTTAGATTGGTCCATAGACAAACCAGATTTGGAGATAATGTAACCGAGGAACGGAACCTCAGATACCTCAAATTGACATTTCTTTAACTTGGCATATAAACAATTCTCCCTAAGTTTCTGCAAAACTAGGCACACATGTTTACGATGCTCGTCAATGGATGAAGAAAAAATTAAAATGTCATCTAGGTAAACAACCATAAACCGGCCAAGATAATCCCTGAAAATTTCATTGACAAAACTTTGAAAGACCGCAGGGGCATTACACAGGCCGAAAGGCATTACCAAATACTCATAATGCCCTTCAAGGGTATTGAAGGCCGTTTTCCACTCGTCCCCCTGCCTAATTCTTATGAGGTTATAGGCCCCTCGGAGATCCAGTTTAGAGAAGACCTGCGCCCCAACCACCTGAGTAAAGAGTCCCTCAATAAGGGGTAGGGGATACTTATTTTTTACCGTGATGTTATTTAAGCCCCGGTAATCGATACAGGGGCGAAGTCCCCCATCCTTTTTCTCCACAAAAAAAAACCCTGCCCCTGCTGGGGAAGATGAAGGCCGAATGAACCCTTTTTCTAAGTTCTCGGCGATATATTCCCGCATGGCAAGGGTTTCAGCTCGGGTCAAATTAAATATTCTCCCTCTGGGAGGCATCGTACCAGGGAGCAGTTCTATTGGGCAGTCCCAAGGTCTATGGGGAGGAAGTTTGTCTGCTGCCTTTTCTGAGAAGACATCAGCAAACTCCAAATATGGAGTTGGAACCCCAATAGGGACTAGGCGCGTGACCCTGAGGGGAAATTCTAGGCAGTTCCGAAAACACTGGTGTCCCCACTTGGTAATTTGCCCCGAAACCCAATCAATTTGAGGATTATGCTCCTGCAGCCATGGCAACCCCAAAATCAAAGGAGTACCAGGCATACTCAAAATCAGGAACCTGATAACCTCAGAATGACTGGCTCCCACTTTGATTTGCATAGGAGGGGATTGGAACCGAACTAACCCCCCGGCCACTGGAGTGCCATCAATGGCTGAAACCCGGATAGGAGTTGGCAAGGTCTGAACCATAATTCCTAAAGTCTGTGCTAGATCAGAGTCTAGGAAATTCCCCGCTGCTCCAGAATCTAGAAGAGCCTTTAGATTAACACATTTAGCGCCACTCATAAACTGGACTGGGACGAAAACTGGAGACGATACTTGAGGAGATACCTTACAGCCTAGGAGGGCCCCCTCGAAACCCCCTAGGCTCTGAAGTTTCCCGACGGTTTCTTTGGGCAAAGTCTAACCATGTGGCCGGTCCCACCACAGTAAAGACAGAGCCCCTCAGATAGGCGTCGTCGTCTCTCGCCTTCGGTGAGCCTGGTGGCACCTAGCTGCATGGGCTCTTCTGAAGGTTGAGCGACTAGGGCCTCAGATTTTGAAGCTGATTCAGGATGTGATCCTTTCTCTAGGCGCCTCTCCCGGAGTCGACGATCAATGCGGATGGCTAAATGCATCAATTCATCCAGAGTTTGAGGTTCCGGGTAGTTCACCAGGGTGTCCTTGATAGAGTCAGCCAGACCTAGTCGGAATTGGCCGCAGAGGGCAGGATTGTTCCAACGTGAGTCAACTGCCCAACGCCGGAATTCGGAACAGAAGTCTTCGGCTGGACGGCGTCCCTGGCGGAGGGTACGTAACTTAGCATCAGCTGAGGCCCCTTTGTCAGGATCATCATAGAGGACCTCCATTGCAGCGAAGAAACTATCCACCGATTGGCGGATTGGGTCCTGAGCTGATAAACTAAAGGCCCAGGACTGAGGGTCTCCATGCAGCAGGGAAATAATCAAGCCCACCTTTTGCTCCTGTGACCCTGAGGAAACCGGGCGAAGCTGGAAGTACAGTTTACAAGAGTCCCGGAAATTGGCAAATTTTGCCCTGTCGCCAAAAAACTTTTCAGGGAGTGGGATCTTGGGTTCCACAGTCATTGCGGCCGGAGTCCCCTGAGAAGTGGGGACGATGGGAGTAGGACGGTTCTCCTGGGCCGCAACTCGATGAGCCAGGTGCTCCACTGCCGCTGTCAAGGCTTGCACCTGCTCCAGGATTTGGTCCATTCTTCTTCAGGCCCGTTATAATGTCAGGACTATACCAAACACCTGTCTGTCTTAAGCCGATATCCCCCAATCTCCACCGCCACTTCCGCCTATAGACAAGCCCCCGCTTGTAGGAGACACGGGTAATGCCTCTCCCAGTCGGTTGCCCCCAGGACTTAACAGGCGCAAAGGATAACAGCTTAAGGTGCAGATTGGTGTTTGGCAGGGAATCCCGAATGAGGATGCCGGGTGCGAAAGTCCGTAATTCAGGCCGAGGTCAAACCAGGAGGTCACAGGCGAGGTATCCAAGGGAGATGACAAAGAATGGTCAGGCAAAGCAGGAGGTCAGGGCAGGCAGCTAGCAAGAATAGTCGAAGTCCAAATCCAAATCCAAATTCTTCACTAAGACACAGCAACGCACATCCAGAACCCAGAAGCTATAACGGGCACTGGGAAACTGGAGTAGTGCAAATTTATAGGAATATCTGGCCAATGGGGAACAGGGAAAAAGGAGGGAAGGAAGGTGCTTGGTGCAACAGTAAAACGGGAGTGGTCCCAGGAACTGGACGGCCCAGGCCAGACAGGCCAACCAGTCCCTGGGCTCCCTCTATGAGCAGGGCCAGGGTTGGATGGAACAAACTCGCCCCCGGCGGGCGCGCTGGGGAAAGCGCCGCCGGGAGGCATAAAGGTGACGTGCTCGCGCGCGCGCGCGAGCACGTAGATGATCGAGCGCGCCCCCGCCGGGAGGCGGAAGCGCCGAACAGCGAGGGAGCCCGCCGGGCCCGCGCAGCCGCGCAGAGCGGGCTGCGGCGCGGCCGCCGACACCACCCCGCGCCGCCGACCCCTGACCGCCGCCACCACGCTGGGGAGCCAGGACACCCGGGGAGCGCCGGGCAGCAACCAGCCGGGGACCGCCCGACAGCGCGCCGCGGGACCCGGGACGGTGACGAGGTAAGTGCCTAACATTTGCTAAGTAAAAGTCAGTATTTTGCTAATTCAGGGCTCATGAATGCTGTGAGGGGGTAGGTTAGGTTACAGAGTCCCTGTCAACCAGGAGCCAACCTGTCACAGATTTGCAAGGGAAAGCATAGTTCTGCTATGCTTTCAATCTCTTCCCATCCTAAATCAGGATGCTGATGTCACTAGTGTCATAAATACAGCAATGACATCACCTGCCGCTCACAACAGCAGCATCACTCACGTGGATGGGGCTTCCTGGTGTCATTAGCTGGGAGCAGAGTGAAGGGAAAATTGCCAAAAGGTGCTCTTCATAGGGCAGCAATTCGGGGGATGTGAGTGTATTTTGGTTGCTTTAAATATACAGACGGGGAGGCCGATTCATTAATAGCAGCAGGTAGCGACAGTTGAGTGACTGTAGCAGTATTTCCACAGCGCCCGCTAGTAGTCGCTTTGCTTGACCGTTGTTCGGTTGTTGATAGCGACTCAGTCGGTGTGCAGTAATGTTGAATATTGGGTGAGGAGTCGCTATTTGACAGGTTCCGCGCTGTATGGGAGCGCATGATAGCGACTGGCCATAGCGACCGGCTCCCACCATATTCATTAACAAATCACGCTCAAAAAATTCTTCACTTTCCTGTGTGTTGTTCCTCTCTGCAGCGGCATCCTGAAATGTGTACCCCCCAAGTTGCCCCGTTTCACTCACCTTCCTTCCCTTTCCTGGGCGCAGACTCGCGTGAGAGCGAGTGCACTAATTGGCTGAGTGGCGTGCTCAGCCAATCAGCTTGCTCACTGTCACTCGGCTCCCTTAGTCGCCGCTGGTGGCTAAGCCACTTAGACGGCTAAGCCGCCAAGCGGTGGCGAACGGAGCCAAGCGGTGCAGCTAGCCGCATCTCCCGCCCACCTTGCAGCCGTGGCGTGACTGCGCTGTTCATACAGGAATACAATTTGGGATGCCCCAAGGACTGGAACTTTGGAAGTTCCTCTAAGTAAATGATCTTGAAATCTTCAATGCTTTTGAATGGCATCGGTGTTCTGAGATATAGATACTGTATCTCAGGAATGCTGTATCTGTATTATGATTCTGTGTATGAAAGGATACAGAAAGTGCAGAAGCTTGTAATTCCATAGAGAATAAGGGACTAAACCCTAAAAGGAGAAGAGTTTACACTCTATTAGGGTATAAGGGGGGATACAGAAGGAGAAGAGCTTACACCTATCCCAGTTCCAGGGTGTTTCACCCACAGGATTGGGTCTGGCTGGGAAGGCTTCAAATGTTCCTGCATCCTCTGGTGTGTCTGTGTTCAGCCTGCCCTCTGTGTCTCCTTCTAGTCTGCCTCCTGTGTCTACTATGTCTTCTGATGACCTGTTGCCCCTGCTGCTAGGCATCCTGTCTTGCACTTTATCCAGCGGGGTGGTGCAGGGAGTGGTGCTGGTATTGCAGTGCAGCCCCTCCGTGTCCTATGCCCAGTTGGCCAAGAGTGGAGGAGAAGCTGCTGGTGAGAGGGCATCTGTGTCCAGTAAGGCCAATACCCCTTCCAGTGGTCTCAACAGGCACAACCTGGTCCAGCTTAGGTGGGAGGGGGAGGGGTCAGTTATCACCCGGCGGGCGGTGGTGGACCTCATCCTGGGTATGGGATTCAGAGCCGCAGACATTTTTGCCCTGATCAGTCCAGTGGGGAGTGCAGGATATGACCTGAGCTTTGTTAAGTCAGAGGGAATTGACTTGTTTTGGGAGAGATACGAGCTGCTGAAGCAAAGTCCTGCCTGGAAGGGGTTAACTCCCATCCAGGTCTCCAGGCAGCAGCTTGTTAAAAAACATCACTATCCTGCTAAGAAATTAGTCCATTGCCCTCTCAGATTTGACCGTCTGGCTAAAGCGATATGGTGATGTTCTCACTCCCCTGAAAAAGATTCTGGATGATCGGGACATCTGGACTGGGGCTGGTCAGTGACCCTGAGGCTCCACAGGATTGGCAACCAGGTCACTCACCTGCCATCATGTGCCTATATTGTCTGTGACTGGCTGACATCTTTCATCCTGGTCAGCCTAAGGTTTGCCATAAATGTGGGGCCAAGGATCACTTCAGCTCCTCCTGCTCGCTTCTTAGGTGCTCGTTGTGCCAGGGCTTGGGACACTTGGCTAAGGACTGCAATACAATCCGATGTAATCTATGTAACCAGCTCGGCCACCCTTATAGTCAGTGTCCTGAGGCCTGGCACAACCTGGACAGGGAAGTGGTGCAGGAAATGCTGCGGCTGGATAAGGAGGAACATTCCCATACGCCCCCACTCCTGGTCATTCCTCCACTCAGCTGGGGGTTCCTGAAGCCCCTGTGCCATCTGCAGGTGGCCCTAAGGTGAATCCCCAGTCTGCCCCCAAGTCAGTAACTTTTAAAGTAAGATCAAGCAATGTAATAGCTGAGGCAGCTAAGGGGCTGGCACTGCAAGTACCAGGGGGGTCCCAGTAATATTGACCCCTGCTGGAATCTCTGTTATAAGATCTCGTAGGTCAAGGATGGATGATCCTGATCCTGCACCCCCTTCTGAGCAGACCCCAAGGTAGAGTAGTCTGGGCTCTCCCTGAGGACCAGGATTACCTGCCTTTCATGATGGCCACAAACTAAAAAAGGGAAAAGCATAATGGAGTGCCTGAGCATGGGGAGAGCAGTGGGGTGCAGCTCTCCAACCGGTTTGAGTTGCTCTCTGAGTCTCCTCCAAGAAGAGCATAGGTTCAGATAGTGAGGCAAGAGGGAATGCTGAGAGACATTCATCCCAATGACTCTGAAGGCAGTCCCCCCTCTGATAAAGGTGGCAACCATTAATGTTGCCAGCATTAAATCTGTGAGCGATCGTTTTTCTGAGCCAGTTGATGCTGACATTTTGTTTTTGCAGAAGACCAGGCTGGCTGGAATGGCTGACATTCATGCTGTGAAGTGGGAGTGGAGGCACAGACCCTCCTTTTGGTCTCTTGTGGCTGACCCTTACAGCGTAGCGAGTACACAAACAAAAATTGATACGCACAACCCAACAATATTAATGATGGGGGTGCTGAACCCGTCCGTGCCCGTCTGAGCAATTATTAGACAAAGCAATTTGGGGGAGCTCTGGAAATCCCCCCACAGGCACTCAAATGGTCCGCACTCACCTAACAAAATTATCCAAGTAATTATGTACTAAAATAGTATCAAATTTTATTAATATTAAAGAGACTCATAAAAAGTCAAACACAAAATCACAAGACAGTCCACAATTTAAAATACATAAACACAATGAAAGAAGGGGGTTTCCCACAAAATGGCTTTAAGTATGCAAATATAAAATATCCTTCCTGACCATGTGAGTAGTGTAAAAATAATATAAATAATGCTGAGGGCCAGTAGTGATAGCAAGCAGGTGAATACTGCTATATCTACCTGCAATGAATTAACATACAAAGAACATCTAACAGGGAAAGTGCTAGGTGCAATTTTCTTTAAGGAGGAAATACTGTGCAAATAACAATTATTCCAAGAGACATGTGCAAATGCTGTGCATGAATACCTGCTCTAAGGCAGATCAGAACCTACTGGCCAGAAGTACATATAATACATTGTAATGAAAGGAAGGAAGTACATCACCGTATTAGTAAGTCATCAGAAGCCAAGGGTCCCCCATACACTCAGCCTGCCACTCTGTGAGCGCTCGTTTTTCTGAGCCAGTTGATGATGAAATTTTGTTTTTGCAGAAGACCAGGCTGGCTGGAATGGCTGCCATTCACGCTGTGAAGTGGGAGTGGAGGCACAGACCCTCCTTTTGGTCTCTTGCGGCTGAGCCTTACAGCGTAGTGAGGGTAGTTTTTAAAACTGATATGGTAACTTGCCAGGGAGTTATTGAGGTGGAGATCGGGCAGGGCCTGAGCCTAATAAATATCTATGGTTCCCAGACTAAGTGGGACAGGAAATTTACAAAGATCAAGCAGTTCCTTTTTACAGCCCATCCGGTAGTCTTTGAGGTCTTTTAAAGGATGTGCACATTAAGCACTCCCCAGGCCTCATGGGCTTCACATTTCAGCAAGGTTTTGGAAAAAGACTCAGCTTCCCAGCCTCTGAATGGGGCATTTGAAGGATGAATTTATCTATCCTTGAGGAGGAGAGGGTAAACCATGCTTCGAGAAATGTTTTCAGGCACAAGTTTCGATCAAGGATTTTTGCAGCAGCAGGTCTGAGTGGTGGGAACTGACCAAAATGAGAATTGGTGGGCAAGGAAACAGCTTGATAAGTACATAGCCCACCAGCGCTTGTGAAGGAAGCTGGACCTCTATGTCTCCAATGGTGGAGATCAGGGGGCAATCTCGGAAGTCAAGCTTCTCCTTAGGAAGTGTCAGTGTAACCGGCATGATTCTCTAGTTCTGGAGAGAAATGATGAGAAATACCCGTCGTCCGATCACTACCAGAATTGCAGACAGGTTGCAACTCTCCAGACTGTCCTTGGCCTGAAGGGCAGTGCAGGTTCCCTGGTAAGATCTACGTGGGGGATTCTGGAGATTATTATTATTAGGCCCTTTTATGCTGACCTTTTGGGCAGAAAGGTTCTTGACCAAGCAAGGATGGTAAGTTTCCTAGACTCAACTCCAGGATTGGGAAATAATGACCTTTCTTTGACTAGCTTGACACCTTAAATGATCACCTTGCCATCATAAAGTCACCCGGTCAAGTCTGTTTAACAGCAGAGTTTTATAAGTGTTTTACAACCATCCAGGCACCACATTCGGTAGCGGTTTTTAGCTGTCCGGCAGAGGGTTCCCTTCCTCCCTCCTTGAGGAGTCAAAGGTAATAGCCTTTCGATGAATGAAAACTGGTGCTGGCAAAAATTTGGTTCCGGGGCTTGTCATCAGTGATGGAGCAACTGCATTCCCATCATCAAGGTAGGAGGTGGCCTCTCTGATAGCACAGTATACAGAAGCGTCAGGCTCCAAGGTCAATCATGAGAAGAGTGAAGTTTTCTGGATGGGTAGGGAGGGTGAGGGCTTCGAACCTCCGGATGCCTTCCCAATGCCCCAGCAGGAAATTAGAATTCTTGGCATTCATTTCGGCCAAGGCGATTATAGCAAAAGATTACAGTCTGGAAGGGTTGGGAAATGTCTCTCAGGGAAAGGGTTGACCTTATTAAGACCCAACTGATTCCGATCTTTTTATATGTCAGCTTTTGTCTGTGTTTTGCCAATGTCTCTCTACACCAGGGTCTACAACTTATTTTTCCAGATTTTATGGGAAAAATGCATAAACTTGGTTAAAAAAGTGTTACCTACTTGTCCAGATGGGAGGGTGGCCTAAGGATGGTCAACCTGGTTGTGTTTTTCTCTCTCCTGTTTGCAAAACATAATTTTGGTAGCATGCTGGCAGAGAGCCCGCCTGGCTGGGAGGGTATTTTCCAATCCTGGTTTAGCCCCTTTCTGCGAAACTGGGAGAGTGGTGGACGGGTAAACCCGAGTTTCTCAGGATCAGCTCCCGATCTATGTTACCCCCTGCTTGAAAATACTTTGATAATGACAATTGACAGCGGAGGACATAAGATCCACTCCAAGGAACCTCCTGGTGAGTCAGGTCCTGAGTCTTGCTTTTTATGAGCCATTGTGCCTCAGGGATTACCTAGGCTCCATCATGAGGGAGGGTTTGAGGCTTATCAATTCCTCAAGGATTCCACTGAAATTCTGGGATATAGCCTGGCTCTTCTTCCAAGGAAAATTCTACTTTAGGGGATCTGGAAGCGTTACATCCTGGAGATAATTGGAGATAATTTGTCTCTGTGAGAAGTGCCAGAATGAAGTGGAGGCTATGGACCACTTCCTGATTCAGTGTCCCTTTAATGTAAAGGTGTGTATACAGGTGGCGTTGGCGCTCGGTGCCCCCTTCTTCTATCAGCTTTCCTATGCTATGTGGGTGTATGGGGCATTCAAGAACAGAGGGGATTTTTCTTTGGACACTTTATTATCTAGTCAGTTTAGTGATTTTCTATTTCACGTGGGTACCAGGCTCCACTGCCACCACATTGGCTGCTATTCTTGTAATTGTACTATGTGTACACGGGATATACAAAATTGTGCATAGCATAGGAAAGAGTGTGGGCAGATTGGATTGATTGGATTTGATTTGGATGAAATTCATTACAATACATTACCCTCTCCCCCTACCAACAAAAAAATATCATCAACTGATTGCAAAGGCAGTCCCGGGCCATTGTGTCCACCGTCAGTTGATTCAGACAATGCAAAACACTTTAACTCACAATGGCTTCCTCGCTGAGCCGCAATCCCTGTAAACCCCATAGGCATGTCTCCAGTGAAATTAATTAATGTACAAAGTGACATTTGAAATAATTGCATGGAGTGCAGAATGTCAGATCCAGCAGCCCCATGGGAACCCAGCCAAAAGACTCATTACAAATGGCCTCTACCTTTCGGGGCATTAATTGAATAAGTAATGAAAAATAAAATGTTTGATTCTTTTTTTTTTGTGCATGATATAAATGGCTGGCGGATATCAGGGCTTGCCTTTAAAGGAAATCCCATTTTTTTAGCTCTGGGTTATATGAATGACTTTCTCGTTTCAGTTACTGTATTATCAGAACCTATTCTTTTCAAAGGGGGCAATTTCACACACCAGGTCATGGGCCACGTTCAATCAGCCTAAAATATAACATTAAGCTCCTCTGTAGCTGTTCCATTATAAGGTAATGGGTGACTTTAGAGCATTAGTATTCAGCATCTGGCCCTGGGTCCACATGCAGCCCATCAGTCCTGCCATATACCATCTTCGTGGGAAGCTCAAGTCTCTATAAACATGTTGTACAGCTTGTATGCTGTACTTGCAGGAGCCTCAACTGTGCTACCAACAGTACTGCTAAAGATAGAGAATCCTTTAGAAAGTGGTGAGAACCATTACAAACTAGAGGAATGTTTGTTAAAGAGAACCTATAAAGCCTAATTACAAATGGCCTCTACCTTTTGGGCATTAATTGAATAAGTAATGAAAAAAAAATGTTTAATTCTTATTTTTAGTGCATAATATTTATGGCTGTCGGATATGAGTGCTTGTCCTTAAAGGAAATTAGGTTTTTTTTAAACTCTAGTTTATATGAATGACTGTCTCCTCTCAGTCACTGTATTATCAGAACCTATTCATTTCAAAGGGGGCCTCTGAGCACAGGATCCACATGCAGCCCATCAGTCCTGCCATATACTATATTTATGGGAAGGTCTTTATAAACATGTTGTACAGCTTGTATGCTGTAGTTGCAGTGCTACCAACATTACTACTAAAGATGGAGAATCATTTTAAAATGGTGAGAACCATTAAAAACTAGAAGTAGACTTGTTAAAGAGAACCTGTACACACTTGAACCCCACAGTCAAATCCAGCCATGACAGTTATTTAGGACATTTGCCACCCATCCAGGACCTACCTGCTGCTGAAGAAACCTTTTTTGGTCCCAGCAGTGGCCAATTCCAGCATTCCCAACAGTGCTCCTAAAGATTGCCCAATAGGATGTGTTGGCTGCAAGAGATTACACCCCCTGGCATCAATAGAGGAATCTCCCAATACTGAATAATCTTCTGCTGTGGGCAGCAGTGGCCTGAAAAGGGCCAAGTCCAGTATTTCCGGCAATGCTTTTGACATTGTATGTGCTGGCTGTCAGGAACCGCTTACCTGATCCCCGTTCCAGCGACGTCTCCAGGCGGCCAGCTGCAGCTGTCACTGTGCGGCGGCCGCGTCGAGCAGCGTCGGCTCGAGCGGCGCCCAGCTCAGCCACGCCCCCCGCTTCCTCCTCCAGGAGACGTGCTCGCGCGCGGCCGCGAGCACGTGTCTGTTATGCCCTCCGGCGGCGCTGTGCGGCGCGCACCCGCCGGAGGATCAATTAAAGGGTTAATGAATCCTAGGGGATTGAGGGCTTCGCCCTCTTCTGCTCTGCAGCCAATTACCCTTGGAATCCTATGTGCTCCAATCAGTACACTGCTTCCCTCAGACCTGTTCCTATAAAGGCAATTCCCTCTCAGTTGTGAATTGCCTGTGATAGCGCTCAGAACCCTGTGTTACCTACTCCTGTGAAGTCTAGCCTGTTGCCGATTTGATTGTATGACCATTCTCGATCCTGAATCCTTGTTGCCGACCTCTGCCTGAATTGACGCCTCTCGATCCTGAATCCTTGTTGCCGACCTTTGCCTGAACTGACGCTTCTAGATCCTGATCCCCAGTTGCTGACCTCTGCCTGAACCCCGACTACGTCTTGCCTGACCCCTTGTGCCGCTACGATCTCTACCTTCCCGTTATCGACCTATTGCCTGTCTCTGGACTTCCGTCACTCACGCTCTTGCTATTGGTTCTCCAGTCCTCCCACATATAAGCTTACATCCTTTGAGCCATTAAGTCCTGGGGGCAACCGATCCCGGGTAGGCGTATCTTGCGTCCCGGCAAGCGGGGGCTCCTACAGGTGAAGCTGGCTGTGGAGATTGGGGGTTGTGAGCTTATTAAGAGGGCTGGAGTTACCCCGAGCGTGACATTATCACAGGCCAAAAAAATGGATGACCTGGTACAGCAGGTGCAAGCTATGGCCACAGCGATCAACCAACTCGCTCAAAGAGAGGCCACTCAGGAATCTCGTCAAGTGCCAACTTCCTCTGTACCACCTCATTTCTCCGAACCTAAGATTCCACTGCCTGAGAAATTTTTTGGAGAACGAGCAAAATTTTCCAATTTCAAGAATGCCTGCGAACTATATTTTAAGTTAAGACCTATCTCCTCTGGCACAGAGGTCCAACGAGTAGGCCTAGTCATTTCCTTGCTTCAAGGAGACCCACAGTCCTGGGCCTTTAGTTTACCATCCCATGACATTGCTCTACAATCAGTGACTGCCTTCTTCAATGCTATGGGCGTTTTATACGCCGATCCAGATATACAGTCTACCGCAGAGAATAGGCTTCGGGCCTTAAAACAAGGACGGAATTCGGCTGAAGACTACTGTGCTGAATTCCGCCGCTGGGCTATCGAAGCTAGGTGGAACGATCCAGCTTTGTGTAGTCAGTTCAGGGTGGGACTGTCGGATAGCATCAAGGATGCCTTAGTCAATTTTCCCCCGCCAGCGGACCTAGATCAATTAATGCAGGTCTCCATTAAAATAGACCGACGTCTTAGAGAAAGGACCAGGGAGAGAGTCGGGGCTCCCACGTCCTTTAGATCAGTCCAGAGTCATAGATCCCCGGTTCCCCGTGGAGAAAATACCTCATCATCTTCCCAGGAAGAACCTATGCAATTAGGGAGAACCCGCTTATCCCAAGAGGAGAAACAGCGTAGGCGATCCGAGGGGTTATGCCTGTATTGCGGGAATTCTGGTCATTTTGCAGGGTCCTGTCCCAACAAGGGGAAACCGGCGGAAAACTTCCGCACCCAGACCAGGTAGAGAGTACTGATCTGGGTGAGTCAGTTTGTAACTCTCGCCAGAATAAGATGCTTGTACCTATTGATTTGTTTTGGGGGTCCTCTAAGCAGACAGTTTCCGCCTTCATAGACAGTGGTGCGGCTGGAAACTTTTTGGACAGGAGCATGATCTCCACCTTAGGGATCCCTGTAGTTCCCCTTGAAAGATCCCTACAAGTTTTAGCTATCAATGGAAAGGCAATCCAGGGAGGTCCTATAAATACCAAGACCCCACCTCTCAGACTAATTGTCGGCTCTTCTCACTCTGAATTCTTAGAATTCTTTATTTTTGATTGTCCAGAAACCCCGGTGGTTTTGGGATACCCCTGGTTGCAACTCCATAACCCGGTGTTAGATTGGCGGGCTGGGGAGTTGGTCAAGTGGAGTGACCACTGTAAAGGTCACTGTTTTAATACAGGTCTCAGAAGCGTTCAAGTCTTACCACAGGAATTACCTCAGCCATACGCTGATTGGATCGATGTATTCTCTGAACGCTCTGCTGATACTCTTCCTCCACATCGGTCCTATGACTGCCCCATTGACTTGCTGCCTGGCACAATTCCCCCGAGGGGAAAGATTTATAACCTTACCCTGCCCGAGGAGCAAGCAATGAGGGAGTATATTACCGAAAATCTTAGGAAAGGATTTATCTGTCCCTCTACCTCGCCTGCTGGGGCCGGGTTCTTTTTTGTAGAGAAAAAAGATGGTGGCTTGAGACCGTGCATAGATTATCGAGCCTTGAATAAGATCACTGTAAAAAACCGATACCCCTTACCCTTGATTGTGGATCTGTTCAATCAAGTCACAGGAGCTCGAATTTTCTCCAAATTGGATTTGAGAGGGGCTTACAATCTGATTCGCATCCGACAGGGGGACGAGTGGAAAACTGTATTTAATGTGAAGGATGGGCACTATGAGTACCTGGTCATGCCCTTCGGTCTTTGTAATGCGCCAGCCGTTTTCCAAGATTTTGTTAATGATATATTCAGGGAATATCTGGGTAGATTTGTAGTCATCTACTTGGATGATATTCTCATTTTTTCTAATTCTTTACCGGAGCACAGACGCCATGTTAAGTTGGTGCTACAAAAATTAAGAGAGAACAACTTATTTGCTAAACTGTCTAAGTGTGTGTTTGAAGTCACTACAGTTCCCTTCCTAGGGTATGTTATTACCAACCAGGGTTTGGAGATGGACGCGGGGAAGGTTTCAGCAGTTCAGGATTGGGTCCAACCCAAAACTTTAAAGGAATTGCAACGTTTTCTAGGTTTTGCGAATTTTTATCGGCGTTTCATAAAAGGCTTTTCTCATGTTGTTGCACCCCTTACCAACCTTACCCGCAAGGGGGCTTTTACTGCTAACTGGTCCCCCTCTGCCTGTGAGGCCTTTCTAACCTTGAAACGGGCCTTTACTTCGGCACCTGTCTTAGTGCATCCAGATATTCATAAAGCTTTTATTATTGAAGTGGATGCTTCTGAGCTGGGAGTGGGTGCAGTTTTGTCACAATATTCTGGTAACCCTGAGCGTCTCCATCCATGCGCTTATTTTTCGCGTAAATTCAGTACCGCGGAACAAAATTATGATGTTGGCAATAGGGAACTATTAGCTATTAAACTGGCATTTGATGAATGGCGACACTGGTTGGAGGGTTCATTACATCCTATAACTGTGTATACCGATCATAAAAATCTCGAATACATAGGTTCTGCCAAGAGGCTGAACTCTCGTCAGGCACGTTGGGCATTATTCTTCTCGCGCTTCAATTTTATTATTACTTTCAAGCCGGGTGTAAAAAATACTAAAGCTGATGCTCTATCTCGCATGTTCGGTGAATGTAAGGATCGGGGTGATTCTGGTGAACCAATTTTACCCACAGGTTGTGTGGTGGGGGCGTTACTTCCTGATCTCTCCAATACCTTGGCGCCGTTTCAAGATGAATCTCCTAGTGATGTACCCTTGGGGTGCCAGTTTGTTCCGCCGCACCTGCGTTCGGATGTAATTCGCGAATTTCACGATGCCAAAACTGCTGGTCATTTGGGTAACCGTAAGATGTTTATGCTTGCCCGTCGTCATGTATGGTGGCCTACCATGAGACGCGATATCACTGCCTTTATCGACGCTTGTGCTATTTGTGCTCGAAGTAAAGGAGTTCACAAGGCTCCTAGTGGCAGTTTGGTTCCTCTTGAAATTCCTGCTGAGCCATGGACCCATATTTCTATGGATTTTATTGTAGATTTGCCTCTCTCACATGGTAATACTGTCATTTGGGTGGTCGTAGATCGTTTCAGTAAGATGGCACATTTCGTTCCTTTGGCCAAACTTCCTTCTGCACCTGAGCTTTCGCGGCTGTTTACTTCGCATATTTTTCATATTCATGGTATTCCGTCCAATATAGTCTCTGATCGGGGTGTTCAATTTACTTCCCGTTTTTGGAAACACTTCTGTTCGCGGTTGGGAATACAGATCTCTCTTTCTTCTGCCTACCATCCCCAGACTAATGGGCAGACGGAAAGAACTAATCAAACTTTGGAACAATACTTAAGGTGTTATGTTTCTGATGCCCAAGAACAATGGGCGGAATTTATTGATTTCGCCGAGTTTGCTTACAATAACGCGCCTAGTGAGAGTACCAAGGTATCTCCTTTTTATTGTAACTTAGGGAAAAATCCTAGAGCTTCTTCCCTTTCAGGGTCACCTTCCAATCTGCCGGCGTTGGAGGAGTGGCTTCAAGAACGGAAGAATATCTGGACACACGTTCAGGAGATTCTTAAGACCACTGGTTTGAGGTATAAGAAATTTGCCGACCGCCGCAGATCACAGGAACCTACTCTTCGAGTAGGCGATCTAGTTTGGGTCTCCACTAAAAATATTGCGCTCCGTCAGCCATCTAACAAATTAGGTCCAAAATTTATTGGTCCTTTTCCAATCGTCAAGAAGTTGAATAATGTGTCTTTTAAAGTTCAACTCCCGCCAACTATGAAAATACCTAATTCCTTTCACGTTTCACTGTTAAAACCGGCGAAGAATGCTCCTCTTGCTGGTCCTGCACCAATTCTTCTTAATAATGAGCCCGAGTATGAAGTGAATAAGATCTTGGATTCACGTAAAGTGCGTAATTCTTTACAGTATTTGGTGGATTGGGTTGGCTATGGTCCGGAGGAAAGATGCTGGGTGGCAGTGAGGAATGTTCATGCCAAGGCTCTTGTAAGAAGGTTCCATCGTGACAATCCAGGGAAACCGGGTGAGGGTCCGGAGGCCCCTCGTGAAGGGGGGGGTAGTGTCAGGAACCGCTTACCTGATCCCCGTTCCAGCGACGTCTCCAGGCGGCCAGCTGCAGCTGTCACTGTGCGGCGGCCGCGCCGAGCGGCGTCGGCTCGAGCGGCGCCCAGCTCAGCCACGCCCCCCGCTTCCTCCTCCAGGAGACGTGCTCGCGTGCGGCCGCGAGCACGTGTCTGTTATGCCCTCCGGCGGCGCTGTGCGGCGCGCACCCGCCGGAGGATCAATTAAAGGGTTAATGAATCCTAGGGGATTGAGGGCTTCGCCCTCTTCTGCTCTGCAGCCAATTACCCTTGGAATCCTATGTGCTCCAATCAGTACACTGCTTCCCTCAGACCTGTTCCTATAAAGGCAATTCCCTCTCAGTTGTGAATTGCCTGTGATAGCGCTCAGAACCCTGTGTTACCTACTCCTGTGAAGTCTAGCCTGTTGCCGATTTGATTGTATGACCATTCTCGATCCTGAATCCTTGTTGCCGACCTCTGCCTGAATTGACGCCTCTCGATCCTGAATCCTTGTTGCCGACCTTTGCCTGAACTGACGCTTCTAGATCCTGATCCCCAGTTGCTGACCTCTGCCTGTACCCCGACTACGTCTTGCCTGACCCCTGGTGCCGCTACGATCTCTACCTTCCCGTTATCGACCTATTGCCTGTCTCTGGACTTCCGTCACTCACGCTCTTGCTATTGGTTCTCCAGTCCTCCCACATATAAGCTTACATCCTTTGAGCCATTAAGTCCTGGGGGCAACCGATCCCGGGTAGGCGTATCTTGCGTCCCGGCAAGCGGGGGCTCCTACAGGTGAAGCTGGCTGTGGAGATTGGGGGTTGTGAGCTTATTAAGAGGGCTGGAGTTACCCCGAGCGTGACACTGGCTACCAGCAATTATGCCCCTTGGTACTGTATATTCCTGTTGGACGTATGTCATGATTTATATAACCCTCTACTGGGAATAGTACCCATTGTGCTGCCATGGCCACCTAAAAAACAACCCCTACTGAAGCATCTTCCTCTTTCAGCAGCCTTGGCTTGAAAGTAGCCAAGTCCGGCATTCCCGGCAATGTGCCTGATGCTTTTCCAATTGGAAGTGTTGGCTGCCAGCGAAGACACCCTCTGGTATGTCCCCATTGGACGAGTGCTATGAGTTGGATGAGCCGCTTTTGGGAATTGTATTCACTGTACCAACTCCATTATCAAAAACAGAACTATTCACTGCTGACGAATTTTCTGTCTTCTATCAGCAGTGGTGGTCTAAAGGGGTCTGAATCCAGAAATCCTAGCAGTACATCTGATGCTTCTCTAATAGGATGTGTTGGCTACCAGCAATTACACCTCCTGGTAATGTCCCTACTGGACAAATGCCAGGAGTTGCATGATACTGGGAATGGTACACATACCCCTCGATTCAAAGAGCAAAAGTTAACTGATTTCGGATCTAGAATCGTAAGTTTGGGTGGGTGTTTGTCATTTTTTCCAGTTTTTTTGGCCATTTCCGACTCGCATGAGCCTACGTACGATTTCGTATATGCTCTTACGATCATCGGAAGTTCGTTCCTAAATTGTAGGATCAAATCCTAAAACTTAGGATCAAAACCTAAAACTTAGGATCAAAACCTAAAACTTAGGATAATCGGATGTGTTTAGGTGTGATTCAGAGAGCAGTTTTCCAACCTCTAAATACGTTTTAAAAGAAAGCCACTGCCGACACCTTTTAGCAGTCGGATTGCTGTTCTTGAACAGGTTTTTTGGCTATGTGGAGGAGTCTGCGCGTCTTGAGCTCCAATGAACTGCATGTATCAGCATGGCCGAGGCCATAAATTGTATGGCAATGCATACCTGATTCATGTATGCCTTATAAAAGCATTTTAATGTGGACCTTAATTAGTCCTTTGCATGTAAACCTTTATTTTGCAATACATCCATATATTTGCGTTAATTAAAGAAACTTATGTCCTTTGTTATTTATTTTAAATTGATGTACTAAAATAATATTTTTAATTTGAATTTATTGGTGTAGTTGTTTACCTTTGCTTTGTATAATTATTTTAGCTCATCTTTGGTCAGATGCATCACACTTACTGAGGAGAGGAGAGCGGGATAAAGTGCAGGATGTGGGTTACTGCTGTATTTTGCACAGACACAGCAGAGCTGGGGGCACGGAAAGGTCAGAAATCAAAGAATGCAGAGCAACACAGTCACAAGGCCCTTTCTGTTTGCAGGCTGCCCGATAATACCTGACCCGCCATCTTGGCTGTTTCTAGACTCATAACATGCAGAAGTTGCTGGGTGTTTTTTAATTTTTGAGAGCAATCTGTATGTAGAGGGTGTGGGTAACCACACCAAAAATTTTAAGTTGTACAATTTGAAGCCAAAATATTAAAATTAAATCGACAAGTAAAAAATGCAAGTTAACTAAAAATTAAACAAAGTAAGATTTACTTATGCAAATGCATTCATTAATGGTTGGTTACTACAAAATGAATGAAATAAAGAAAAATAAAAAACCAAATATTTAGAATGCACTTTAATGAGGTAAGTTTGTAGTGCGCAGGCGAAAGATCAGAAGGATTTACGTCCAGACAAAAAAGGAAAAAGGGCAAAACCAATGTTGCAACCTGAGAAATGAAACGGAAAATTCAGGATGGAAACTGACATAGGTCTGATTCGCGAACTGCCATACGAACGGACGTAAATTTTAGGATAGAAACGTATTAGCTTATAGAATCACTCGCAAGTTCATACGAGCGCACGAGCGTTCTGGAAAAATAGGATGATCGGCACCAAAATCAAAGCTGTTACATGTTTCTTTGAATCGACCCAATTGTGCTGCCACAATTAGAGATGAGCGAACTTTTGAAAAATTCGATTCGACTGATTCGCCGAATTTTACGACAAAAATCGTTTCGACCCGAATAAATTCGCGACGAATCGCTATTAAAAACGGCTATTTCTGAGCCTCCTAGAGCCTCAATAGGGTTGTAAACCATTCTGCCTTGCTGTAACACGCACAGGATGCGTACTGGGTAAGTTAAATAATACTTTGAATAAATATCACATGCAGATCAGAGGCATCGCTAATAGAATCGCAGAGCGGCACAATTGAATTCAAGAGAGTTGAAGTGGCATCACTATGAGGGGCAGGAGCCCAAACATTGCTTTAAAGAGACACTGGAGTTGGCAGCAGCAGGAGCCCAAAAATTGGATGAATCACACCCTGGAGTTGGCAGCAGCAGCAGGAGCCCAAACATTACTTTAAAGAGACACTGGGGTTGGCTTCAGGAGCCCAAAAATTGGATGAATCACACCCTGGAGTTGGCAGCAGCAGGAGCCCAAATATTACTTTAAAGAGACCCTGGGGTTGGCTTCAGGAGCCCAAAAATTGGATGATTCACACCCTGGAGTTGGCAGAAGTTGGCAGCAGCAGCAGCAGGAGCCCAAATATTACTTCAAAGAGACCCTGGGGTTGGCTTCAGGAGCCCAAAAATTGGATGAATCACACCCTGGAGTTGGCAGCAGCAGCAGGAGCCCAAACATTACTTTAAAGAGACCCTGGGGTTGGCTTCAGGAGCCCAAAAATTGGATGAATCACACCCTGGAGTTGGCAGAAGTTGGCAGCAGCAGCAGCAGGAGCCCAAACAAAACTTTAAAGAGACCCTGGGGTTGGCTTCAGGAGCCCAAAAATTGGATGAATCACACCCTGGAGTTGGCAGAAGTTGGCAGCAGCAGCAGCAGGAGCCCAAACATTACTTCAAAGAGACCCTGGGGTTGGCTTCAGGAGCCCAAAAATTGGATGAATCACACCCTGGAGTTGGCAGAAGTTGGCAGCAGCAGCAGCAGCAGGAGCCCAAACATTACTTCAAAGAGACCCTGGGGTTGGCTTCAGGAGCCCAACAATTGGATGAATCACACCCTGGAGTTGGCAGGAGTTGACAGCAGCAGCAGGAGCCCAAATATTACTTTAAAGAGACCCTGGGGTTGGCTTCAGGAGCCCAACAATTGGATGATTCACACCCTGGAGTTGGCAGCAGCAGGAGCCCAAACACTACTTTAAAGAGACCCTGGGGTTGGCTTCAGGAGCCCAAAAATTGGATGAATCACACCCTGGAGTTGGCAGCAGCAGCAGCAGGAGCCCAAATATTACTTTAAAGAGACACTGGGGTTGGCTTCAGGAGCCCAACAATTGGATGAATCACACCCTGGAGTTGGCAGGAGTTGGCAGCAGCAGCAGCAGGAGCCCAAACATTACTTCAAAGAGACCCTGGGGTTGGCTTCAGGAGCCCAAAAATTGGATGAATCACACCCTGGAGTTGGCAGAAGTTGGCAGCAGCAGCAGCAGGAGCCCAAACATTACTTTAAAGAGACCCTGGGGTTGGCTTCAGGAGCCCAAAAATTGGATGAATCACACCCTGGAGTTGGCAGAAGTTGGCAGCAGCGGCAGCAGGAGCCCAAACATTACTTCAAAGAGACCCTGGGGTTGGCTTCAGGAGCCCAAAAATTGGATGAATCACACCCTGGAGTTGGCAGAAGTTGGCAGCAGCAGCAGCAGGAGCCCAAACATTACTTCAAAGAGACCCTGGGGTTGGCTTCAGGAGCCCAACAATTGGATGAATCACACCCTGGAGTTGGCAGGAGTTGACAGCAGCAGCAGCAGGAGCCCAAATATTACTTTAAAGAGACCCTGGGGTTGGCTTCAGGAGCCCAAAAATTGGATGAATCACACCCTGGAGTTGGCAGAAGTTGGCAGCAGCAGCAGCAGGAGCCCAAACATTACTTCAAAGAGACCCTGGGGTTGGCTTCAGGAGCCCAACAATTGGATGAATCACACCCTGGAGTTGGCAGGAGTTGACAGCAGCAGCAGCAGGAGCCCAAACGTTACTTCAAAGAGACCCTGGGGTTGGCTTCAGGAGCCCAAAAATTGGATGAATCACACCCTGGAGTTGGCAGAAGTTGGCAGCAGCAGCAGCAGGAGCCCAAACATTACTTTAAAGAGACCCTGGGGTTGGCTTCAGGAGCCCAACAATTGGATGAATCACACCCTGGAGTTGGCAGGAGTTGACAGCAGCAGCAGCAGGAGCCCAAATATTACTTTAAAGAGACCCTGGGGTTGGCTTCAGGAGCCCAACAATTGGATGAATCACACCCTGGAGTTGGCAGGAGTTGACAGCAGCAGCAGCAGGAGCCCAAATATTACTTTAAAGAGACCCTGGGGTTGGCTTCAGGAGCCCAAAAATTGGATGAATCACACCCTGGAGTTGGCAGAAGTTGGCAGCAGCAGCAGCAGGAGCCCAAACATTACTTTAAAGAGACCCTGGGGTTGGCTTCAGGAGCCCAACAATTGGATGAACCACACCCTGGAGTTGGCAGGAGTTGACAGCAGCAGCAGCAGGAGCCCAAATATTACTTTAAAGAGACCCTGGGGTTGGCTTCAGGAGCCCAACAATTGGATGAATCACACCCTGGAGTTGGCAGGGGTTGACAGCAGCAGCAGCAGGAGCCCAAATATTACTTCAAAGAGACCCTGGGGTTGGCTTCAGGAGCCCAACAATTGGATGATTCACACCCTGGAGTTGGCAGCAGCAGCAGGAGCCCAAACACTACTTTAAAGAGACCCTGGGGTTGGCTTCAGGAGCCCAACAATTGGATGAATCACACCCTGGAGTTGGCAGGAGTTGACAGCAGCAGCAGCAGGAGCCCAAATATTACTTTAAAGAGACCCTGGGGTTGGCTTCAGGAGCCCAACAATTGGATGAATCACACCCTGGAGTTGGCAGGAGTTGACAGCAGCAGCAGCAGGAGCCCAAATATTACTTTAAAGAGACCCTGGGGTTGGCTTCAGGAGCCCAAAAATTGGATGAATCACACCCTGGAGTTGGCAGAAGTTGGCAGCAGCAGCAGCAGGAGCCCAAACATTACTTTAAAGAGACCCTGGGGTTGGCTTCAGGAGCCCAACAATTGGATGAATCACACCCTGGAGTTGGCAGGAGTTGACAGCAGCAGCAGCAGGAGCCCAAATATTACTTTAAAGAGACCCTGGGGTTGGCTTCAGGAGCCCAACAATTGGATGAATCACACCCTGGAGTTGGCAGGAGTTGACAGCAGCAGCAGCAGGAGCCCAAATATTACTTTAAAGAGACCCTGGGGTTGGCTTCAGGAGCCCAAAAATTGGATGAATCACACCCTGGAGTTGGCAGAAGTTGGCAGCAGCAGCAGCAGGAGCCCAAACATTACTTTAAAGAGACCCTGGGGTTGGCTTCAGGAGCCCAACAATTGGATGAACCACACCCTGGAGTTGGCAGGAGTTGACAGCAGCAGCAGCAGGAGCCCAAATATTACTTTAAAGAGACCCTGGGGTTGGCTTCAGGAGCCCAACAATTGGATGAATCACACCCTGGAGTTGGCAGGAGTTGACAGCAGCAGCAGCAGGAGCCCAAATATTACTTTAAAGAGACCCTGGGGTTGGCTTCAGGAGCCCAACAATTGGATGATTCACACCCTGGAGTTGGCAGCAGCAACAGGAGCCCAAACACTACTTTAAAGAGACCCTGGGGTTGGCTTCAGGAGCCCAAAAATTGGATGAATCACACCCTGGAGTTGGCAGCAGCAGCAGCAGGAGCCCAAATATTACTTTAAAGAGACACTGGGGTTGGCTTCAGGAGCCCAACAATTGGATGAATCACACCCTGGAGTTGGCAGGAGTTGGCAGCAGCAGCAGCAGGAGCCCAAATATTACTTTAAAGAGACCCTGGGGTTGGCTTCAGGAGCCCAAAAATTGGATGAATCACACCCTGGAGTTGGCAGAAGTTGGCAGCAGCAGCAGCAGGAGCCCAAACATTACTTTAAAGAGACCCTGGGGTTGGCTTCAGGAGCCCTAAAATTGGATGAATCACACCCTGGAGTTGGCAGAAGTTGGCAGCAGCAGCAGCAGGAGCCCAAAAAATGGCCTAAAGACATAAATATGTTTTGCACCATTTGGAAAGTGTAAAACATGGCACCATGCTGAATCTAGTCGCATGCATCAGGCATTGGTGGGTGGAAATCCTGGCTGATCCATCCCTGATTCATTTTGACAAAGGTGAGTCTCTCCACATTTTTAGTTGACAGACGAGTTCTCCTCGCCGTAACTATGGCCCCCGCCGCACTAAACACCCGCTCAGATGGCACGCTACTTGCCGGGCAGGACAGCTTTTCCAGGGCAAACTCTGCTAGTTGCGGCCACAAATCAAGTTTGGCTGCCCAGAAGTCCAGCGGATCCTCAAGGTGTGTTGGCATGGTCATGTCAAAGTATGACATGACCTGCTGGTTGAGGTCCTGCTCCAGGTCTTCCTGCTGCTCATGAGTAGCCTCACTATGCGGGTGTAGAAAGCTACTCATTAGCGACTGAAGACTGAGGCTGCTGCTGCTGATGGAGCTGCTGCTGCTGCTCCTGCCAACCCCCCCAGCGGCCATGGCAGTGGAAGGTGAGCGCAGAGGTCCCCTCGAGTCAGACCTGCGAGAGTATGGACAATGGCGCAGATAGGCATCGGCCAACTGCCTACGTAGAATGTCTTTGTAGTAGTTGAGTTTGTCCTCCCTCTCGGTGGGTTTAAAAAATGCCCACATTTTGTGCCGGAAGCGAGGGTCCAATAAGGTGGACAGCCAGAAGTCATCCCGCCGACAGATGGAAACAATTCTGGGGTCACTACGCAAGCACGTGAGCATGCTTCGTGCCATTTGCGCAAGTGACTCGGATGGACTACCTGTCTCCATCTCCACTGCATACTGCCACGGTGTGCCCGGGTCCTCTGTCTCGCCTTCCTCAAAAACCTCTAGCTCCTCTGGCTGCTCCTGCTCCTCCTCTCCTGTCCGCTGACTAGATAAACCAGCCATTTCGCCAAGCCTAAACTGTGTTTCGCTGGGCAACTCCTCCTCCTCCTCCTCTTCCTCCTCCTCCTCCAGTTCAGCTCCAACGGGGTTCATGTGGCCGTAAGATGTAAACGCCATGTCTCCAGTGCCCTGACCAGCCATGGTTTCCAACATGTGCTGTAGTACATGAAGCAGTGGAATCACGTCGTTCATCCCGTAATCCTGCCGACTGACAAATAAAGTGGCTTCCTCAAAGGGCCTGAGCAAACGGCAGGTGTCACGTATGAGCTGCCACTGGTTGACATTGAAGTTACACAGGGGAGTCCCCCTATCTGCTTGGATCATCAGGAAATCCGTGATGGCTTTTCTCTGTTCATATAATCGGTCCAACATGTGAAGGGTGGAATTCCAACGGGTGGAAACATCGCAAATCAGACTATGTTGGGGGATACCATTCTGACGCTGTAGCTCAAGAAGGGTGTGTTTGGCAGTGTAGGAGTGGCTGAAGTGCATGCAAAGTTTCCTTGAAGTTGTTAGGATGTCTTGCAGATGGGGGGAACACTTCAGAAACCGCTTGACAACCAGATTGAAGACGTGAGCCATGCAGGGGGCATGGGTCAGGCTTCCTTGGCGCAGCGCAGACAAAATGTTCTTCCCATTGTCGGTAACCATGATTCCCATTTTAAGTTTTCTCGGAGTAAGCCATGTTTGGATTTCCTGATGAATACATTTAAGCAGTTCCTCCCCTGTGTGACTCCGTTCGCCAAGACAAACCATGTGAAGCACTGCGTGACACCTCCGTGCCCTGCACACATGGTAGACTGGAGGGGCACTGAGACTTGAGCCTACAGTGGAGGGTGAGGAGATGGCGGAGGATGAGGAGGCCGAGTCGCACGGTGTCACAGGCCCAATGGGCAGAGAGCGCGGAGGCCGAAGCGGCGTGACCTGTCCAAGTTGCTGCTGCTGCTGCAAAGGGACCACATTCACCCAGTGGGCCGTAAACGACATGTACTGCCCCTGACCGTAGTTACAGCTCCAGATGTCGGCGCTGCCATGTATTTTGCTACACACCGACAGGCTCAAGGACTGGCCCACCTTCTGTTCAACAAAAGTGTGCAGCGCTGGTACTACCTTCTTGGCAAAGAAATGACGGCTTGGGACTCTCCACCTCGGCTCAGCACAAGCCATCAGTTCTCTGAAAGGTGCAGATTCCACCACCTGAAAAGGGAGCGACTGCAGCACCAGCAACTTGGACAGGAGCACATTCAGCTTCTGCGCCGTAGGATGAGTGGGCGCATACTGCTGTCTCTTGGACATGGCTTCGCTGATGGATTGCTGGCGGGATGCATGACTTGGAGGAGGAGGAGCAGGAGCGACAGAGGATGGGTATGACGCACAGCTGCCTTCGGCTGAGGTGCTGGAGCCTTGGCTGGCAGAAATTGGGAGCTCACTTGGTGAGGAAGCAGACTGGACCACCCCTTGGGAGCCTCGGTTCTCCCAGGTCGTTTTATGGTGACGCATCATATGTTGACGCAGGGCCGTGGTGCCAACATTTGGACCCTGGCCACGCTTCACCTTTTGCCTACATATCTTGCATGTGGCCATGTTACCCTCCTGCGGATGCCTCAGGAAAAACTGCCACACTGCCGAGTAGCTACTTTTCTCACCCCCTGGCCTCACTGATTCACTGCTGCTGTTGCCAACTCCAGGAACCCCTGCTCCACTACCTCCCGATAAGGTAGACTGCCGCACAGGTGCTCTACCCCGGCCCGGCCCCGGCCCGGCCCCAGCCGGCTCCAGCCTTTGGAATTGTGCCCCCATGCTGACTGCTACCACCTTGCTGCCTCAGCTGCTGACTCTGGGCAACCTGCGCCCCTCTTCTCCTGATGATGACGATGAAGCCCCTTCATCACCCGGCTCCCAAGTGCGATCGGCTTCATCGTCATCATCATCATCACCGAGTTGTGGCTGTACGTCACTGATGTTCGTGGATTCGTCAACAGTGTCTGGCGCAGGAGCTGGAACGCTCGCAGCACCCACGACACTGTCCACATCACTATTTGTCTGCCTAGCTAAAGAAGCCACCTCCATTTCTTGGCTGGGCAGTAGCTGCTGACTGTCCTCCTGTATCTGATCGTCCTCCTCACTAAAGAGTGGAGCTGAACCCAAAGCATAGGATACGTCGCTGGGGGAGGGAACGGCGTAGGACAGAGGCAATGGGAGGACAGGGACTGCTCTCGGGGCATGCCAACTCAGGGTTGTGTCAGAGGAACCTACCGACCCTAGACTGGGGGTCTCAGACGTAAGTTGTGATGATGTTGTTGATGAGCGCGTCAACCAATCTACCACGGCAGATGCGTTACTGGTGGAGACCCGACCGCTAGCAGATACTGGCAGATTAGGTCTCTCAGCGTGACTCCTGCTGCTACTGGCCCCCAGTCTGCTGCGAGCTCTGCCTGCGGAATCTTGGCCTCTGCCACTCCTCTTTTCACTTCCAGGCACTTGTCTGCCCGACATAGTTTAACTGGCGTGGTAGTAGGTGATATTTAAAGAACCCCCGGGCAGCGGTGGGTCTATATGAAACAGAATATAATGCACACCAAAAGTGAGCAGTAACACTCAGCCTCCAACAGGCCTGCTTAGTGTAAATAAGAGAGCTGCTTAGTGTAAATAAAGAGGGGTATGCTATGTTACAGAATGGGATGCCCCAACAGAAGTGCACCTGGCAGGCAGCAGTAAGTCTATGCCCAGCAAGTGTCTTTATCAGGCTAATTTCAATTATAATAAGAGCAAATGGTTATATGGTCTTAAACAGAGGCTGCTGTAGTCACAGAATGGGATGCCACAACAGAAGTGCACCTGGCAGGGTCCAGAAGTACTATGCCCAGCAAAAGTGTCTTTATCAGGCTAATTTCAATTATAATAAGAGCAAATGGTTATATGGTCTTAAACAGAGGCTGCTGTAGTCACAGAATGGGATGCCACAACAGAAGTGCACCTGGCAGGGTCCAGAAGTACTATGCCCAGCAAAAGTGTCTTTATCAGGCTAATTTCAATTATAATAAGAGCAAATGGTTATATGGTCTTAAACAGAGGCTGCTGTAGTCACAGAATGGGATGCCACAACAGAAGTGCACCTGGCAGGGTCCAGAAGTACTATGCCCAGCAAAAGTGTCTTTATCAGGCTAATTTCAATTATAATAAGAGCAAATGGTTATATGGTCTTAAACAGAGGCTGTTGTAGTCACAGAATGGGATGCCACAACAGAAGTGGACCTGGCAGGGTCCAGAAGTACTATGCCCAGCAAAAGTGTCTTTATCAGGCTAATTTCAATTATAATAAGAGCAAATGGTTATATGGTCTTAAACAGAGGCTGCTGTAGTCACAGAATGGGATGCCACAACAGAAGTGGACCTGGCAGGGTCCAGAAGTACTATGCCCAGCAAAAGTGTCTTTATCAGGCTAATTTCAATTATAATAAGAGCAAATGGTTATATGGTCTTAAACAGAGGCTGCTGTAGTCACAGAATGGGATGCCACAACAGAAGTGGACCTGGCAGGGTCCAGAAGTACTATGCCCAGCAAGTGTCTTTATCAGGCTAATTTCAATTATAATAAGAGCAAATGGTTATATGGTCTTAAACAGAGGCTGCTGTAGTCACAGAATGGGATGCCACAACAGAAGTGGACCTGGCAGAAGTACTATGCCCAGCAAGTGTCTTTATCAGGCTAATTTCAATTATAATAAGATCAAATGGTTATATGGTCTTAAACAGAGGCTGCTGTAGTCACAGAATGGGATGCCACAACAGAAGTGCACCTGGCAGGGTCCAGAAGTACTATGCCCAGCAAAAGTGTCTTTATCAGGCTAATTTCAATTATAATAAGAGCAAATGGTTATATGGTCTTAAACAGAGGCTGCTGTAGTCACAGAATGGGATGCCACAACAGAAGTGCACCTGGCAGGGTCCAGAAGTACTATGCCCAGCAAAAGTGTCTTTATCAGGCTAATTTCAATTATAATAAGAGCAAATGGTTATATGGTCTCAAACAGAGGCTGTTGTAGTCACAGAATGGGATGCCACAACAGAAGTGCACCTGGCAGGGTCCAGAAGTACTATGCCCAGCAAAAGTGTCTTTATCAGGCTAATTTCAATTATAATAAGAGCAAATGGTTATATGGTCTTAAACAGAGGCTGTTGTAGTCACAGAATGGGATGCCACAACAGAAGTGCACCTGGCAGGGTCCAGAAGTACTATGCCCAGCAAAAGTGTCTTTATCAGGCTAATTTCAATTATAATAAGATCAAATGGTTATATGGTCTTAAACAGAGGCTGCTGTAGTCACAGAATGGGATGCCACAACAGAAGTGCACCTGGCAGGGTCCAGAAGTACTATGCCCAGCAAAAGTGTCTTTATCAGGCTAATTTCAATTATAATAAGAGCAAATGGTTATATGGTCTTAAACAGAGGCTGCTGTAGTCACAGAATGGGATGCCACAACAGAAGTGCACCTGGCAGGGTCCAGAAGTACTATGCCCAGCAAAAGTGTCTTTATCAGGCTAATTTCAATTATAATAAGAGCAAATGGTTATATGGTCTTAAACAGAGGCTGCTGTAGTCACAGAATGGGATGCCACAACAGAAGTGCACCTGGCAGGGTCCAGAAGTACTATGCCCAGCAAAAGTGTCTTTATCAGGCTAATTTCAATTATAATAAGAGCAAATGGTTATATGGTCTTAAACAGAGGCTGCTGTAGTCACAGAATGGGATGCCACAACAGAAGTGCACCTGGCAGGGTCCAGAAGTACTATGCCCAGCAAAAGTGTCTTTATCAGGCTAATTTCAATTATAATAAGAGCAAATGGTTATATGGTCTTAAACAGAGGCTGTTGTAGTCACAGAATGGGATGCCACAACAGAAGTGCACCTGGCAGGGTCCAGAAGTACTATGGCCAGCAAAAGTGTCTTTATCAGGCTAATTTCAATTATAATAAGAGCAAATGGTTATATGGTCTTAAACAGAGGCTGCTCTAGTCACAGAATGGGATGCCACAACAGAAGTGGACCTGGCAGGGTCCAGAAGTACTATGCCCAGCAAAAGTGTCTTTATCAGGCTAATCTCAATTATAATAGGTGCAAATGGTTATATGGTCTTAAACAGAGGCTGCTGTAGTCACAGAATGGGATGCCACAACAGAAGTGCACCTGGCAGGGTCCAGAAGTACTATGCCCAGCAAAAGTGTCTTTATCAGGCTAATTTCAATTATAATAAGAGCAAATGGTTATATGGTCTTAAACAGAGGCTGCTGTAGTCACAGAATGGGATGCCACAACAGAAGTGCACCTGGCAGGGTCCAGAAGTACTATGCCCAGCAAAAGTGTCTTTATCGGGCTAATTTCAATTATAATAAGAGCAAATGGTTATATGGTCTTAAACAGAGGCTGCTGTAGTCACAGAATGGGATGCCACAACAGAAGTGCACCTGGCAGGGTCCAGAAGTACTATGCCCAGCAAAAGTGTCTTTATCAGGCTAATTTCAATTATAATAAGAGCAAATGGTTATATGGTCTTAAACAGAGGCTGCTGTAGTCACAGAATGGGATGCCACAACAGAAGGGCACCTGGCAGGGTCCAGAAGTACTATGCCCAGCAAAAGTGTCTTTATCAGGCTAATTTCAATTATAATAAGAGCAAATGGTTATATGGTCTTAAACAGAGGCTGCTGTAGTCACAGAATGGGATGCCACAACAGAAGTGCACCTGGCAGGGTCCAGAAGTACTATGCCCAGCAAAAGTGTCTTTATCAGGCTAATTTCAATTATAATAAGAGCAAATGGTTATATGGTCTTAAACAGAGGCTGCTGTAGTCACAGAATGGGATGCCACAACAGAAGTGCACCTGGCAGGGTCCAGAAGTACTATGCCCAGCAAAAGTGTCTTTATCAGGCTAATTTCAATTATAATAAGAGCAAATGGTTATATGGTCTTAAACAGAGGCTGCTGTAGTCACAGAATGGGATGCCACAACAGAAGTGCACCTGGCAGGGTCCAGAAGTACTATGCCCAGCAAAAGTGTCTTTATCAGGCTAATTTCAATTATAATAAGAGCAAATGGTTGTATGGTCTTAAACAGAGGCTGCTGTAGTCACAGAATGGGATGCCACAACAGAAGTGCACCTGGCAGGGTCCAGAAGTACTATGCCCAGCAAAAGTGTCTTTATCAGGCTAATTTCAATTATAATAAGAGCAAATGGTTATATGGTCTTAAACAGAGGCTGCTGTAGTCACAGAATGGGATGCCACAACAGAAGTGCACCTGGCAGGGTCCAGAAGTACTATGCCCAGCAAAAGTGTCTTTATCAGGCTAATTTCAATTATAATAAGAGCAAATGGTTATATGGTCTTAAACAGAGGCTGCTGTAGTCACAGAATGGGATGCCACAACAGAAGTGCACCTGGCAGGGTCCAGAAGTACTATGCCCAGCAAAAGTGTCTTTATCAGGCTAATTTCAATTATAATAAGAGCAAATGGTTATATGGTCTTAAACAGAGGCTGCTGTAGTCACAGAATGGGATGCCACAACAGAAGTGCACCTGGCAGGGTCCAGAAGTACTATGCCCAGCAAAAGTGTCTTTATCAGGCTAATTTCAATTATAATAAGAGCAAATGGTTATATGGTCTTAAACAGAGGCTGCTGTAGTCACAGAATGGGATGCCACAACAGAAGTGCACCTGGCAGGGTCCAGAAGTACTATGCCCAGCAAAAGTGTCTTTATCAGGCTAATCTCAATTATAATAGGTGCAAATGGTTATATGGTCTTAAACAGAGGCTGCTGTAGTCACAGAATGGGATGCCACAACAGAAGTGCACCTGGCAGGGTCCAGAAGTACTATGCCCAGCAAAAGTGTCTTTATCAGGCTAATTTCAATTATAATAAGAGCAAATGGTTATATGGTCTTAAACAGAGGCTGCTGTAGTCACAGAATGGGATGCCACAACAGAAGTGCACCTGGCAGGGTCCAGAAGTACTATGCCCAGCAAAAGTGTCTTTATCGGGCTAATTTCAATTATAATAAGAGCAAATGGTTATATGGTCTTAAACAGAGGCTGCTGTAGTCACAGAATGGGATGCCACAACAGAAGTGCACCTGGCAGGGTCCAGAAGTACTATGCCCAGCAAAAGTGTCTTTATCAGGCTAATTTCAATTATAATAAGAGCAAATGGTTATATGGTCTTAAACAGAGGCTGCTGTAGTCACAGAATGGGATGCCACAACAGAAGGGCACCTGGCAGGGTCCAGAAGTACTATGCCCAGCAAAAGTGTCTTTATCAGGCTAATTTCAATTATAATAAGAGCAAATGGTTATATGGTCTTAAACAGAGGCTGCTGTAGTCACAGAATGGGATGCCACAACAGAAGTGCACCTGGCAGGGTCCAGAAGTACTATGCCCAGCAAAAGTGTCTTTATCAGGCTAATTTCAATTATAATAAGAGCAAATGGTTATATGGTCTTAAACAGAGGCTGCTGTAGTCACAGAATGGGATGCCACAACAGAAGTGCACCTGGCAGGGTCCAGAAGTACTATGCCCAGCAAAAGTGTCTTTATCAGGCTAATTTCAATTATAATAAGAGCAAATGGTTATATGGTCTTAAACAGAGGCTGCTGTAGTCACAGAATGGGATGCCACAACAGAAGTGCACCTGGCAGGGTCCAGAAGTACTATGCCCAGCAAAAGTGTCTTTATCAGGCTAATTTCAATTATAATAAGAGCAAATGGTTGTATGGTCTTAAACAGAGGCTGCTGTAGTCACAGAATGGGATGCCACAACAGAAGTGCACCTGGCAGGGTCCAGAAGTACTATGCCCAGCAAAAGTGTCTTTATCAGGCTAATTTCAATTATAATAAGAGCAAATGGTTATATGGTCTTAAACAGAGGCTGCTGTAGTCACAGAATGGGATGCCACAACAGAAGTGCACCTGGCAGGGTCCAGAAGTACTATGCCCAGCAAAAGTGTCTTTATCAGGCTAATTTCAATTATAATAAGAGCAAATGGTTATATGGTCTTAAACAGAGGCTGCTGTAGTCACAGAATGGGATGCCACAACAGAAGTGCACCTGGCAGGGTCCAGAAGTACTATGCCCAGCAAAAGTGTCTTTATCAGGCTAATTTCAATTATAATAAGAGCAAATGGTTATATGGTCTTAAACAGAGGCTGCTGTAGTCACAGAATGGGATGCCACAACAGAAGTGCACCTGGCAGGGTCCAGAAGTACTATGCCCAGCAAAAGTGTCTTTATCAGGCTAATTTCAATTATAATAAGAGCAAATGGTTATATGGTCTTAAACAGAGGCTGCTGTAGTCACAGAATGGGATGCCTCACAGCAGACTTAAGATCAGTTCAGTATATATGCACAGTTAGTTAGTATAAGCAGCCTGAAAACGCTAACAAAGCCTGTCAGGCTGGATGAAAAAAAAAAAAACTCCCTGTGACAGCCTCCGATTTTTCTACCTTTCCCTGTTTTTTCGCTGACTTTCTGTCTGTCTCCTGTCTGTCTCCTGCCTGTCTCCAGCCTGTCCCTGTCTGTCCCTGCCTGTCTAACTGCCTCTCTCCCTCAGCTACACAACGTTCTGTCTCTCACGAATGCAATAGAGCAATGAGGCAGGAAAGCAAGATGGCCGGCCTTAAATACCGCTGTGACGTCACAGGGCTTGCTGGCTGCTGATAGGCTGCATGTGACTGTCCCAGCTTGCACTGGCGCGGGGTTGATGTCTGGACATGTCCCGTCCGCCATCTTAGAATGCCTGTAATGTAAATGAATGGATGTTAAAGGAAAACTTCGAGCGATCGAATCGCGGGGAAATTCGGATTCGATCCGAATCGAATTTTTCCTGAAATTCGGATCGAATCCGGGTTCGTCCGGATCGATTTGCTCATCCCTAGCCACAATCATCAAAAGAGAAGCCACCCACTGCTCAAGAATCTTCTGTGGCCAAGCATTCCATCAGTGACATAGAATAAGCAAAGCAATAAACAGGTTTGTTCTGGAACAGATACCAGGTCATGGATTCGATAGCGTATACACTGATGAAAGAATCAAACAATATGTTAAAGTACATTTTCAGCCAGATAAAAAAAAGCTATGCTCACCTTTTCTCCCACGTAGACCGTCGCTTGTAGTATGGGCTGCTGTGCTCACCTGAAAGGCTGGATCCATGTCTCTTGCCACCCGGCACCATACGCAATGCCATCATGAGTCTCCCTCCGATGTGGTGACACCCCCGCCATCAGTCCCAGTGAGCTGCCACGCCACCCTCCAGTGCAGTGAGGGACTATATCCAGCCTTTCATGTGAGCGCTACAGCCGTGGATTAGGAGCAACAGTCTGTGTGGGAGAAAAGGTGAGTATCTGGTTAAAAATGTATTTTAAAAACACCAACGTTCAGCCTCATGGTATCTGTGAGGGAGTCTATCTGGTATGTTAACTGATGGTATGGGGGTTTTTAATAAGATTAGTAATGGGGAGGAAGGGGGATAGAGAAAGTGAGAGAAGGGAAGGGGAGGTCGGGGGGAGGCAGCTACCGGGTGGACATGGTTAGATCCTGCAGGCCAGGTATTAAGGGGAGTCGAGAAACAAGATCCATTGGAACCAAGTCTGGGTAAATTTTAAAGTTGAGTTGTGTAAGGACGATGTTAAGTCTTCCATGCGATACAGTTCATTCCACTTCGCATCTCAATTGGAGGCAGCCGGGTTTGTGAAGTTAGGCGAGCCTATGTAAAACAGACATGGTGGATGTGGTCTGGGCCCCCAGTGGTTAAAAAGGGTTGGTTCCCATTAGAAGGTTTTTTTTGCCTGTTATGCTTGAGTGTGATACGGGGGTTTCCCCATCATGCTCAACGGGCAGGGTGCAGGCACTACCAAAGATCTGGATCTGTATGTAATCTGACTGCAACAGTCTAGACAAATCATCACAGGGCACTTGTGCGCATGTGTACATCAATAAGAAAACCTAAATGTGGAACGGTGAACTAAATTTACAATATGATAGTCTCAAGGAGAGTAAAACACCAAGCAAGCCACTCGAAACCGAAAATATTTACCTACAGCGAGTCAGCGGCATCTCACAAAGTTGCTGGATACGTCTAGAGCCCCCTGCTGTACACCTCACTGTCTACCCCGCCGATCACGCGTTTCATGGATGGTAGCTTCTCTTCGTCAGGCTGCTCCCCACCACAATACTTGCATGCTTTTGGTTATTGTTGCCACCTTAATATTGTTTGATAAACTTGACATTTGTGATATTGATTTCTATATATATTATTTGTTATACTCCTGGTTTAAGTCCCATTTTGCTGTTGGTTCTCCTGAGCTGCCACCCTCTTTTTGTTGTTGTGGGGTGTTCTAATTTTTTGTTGCTTTTAAATGTATAAAGTTGTATGTTCAGTTGTGCTCTCTATATTGCTATTTGCTATAGTCCATTAAAATAGTTGAACATCTGTAAACGTGAGCACAAGGACGAGGGGTGAGGAAGAGCAGCTTTCCTGGCAGAAGATGAGGCTGATTGGGGAATTGTTGGGTTGCTTATTTTTTTTTTGGGGGGGGGGTGGACACTGATTGTGGAGAATATTTTAGCACATCATTTGTTTCAGAATATTTTTTTCTTATTTTCTTCCTCAAAACCCTTGGTATGTCTCGTGGTCAGGTGTGCCACGCTTTCTCTTTTTAATCTCTTCCGTTCTCCAACGCGCTCTCTCGTTATACCTTTTCCTCTCCTCCATTCCTCCTCTCCGGCTCTCCTCCTTCTCTGTTGTATTTGTTTCCGTCTCTTTGTTCCTTATCTTCTCCTAGCACGTGTCTCTTATTTTATTTTGTTTCGCCAGCAGCAGAAATGTGGGTTCTCCGGTTCCTAGCTTCTGTCTTTAATCTGTTGTAAACCTCGAAGGGATCTATCGTATGGATTCGCTATGAGCCCAAGATAAGCCTCCCAAGCACGGTGGAGAAGAATGTGAAATAATAAAATACAGAATGTTTCCCAGTTCCTGAGTTGCACCAACAGAGGCTCTACAATGAGGTGAAAATCCTTTGAGGGCATATTAAGTCAAACAGCTTTAAACTCAGCTGACGTGTGTATCAGAAATGTGTTACCTGGGAAAAGTCTATGAAATGACCTGTACATCTTCATATCTCTTCTGTGGGGTATGACTATCTGTGTCTATTAGGGTCAACTCATTTCCTGCCTTTGCTTTGGACAGTTGGGACTGCATTGGCTGAGGCAAACAGTATGATATTCTCCCTTTTATTCTTTTATTATGATCCTTGATCATGGGGAAGGTAGAAGCTGCAGACTACAATATCGTACATAGGTGGTAGGACATTGGTGGTGGTAGGACAACTCTTGCTCCTCTAACAGGGTGTCATATGACAGCACAAATCACATATGCAGTGAAACAACTAAAATAAAGTTACTACTGTGCATGGAGGGGCAAAGATATGGAGCTTAAACCCAGGGCAGCCATCAGGAATTCCCGAGACCCATAAAACCTAAGGTTTATATCGCCCTTCCCATTTGCTGTCCAAATCTACCCTTGCTGACAGAGAGGCCCTCATGTTATCCATCTCATTTACAACTCTCCCAATGTTATCCCCCCTTTCTCATTTACAACTCTCCCAATGTTATCCCCCCTTTCTCATTTACAACTCTCCCAATGTTATCCCCCCTTTCTCATTTACAACTCTCCCAATACAACCTTAAAGCGGACCCTGAATAAGAGTCTATCTTAAATGTTTCCCACACCCTGTACATACAGATTTCTCACATTAAAAATCATCCTACCTGCATCTACTGCATTTTTTGAGCCTTTAAACATCCAAGATGGCGGCTCAGGGAGCATCAGGCAGCCAGCAAACAGGAAGTGTTTTCTGACTGTGTTGCTCTGCATTCTGGGATTTCTGTCCTTTCCCTGACCCCAGCTCTGCTCTGTCTGTGCAAAGCACAGCTATAACCCGCCCTCTGTACTTTATACCGCTCTCCTCTCCTCAGTATGTGTGATGCCTCTGAGTCAATATGACGTATCCTAGAGTTCTGAACAGAGTTGCAGCCCAGAAAGAATAACTAAGTGTCTAAAAACTTAAAATATATTAAATTCAGGGAATAGTTTTTTAAGGGTTTGGGCGTTTCATTAAATTATGCCGAAGGGCCGGTTTAACATTAAACCGGATCTTCAGCATCATTTAATAAAAAGCCCAAACCCTTAAAAAACTATCCCCTAAATTTAATATATTTTAAATCAAGTACTTATTATTCTTTCCCCCGCTGGGCTGCAACTCTGTTCGGGACTCTAGAATACAGGCGCCTCCATCTTGCCTCAGAAGCTTCACAAACTGAGGAGGATAGCATCATATACTGAGGAGAGTAGTGGGAGGGGAAGTACAGGGGGCGGGGTTATAGCTGTGCTTTTCACAAACAGATCAGAGCTGGGGTCAGCAAAAGGAGGTCAGAAGACACTTCCTGTCTGAGACCCCATGGACCGCCATCTTGGATGTTTAAAAACTCAGAAAAGGCACTAGGTGCAGGTAGGATGATTTTTAATATGGGCAATCTTTATGTACAGGGTGGGGAAAACATACAAGATAGGCTCTTATTCAGGGTGAAGGTCCGGATTAATGTGGGCAATCAGTATGTACAGGGTGGGGGAAACATACAAGATATGCTCTTATTCAGGGTGAAGGTCCCGTTTAAGGGTCTGCTACCAATTATAATCTGAGAATACATCTCCTAATAGTCAATAATAAGGGAAGGAGCCCCCATGACTGGTTTGTGTCCCAGCCAGGACCAGGGTCGGAGACGGGGCTGGATGGGGCAAGTGATGTAGTGCGGGGGGGCGGGAGGCTATTTAGAGCCAGTTACGGCCCCCCTCTTTGACCCCACTTTTACCACTGGTCATAAGTCCCCTCCTCCCACCCTATGTTTTTTTTTTGGGGGGGGGGAAAGTTATTTATTTTCCATGGTTCTCATGTCAGAAAAAAAAATGTTTGTTTTTTATTGTCTTTTAAGCTGCTAATTAAAATATGGATTGTGATATTTATTGATTATATATTTTAATTACTTATTTGTAGGACGCATTATGTCACAGCAAATGGCGGTCCCCCCTTTCTCATTTGAGGTGGCAATCATATAGCGGGGAGGCCGATTTATTAATAGCGCCAGGTAGCGACAGATGAGCGACAGTAGCGTGATTTTCACAGCGCCGGCTAGTATTCGCTGTGCTGTTGACAGCGACTCAGTCGGTGTGCGGTAATGTTGAATACGGGGGTTAGGAGTCGCTGTTTGACAGGTTCCGCGCTGTATGGGAGCGCATGACAACGAATGGCCATAGCGAACGGCTCCCAGCATATTCATTAACAAATCACGCTCAAAAAATTCTCGCGCTGTGAAATGCATGTTTAAACCCCAGAGCGCTGGCGGCGATGTGTTAAAAGTAGTTTTTTAACCCCCAAACAACCTTATTTTTGGAAAAAAATAATAAACAAGTTTTTATAAACATTTTGTAATATGAATACATTAATATCAGACCTGTAATATCAATTCTGCACAAATTTTTTTGTTTTGTTTTTTTACCTTAAAAAAAAAAAAAAAAAAAAAAAAGATTTATATCAATTATTTATGAATATTTAAAGATTGCTCCATTGAAATGCATTGGAGAGCGCCAGGTAGCGAGAGGTCACACCTGGCGCTGTGATGGGATTAGCAGCAGCGCTGTTCGCTGAAGTCTGCAACATGATGAATCCCGCGCTAGCTGACGTTCTCGTCGGCGCTAGCCTCATTTAGCGTGATAAATGCGTGATTGTGTTCGCAGCCTGGCGTTCTGGAGTCGGTAGCCGCCGATAGCTGGCGCTACCTGGCGCTAGGGAGACACTACCTGGCACTATCCCTTGATAAATAAGGCCCTAAGTGTTAGTCGGTCGTCGTTAAGTGTAATAATTAGGTCGGCTAATGGTTTAAGTTGATCAAGTTCTGTAGGTCAGATTCACTGGGGTGACTGCCTAAGAGTAACAGTTTTGTCAGCTACGTTATGTTATTAAAGTGGAACTAAAGCTTATTTCCCCCACCCGGCATTGGCCTAGTCTAAAGAAAAATAATGGGGTTTTCCACCACCTAAGCCACACCTTCTGGAAGTTTTGCGATCTCAAGGCTGCTGAATGTCATGTGCCAGACTGTTGCTGATGGAACACACAGCTTCGCTGTGGCCAGTCTAATAAAAAGGTATCATTCCAAAAGAATTTGTGGGCGAATGTATCACTTGGAGAGGTTGTGGACTGCTAAAACATGATCGCCCGTTCAGTGGTGAATAGGCAGCTGCACAAGGCACATTTATTGTAATCGAACAATGTAGAAATATATTTTCTGTAACTTTATTCTACTCCAAATGGAGTAAAAGAAAGAGCAATGCATAAAATACACAGGTCAGAAACTGCTTACAGAGGACTTACACTGGAGGTTTCTGTGGCATCAGGAAGTACCACCACTGGTACCACCTCCTTCCAGGATCTGGTAGAGCCCAATTGTTGGGGCCTTTGAGTAACTCTTAGAACAGGGGTACTTAAATGATGGACAGCGGTCCAGATGTGGACCTCAGATGCCAGTCCAGACCCCTGCCCAGATCCAGAATTGTGTCCTGGGAGCCCAGGCAGAGGCTGCCATTGCTGTGCTATAATTGCTTTTTTAATACTCGGCTTCCAGCCCAGTGCTCCTACTTCTGTGTGCAGTCTCTTTGAGTGCCCCCCCAAGGAACACACAGATAGTTTTTAATCACGAAAATCACGAGAATCTAGATTTGTTTAGACTCCGAGGTCAGGTTTAAAGGGGTTTGGTGCACTTCAAAGTAGACCAAAACTAGAGTTTTGGTCGGAAAAGCAAAATTTTTGGGATGTCCCTTGGTGATGTGACACCACAAAGGGGCCCACTGAGACCATGCCGCCCAAGGGCCCACATAAACCTGGAGCGGGCCCTGGATGAGATCCTGAGGGAGCCATATTGAACAACAGCGGTGTTTGATCTCATAGTATGCACAGAACCCAGCTGGACTTGCCCACTATAATGTTCCACAGAAAAGCTTTTACCCATAACAACAATAGTTCTTAAAAGCTTGAAAGTGCCAGGAGGAGGAACCGAGGCTCATCCCAGAAGGAGGAAGGTGTGATGAACCAGGGGTTTAAGTTCCCAGCCAAGATAAAGCAAGATGTCTTTTATTCTGGAGTGTTACGTTGCACCATGTGTCAGGAGAGACCAGGATACAGAAGGCTCTACATGTCTCCCTGTCATGATGAGCTACTCACCTGTCCCTCACTCCAGCGCTGTCTCGGAGTGGCTCGGGCAGTATCGGCTCGAGCAGCTCCAGCTTGACCAGCGCCTTATCACTCCTCCACCCTCCGCATCCCTGTGCGCATACATGGGAGTCTTATGCTCCTGCAGGCAACGTGCTCACTGGAGGCTAGTTTAAACAGGCCAATGAGTCCCTTTTGTGAATATAGGGCAAGTAGCCCTTGTCTGTATGGGCTAATTTAGCCTGTAGCTTGTTGTTAGGCCAATGAGCCTAAAGCTTGTCTGGCCAATCCCCTGTTCTTATGCCCTATTAAAGCATTTCTATGTCACTAGTTGACTGCCCGTGATAGCGTTCTGCTGGGTGTTGTAGTGCCTTGTGTTTAATTCTGTTATCTGTTGCCGACTTAGCCTTGTCTGACTACTCCCTGATCACTGCCTTGACTGACGCCTGTCTGCCTGACCTCAAGCTCGTCTTTTCCTCTGTTCCGCAAACTCTTTATCTACCTGGCTTAACCCTCGGCTTTACCCCTGACCTTCCATCTTCCCATCCCCTTGGTTCTACGCTCCAAAATGACTGCCATTCCTGTGTATGACCCCGGCCAGCACGACTACCGCTAAGTCTTTTTCCCACATTCACCCTGTAAGTCAGCATCCTTTGTGCTAATTAAGACCTGAGGGCAACCGTGTCCGGTGAGGTGTATCCAGCATTCCAGCGAATGGGGGCTTATCTATAGGCAGAAGCAGCAGCGGAGATTGGGGGGTTGCTGACTCATCTGAAGGCGGGTGTCCCACTGGCTATTTTGCCAGTCTGAGCCTGAGCCTTGCTTACAATACAGCACCAAGCACTTTACTACACGTGTGAAGCGACCCTTCGAATGTGATTAACCCTCCTTTATTGATCGCTAGAGCCCAGAGCGTGTAATATTGGCTGGCCAGCCATTAGCCTTGCGGTTGTGTGGTGGTGTGCATGGCTATATGAGGGGGTGTGGTGTGTATGGGGGGGCCCCCGTATCTATTCAAGCTACGCTAGCTTTTTAATTTTTTAGGGACATTGGGGTTTATTTGTAAATGTGCCAGTATTCAATAAATTCAGGTGTTGTTGGTTAAGCAGCAGTGTATGTGAGTTCTTGCTTGGAAGTGCCAGCCCTATCAGAACCAATTGTCTTGTATGTGTTTTTGTGTCTGTATTCTTGAGGTTTATGGGCGCCCGATATATGTATCAGGGCAGTGCACCAGATTATTAAATACATGTTCTCCCTGCTGGTTTTAAATATGGTGGGTTTCCCACTGGGCCTGACACAACCTGTACTGTAGCTGTTCACTAAGGACCTTACAGTAACTGACATACATTTCATCTTTTGACTCTTGCCCTTCTGAAAATAGATACAATAAATATGTATCTATTTATTGTATATGTATAGTTTGTCTAGTGTGCTCTTAAAGCGATTAAATTCTGCCACTAGCACTAGGACTTTTTGGTCCACTTTTATATACACAGATTAGAGAGCTGGCTGGACAAGTGCACGCGCATGCGACGAGAGATCACCCGCGAGGTGAGTACTGGGGGTTTCACACATCAGGGTGCCCCAGAGACATGGTTCTGGTCCACTTTAAGTCCTTTAAAGATTGTTTTAATACATTTATCTATTGAATGAAATAATGCAGCTTTAAAATGTAATAAAATGCATTCATTGGTTCAATGAGAAACTAAGGGGCTTATTTAAGAAGCGCTAAGGCTACGTAGTGCTAGATAAGTGTCAGGTGAATGTCAGGGCCCAGTAAAAACAGTGGATTTATCAAGTTAAAAATCCAGAGCGCCTGCGATAGTGTCAGGTAGTCCCCTATCTATGATCAGTGCCGGCGCTGAGTTCCCTACAGTGCAGGATAGGACCCTGCGCTCACCCTGCACTTGTGCCCTGATCCCATACATTTCAATGGGCTTGAATGGTAATAATTATTTTGCCATTTTTGTATACATTTTTTGGGGGGCTGGTGCATGTGCCATGGGATCCCTGGGCTGGTTGGGATTACTTTTGGATGCATTTTATGCACTTTTGTGTTACGCTGCATATTTGCGATTTGGCCTGTGAAAAGGCTGTGGCATGTCTTTCAAGTGTCCCCAATGCAATTCCCATTTAAAAACCAAATAAAATACTGCCCTGACCCTTAAAAATACAAAATAAGGGTTACAACAGACATTGTGTGCCTGGAATCCCGTTTTTTGAGCGCCCCTGTGTGCGCGCTGGAATTTATTCATGAATTTGATCAACTTGTGGTGCGGACAGCACTAGGGCCCTAATTTAACAAGGGATAGCGACAGGTAGCGACTGGTGAGCGGCCGGTAATGACGGGCCCCGCCACGAGAACGCCGGCTCCCCACCACAATCACACATTTATCAAGCCAATCCTGCTTAGCGACTGAGATAGCGCCAGATAGCCACTCATTCATCATTATTCCAGCCTCAGCCCACAGCGCCAGCGTCCGACCTTGAACAGCGACAGGTATGACCTCTCGCTACCTGGCGCTCTCCAGTGCATTTCAATGGAACAATCTTTAAATATTCATAATTAATTGTTATTAATGTTTTTTTTTTTTTAATGTGAAAAATTCTGTGACCACTTCTGCCATTTTAAATAATTTTTTTAAGTTAAAAAAAAAAAATTGTACAGAATTGATATTACAGGTCTGATATTAATGTATTCATATTACTAAATTATTTTAAAAACTTGTTTTTTTTGGTTTACAAAAATATGGATGTTTGGGGGTTAAAAAACTACTTTTAACCCATCGCTGCCAGCGCTCTGGGGTTTAAACAAGCATTTTACAGCGCGAGAATTTTTTGAGCGTGATTTGTTAATGAATATGGTGGAAGCCGGTCGCTCTGACCAGTCGCTATCATGCGCTCCCATACAGCGCGGAACCTGTCAAATAGCGACTCCTCACCCAATATTCAACATTACGGCAAACCGACTGAGTTGCTATCAACTACCGAACAACGGCCAAGCACAGCGACTACTAGCGGGCGCTCTGAAAATGCCGCTACAGCCGCTCAACTGTCGCTACCTGCCGCTGTTAATGAATCGGCCTCTTGGTGTCACTAGCACATAGGCATATACAAGCCTTGCTCTGCAAACACTGGTCGGGAACAGCTACAGCTTATCGCGCCCACTGGCTGAAGCCGGCGTTGCGGTGCAAGTACTGCCGAGCGACTCGGAAGAGGCGCTCAAGTGCCGCCCGCACTATTTATTACATTACCCTCTCAAACTGAGTCAAGTCAATGTTCACCACTTCCTCATTCTCTCGTATGGTCATCACTCATTTTGGATCCCTGGCCCCGCGCAAGCCCACCAGGCAGAACTAACTGGTCACTGCCAGTCATGTGACTGGCTGCCATACGAGGAAATGAGGAAGTGTTGAGCATTGGCTTGACTTGGCTTTAGTTCCTTGTTGAGACAACAAAAGCATTTTATTCTATTCTAAAGCTATGTTATTTTTTTTTTCAAGGATTGAAAAAAAACCCTTTAAAGTGGACCAAGACCCAGGATTTTGGATCTTGGTCTTTGCCCCCTGAGCACCCCAATCGGGCCCCTGAGACCCCTCAGGTCGCTCAATCTCACTTACCCTTCACCGGTCCTATGGCGCATGTGCAGCCCAATCAGCGCGCTTGGATCTGCTCGAGCCTCTTCGGGCTTCCAGGGGCTGGTCTAATACGAGCTAATCCGAGTGCGCTGGCCACCACATCCCCCACTACCCTTTACCAGGAAGCATGCCTGCACCGGCCAATCACAAATGCCTGGCATCTGCACACGCCCTGCTAAAGAGATAATGGGGATGCGGCCGCTGCTCACGCATACGCTGATGGATCGGGATCGAAGGTGAGTTTTCAGGTGACCTGAGGGGTTTCACACAGTGGGGGTGCCTCGAGGGGAAGCGAGTATCCCTGCCCTGGAGTCTCATAGATAGATAATTACTTGGCCTAACACAACGTCTGACTTTTTTAAATTCACCCAATGTTCCTTAGATATTTGGGAGCTTCCCATGCAATTTGGAGAATGCTTGCATTGCTTTCCGGAAACCATAAAACACCAGAACCCCCCCCCCTTATAAACTTGAATAGTACATTTGGGCCTAAAAATCAGCCAAACTGCTTCACAATATATTTATTTTTCATAATACTGTACATTTTATTATTAGATTTTTTTTTCCTTATCGAGTGTATGTTCATTTATCTTTTTATAATATTATTATGCATTATTAATTCTCTTTCGAATTCACTTTTTTAACCCTATGTATATTTTTATTATTATTATTATTTTTTATTTATATTGCCTTCGCTTGTAAATGACAGATTTATTTATGCCTTCCAGAGCAATTTGGAGCTTTTCCCGAGTCACAAGCAGTGATGTGTGCCTGAGTGCTAGAGAGAGAGAGAGAGACGCGTTACTCGCAGAATATGGAACCAGGTCACTGCGCCTCTACCCGCCAACCACGCGTGCGTTCTCCGAACATCCCCTTTTCTTTTATTGATCACAATTTAAAAGCTCGCCATTCTATTCTGGCAGGCCCGCCAGGTCCTACCTCTCGCCTCTCCTTTTTTCAGCTTCCATCAGCCCCGGGTTCATGAATTTCAAATTGCGGAGCAATTTCAGAAACTAAAACGATCAAGCCGCTGTATGGGTAACCTCAGCCGCCAGGGTCAGAGGGTAAAAGGCAGATTAGAGAGTCAGGAAGACAGATTATTAGATTCATATGCATCGTATTGGAACAATAGTGTGGCTGATGGGGGGGGGGAGACTTTTCCACGGTAAATAATACATGAAGGCTGATTCACTACTAACAGCAGATGAGCGTCTGTATAGCGGCACTTAGAGCAACCACTAGTAGACGCTGTAAGCGGGTATCAGGAGCTGTAACAGAGCGCCTCAGTCGCTGTAGTAACCTGGCCTGCATTGATGAATGTGATGTGTGTTGGGCGCTCTAACACCAGTACAGCACTGCAGGGAACGACACGTAGCACCAGTGCGACCGACTCTCGGCACTCCACACCATACTTATCATAAAAAGGACACACAGCGTCGGCGCTCTAAAGCTGGTTGCTATACCATAGAGCGCCAGATGCTGTGTGATTAAAGTCTGTTTTTGAACACATATCCACCAGTAACAAAGCGAAAACACATGGAATGACATTGTTGTAACATTGTGACATTAACACTTTAGTGCCAGACCTGTAATGACAATTCTGCATAAAAATATAAAAAGTCCCAAAAAGTTTCTAAAAGTGTTTGTTTGCAGCCAGGAGACGTCACACAATGATTGGAGCAAAAAGAAAAAAAATGTCAAACACGCTGTTTAAACACAAGCAAATGAACGGCCATTGAAATGTATGGGAGAGCGACATACAGCGAAAGGTAATAACTGGCGCTCTGAAAGCTAGAGCGCCGGCGCTATACACTGAGCCGCCTGTAATAATACATGTGACGCTACATGGTGCTGTTAGAGGCGCTCATCAGATTCACTTTCACAAATGTGGTTTTGCGTACAGCGCCCGGCATTCACCAGACGCTGCCTGCCGCTACGAGGCGCTACCTGGCGCTATCCCTTCTTATATAACCCCCATAGTTGCTTGAATCAATCAATTGAGGTTCAAGGGACTTGAAGAAGATATCTCTCTGGGCTCACGTCACTTGTACCTAAGATTCATGTCACTTGTAACTAAGGGGGTTATATATCAAGGCATAGCGCCAGGTAGCAACTGGCAGCAACAGGTAGCACACGGTGACCGCCGGCGCTGTACGCAATACCACATTTATCAAAGAGATTCTGGTGAGCGAGCGGTACAGCGTCACGTAGCGACCGATTCATCATCACAGACGTTTCAGCGTATAGCGCAGAAGCTCTGGATTCCAGAGCGCCTGGTATTACCTGTCGCTACCTGTTGCTCTCGCATACATTTCAATGGACGTTCCATTTCTTCTGTTTAAACAGGGTTTCCTTTTAATTTTTTATATTTTTTTTTAATCAAATAATTGTGTGACCTCTCCTGGCCTAGAAAAAGTCATTTTTGAATTTTTATATTTTTATGCAGAATTGTCATTACATGTCTGGTATTAAAGTGTTAATGTCACAATGTAATAACAATGTCATTCCATATGTTTTTGCTTGGTTACTAGTGGATATAAGTTAGAAAACAGACTTTAATCACACAGCGTCTGGCACTATGGGCTGCAGCGACCCAATTTTTGAGCGCCGGCGTTCTGTGAGTGTCACACTGAAAAGTCGCTGCCGTTTGCTCCCTGCAGCGCTTTACTGGTGTTTTAGAACGAAGGTAGAGCTTCGTAGCGGCAGGCAGAGTCTGGTCCACTTTGAATTTGTGCAAGCACATGGTGTGTGGGGTCTAGGCTGTATTGCAAGGTCTGGACCCTTCCACCCCATGGCTTGCACTTGAGAGGTTTAGGGCAACCTCAGGTAAGCCTGCTCCCAATTTATCTATTGCACTGTATGTCCCAAATGGGGCTCTCAGAGATTAGAGTTAGGACTGCACCCCACAGAGGCACCTTGGCGCTTGGTGGTGCAGCTTAGCATACTTCTGCAGATGTGTGTGACCGAGCCTCTGTTTTTACCAGATTTAGAGACAGATTATAGGTTGGTCTGCAAGCTAACAGGGCTGAGTGCTGCGGCTCCTTGGGGAGGCTGATTTATTAATAGCGACATGTAGCGACAGTTGAGCGACTGTAGCGGTATTTTCACAGCGCCCGCTAGTAGTCGCTGTGCTTGGCCGTTGTTCGGTTGTTGACAGCGACTCAGTCAGTGTGGCGTAATGTTGAATACAACGTTACGAGTCGCTATTTGACAGGTTCTGCGATGTATGGGTGCGCATGATAGCGACTGGTCAGAGCGACCGGCTTCCACCATATTCATCAAAAAATCACGCTCAAAAAATTCAAGCGCTGTGAAATGCATGTTTAAACCCCAGAGCGCTGGAGGCGATGTGTTAAAAGTAGTTTTTTAACCCCCAAACAACCATATTTCTAAAATGGCAGAAGTGGTCACAGAATTTTTCACATTTAAAAAAAAAAAAAAAAAAAAACATTAATAACAATTAATTATTAATATTTAAAGATTGTTCCATTGAAATGCATTGGAGAGCGCCAGGTAGCGAGAGGTCATACCGGTCGCTGTTCAAGGTCGGACGCTGGCGCTGTGGGCTGAGGCTGGAATAATGATGAATGAGTCGCTATATGGCGCTATCTCAGTCTCTAAGCAGGATCGGCTTGATAAATGTGTGATTGTAGTGGGGAGCCGGCGTTCTCGTGGCGGGGCCCGTCATTACCGCCCGCTCACCAGTCGCTACCTGGCGCTATTCCTTCATAAATAAGGGCCTAAGTCTTTAGAGTCTGGTGAACACTCGCCGCTGTACTCAAAACCACATCTATGAAAGTGAATCTGGTGAGCGACTCTAACAGCGTCATGTAGCATCTCTAGCTTCCAGAGCGCCAGGTATTTCCTTTCGCTCAGTGTCGCTTTCCCATACATTTCTTTGGTTGTTCATTTGCTTGTGTTTAAAGCGGACCAACACCCAGGATTTTGACTATCCTGGGTTTGGTCCACTTCGGCGGGGCACCCCGCTGTGTGAAACCCCCCAGAAACCCCAAAAAACTCACCTCTCAACGCTCCCATGTGAACGCCGCAGCCAATCCCCGCCAACGTCCAGGCGGGGATCAGGAACGTCCAAGCCGCTTCCGCCGCCGCCGCCTCCCGCGCGTCACTCTCGGCGCGCGCGGCGGCGGCGGCGGCGGAAGCGGCGGCGGATCAGGTAAGATGTTTTTGGGGTTTCTGGGGGGTTTCACCCCGCGGGACATCCCGATCTCGGATGGGTGGGAGGTGATCGGCCCGGGAATCTTATAGATTTCCGGGCCGATCACCCCTGGGTGTTGGTCCTCTTTAAACAGCGCATTTGACATTTTTAATTGATAATTAATTTTGCTCCAATCATTGTGTGACCTCTCCTGGATGCAAACAAACACTTTTAGAAACTTTTTATATTTTTATGCAGAATTGCCATTACAGGCCTGGCACTAAAGTGGCTATGGGGCGCTCTGTTACATCGCCCCATAGCAGCTTACAGCACCTACTAGCGGTCGCTCTAAGCCTCGCTATACAGACGCTCATCTGCCGATACCTGGCGTTAGTAAAGAATTAGCCTCCACGATTCCCTTGGGTAGGAAATCCTTATTCTAAAGTTATTACAGTGTCTGTGTAGAGGAGTCAAAAATAACCAGAGATTTGTTCCCTTTCCCACCCCTGGGGAATCCCAAACTGGGTGAACTGTAAAGAGCACTGCATATTGCATAGATATGGCTGGAGGGGCTGCATTGCTATTAGGACAGTAGATGGCGCTTATACTTAGGGCCTGATTTATCAAGCACTTCTGCCAGTCAATGCCATATCAGTGCACAATAGAATGGATCATTTTCTCAGCCTGTTGCTGCACTGCTATTGTTTTAGTAAATGTGTTTCTTGTGGTGCAGCAACATGTGCCAGTGAGATAAAAAATATATAAATTCTATTTTGTACTACTCTAATTTCATTGTCATTGTCTGGCAGAAGTGCTTAAAGTGGACCAAAGCTCAGGATTTTGACTATCCTGGGTTTTGGTCCACTTTGGTGGGGCACCCCGATCGGCCCCGCTGTGTGAAACCCCCCAGAAACCCCGAAAAACTCCTCGCTCCCACGTGACCGCCGCTGCCAATCCCCGCCGACGGACAAGCGGGAGGCAGCGACGGACAAGAGAGCGCGCCCGCCGCCGCCTCCCGCGCGTCACTCTTACAGGGCGCACGCCAGCGCCGGCCGTCCTGCTAGAGGGACGCGCGGGAGGCAGCGGCGGGCGCCGCTGGATCGAGGAGCAGGTAGGGATTTAGGGGTTTCTGGGGAGTTTCACACAGCGGGGCACCCCCGATCGGGGTGCCCCGCAGTCAGGGGGCTGATCGGTCCGGGAATCTTATAGATTCCCGGGCCGATCACGGGAGGGTGTTAGTCCACTTTAAAGTGGACCAAAGCTCAGGATTTTGACTATCCTGGGTTTTGGTCCTTTACCTAAAACCGGGTGCCCCGCTGTGGGACACCCCCCAGGTTGACGATGCCAACTCACCTCTTCCCGGTCCTACAGCACATGTGCGGCTGCTCGTCCAATCAGCACCCTCGAAGCCGCTGACATCACATCATCTAAGCTTTCATCTATGGGCAGCAGCTCAGAGCGCACTGGCAGCCACATCCTCCGCTTCCCTCTAACACGGAGCATGCCCGCGTCGGCCGTTCACAAATACCTGGTGCGGGCACTCGCCCTGCTGGAGGGATAGTGGAGATGCAGCCGCAGCTTGCGCATGCGCTGTTGGAGCGGGAAGCAAGGTTTAGTGAATGGGGCAACCTGGGGGGGTTTCACACAGCTGGGCATCCCGATTTTGGATGCCCCGGGGTAAGGGAATCGATCGATTCCTGGGCTAATCGGAGTGGGTTTTGGTCGACTTTAATAAATCGGGCTCTAAGGGCCTTATTCATGTAGGGATAGCGTCAGGTAGCGACTGGTGAACGCCGGACACGGCACACAATTACACATTTATCAAGCAGAATCTGTTTAGCGGCTGGGATAGCGCCATGTAGCGTCTGATTCATCATTTTCCCAGCCGGCGTTCAGCCTTGCACAGCGCCAGGTATGACCTCTCGCTACCTGACGCTCTGCCATACATTTCAATGGACGATCCTTTCCTTCTCTTTAAACTGTGTTTTTGGTTTTTGTTGTTTTTTTTTTTTTTTTAAATCTCAAATAATTCTGTGACCTCTTCTGGCATTGAAATAGCAGTTTTTTCACATTTTTTTTATTTTTTATATATTTCTTCAGAAATGACATTACAGGTCTGCCATTAAAGTGTTCATGTTACAATGTTGCTACAATGTAATTCCATATGTTTTCGCTTTGTTACTAGTGGATAGATGCTGGAAAACAGACTTTAAACACACCGCCTCCTGCGCTCTGGGCTTCAGAGAAGCATTTTTCAGCGCCAGAGATTTGTAGGCTGTTTTCTTGCTGAATATGGTGTGGGTCGGTCGTTATGAGCAGTCGCTAACATGCGCTCCCATACAGCGCTGCACTGGTCAAATAGCAACTCCTCACAATGTATTCAACATTACTGAACAGCGACTGAGTCGCGATAAAGTAGCGACCCACGGCCGAGCACTGCGACTACTAGCGGGCGCTCTGAAAATGCCGCTACAGACGCTTATCTGTCGCTACCTGCCGCTAATGATGAATCAGCCTCGGGGAGGCCGATTCATTAACAGTGGCAGGTAGCGACAGTTGAGCGACTGTAGCGGCATTTTCAGAGCGCCCGCTAGTAGTCGCTGTGCTTGGCCGTTGTTCGGTAGTTGATAGCGATTCAGTCGGTTTGCCGTAATGTTGAATATTGGGTGACGAATCGCTATTTGACAGGTTCCGCGCTGTATGGGAGCGCATGATAGCGACTGGCCCTAGCGACCGGCTCCCACCATATTCATTAAAAAATCACGCTCAAATTCTCGCGCTGTGAAATGCATGTTTAAACCCCAGAGCGCTGGCGGCGATGTGTTAAAAGTAGTTTTTTAACCCCCAAACCACCATATTTTTGCAAACCAAAAAAAACAAGTTTTTAAAATAATTTAGTAATATGAATACATTAATATCAGACCTGTAATATCAATTCTGTACATTTTTTTTTTTTTTTTTTTACCTTAAAAAAATCTAAAATCTAAAATGGCAGAAGTGGTCACAGAATTTTTCACATTTAAAAAAAAAAAAACATTAATATCAATTAATTATGAATATTTTAAGATTGTTCCATTGAAATGCATTGGAGAGCGCCAGGTAGCGAGAGGTCATACCTGTCACTGTTCAAGGTCGCTCGCTGGCGCTGTGGGGTGAGGCTGGAATAATGATGAATGAGTCGCTATCTGGCGCTATCTCAGTTGCTAAGCAGGATCGGCTTGATAAATGTGTGATTGTGGTGGGGAGCCGGCGTTCTCGTGGCGGGGCCCGTCATTACCGGCCGCTCACCAGTCGCTACCTGGCGCTATCCCTTCTTAAATAAGGGCCTTAGTGTTGGATGTCTGGGACGAGCTTGCTCAGTAAGCTCAGGAAAGGCTTCTCTTGTTCTTTATGAAACTTTCCTGCGCGCTCCCTCCAGGTTATAATGATGTCGCCTTTCCTGGTGTCCTCTCACTCTTCATCAGGGGAAAGATAATGGTATTTTAAAAATGGATCAATGTGGCCTGAACCGAGAGTGAACTGCGGCGTTGTCTGAACAGAGGAGAAAAATGAAGACTGCTCTTTTATAATTTCATTAAGTTGCTATTTCTCGGCACACGGCATGCTGGAGCCCAGGAAGCTTCTGGCATTAAAGAAGAACTCCGAGAAAGACATAAATGTGTATAGGGCTCCCTGCTGATTATTATTTTCCTTTAACGAACATAAATTATAAACCAGATCTTATATATAACAATCTGGTGATTAGACAATCTGACCAGCCCTGGAATTTGGATGGCAAGTGGCAGTAGAAGTGGAGGCTGATTCATTACTAACGCCAGGTATCGGCAGATGAGCGTCTGTATAGCGGCGCTTAGAGCGACCACTAGTAGACACTGTAAGCGGGTATCGGGCGCTGTAACAGAGTGCCTCAGTCGCTGTAGTAACCTGCCCGGCATTGATAAATGTGATGTATGTTGGGCACTCTAACACCAGTACAGCGCTGCAGTGAGCGATAGGTAGCACCAGATTAGTGCGTCCAGCACTTGGCGCTCCACACAATACTTATTAGTAAGGACACACACACACAGCGTTGACACTCTGGATCTGGTCGCTATAGCATAGAGCGCCAGATGCTGTGTGATTAAAGTCTGTTTTTGAACACAAACACAAATCATTGTGTGACGTCTCCTGGCTGCAAACAAACATTTTTAGTAACTTTTTTGACTTTTTATATTTTTATGCAGAATTGTCATTACAGGTCTGGCACTAAAGTGTTATTGTCGGGGAGGCTGATTTATTAATAGCGCCAGGTAGCGACAGTTGAGCGACTGTAGCGGTATTTTCACAGCACCCGCTAGTAGTCGCTGTGCTTGGCCGTTGTTCGGTTGTTGATAGCGATTCAGTTGGTGTGCAGTAATGTTGAATACAAGGTGATGAGTCGCTATTTGACAGGTTCCGTGAGGTATGGGTGCGCATGACAGCGACTGGTCAGAGCGACCGGCTCCCAACATATTCATTAACAAATCAGGCTCCAAAAATTCTCGAGCTGTGAAATGCATGTTTAAACCCCAGAGCGCTGGCGGCGATGTGTTAAAAGTAGTTTTTTAACCCCCAAATTTTGGGAAACCAAAAAAAACAAGTTTATAAAAACATTTTGTAATATGAATACATTAATATCAGACCTGTAATATCAATTCTGCACAAATTTTTTTTTTATTTTTTTCTTACCTTAAAAAAAATATCTAACATTGCAGAAGTGGTCACAGAAATTTTCACATTAAAAAAAAAAAAAAAAATTATTAACAATTAATTATGAATATTTAAAGATTGTTCCATTGAAATGCATTGGAGAGCGCCAGGTAGCGAGAGGTCATACCTGTCGCTGTTCAAGGTCGGACGCTGGCGCTGTGGGGTGAGGCTGGAATAATGATGAATGAGCGGCTATATGGCGCTATCTCATTCGCTAAGCAGGATTGGCTTGATAAATGTGTGATTGTGGTGGGGAGCCGGCGTTCTCGTGGCGGTGACCATCATTACCGTTCGCTCACCAGTCGCTACCTGGCGCTATCCCTTGTTAAATAAGGGCCTCAGTCTTATAACAATGTTATTCCATGTGTTTCCCTTTGTTACTGGTGGATATTTGTTCAGAAAGAATCACACAGCGCCTGGCGCTCTATGCTACAGCGCCCAGCTTTGGAGCGCCCCCACTGTGTGTGTGTGTAGTGTTTTGTTGAATACGGTGCGGAGCGCCGAGAGTCAGTCGCACTGCGCTGGCGCTACCTCTTGTTCCCTGCAGCGCTGTACTGGTTACTTCAGCGACTGAGGCGCTCTGTTCCAGCGCCCGATACATGTTTAAAACGCCTATTAGAGGTCGCTCTAAGCGCCGCTATACAGACGCTCATCTGCCGATACCTGAGGTTAGTAATGAATCAGCCTCCACGTAAATGACCTGCTAGTGTTATATTGTTCTCCAAGACAGGTTCCCCATACCTTCCAACATTTCAAGGTGGGAAAGAGGGACAATTTTTAAACTAAGCCATGCCCCCTCATTGATTGATGAATAGGAGATAGGGTGTAACAGTTACAACAATAGAAACACTTTGAATAGGTAAATGAATCATTTATTGATGCAGATCTGCACGTTACACCCCCAAAGCGGGACAAGGGAGAGCAATGAGGGACTGGGGGACACAGACTCAGAAGAGGGACAGTGCTTCCAAATCAGGGAGGTATGGGTCCCCCAACACTTCAGAGTAAATCCAAATGGCATTCCGCCTTGTTCCGCAATCAATTCCTGTTTATTCGCTTTGCTGCCTTTCACAATAATGGAGCCTTTAAATTTTATGTATTTATGTAAAATTATTTCTACAAGGAGGCGCCCCGGAGATGAGGTCCTATTTGCATAGTTACACTGTAAATCTGGCATTTGCATGCTAATCTTTCTATAAGGTGGATGGAGGGGCGACGGCACACAATTCCTGCCTGCTCGGGTCTCTTTTTATAGAATTATTTATGTTCCCCCCTCTGCCGTGTTAGGTTGAAATTAACCCCAATGACTGGCCTGGGGGCAAAACAAGTACATTACTGGGAAATGGAGGAACAACGCAAAGGAAGGAACCAGCCAGAGGTTATCACAGGAGATCAGCAAGGATATTATTGTATCATTTACAGCTGAAAGAGATTTATTACCAGGCTCAACTGTTTTCTCCGACACTCAGGGTGGTAGGAGGTGAGGAATCTCTCTGTAGATCTGCTTGCTCCAACACTTGGGGCCATCGTGGTCTTTCCCACGACTATGAACATTAGTGATGCTTATATGCTCTTCGCTTCATTATGGGCCACATTAGAGATGAGCGAACTTCTTGAAAGTTCGATTCGGGCGATTCGCCGAATTTCCTCAAGAAATTCGGGTTCGCCCGAATCGAACTTTCACGAATCGCTCATCTGAAAAAAATGGCGGCATGGTGGGAGCGGGCAGGCCGGCTACGCTGTCAGCGGGCGGCGGAAGCCGGCCCGCTGACAGCGCAGCTGGCCTGCCCGCTCCCACCATGCCGGCATTTTTTTAAAAAGCAAACACTTACCTGCATGGTCGGAGCGTGGAGGCCGGCGCCGCTCTCAGCTGTCATCAGAGGACGCGTCATCAGAGGGCGCGTCATCAGAGGGCGCCTGAGAGCATTTTTTTTTTTATTTCAGGGAAAATTCGATCGCGCGAACCAAAAAAAATTCGGGTTCGTGCCGAATCGAATTTTCCCTGAAATTCGGAGCGAATTCCGGTTCGTCCGAAACGGTTCGCTCATCCCTAGGCCACATGTAAAGAAGAGGAACAGGAAACACCAGCAAGAAGACTGAGAGGCTGATTCACTACCAGGTATTGCCAGATGAACGCTGTACAGCGGCACTTAAAACGACCGCTAGTAGACGCTGTAAGCGGGTATCAGGCGCTGTAACAGAGCGCCTCGGTCGCTGTAGTAAACTGGCTGGCATTGATGAATGTGATGTGTGTTGGGCACTCTAACAACCAAATAATGCTGCAGTGAGCGATAGGTAGCGCATCATCAAATACCCCAAGTCCCAAGTGGTTCCCTCCATGGTGGCTACTTATCTAGGTATGACATTGGATAATCAACGGGCACGGGTCCTTCTTGGCCTGATGGTGTCTACCATCTAGGTAGTTCCGTATGCCCAGCTCCACTCAAGGCTCCAGTCGCTTCATATTGACAGACAAGCCTGGCGATCCCTGAATTGGTGGCAGTGGGTCGGTCTTTCCCGCTTCGGTTGTCATGACTACAGATGCCAGTCTGACGGGTTGGGGTGGTGTTCTGGATCACTGGTCTCCGGGACCACTAGACACACACAGCGTCGGCGCTCTAAACCTGGGCGCTGTAGCATAGAGCGCCAAACACTGTGTGATTAAAGTCTGTTTTTGAACACATATCCACCAGTAACAAAGCGGAAACACATGGAATGACATAGGCCCTTATTTAACAAGGGATAGCGACAGGTAGCGACTGGTGAGCGGCCGGTAATGCCGGGCCCCGCCACGAGAACGCCGGCTCCCCACAATTTACACATTTATCAAGGCAATCCTGCTTAGCGACTGAGATAGCGCCAGATAGCGACTCATTCATCATTATTCCAGCCTCAGCCCACAGCGCCAGCGTCCGACCTTGAACAGCGACAGGTATGACCTCTCGCTACCTGGCGCTCTCCAATGCATTTCAATGGAACAATCTTTAAATATTCATAATTAATTGTTATTAATTGTTTTTGTTTTTTTTAATGTGAAAAATTCTGTGACCACTTCTGCCATTTTAGAGGTAAAAAGGTAAAAAAAAATTGTACAGAATTGATATTACAGGTCTGATATTAATGTATTCATATTACAAAATTATTTTAAAAAACTTGTTTTTTTTTTGGTTTCCAAAAATATGGTTGTTTGGGGGTTAAAAAACTACTTTTAACCCATCGCCGCCAGCGCTCTGAGGTTTAAACATGCGTTTTACAGCGCGAGAATTTTTTGAGCGTGATTTGTTAATGAATATGGTGGAAGCCGGTCGCTCTGACCAGTCGCTATCATGCGCTCCCATACAGCGCGGAACCTGTCAAATAGCGACTCCTCACCCAATATTCAACATTACGGCAAACCGACTGAGTCGCTATCAACTACCGAACAACGGCCAAGCACAGCGACTACTAGCGGGCGCTCTGAAAATGCCGCTACAGTCGCTCAACTGTCGCTACATGTCTCTATTAATGAATCGGCCTCCCCGTTTTAACACTGTGACATTAACACTTTAGTGCCAGACCTGTAATGACAATTCTGCATAAAAATATAAAAAGTCAAAAAAGTTTCTAAAACTGTTTGTTTGCAGCCAGGAGACGTCACACAATGATTGGAGCAAAAAAAAAATATTAAATTGCCAAACACGCTGTTTATACACAACTAAAGCCCCATTGAAATGTATGGGAGAGCGCTACAGAGCGAAAGCTAATACCTGGCGCTAGTGAGTCTAGAGTGCTGGCGCTATACGCTGAGCCGCCTGTAATAATACATGTGACGCTACATGGCGCTGTTAGAGTCGCTCACCAGAATCGCTTTCATAAATGTGGTTTTGCGTACAGCGCCCGGCGTTCACCAGACGCTGCCTGCCGCTACGAGGCGCTACCTGGCTCTATCCCTTCTTAAATAACCCCCTGAAACTGTATTGATAGAATGAGTGAAAAGGGCCTATTCTGGTGACACACTCGAGAGATCCACACAAAGTGGGGTGGCAAAGCCTTATACTGCTAACAAACAGACCACCTGTGTCGTGCCATATTGTGGTCCTGGATTAGTTTCATATGATCCTTTTTTTTATATTGTATTATATATATTATATTTCAATACAATTCCCTGCAAAGGGATAATGCATAATAAATTGGAGTTCTTGAGTGTAATTAGGGGATGGCGAAAAGAACCCTCAATTTATGACACAGCACTGGTTGTTTTTACATACCGTATTTTCCGCCATATAAAACGCACCTGCCCATAAGACGCACCTAGGATTTGGAGGAGCAAAATAAAATATTATTTTTTTCTTCTTTAGGCCAGTCCTGCAGCTCCCAATGCTTCTAAGAGGCCGATTCATTAATAGCGCCAGGTAGCGACAGATGAGCGACAGTAGCGTTATTTTCACAGCGCACGCTAGTATTAGCTGTGCTTGGCCGTTGTTCGGCTGTTGACAGCGACTCAGTCGGTGTGCGGTAATGTTGAATACGGGGTTAGGAGTCGCTGTTTGACAGGTTCCGCGCTGTATGGGAGCGCATGACAGCGAATGGCCATAGCGAACGGCTCCCACCATATTCATTAACAAATCACGCTCAAAAAATTCTCGCGCTGTGAAATGCTTGTTTAAACCCCAGAGCGCTGGCGGCGATGGGTTAAAAGTAGTTTTTTAACCCCCAAACAACCATATTTTTGAAAAAAAAAAAAAGTTTTTAAAAACATTTTGTAATATGAATACATTAATATCAGACCTGTAATATCAATTCTGCACACATTTTTTTTTTTTTTTTATTTTAACATTAAAAAAAATATAACATTGCAGAAGTTTTGCCATTTAAAAAAAAAAAAAAAAAAAACATTAATTGCAATTAATTATTAATATTTAAAGATTGTTCCATTGAAATGCATTGGAGAGCGCCAGGTAGCGAGAGGTCATACCTGTCGCTGTTCAAGGTCGCTCGCTGGCGCTGTGGGGTGAGGCTGGAATAATGATGAATGATTCGCTATCTGGCGCTCTCTCAGTCGCTAAGCAGGATCGGCTTGATAAATGTGTGATTGCGGAGGGGAGCCGGCGTTCTCGTGGCCGGGCCCGTCATTACCGTTCGCTCACCATTCGCTACCTGGCGCTATCCCTTGTTAAATAAGGACCTAAGTGGAGTAAGTGCACTTATCACTCATCATCATCTGTTCTTTCTGACATTCCTTTTCTTTCTTTTTTCTTTACTTCTATTATTTCTATCAGTCGTTCTATTCTTTGTTCCTTTCCTTCTATTCTTTTCTTTCCTTTACATATGTTTCTTTCTTTCCCTCTATTCTTTGATTCTTTTCTCTGTTTATTTTGCCATTCCTTTTCTCTCTTCCATCTTTTCTTCTATTATTGTTTTCTGACATTCCTTCTATTCTTTCTTTCCCTTCATTTCTTCTTTTTCTACCTACTACTATTTTTCTGTCATTCCTTTTATTTGCTCTTTGTTTTTGTCATTCATTCATTTATTCTTTGTTTCTGTCATTCATTTTATGCTTTTGTTCTTTCTTTGTTTCTTTCCATTTATTGTTTAAGAGGCTGATTCATCATTAGCGGCAGGTAGCGACAGATGAGCGTCTGTAGCAGGCATTTTTCAGAGAGCCCGCTAGTAGTCACAGTGCTCAGCCGTGGGTCGCTACTTTATACCGACTCAGTCACTGTTCAGTAATGTTGAATACATTGTGAGGAGTCGCTATTTGACCAGTACAGCGCTGTATGGGAGCGCATGTTAGCGACTGCTCATAGCGACCGACTCACACCATATTCAGGAAGAAAACAGCCTCACAAATCTCTGGCGCTGAAAAATACTTGTTTGTAGCCCAGAGCGCAGGAGGCGGTGTGATTTAAGTTTTTCAGCATCTATCCACTAGTAACAAAGCGAAAACATATGGAATTACATTGTAACAACATTGTAACATGAACACTATAATGGCAGACCTGTCAGTAATGTCATTTCTGAAGAAATTTTTAAAAAATGAAAAAAATGTGAAAAAAATGTGAAAAAAATGCCAGAAGAGGTCACAGAATTATTTGTGATTTTTTGGGGAAAAAAAAACGTTTAAAGTGAAGAAAAGGTTCCTCCATTGAAATGTATGGGGGAGCGACAGGTAGCGAGAGGTCATACCTGGCGCTGTGCAAGGCTGAACGCTGGGGCTGTTCTCAGAGGCTTTGAAAATGATGAATTAGAAGCTACATGGCGCTATCCCAGTCGCTAAACAGATTCTGCTTGATAAATGTGTAATTGCGTGCCGTGTCCGGCGTTCACCAGTCGCTATCTGTCGCTACCTCTCATTAACCAGCCACTACCTGACGCTATCCTTTCTTAAATAACCCCCTATATTACCATCTATTCTTCCTTTTTTGTCATTCCTTTTCTCTCTGTCTTTCTTTCCTGCTTTCTTTTTATTATTATTATTATTATTATTATTTATTACTTTGTCATTCCTTCTATTCCATCTATACTTTGTCATTTATTTTATTTATTTAACCTATTCTAGTCTATTCTGTGGCAATATACACTATACATGCAACTTGTATGGAGTGTCATACCAAACTGCAAGGGGCCCATTGAGACTTTTCACCCAAGGGCCTGCATAACCCTGGAGCCGGCCCTAAATAGACACAATATTCACTTTCACACCTATTCTAGTGTCACCCATCCCAGGTACAAAAACCCCCCTCGCTCCCCACACCCTGTGCCACTGGCCCTACAGAGGAGCCTAACACAGGTGTTTTTGCCAAGTTGTACCAATCTGCCATCTGCTACTGTTAGCCAAAATGAGACTCTTGATTGGCTGACCAGATACCTGGAAACCTACAGGACCCCAAGCACGAGGGTCGGCTCCAGGTTTGTGGGGGCCCTGGGCGAGTCTTAGTGGGCCCCTAAGTAATGTGTCACATGATGTCACCTTTCAGCTTCGCCTCCTCAAATGGGTCATCTTCTTCTACTGATCGCCCTCCAGTTTGTATTGCCTTCCCTATAGCCACCAATCACCCTCCAGTCCTTATTGCCTTCCCTATAGCCACCAATCATCCTCTAGTCCTTGTTGCCTTCCCTATAGCCACCAATCGTCCTTTAGTCCTTATTGCCTTCCCTATAGCCACCAATCATCCTCTAGTCCTTATTGCCTTCCCTATAGCCACCAATCACCCTCCAGTCCTTATTGCCTTCCCTATAGCCACCAATCGTCCTCTAGTCCTTATTGCCTTCCCTATAGCCACCAATCGTCCTTTAGTCCTTATTGCCTTCCCTATAGCCACCAATCATCCTCTAGTCCTTATTGCCTTCCCTATAGCCACCAATCGTCCTCTAGTCCTTATTGCCTTCCCTATAGCCATCAATCGCCCTCCAGTTCTTATTGCCTTCCCTATAGCCACCAATCATCCTCTAGTCCTTGTTGCCTTCCCTATAGCCACCAATCATCCTCTAGTCCTTGTTGCCTTCCCTATAGCCACCAATCATCCTCTAGTCCTTGTTGCCTTCCCTATAGCCACCAATCATCCTCTAGTCCTTGTTGCCTTCCCTATGGCCACCAATCCTCCTCTAGTCCTTGTTGTCTTCCCTATAGCCACCAATCACCCTCCTGTCCTTATTGCCTTCCCTGTAGCCACCAATCGTCCTCTAGTCCTTATTGCCTTCCCTATAGCCACCAATCATCCTTTAGTCCTTATTGCCTTCCCTATAGCCACCATTCTCCCTCCAGTCCTTATTGCCTTCCCTATAGCCACCAATCGCCCTCTAGTCCTTATTGCCTTCCCTTTAGCCTCCAATCGCCCTCCAGTCCTTATTGCCTTCCCTATAGCCACCAATCATCCTCTAGTCCTTATTGCCTTCCCTATAGCCACCAATCGTCCTCTAGTCCTTATTGCCTTCCCTATAGCCACCAATCATCCTCCAGTCCTTATTGCCTTCCCTATAGCCAACAATCGCCCTCTAGTCCTTATTGCCTTTCCTATAGCCACCAATCGCCCTCTAGTCCTTATTGCCTTCCCTATAGCCACCAATCGTCCTCTAGTCCTTATTGCCTTCCCTATAGCCACCAATCATCCTCCAGTCCTTATTGCCTTCCCTATAGCCACCAATCGCCCTCTAGTCCTTATTGCCTTCCCTATAGCCACCAATCGCCCTCTAGTCCTTATTGCCTTCCCTATAGCCACCAATCGTCCTCTAGTCCTTATTGCCTTCCCTATAGCCACCAATCGCCCTCTAGTCCTTATTGCCTTCCCTTTAGCCTCCAATCGCCCTCCAGTCCTTATTGCCTTCCCTATAGCCACCAATCATCCTCTAGTCCTTATTGCCTTCCCTATAGCCAACAATCGTCCTCTAGTCCTTATTGCCTTCCCTATAGCCACCAATCATCCTCCAGTCCTTATTGCCTTCCCTATAGCCAACAATCGTCCTCTAGTCCTTATTGCCTTCCCTATAGCCACCAATCATCCTCTAGTCCTTATTGCCTTCCCTATAACCACCAATCATCCTCCACTCCTTATTGCCTTCCCTATAGCCACCAATCATCCTCCAGTCCTTATTGCCTTCCCTATAGCCACCAATCATCCTCCAGTCCTTATTGCCTTCCCTATAGCCAACAATCGTCCTCTAGTCCTTATTGCCTTCCCTATAGCCACCAATAATCCTCCAGTCCTTATTGCCTTCCCTATAGCCAACAATCGTCCTCTAGTCCTTATTGCCTTCCCTATAGCCACCAATCATCCTCCAGTCCTTATTGCCTTCCCTATAGCCAACAATCGTCCTCTAGTCCTTATTGCCTTCCCTATAGCCACCAATTGCCCTCCAGTCCTTATTGCCTTCCATATAGCCACTAATCATCCTCTAGTCCTTGTTGCTTTCCCTATAGCCAACAATCGTCCTCTAGTCCTTATTGCCTTCCCTATAGCCACCAATCGCCCCTCCTGTCCTTGTTGCCTTCCCTATAGCCAACAATCGTCCTCTAGTCCTTATTGCCTTCCCTATAGCCACCAATCGTCCTTTAGTCCTTATTGCCTTCCCTATAGCCACCAATCGTCCTCTAGTCCTTATTGCCTTCCCTATAGCCACCAATCACCCTCCAGTCCTTATTGCCTTCCCTATAGCCACCAATCGTCCTCTAGTCCTTATTGCCTTCCCTATAGCCACCAATCGCCCTCCAGTCTTTATTGCCTTCCCTATAGCCAACAATCGTCCTCTAGTCCTTATTGCCTTCCCTATAGCCACCAATCGTCCTCTAATCCTTATTGCCTTCCCTATAGCCACCAATCGTCCTTTAGTCCTTATTGCCTTCCCTATAGCCACCAATCGTCCTCTAGTCCTTATTGCCTTCCCTATAGCCACCAATCTTCCTCTAGTCCTTATTGCCTTCCCTATAGCCAACAATCGTCCTCTAGTCCTTATTGCCTTCCCTATAGCCACCAATCTTCCTCTAGTCCTTATTGCCTTCCCTATAGCCAACAATCGTCCTCTAGTCCTTATTGCCTTCCCTATAGCCACCAATCGCCCCTCCTGTCCTTGTTGCCTTCCCTATAGCCAACAATCGTCCTCTAGTCCTTATTGCCTTCCCTATAGCCACCAATCGTCCTTTAGTCCTTATTGCCTTCCCTATAGCCACCAATCGTCCTCTAGTCCTTATTGCCTTCCCTATAGCCACCAATCACCCTCCAGTCCTTATTGCCTTCCCTATAGCCACCAATCGTCCTCTAGTCCTTATTGCCTTCCCTATAGCCACCAATCGCCCTCCAGTCTTTATTGCCTTCCCTATAGCCAACAATCGTCCTCTAGTCCTTATTGCCTTCCCTATAGCCACCAATCGTCCTCTAATCCTTATTGCCTTCCCTATAGCCACCAATCGTCCTTTAGTCCTTATTGCCTTCCCTATAGCCACCAATCGTCCTCTAGTCCTTATTGCCTTCCCTATAGCCACCAATCTTCCTCTAGTCCTTGTTGCCTTCCCTATAGCCACCAATCATCCTCTAGTCCTTATTGCCTTCCCTATAGCCACCAATCGTCCTTTAGTCCTAATTGCCTTCCCTATAGCCACCAATCGTCCCCTAGTCCTTATTGCCTTCCCTATAGCCACCAATCGTCCTCTAGTCCTTATTGCCTTCCCTATAGCCACCAATCGCCCTCCAGTCCTTATTGCCTTCCCTATAGCCAACAATCGTCCTCTAGTCCTTATTGCCTTCCCTATAGCCACCAATCGTCCTCTATTCCTTATTGCCTCCCCTATAGCCACCAATCACCCCTCCTGTCCTTGTTGCCTTCCCTATAGCCACCAATCGCCCTCCAGTCCTTATTGCCTTCCCTATAGCCAACAATCGTCCTCTAGTCCTTATTGCCTTCCCTATAGCCACCAATAATCCTCCAGTCCTTATTGCCTTCCCTATAGCCAACAATCGTCCTCTAGTCCTTATTGCCTTCCCTATAGCCACCAATCGTCCTCTAATCCTTATTGCCTTCCCTATAGCCACCAATCGTCCTTTAGTCCTTATTGCCTTCCTTATAGCCACCAATCGTCCTCTAGTCCTTATTGCCTTCCCTATAGCCACCAATCATCCTCCAGTCCTTATTGCCTTCCCTATAGCCACCAATCGTCCTCTAGTCCTTATTGCCTTCCCTATAGCCACCAATCGTCCTTTAGTCCTAATTGCCTTCCCTATAGCCACCAATCGTCCTCTAGTCCTTATTGCCTTCCCTATAGCCACCAATCGTCCTCTAGTCCTTATTGCCTTCCCTATAGCCACCAATCGCCCTCCAGTCCTTATTGCCTTCCCTATAGCCAACAATCATCCTCTAGTCCTTATTGCCTTCCCTATAGCCACCAATCGTCCTCTAGTCCTTATTGCCTCCCCTATAGCCACCAATCACCCTCTAGTCCTTGTTGCAGTCTCTACTGCCACCAATCACCCTCTAGTCCTTGTTGCCTTCCCTATAGCCACCAATCGTCCTTTAGTCCTAATTGCCTTCCCTATAGCCACCAATCGTCCTCTAGTCCTTATTGCCTTCCCTATAGCCACCAATCGCCCTCCAGTCCTTATTGCCTTCCCTATAGCCAACAATCATCCTCTAGTCCTTATTGCCTTCCCTATAGCCACCAATCGTCCTCTAGTCCTTATTGCCTCCCCTATAGCCACCAATCACCCTCTAGTCCTTGTTGCAGTCTCTACTGCCACCAATCACCCTCTAGTCCTTGTTGCATTCTCTACTGCCACGATCACCTGGTTCTCACCACCTTCTGAGCTCCCATCTATTGCCCCCCATTCCATGACACCTTCTTCAGTGTTGCTGATCATCCAAGAGCAGATCTACACACAACACCCGGGATTCAGTGGTTTGGGTCCACTGTAAAATGGTCAAGTGTGAGCCTGAGTGGACCCTTGAAGATGCCAGGGGCCCTGGCAATTGCCCAGGTTTGCCCTGTGCCCGGTGCCTGATTTGTGGATAATCTGGCTCTGCATGCAAGAAGTGAACACTACAAATACAAACATCCAACACCCATTTATTGGCCTATTTCAGCTTTCTAAGGCTTAGTGTACTTCAGAAATTCTATTTGCCAGGATCAGTTGCTGTACTTGAAACAGTATGTAGCGCGCCCTGCCAGACAATGTTTTATTCAGCAGCTGCTTGCTTTTTTTTTTAGCCCGAATGTATTAGTTTTTGAAATAGAAAGACAAATTATTTTCAAGAAACTTTGAGTAAAATTAAAAGATTATAAAGCACCTGCACAATTAAAAATCAAATGCAAAATTAAAATATGTGCCAGCAGAGAGGACTGGTAAATAGAGGCTACTTGTATTGAGTGCAGGGTGACCCATTATGACCAACATTTGGAAATCAGCATTCGTTAATCTGAGTTTATAAATTAATTTTGTATTGTTCCCACTAAATAATATGTGTGAACCTTATTATTGTGTGTCTTTCATGCTATGGGCAAATCTAACTTGGGCAGCTGATATGTATGAAGCTCTGCACCCATATTGCATTGGAGAGAAGAGAGCTGGCATGTGCCATATATTGGGCAGCAATCTAAACCTTTTATTTGATATCTCATTGCTCTCTGGTGGCATCTCTAGATCCCTATAGCTGTGTGAGGGTGAACAAGAGACCCCTGCTATGCTTGACCAACTCCATACCCTTCCTAGACCCTGTTTAGCCCTCATTGTCTATTGCCCCCCAGGTCTAATGCTTTGTGCTTGCAAGTCCTCGGGCAGGTTAGTGATGTTTTGCTAAAAACAGGAGCTTAAAGCGGATTTTGACTATCCCAGTTTTTGTTCCATACCCGGGACACCCCTAATCGGGATGCCCCACTATGTGAAACCCCCCCAGAGCACCCAGTATAACTCACCTCTTCATGCTCCAATAGGGCATGCAGGGGCTCTCGTCCAATCAGAGTGGTTTGCCTTGACTATGTAATTTGCAAATGGCTCTGATAGGCTTCAATGGGAAAGCGAGTGTGTCGCATCCCCAGATGTATGTGCACTCCTGCTCCAGTCTAGCAGAATGGCTGCGGTGGGAGTGCGTGGATAGCCCCATAAAGGGGATGCTGCCGCTCTTGCTCCCCATTGCAAACAATCAGAGCCATTTGCCATATTACATAAGCATGGCAAATGTCATAGCCAACAGCTAGCCCTGAAATCTTTTATATTCTAGGGCTGGCCACCCTGGGTTTTGTACCACTTTAAAAAAGTAAAGCTAGATTGGGGTTGGCCATAAGTCTCAGGTCTCGCCCCTTTTTAAATGTAAGCTTTTGGGAAACTACAGTCAAGTCCATAGTGTACTCATCTACTCAATTACTGGGCAGCTGCAGTTGTGAAGAAGAGTTGAGCCATCCTGTGCCTTAGGTCTTACCCTATGTGCGTGTAAGTCCTTGGGCAAACCACAGGTTGTCTATCAGTCTTAGGTCTCACTCTTTGCACATGTAAGTCTTTGGGCAACTGCAGTTGTGCAGTGGACTCATGTCTTCCTGCAAATTGGGTTTAGAGTTAATGGCATTAGACAGATGTTTGTCCATTATCCTCAGGTCCAACCCACTTTATGCATTAGTCCTTGGGTAGCCGCAGTTGGGTAGGTAAGGTTGTGTTTTGCTGAAAACAGGGCATGGGACATGTGAAGGTAGATTGGGGTTTCCCTCTGCCTCAGGACATTTCCTTTGCAGTCCTTGGACAGCCATACAGTTGTTGGGTAGGTGAGTTGTGTTACCTGTAAATGGGGCATTGAACAAGCGGAGTTGGATTGGGGATTGTCCATCAGCCACAGGTCTCATTCTTTGTGCGTGTTAGTCATTGTGCAGCTGTAGCTGGGTAGGTGAGTTGTGCCTCCTTGTAAATGGGGCATTGAACAAGTGGAGTTGGATTGGGGGTTGTCCATTAGCCACAGGTCTCATTCTTTGTGCATGTTAGTCATTGTGCAGCTGTAGCTGGGTAGGTGAGTTGTGCCTCCTTGTAAACGGGGCATTGAACAAGTGGAGTTAAACTGGAGGTTGTCCATCAGCTGCAGGACACATCCTTTGCTTGTCCACCAACTGCAGTCAAGTAGGTGACTCATATATTCCTACAAATCATGTAGCTAATATTAATACAAGCTTGAACAAGTGGGTGTTACACTGGGAGTTGTCCATTAACCTTAGGTTAGGTGTCACCTGTTATCAATGTAGGTCCTTGAAAGGTAAGTCTCGTTGGGCCTGAACATGGAGTTTGATTGGGATTGACACCTTAAGTGAGGACAGCAACCCATTGAGGCAGGACACCATGAACCCCACAAGGCAAAATAGAAATAAAATGCACTCCTGTCATCAAAGCTCCTGATAGGCAAGATGGATAGTATCAAAGACCATGTCATATCGGTGACCTGGATCATGTTTGAAACTGTATGTGACTAACAAAATATACACTAATGAGTCTCTAGGGTTTAAAAAAGACCACCGACACATTGCTCACAACTACACCACCAACACAGACAAACCACCAAACAAACCACTTTTTTTCATTGTGATATAAGAAGTGAGGAACAAAATGACTCACACAGCACAAAAAGAGAGCTGAAGGTCTCTTCTTTGACCACTGAGGTAGAGGTCAGCTGAGGACTAAAACATTTATGCCGCCTATTATTATTTGCCTATAGTTATATTTTGAATGCGCTGAGTAATTTTTAATAAATTGAAGGATTATTGGAGAATTATGAAAAATGTGATCATGGTTGGTGGCTGTAGACAAGTTATAGTAAAGGTCAAGATGAAAGTGTTTTCAACAATCTTTTGAAAGGAATCAGCCATCTATTTTACGTAATTACAGAGACCAGATCCAATAATCTATCTTTCTGTCTCGTGCCCCCAGACAGGACCCATTACCGGTCAATATGCCAATATTTTTGACTAATACATATTGATAAAAAGTTAAAAAAAGCTACACGCTACATCAAGGACCTTGTATCTCATGGTTTATCTAACAAATCACCTAACTCCACACAAGACTGCACCTTTGGGAAATCTCAAGATGGTCCAGAGTGATGATGATTTTATCATTTTCTATCATTTTAGTAATTTGTATTATTATCAGATATATAAGAGCTGTTCATATGTGAAATGACAGTGTTCTAAATGCATATTTAGAAAAAAATGGAAAAATATTTCAAACAGACTTACAAGAGAAGCAAAAGGAAATGGTTAGATATATGAGTTGTGCGAATCTGAACCATAAAGTTTGGGTCCATACCAGTTTTGCGAGTTTAAGTCCCTAAACCCAAGCACGAATTTCAAATTGAAATCTGTGCGTGTGTTTGGCCTTCGGCCAAAGAGGGCTGATTGGGTGCACAGCAGTCAATCAGCCTTCTTGCTGCCTTAGCAAGCATTGGTCAGGTGGCACACCACTGGGGTGTCAGTTCTCTTCAATACCACTAGCTTAAGCCACTGGGGTGTCAGTACTTTTTAATGCCACTTGCCCAAACCATGGATGTGTCATTGATCTTTAATACCAGTAGCTCAAACCACTGGTGTGTCAGTACTCTTTAATACCAATTGTTAGTGGAGTATCTGCTGGTTCAGGGCAATTGTGTGTCACTACAGATTAATACCAATTGTTCAGGCCACTTTAGGGTCACAACTATTTAATAACAATTTTTCAGGCAACTTGGGCGTCACTACTCTTTAATACCAATTATTCAGGGCACTTGTGTGTCACTACTCCTTAATACCACTTGTGCAAACCTCTTGGGTGTCACTATCAATACCAATTGTTAGTGGAGTATCCACTGGCTTAGGGCACTTAAGGCCCTCTTGAAAAAAAACATTTTGTGTAGTGTCTACTGGTTCTGGGCACTTGTGTGTAACTACAGTTTAATACCAATTGTGCAGGACACGTGTGTGGCACTACTCTTTAATACCACTTGCATAGACCACTTTCGGTGTCACTACTCTTTAATACTAATTGTTAGTGAAGTATCCAGTGGTTCAGGGCACTTGTGTGTCAGTACTGTTTATACCACTTGCAAAACCACTTGTGTGTCAGTACTCTTTAATAACAATTGTTAGTGGAGTAACTACTGGTTCAGGGCACTTAGGGCCTTCTTGAAAAAAACATTTTTGTGTAGTGTCCACTGGTTCGGGGTACTTGTGTTTCACTACAGTTTCATAGCAATTGTTCAGGGCACTTGTGTGTCACTACTCTTTAATACAACTTGCTCAAACCACTGGTGTACAAGTACACTTTAATACCAATTGGCAGTGGAGTATTCACTGGTTCAGGGCGCTTGTGTGTCACTACAGTTTAATAACAATTGTTCAGGCCACCTGGGGGTCACTATAGTTTAATACCAATTGTTCAGTGCAGTTGCATGACACTGCAGTTTAATACCAATTGTTCAGGCCACTTGGGTTTAGGACAGTTTAATACCAATTGTTCATGGCACTTGCATGTCACTACTTTAATACCAATTGTTAGTGGATTATACACTGGTTCAGGGCACCTAAGGTCCCCTTGAAAAAAAAATACAACAAAAAAAACATTTTTGTGTAGTATACACTGGTTCAGGGCACTTGTGTGTCACTACAGTTTAATACCAATTGTTCAGGGCACTTGTGTGTCACTGCTCTTTACAACCACTTGCCCAAACCACTTGGGCGTCACTACTCTTTAATACCAAGTGGAGGTTCAGGGCAAATAACGGTCATTTTCCTGTTAAAAAACTTCTTACCTCCTTATTTAGAATAGGAAAAATATCCAACCATTATACATTGAGAGGAAAAAAAGAAAAAAAGGGTGATGCTGGCATAACATATAATCTAGTATTGCCTGGTCTCTTCAAATTCGTACAGTCACTCATAAAAGCGTAATTATTATGAATTATTATTTTACATATAATCTTTTTTTATGCTCAAATATTTTATATAGTAAAATAAATGGAAATTCCAAATGTTAGCCTTCATTTTGTATTACGTCTTCTTTTTTCCTTGTTGCAATTTAGTGTTGTGCTATGTATTAACAATTATATTATTATATTTAGCTATTATTATCCACTTACTCCTGTCAGGGTCACCACTCACAACCACTTAGGGATTGAGCAAGGTTGCCCAGGAATACTTTCCTTACTTTTTATTTTCATCTGGTGTTTTGTTATTATGGTTGTTTTCTTAATTTTACTATTCAAGGTGAAATTAGCAAAGTCTCCACTTTTGATGGTTTTACTGGGAAGTAGGAAGTAGGGTCTTCCATGTATGTAAATGTGGAGGGCACTATTTGACTCACTATTAGCTGAAGAACAAAGGCACATGACTCTTCCAAATACAAGGATCCTTTTTATTTACGTCCACAGTAATGATACAACTGGAGTGATTATTCCTTTCTGTGCAGATACCTGCTGCAAGGATTGATGGGTAATGCTATCTGTCCTTGGATTGGGTACTGTGCAAATACTTTCCGTTCTAGGAAAGCTTCTCTTTTCCTTCACCTAAGTAGAGGGTTTTTTTTTGGTCTTTTTAGCCCCCCTATATTAAGCCTAACCTTGGTCTCTCTACATACTGGCTTGCGACTCTGTTTTGGTACTCACCAAGTCTCACTCCCCATACAGCCAGAAACATCCACCCTAGTGCTGATGAGAGCCTAAAGCTCGAAACACGTGTCCACTAGTTGGATGTGTTTGGCTGTATAAATTTAAAGCTAATCCTTGGCATTGCACCCTTAGTGTTTCTAAGGGCCTTGGATGGCACAGAGACATAAAGAGATGATTTGCATAGCTCCGCCTGTTGCAAGGATAGATGGGTAATGCTATCTATCCTTGGATTGGGTACTACTTTCAGTTCTAGGAAAGCTCCTCTTTTTCTGTGCAGATATCCAAACAGATCGTCCACCACAACCACATAGCACTAAAAGTCACTGGCACAAAGATGACACAGGCTGATCCCCAGATTCGGGTATCTAGGCCCTACTAGGAACCTTTGGGTTGCCACTCCCCTTGGTATAACGCTAATGCTTAAGACTAAGCACTCACTTCAGCTATTTCTCTTTGCTCCTCTTAAACTGGACCTTCACCCTGAATAAGAGTCTAACTTGTATGTTTCCTCCACCCTGTACATACAGATTGCTCACATTAAAAATCATCCTACCTGCACCTATTGCGTTCTTTGAGCATTTTAACATCCAAGATGGCGGCCCATGGAGTCTCAGGCTGCCTTCAGACAGGAAGTGTTTTCTGACTGTGTGGCTCTGCATTCTGGGATTGCTGTCCTTTTCCTGACCCCAGCTCTGCTCTGTCTATGCAAAGCACAGCTATAACCCGCCCCCCTGTACTTTTCACCCCTTTCCTCATCTTAGTATGTGATGTTTCTGAGGCAAGATGGCAACGCCCGTATCCTAGAGTCCTGAACAGAGTTGATGCCCAGCACGGAGAAATAATAATAAGTGACTAAAAATCTATTAATTTTAAATGCTGGGGAATAGTTTTTTAAATGTTTGGGCTTTTCATTAAATGACGCTGAAGGTCCAGTTTAATAAATCAACTTTAGGCTAAATCCAACACTGCTTTGCTCTTCAACCTTTATAGGTTCTGGTACCGTCCAGTCTCTAAAAAACTATCCATTTATGCTTCCTTACAGTATGTGGACTAGTGATGGGCTTTGGATCTGGGCCAATTCCCTCAGGTTTGCACCATCCCAGATCCTGGCAAGATTAGGGTCAAATTTTGCCACCCATCACTATGCCGTCCCTTGAAACCCTTACCCTCCCCCCAACAAATAAAAACGAAAACAAAAACCTCACCGCTTCCTTCTTTTTCTGTCTCCCGCAGGACTGCGTCCTCCCTGCAGGTCTCAGATCGGGGCTTCCTCCTGGCCTGGTGGACTATGATCTTCTTGATTCAGGTGAGCAACTACTGCTGCTGCCTTGCCAGCATTTCTAGTGAGGGGTGGGGGGGCTTGAGAGGAGGGACATGGAGGGGGATTCCCAAGGAATTTCCCTCCCTTCCAGTGATGCCATTAGTCACATGGGGGGGATCCTCCTCTGTGATATAAAAGCCTGGGATGCTATGGAAGGAGGGACCTATGCCTCCACCACTGAGGCTGTAATCATGGCATCAAGAAGATCAAGGCCCACCATCCCCACTTCGGCTCATCACTAATGTTGACCCATGTCAGGATGTTTTCCAGGGAAGCTGACTACCTGGACATAAGTGGCTCAAGCTTCCTAGTGTCACAGTGCACTTACTTTCTGCCCAGTCCTGCGGCGTTCTTGGGCAGCATGGGCTCAGGCAGCTGGCCTGGATCCCCTCCACCCGGCAGCCACATCAACAGTGGACAACGGCTTGGGCAATGTCGGCTCGAGCAGCGCTGAGCACTTCCACCTCCTCCTCTCGGCACTGCATCCCGCGCTCCTCTGCTCGCAAGCACAGTCGATTTATGCCCTCAGGCGGCGCCGCACACAGCGTGGCCACTGGGGGTTAGTTTAAAGGGCCAATGAGCCCTAATAATACTGATGGGTGAAACACCCTAATTATGAATTGGGCAATCAGCCTATAGGTTGTAGCAGGGCCAATGAGCCCTAGCGTTCCCCCAGCCAATCCCATCCACTTGCCTTCTTTAAAGGTGTTTCCAGCTCACTCTCTCGCTGCCCGTGATAGCGCTCTGCTGGGTGCTATTGTGCCTATGATTGCTGATTGTTATACCATTGCCGACCTAGCTTCCCTGACTATTCCGTGAGCGCCGCCTGAATCGAACCTTGCCAGGACTCCGACTACATTCCTGCTTCATCCCTTATACTGAAAACCCTCTGATTACCCGGTTTGACCCGTGGCTTCACCTTTGAACCTTCTCGTGCTTCTCCCTTGGTGCTGTGTATCGTGAGGACTGATATTTCTGTGCATAACCCCGGCTTGCCCGATAACGCCCAGTCTTGCCTCTGATTCACCCACCTTCACCCCTGTAAGTTCACAACCTTTGAGCTACCAAGTCCTGTGAATGTCCCAGCGAACAGGGGCTTGTCTATAGGTGAAGCTAGCTGTGGAGATTGGAGGAGGAAAGTGGTCTTAGGGATTCGTTCTTGTGGCCGTCCCCAAGAAAACAGAGTCGTCCAATAATAGTGTGTCCCTACTCCCTGGAAACTAATCTATTCGTGGGGGAAAGGGTCTGCTCCTAGCTTAGGAGGGCCCTTAGAATTATCTGGGACAGTGTTATAGTGATGTACTGTAATCTTTTTGGTATAATAAAAAATGATTTTATTTAAACGTAACTAGACATACATAGAGGCCGATTCATTAATAGCGCCAGGTAGCGACAGATGAGCGACAGTAGCGTTATTTTCACAGCGCCCGCTTGTATTCGCTGTGCTTGGGCGTTGTTCGGCTGTTGACAGCGACTCAGTCGGTGTGCGGTAATGTTGAATACGGGGTTAGGAGTCGCTGTTTGACAGGTTCCGCGCTGTATGGGAGCGCATGACAGCGAACGGCCATAGCGAACGGCTCCCAGCATATTCATTAACAAATCACGCTCCAAAAATTCTCGCGCTGTGAAATGCATGTTTAAACCCCAGAGCGCTGGCGGCGATGGGTTAAAAGTAGTTTTTTAACCCCCAAACAATCATATTTTTAGAAAAAAAAAAAAAAACATGTTTTTCAAAACATTTTGTAATATGAATACATTAATATCAGACCTGTAATATCAATTCTGCACAAATTTTTTTTTTTTTTTACCTTAAAAAAAAATCTAACATTGCAGAAGTGGTCACAGAATTTTTGACATTTAAAAAAAAAAAAAAAAAATTAATAGCAATTAATTATGAATATTTAAAGATTGCTCCATTGAAATGCATTGGAGAGCGCCAGGTAGCGAGAGGTCATACCTGTCGCTGTTCAAGGTCGGACGCTGGCGCTGTGGGGTGAGGCTGGAATAATGATGAATGATTCGCTATCTGGCGCTCTGTCAGTCGCTAAGCAGGATCGGCTTGATAAATGTGTGATTGCGGAGGGGAGCCGGCGTTCTCGTGGCGGTGAGCGTCATTACCGTTCGCTCACCATTCGCTACCTGGCGCTATCCCTTGTTAAATAAGGGCCATAATTTCAAAGGGTTGTTCAAATTTTTCTTCACATAGGTACATTTTTTCAAAATAAATATTTTTTCACATATTTCATAGGATTTTTTCGCATAAGTACACTTCTCAACATGAAGAAATCTTTTTGTCACATATTTTACAAGTCAAATATTTTTTCATGTCACATATTTTGTCATATTTTGTTGTGAACTTACCAAGAAGGCGGGTGTACCACGGGGTTTTGACACCTAGAACTGGCTTCTGTTTCTAACTCTAACTGAACTACAGTTACTGCTAACTCTCTCCAAGGTGAGCTTTGCAGAGATCCATAGAACAATTCACTTCACTGGCATGGCCAGATTCAAGAGGGCTTCTGTTATCTTTCCCTAACACTTGCTACCTAACCGAGCTGGCACCTTATATCACTAGTGGACCAACCTGTCACACTCTGTGACCCAAGTACATGAGACATATGTGACAGGTGGAACGGTGGTCAGCCCTACACTTAAGAAAGATTAGAGCCCTGTCAGTGGGGTAGGCCCTGATAGTGATAGGAACTTTAATTATAGTGGTTAAATATAGGGACTTAGGTGCCATTGCATCATGAATCCACATGATGGCAGTGTTGCCTAAGGAATAAACGTAGATAATATTAATTAGTCCCCGTTAAAGTAAATAGAGACTCAGCCAGGTGGCATTGGCAACATCACCTGTCTGCCATTGATTGAGCCTAGCAACATAGTTGGATAATGCAACATTTCAGAGGTTAAATCGGGGAGAACCCAACCCTTCTAGAGTGTTCTTCTAAGTACTGCTTAGGTGTGAAGAGGGGAAGTGTTAATGTAATGGAGGATCTGAGTAACCGGGAAGGAGCCCGTGGAAGTGACTGAAAGCAGTAAAGACTCTTTGCTGTAACCAATGGATATCACCTGTACTGAATATGCTGTTTGACATGGATGGAAGCCCTCAAATAAAGACCCTGCATCAAGGAGTGTCATCTTTGGAGACCAGCGACGGCTGAATCAGTAAGTGCACCTCCACCCCACGCATGCCACACGAACCTGAGTCGCCCTACCCTAGGTCCATGAAACCCCCTCGCTCCTCAGAGCGTGTGCCATTGGCCAAGCACACGCCCGCTACACATATATAGATACCAGTGATTGCATTTGGGCAGGAGGCCTTACCTGTGGAAAGTTCTTTGCTCAGATCCTTTGGAAAAATCTGGGGACCCTATCACGAACTCCTGCCCACACCAAAAATAGCCTCGGGAATCTCAAAAGCTAATATGTTCAAGGGCTTCATGCAACCACAGCAAGCTACACTGGTCACACAGTTGGCCTTGACCACAGCAGAGCATGCTCAAGACTAATAAAGCTTCACCATGACATGCCCTTCCCAGTTCAGCCATGACCAGGAATGGAAGTAAAGGCAAAGGCTTGGCTTTAAAAGTAAGTGTGTGTCTGGATAGGGTGCTTTAGGGTCCAACCTTTTCCTGCCTATGACCCCAATAGCAAACATTTAGCTAAATGTGCTACTGGGTATTCAGGTGGCGATCAGCAATAAATATGTCGATGACCCCTGGCTGATCCCTGTGACCTACCCCCCATTATCATCATTTTTTGTTAGAAGAAAGCACTTTTTGAAGTCTTTTGTCTGGAAGTGAGGCCAAATCTTCACATCACAGGTAGAAAACACACCAGATCTGTCTGAAATTAAAAGCGATTGGGCCCCGCTGGGCCCGTCCAAGCCTGTTTGCTTCCACACGAGAAGCACCAATCAATAAACTTGTCATATGTTAGGCTGAGATTAAACCTGACAGGTGGACAGTGCCCCCTCCTTCTGTGCAGAGGGCTAAAGTTTGTAGCTTGTTTAGTACAAAGTGTTTATTTTATTGAAATCATATTTACTGAATTATCTGTAATATTTTTATGACAGATTAATTATTGAACGCACAATGCTTGAGGGGGAGGCCGATTCATTAATAGTGCCAGGTAGCGACAGATGAGTGACAGTAGCGTTATTTTCACAGCGCACGCTAGTATTCGCTGTGCTTGCCCGTTGTTCGGCTGTTGACAGCGACTCAGTCGGTGTGCGGTAATGTTGAATACGGGGTTAGGAGTCGCTGTTTGACAGGTTCCGCACTGTATGGGAGCGCATGACAGCGAATGGCCATAGCGACCGGCTCCCACCATATTCATTAACAAATCACGCTCAAAAAATTATCGCGCTGTGAAGTGCTTGTTTAAACCCCAGAGCGCTGGCGGCGATGGGTTAAAAGTAGTTTTTTAACCCTCAAACAACCATATTTTTTGAAAAAAAAAAAACATGTTTTTCAAAACATTTTGTAATATGAATACATTAATATCAGACCTGTGATATCAATTCTGCACAATTTTTTTTTTTTTTAACCTTAAAAAAATATCTAACATTGCAGAAGTGGTCACAAAATTTTTGACATTTAAAAAAAAAAAAAAAAAAAAAAAACATTAATAGCAATTAATTATGAATATTTAAAGATTGTTCCATTGAAATGCATTGGAGAGCGCCAGGTAGCTGGCGCTGTGGGGTGAGGCTGGAATAATGATGAATGAGTGGCTATCTGGCGCTATCTCAGTCGCTAAGCAGGATCGGCTTGATAAATGTGTGATTGCGGAGGGGAGCCGGCGTTCTCGTGGCGGTGACCGTCATTACCGTTCGCTCACCATTCGCTACCTGGCGCTATCCCTTGTTAAATAAGGGCCTAAGTTGCTTACAAAAAGCATTTTTCTCTTTGTAACAAATTTTAATACATAAGCAGACATTTACAAAAAGGAACCGGCAGTCTTTATTATTAGCATCTCTTTTTTTTTTTGTTATGATCAATTTAAAGAAACCAAAAACCTGTCCCACCCGCTGTAAGAGGCCTCCCAGAGGCAGCCTGATTTGGATGTTCTGCTGTACGAAACCTTCCAGGATCACAACAAATCCTAATTACCATTTAATCCAATGGTTAAAAGGAAGAGCACAAATCCACACAAAAAAGAGTATCCAGTATGCATGATCCGGACACAGGTACATACATGAATCTCACTACAGGGACCTTGTAACGCGTTTCGGCCTAGACGCAGCCCTTAATCATACAATGTATCATGCGATGTACCATTGGATTAAAGGTTACGCTTTATTTTAACCAACAAGCTGGACATCGTACTGCTTCAAACTTCTGATGAGATTATACCAAGAGATCTCTGGATCCGTACTTCTGGTGTTGGGTGAGCTGGTTATTTTGTGCTTTCTCCTAACTATCATGGCGCCTGTGTGGGCATCCCCATCTCTCCTCCATCCAATATACCCATAGCTGAAAAGATGGCAGCAGGGGCACACAGCTGGAGGGAATGATTAGGCACCCCCAGTAATTAATTAATTCAGCATAGATTGACGGTCATTAATATGCACAGCAAACTTTTCTGATTGGAGGAGAACCCATGTATTTACTATGGCAGCATGGGGCAAGATAACATTTGTGGCAATCCTGGAGGTTTCACACACATCCCCATTTGGGATGCTACTGGTGGACCAAAACCAAGGGATAAAACCCCAGGATTTGGTCCCTTTTAAAGTTATTGAGCAGGCCAACTTTAGGTCTACTTTCGGTGACTCAACGCATGCGCAGTCCTCTCGTCCAATCAGCGTGCTCGGATCTACTCCAGATCCTTCGTCCAGGAGCTGGTCTAATGTGAGTGGATGCGCGCTAGTGGCCCCTTCAACAGGGAGCGTGCCCGCACCGGCCAATCACAAATGCCTGGCGCAGGCATGCGCCCTGCTAAAGGGATAGCGGGGATGCGGCTGCTGCTTGCACATGCGCTGTTGGACCAGAAATGACAGTGAGTTGTCGGGCGACCTAGGGGGTTTGACACAGAGGGGCGTCCCGATTCTGGATGCCCCAGGGAGAGGGACTTTCTCCGTGGGTTTTGACTATCCTCGGTTTTGGTCTTTGCCTCCCTGACACCCCGATCAGGAGTGCCCGACTGTGTGAAATACCCCAGGTCACCCGATCTCACTTTCCCTTCCCCGGTCCTACGTCGCATGCGCAGCCCTCTCATCCAATCAGCATGCTCGGATCCACTCCCACCCCTTCGTCTCAGGAGCTCATTCAATCCAAGCGGAGACGAGCGAGCTGGCGTCTGCATCCCCCCGCTACCCTTTAACAGGGAGCACGCACCCGACTAAAGGGATAGCGGGGGGATGCGGCCACTGCTTGCACACGTACCCTTGGACCGGAAAAAAAGAGTTTTTGGGGACCTGGGGGGTTTCACACAGTCTCATAGGCTCCAGGGTGGGTTTTGGTCCACTTTAATTCAGCCCTGATGATTTTAAACTCATGTACAGCCATTTGGTCATAGAAACCCAGGTACTAAGGCCGCGATTCAATAAGAGTTGAAAAAAATTCTCATGGTAGTAAAAAATTCAATTCATGAGAAAAAAGCCTGAGAATGTCACTGTTACTGAATCACCAGATAAAAAGACAATGAAAGTCAATGGCAGCTTTTTTACTCTTAGGAAAAGTAGAGAACTGTTTCCTCCTTTCTACACTGTAGTTAAAGCTGCCATTGACTTTCATTGGGGTTTATTCATCAAGTGATAGCGCCAGGTAGCGCCCCGTAGCGACAGGCAGCGTCTGGTGTACGCCGGACACTGTACGCAATACCACATTTATCAAAGCGATTCTGGTGAGCGACTCTAACAGCGCCATGTAGCGTCCGATTCATCATTACAGGTGGCTCAGTGTATAGCGCTGGTGCTCTAGCTTCCAGAGCACCAGGTATTACCTGTCGCTATCTGTCGCTCTCCCTTACATCTTAATGGACGTTACTTCTCTTCTGTTTAAACAGGGTTTTTTGTTTTTAATATTTTTTTTCTCTCAAATAATTGTGTCACCTCTCCTGGCCTAGAAAAAGTCATTTTTGAAAACGTTTTAGATTTTTTTATATTTATATGCAGAATTTTCATTACAGGTCTGGCATTAAAGTATTAATGTCACAGTGTTACAACAATGTCATTCCATATGTTTTAGTTTTGTTACAGGTGGATATGTGTTCAAAAACAGACTTTAATCACACAGCGTCTGGGGCTCTATGCTATAGCGACCAGATCCAGAGCGCCGACGCTGTGTGTTTTGTTGAATATGGTGTGAGTCACTGAGAGTCGGACGCAATGAGCTGGCGCTACCTTTCGCTTCCTGCAACTCTGTACTGGTGTTAGAACGCCCAACATACATCTCATTCATCAATGCTGGCCAGGTTACTACAGCGACTGAGGCGCTCTGTTACAGCGCCCGATAACCGATCACAGCGTCTGCTAGCGGTCGCTCTTAGCGTCGCTATACAGGCGCTCATCTGCCGATACCTGGCGCTTTTTATCTGGTGATTCAGTAACAGTGACATTGTCAGGCCTTTTTCTCATGAATTGAATTTTTTACTACCATGAGAATTTTTTTCAACTCTTATTGAATCGAGGCCTAAATTCCAGAGTTCAGTGAGAAGTTCTACACAAATAGAAGCATCATATTTCCATGTTATACTCCCAGAAATGCAAGTCATGTTCGGCCCACAAAGTATTTGACTTATGAGCATTTTCAGATCAAATTTATTCCAAATGGGATTTCACTGTATAAACACTGGACTTAATTTATGAAAGGTCATTTTGTTAGTTTGCATGCAAATGTGGTGTTTCAGTGTGGGATTGTCTGTCTGTCTGCAGCTGCTCAGATACATATGAGCCTTTGAGGGCAAGCGAAGAGAAATGAGATCTTTCATTAATGAAGCCTTTTGTGGTTTTGCCCTTTGATGTGTTGATTTGAGGTTTTGTTTCAATACTCAGGTTTCCTTCTGCATGCAACACCCATGACACGGCTGAATGAAGGCAAGTGGTGGTGGTATGGGTGTAAGTCAATGGTCTAATTGGTGGAGACAGAGACAGGTGCGTCATCTCACCTTCAGGCCCTTATTTATGAAGGGATAGCGACAGGTAGCGACCGGTGAGCGGCCGGTAATGACGGGCCCCGCCACGAGAACGCCGGCTCCCCACCACAATCACACATTTATCAAGCCAATCCTGCTTAGCGACTGAGATAGCGCCATATAGCGACTCATTCATCATTATTCCAGCCTCAGCCCACAGCGTCAGCGTCCGACCTTGAACAGCGACAGGTATGACCTCTCGCTACCTGGCGCTCTCCAATGCATTTCAATGGAACAATCTTTAAATTTTCAATGTGAAAAATTCTGTGACCACTTCAGCCATGTTAGATAATTTTTTTAAGGTAAAAAAAAAATTGTGCAGAATTGATATTACAGGTCTGATATTATTGTATTCATATTACTAAATTCTTTAAAATTTTTTTTTTTTTTTTTGGTTTCCAAAAATATGGTTGTTTGGGGGTTAAAAAACTACTTTTAACACATCGCCGCCAGCGCTCTGGGGTTTAAACATGCGCTTGAATTTTTTAAACCTGATTTTTTGATGAATATGGTGGGAGCCGGTCGCTCTGACCAGTCGCTATCATGCGCACCCATACATCACGGAACCTGTCAAATAGCGACTCCTCACCCAATATTCAACATTACTGCACACCGACTGAGTCGCTATCAACAACCGAACAACAGCCAAGCACAGCGACTACTAGCGGGCGCTGTGAAAATACTGCTACAGACGCTCAACTGTCGATACCTGCCGCTATTAATAAATCAGCCTCTTAGCCTTCACTAATGGATACTGTCATGGCTTGAACACGTGGAGGCTGATTCACTACTAGCGCCAGGTATCGGCAGATGAGCATCTGTATAGCAGCGCTTAGAGCGACCGCTAGTAGGCGCTGTAAGTGAGTATTGGGCGCTGTAACAGAGCTCCTCAGTCGCTGTAGTAACCTGGCCGGCATTGATGAATGTGATGTGTGTTGGGCGCTCTAACACCAGTACAGCGCTGCAAGGAGCGAAAGGTAGTGTAGCTCAGTGCGACTGGCACTCGGCGCTTCACACCAAACTTATCAAAAAAGGACACACACACAGCTGGGCGCTGTGCCATAGAGCGCCAGACGCTGTGTGATTAGAGTCTGTTTTTGAACACATATCTGGTAATATTTTACCTTTGCTATAGTCACATTACAGCTGTATATATTCGTGTTATGTCATATACCTTTCTTTATATTTGAGGAGGTCCACGATTCTGGAGAACGTATCGTTATCCATATATCCGAATACCTTTATTGTAACCTTTTTTGCATAGCCTGTATAAATTCATATGTTGTTTGATTTTTTTGCATATTACCTATATAAATACCTTTTTAATAGCAAAAGATTGATGTGTGGTGTGCATATATCCGTCGTGTACATATAACTTGAACACATATCCACCAGTAACAAAGCGAAAACACATGGAATGACATTGTTATAACACTGTGACATTAACACTTTAGTGCCAGACCTGTAATGACAATTCTGCATAAAAATATAAAAAGTCAAAAGAGTTTCTAAAAGTGTTTGTTTGCAGCCAGGAGAGGTCACACAATGATTTGAGGGAAAAATAAAAAAAATGTCAAACACGCTGTTTATACACAAGCAAATGAACGGCCATTAAAATGTATGGGAGGGCGACACCGAGCGAAAGGTAATGCCTGGCGCTCTGGAAGCTAGAGCGTCGGTGCTATACGCTGAGCCGCCTGTAATAATACATGTGACGCTACATGGCGCTGTTAGAGTCGCTCACCAGATTCGCTTTCATAAATGTGGTTTTGCATACAGCGCCCGGCGTTCACCAGGCGCTGTCTGCCGCTACGAGGCGCTACCTGGCGCTATCCCTTCTAAAATAACCCCCACAGTCAACAATCTTAGATTAAACAAGGATCAAATGGCATTTCCATTATTTCACCACGCATGGTAGACACCTACCCAAGGCAGAGTCGTAACTAGGCTTTTTGGCACTCAGGGCAAAGATTCAAAATAGCGCCCCCCACCTGTGCTCAGACCCCCCTATTGGCTGCACCCGGAGAGTGTGCCCCCCTGCTCCCCCATAGCTACGCCCCTTACTCAAGGTACCCTTTTAAGACAAGCAATCATCAATTTAGAATCAAGGATGATGTAGTTGGGAAAGTAGATGGTCACATGACACCGCCAGTTGTGTTCAGCAAATCGGTCGGGCAGGCTGATTCATCACTAACGCCAGGTAGCGACAGATGAGCGTCTGTAGCAGGCATTTTCAGAGCGCCCGCTAGTAGTCACTGTGCTCGGCCGTGGTTCGCTACTTCATAGCGACTCAGTCGCTGTCCAGTAATGTTGAATACATTGTGACGAGTCGTTATTTGACCAGTACAGCGCTGTATGGGAGCGCATGGTAGCGACTGCTCATATCGACCGAATCACACCATATTCAGCAAAAAAACAGCCTCACAAATCTCTGGCGCTGAAAAATGCTTGTCTGAAGCCCAGAGCGCAGGAGGCGGTGTGTTTAAAGTGTGTTTTCCAGCATCTATCAACTAGTAACAAAGCGAAAACATATGGAAATACATTGTAACAACATTGTAACATGAACACTTTAATGGCAGACCTGCAATGTCATTTCTGAAGAAATATATAAAAAATAAAAAAAATTTGAAAAAACTGCTATTTCAATGCCAGAAGAGGTCACAGAATTATTTGAGATAAAAAAAAAAAAAAAAACACAGTTTAAAGAGAAGGAAAGGATCGTCCATTGAAATGTATGGGAGAGCGCCAGGTAGCGAGAGGTCATACCTGGCGCTGTGCAAGGCTGAACACCGGCGCTGTTCTCTGAGGCTGTAAAAATGATGAATCAGACGCTACATGGCGCTATCCCAGTCGCTAAACAGATTCTGCTTGATAATTGTGTAATTGTGTTCACCAGTCGCTACCTGTCGCTACCTCTCATTAACCAGCCACTACCTGATGCTATCGCTTCATTAAAAAAGGCCCTAAAGCTGAAGGAGAGAATTTTGCAAGCAGCAGATTTTCCTCTTTCTAGAACCTTCTGAACAGGAGACAACAGGGCAAATGTCAAAAAAAGTATTAGAACCCTCTCAGAGGAACAGGCTTTCTGTTAGTGTAAACAGGAATCCAATGTGTTTCTTTGGAGATTCAGAAGTAGTGTTATAATAGGAAATAGCCTCTATATGGCAGCATTGATATAACTCCCATAGAGCAAACCTCCCAACTGTCCCGATTTTTGAGGGACAATCCCGCTTTCGGTCATTTGTCCCGCTGTCCCGCTGGTGTTACCGCTCCCACTGTCACCATTCTGCTGCCACAGCTCTTATCTATGTGTGCTTGGGGAGGGAGGGGGAAGGGGGAGAAAGAGGAGGCCCGGGAAGGATGTAACAAAATGGTATATAGCGGGTATTAGGCGCTTCTGACTTTTGGTCAGAAACACTTCAAGAGTAGTGGGGGTTGGTTCCTCGAGGGGAAACCAGAGTGCGCCTAATTATTTACCTTAAGTATCAAATATACATACGAAGATATATACAAGTCAATTTATTACATGCAGTTTGTGTATAAGAATTAAAATGTGGAACAAACATATATACAGTGATTTGGTCACTCTATGCCCAGCTGTCCTAAGTCTATGGTTAGCTGGGGGGTTTGAGTGAATCTCCGACCAATACACACGCCAGTCAACACCCCGGGGAACCTCTCATCCTCCCCAGGGAGACCGGCAGACCTAGATCTACGAGCACTACAGCACTAAGGTAAAACCTATATGACAATTACAGTCTCCAACTTAACTTCAAAATTCAAAATTCAGTACTAACTGGGACCAGATACCCAACAGTGACAAGCAATATCAACCCTCCAAGCAAGGGCACAGCACAGCCATACAAAGATAGCGGGCAGGAGTCCCTCATACGCAGTGAGTAAGAATACTTTTAATATACAATTTTTTTCCCCCCAATGAGGCAATAATACTTACCGACTTCCCATGCAACCTTATTAGAAAAATGCACTGAAGAAGCTACGAAAGCGAAACGCGTATGCATATTGCTGCAAACAAGGGATATTGAACCCAACCTTGAACAGGGTATCAAAAAGAAAAGAACTTTACGGAAAGTGGGGTGCTCACGCGCCCCCTTATTCACTCAAACCCCCCAGCTGACCATGGACTTAGGACAGCCGGGCATAGAGTGACCAAATCACTGTATATATGTTTGTTCCACATTTTAATTCTTATACACAAACTGCATGTAATAAATTGACTTGTATATATCTTCCTATGTATATTTGATACTTAAGGTAAATAATTAGGCGCACTCTGGTTTCCCCTCGAGGAACCAACCCCCACTTATCTATGTGGCCTGCTCTGACCAATGAGTCTGTAGTTCAGTGCTCGCATTTCTTCCGTGGGGGAGAGCTAGCTGAATTTTTTTTTGTCATTCATTAGTCCAGTGGGTGATCGGGGCAGGGCTAAAAAGCAGGCTCCATGCTGCTCCGCCCCCTTCATGAGCTGGTGCCACTGTTATAGGAGCCACCGACTCTTGCAAGGGGCGGAGCTAGAACAACCGATAACACAAGGAAGGAAGCAAGAATGCCAGTTTGCACTCCCTGATTTGGACCACCAATAAGAGAGAGGTAGAGGGGGGGGGGGGTGAGGGTGTCCGTCTGTCCATCCAGCTTTCTGAGGTGGAGGGGGGGGGAGATGCCCCTCACTAGCTGAAATGAGGGATGCTCCTCACGGGCTGTAAGAATGAGGGATGCTCCTCACTGGCTGTAATAATGAGGGCTTCCCCTCACTGGCAGTAATGAAAGGATGCCCCTCACTGGCTGTAATAGAGGGTAGCCCCTCACTGGCTGTAAGAATGAGGGATGCCCTTCACTGGTGGTAATGATGGGTGCCCCTTACTAGCTGTAATGGAGGTATGCCCCCACTGGTTGCAGTGGAGGTATGCCCCCACTGGTTGTAATGGAGGGATGCCCCCACTGGTTGTACTGGAGGATGCCCCTCACAGGTTGTAATGAGGGATGCCCCTCACAGGTTGTAATGGAGAGCTACCCCTCACTGGCTGTAATAAGGGATGCCCGCACTGGTTGTAATGGAGGATACCCCTCACAGATTGTAATGGAGGGATGCCCCTCACTGGCTGTAATGAGGGATGCTCCTCAATAGCTGGAATGGAGGGATGCCCCTCTGCGGTCCGGGGGTTTCACACAGTGGGGCATCCCAAACCGGGGTAACTATCCATGATAGTAAAAATCATGGATTTTGTTCCACTTTAATCATATATCGATGGCACTTTCCTCAAGATCATGTTTATAATTAGCCATTTCTGTCTTGTGTGTTCCCAGTGATATGTATTGTAGTGATTTACCCCGTGTAGCAACATGAGACCCCGTAACACCTTCCTGCCACCTGAGGCTGGACATGGAAGCCACAATGGTGGCGCGGAATCAGAACGCGGAAAGCTTGTAACCTTTGTGTTTGCGGTCTGCGTATCTCGCCTTCCCCGCCAAATACCTGCAGCCGTAACCGCTCAGGAGATGTCATTAGGCAGACAATTCGCTGACTGCGCTTCTCTGAAACAAATCTGCAGCCTTTCATTTCCAGGATACCTTCAACACCTGCTTTTGTAGCGGCTCGTCACCCCCCCCCCCGCCATCAGGGTTTGGGGGGAGGGGGGTCTGTAATGCTGTTTAGGTTGGGCTTCTGCCAGCTCATCTCGGGATTCACACGCTGGGAAATTGTCTGTATCATTAACTGTCAGAGAACAAACCAACGCTAAGCTCATCCGCCGCAAGGACTCCCTTAAAGAGGACCTTCACACTGAATAAGAGTCTATCTTATATGTTTCCCCCACCCTGTACATACAGATTGCTCACATTAAAAATCATCCTACCTGCATCTACTGCATGTTATGAGCCTTTAAACATCCAAGATGGCGGCTCATGAAGCATCAGGCAGCCTGCAAACAGACTGTGCTACTCTGCATTCTGGGATTGCTGACCTTTTCCTGACCCCAGCTCTGCTCTGCTCTGTCTGTGCAAAGCACAGCTATAACCCGCCCCCCTGTACTTTATCCCTCTCTACTCTCCTCAGTATGTGATGCATCTGAGGCAAGATGGCGGCACCCGTATCCTAGAGTTGCAGCCCAGTGGGGGAAAGAATAATAAGTAAGTGACTAAAAACTTTAAATATATTAATTTTAGATGCTGGGGAATAATTTTTTAAGGGCTTGGGCTTTTCATCAAATCATGGTGAAGGTCCGGTTTAATGTTATAGGCTCTTGTTGCTGCTATGGGGCCCTGACCATGGAGAGGCCATACACGCCTGTTAAAGTGGACCAAAATACAGGATTTTGACTATCCTGGGTTTTAGTTCTTGCCCCCGGGGCACCCCGATTGGGGGGTGGCCCGCTGTGTGTAGCCGCCAGAGAGAGGTAGAGGGGGGGTGAGGGTGTCCGTCTGTCCATCCAGCTTTCTGAGGTGGAGGGAGGGGAGATGCCCCTCACTAGCTGTAATGAGGGATGCTCCTCACGGGCTGTAATAATGAGGGCTTCCCCTCACTGACTGTAATGGAGGGTAGCCCCTCACTGGCTGTAAGAATGAGGGATGCCCTTCACCGGTGGTAATGATGGGTGCCCCTTACTAGCTGTAATGGAGGTATGCCCCCACTGGTTGTAATGGAGGGATGCCCCCACTGGTTGTATTGGAGGATGCCCCTCACAGGTTGTAATGAGGGATGCCCTTCACAGGTTGTAATGGAGAGATACCCCTCACTGGCTGTAATGAGGGATGCCCCCACTGGTTGTAATGGAGGATGCCCCTCACTGGCTGTAATGAGGGATGGCCCTCACAGATTGTAATGGAGGGATGCTCCTCACGGGCTGTAATAATGAGGGCTTCCCCTCACTGACTGTAATGGGGGGTAGCCCCTCACTGGCTGTAAGAATGAGGGATGCCCTTCACTGGTGGTAATGATGGGTGCCCCTTACTAGCTGTAATGGAGGTATGCCCCCACTGGTTGTAATGGAGGGATGCCCCCACTGGTTGTAATGGAGGGATGCCCCCACTGGTTGTATTGGAGGGATGCCCCCACTGGTTGTAATGGAGGATGCCCCTCACAGGTTGTAATGGAGGGATGCCCTCACTGGCTGTAATGAGGGATGCCCCCACTGGTTGTAATGGAGGATGCCCCTCACAGGTTGTAATGGAGGGATGCCCTCACTGGCTGTAATGAGGGATGCCCCCACTGGTTGTAATGGAGGATGCCCCTCACAGGTTGTAATTGAGGGATGCCCCTCACTGGCTGTAATGAGGGATGGCCCTCACAGATTGTAATGGAGGGATGCCCCTCACTGGCTGTAATGAGGGATGCCCCTCTGCGGTGTGCAAAGCAAAGCCATACACGTCTGTTAAAGTGGACCAAAACACATGATTTTGACTATCCTGGGTTTTGGTTCTTGCCGCCCGGGGCACCCCGATCGGGGGGGTTGCCCGCTGTGTGTAGCCGCCAGTAAATGACAGCACGGCTTCAGCTGTGCACTTGGAAGTCCCGCACATTGAAGGTTCTTGCATCCCATACATTGTACCCCATACATGGGCACTGCGCAAGAGCGACATCGGGGGCAAAGATGGTGCTGCCCATCAGAAGGTTGCCCTGAATCCGAGGGACCCAGAAGATGAATCCCCCGGCGAGGTGAGTAAACATTGCCCAAATGTATAACAAATCAAGCACAGAGCAACTTAGAAAACTTTTTAGAGTCCAGGGACTTTTAAACCAGTCCAAAAAGATGAAAAAACGAGTCCCAAAGCGCATGCACTTCTCCAAAGAGTTTACTTCAAACACCATCAGTGTAGCCCTTCACCATTTCTTACCAGAAAAAAGCCTTATTCAGACATAGAAAAACACAAGAAGACAGTGGACACAGTCCAGGACCAACTCCACCATGTATAAAAATCCAGAAAGTGCAATCTAGCGTAATATTGTTTAATAAAAAGAGATTCCTCAAAATTGCCACTCACATTAAAAAGTAGATAAACAAGCAATTGAAGCAAGGAGCGACTCTCACCAATCCTCAGTACCAACCGGAGGTTGCGGGCAGTAGATCGGTGAGGTGAGGTTCTTCTTTAATCAATGACTGGAAGCAGGAGTATGCATCAAGGCCGGCCAGGAGCAGTTCAGCCCGCATAGACTACCTGGGATGAAACCAGTGGTTTGCCAGGCACTGTAAGCATTTTGGAAGCTGATTCACTACTAGCATACAGTATTGCCAGATGAGCGTTTGTATAGCGGCCGCTTAGAGCGACCGCTAGTAGACACTGTAAGCGGGTATCGGGCGCTGTAACAGAGTGCCTCAGTCGCTGTAGTAACCTGGCCGGCATTGATGAATATGATGTGTGTTGGGCGCTCTAACAACAGTATAATGCTGAGCGCTAGCTCAGTGTCTCCAGAACTCGGCGCTCCACACCACAATTAAGAAAAAACTAGATTTGCACAGCGTTGGTGCTCTAAATCTGGGCGCTGTAGCATAGAAAGCCAGACACTGTGTGATTAAAGTCTGTTTTTGAACACATATCCACCAGTAACAAAGCGAAAACACATGGAATTACATTGTTATAACACTGTGACATTAACAAAAGTCCAAAAAAATTATAAAAATGATTTGAGCAAAAAAAAAAAATTTTAATTGTCAAACACTCTATTTAAAGTGGACCAACACCCAGGCTGATCAGATCCGTCCCCGTGGGGCATACGAAATCGGGATGCCCCGCTGTGTGGAACCCCCAGGACGCCCCATTCACCTTACCTTACCCCCGTTCCAACGGCGCATGCATCTCGCACTTCTCTCTAGCAGGGCGCGTTCCCGCGCCGGCCGTTTGTGAATGGCCGGCGCAGGCGCGTTTCCTGTTAGAGGAGAAGCGGCCGCCAGCGTGCTCGGAGCCGCTGTGGTTGTCCGTCCCTTGTACGTGCATACCACAGTGGCTCTGAGCGCGCTGATTGGACGAGGCCCGCACATGCGCCGTAGGATCGGGGTGCCCCGCGGAAGTGGACCAAAACCCAGTATAGTGAATATCCTGGGTGTTGGTCCACTTAAAACACAAATAAATGAAAGCCCATTGAAATGTATGGGAGAGCAACACTGAGCGAAATGTAATACGCGGCGCTCCTGAGCCTAGAGCGCCGACGCTATACACTGAGCCGCCTGTAATAATACATGTGACGCTATATGGCGCTGTTAGAGTTGCTCACCAGATTTGCTTTCATAAATGTGGTTTTGCCTACAGCACCCGGCGTTCACCAGACGCTGCCTGCCGCTATGAGGCGCTACCTGGCTCTATCCTTTCTTAAATAACCCCCTTAGTTTCCTTTTGCCTGGGCAGTCTTTGTAAAGGGAAAGCCCAAATTTGTGGAGGCTCATAACTCACAACTTTTCAGGATGTGAAAGAGGGACAAATGTTAAATGAAGCCACACCCCCTTATTGAGGGATATATAGGATGTAACAGTTACAACAATAGAAACACTTTGAATAGGCAAATACATCATTTATTGCTGCAGATCTGCATGTTACACCTCAAAGAGGGACAAATGAGAACAGCAATGAACATGGACTCAAAAGAGGGACAATCCGTCTAAATCAGGGACACTTGGGAGGTATAAATATTTATATACATAGGGGGTTATGTAAGAAGGCGCATCGCCAGGTAGCGCCTCGTAGCGGCATGCAGCGTCTGGTGAACGCTGGGCACTGTACACAAAACCACATTTAAGAAAGCGAATCTGGTGAGAGCCTCTAACAGCGCCATGTAGCGTCACATGTATTATTACAAGTGGTTCAGCGTATAGCGCCGGCGCTCTAGGCTCAGGAGCGTCAGGTAGTACCTGCCGCTCTCCCATACATTTCAATGGGGTTTCATTTGTTGTGTATAAATAGCTTATTTGGCAAATTTAATATTTTTTTTTTGCTCAAATCATTGTGTGACGTCTCCCGGCTGCAAACAAACAGTTTTATACATTTTTTTAATTTTAGATTTTTATACAGAATTGTCATTACAGGTCTGGCACTAAAGTGTTAATGTCACAGTGTTACATGTGTTTTCGCTTTGTTACTGGTGGATATGTGTTCAACTGTGTTTAGTTTTTTCTTGAATATGGTGTTGAGCGCGGAGTGCCGGACGCACTGAGCTGGCGCTACCTCTCGTTTGCTCCAGCGCTGTACTGGTGTTAGAGCACCCAACACACATCACATTCATCAATGCCGGCCAGGTTACTACAGCCACGGACCAGAGGTAGATCGCTAGCTCTGCGGCGCCCGGGCTCCAATCATGAGGTGCCTGGGCGCCGCGTCACCTGTTACCAGGTAGACCTCCCGGGAAGGGTGATGTCAGTCCCGGCCTCCCCTTTCAGGGGACGGTGAAGGAGGGGGGTTGCCTAGCAACTTCCCCACCGACCGGGATGGCGGTGTCTGGCGCATCTCGCGTGTTTGGGCGATCGGGGGGGTAAGTTTAAACGCGGCCCGCCCACTTTATTGCTACATCGGCGGGCACGCTGCAAATCATATATTATTTGTATAATTCTTTTTGTATAGGTGACAGCGCCAATGACGTCAGGGGCGAAAATGCACAATTCTGATTGGCTATATCCTCTATTTATGTAGTATTCTATATGGCAATCTGTTCTCCTGTTTTACATGTGGTGGGTCCTGATGAAGGGGGCCTCTGCGCACCCCGAAACGTCGGCTCACTTCCACCGCTGTGATATCTATGGAATGTAACGAATACAACCTTTCTTAATGAACTTTTGGAGTGCTGGTCCTTCATTAACGAATTTGGTTTATGCGGCGTCTCCGCGGACCAGGCACCCACGCAAGAATATTGCGCCTAAGGTAAGAGTGCGGCTGTTCCCAGAAATATACGTTAGGTTACTACAGCGACTGCAATACTAGGTTACAGCGCCCGATATCTACTAGCAGTCGCTCTAAGCGCCGCTATACAGACGCTCATCTGGCAATACCTGGCGCTAGTAGTGAATCAGCCCCATAGTTTCATTTAACTATAAAAAAAAGTTTACTGAGAAGTTTAGGAATCATGCTGTTATCTCTCGGCAGGTGACCTGAGGATATGACGAGTCTCCAGACTTATCCCTCTGCACAATCGTGCAGCCACCATGTCTGAGCTTGATTAAAATTGTATGTCTGTTCTCTAAAAGAAATAGCGAGAGCGGTAAACCCGGATATTTTTATGGACAACATCACTTAGCATATCCTATGGAAAATTCTATCTAATGACTATAGCCATCATTCCATATCATTACCATACATATCAGTCATATCCAACGAGCATCCGATCTATAGAAGACTTTAGCTGTCAATGTTTTATAGGAGGCTTTCAGATTACAAGAAAAGGAGGATATAGTTTGAAGGAGAACTTTGGGGGGGGGGGAGCCAATGAAGAGACACCATATAACCCCTCACTCCTTGCCATCATTCTCAAGAACAACTGGGCATTTTTCTACTTCTGTTTGGTCATATGAGACAGAATTAAATGAAATAAAAAGATACAAAAGGAAAACATTGCAATCAGATAACACATGATAATTCAATAATAAAAGGAACTTGGAAAATGTGATGAGTGATACGGGCAGGCTGATTCATTAATAGCGCCAGGTAGCGACAGATGAGCGTCAGTAGCGTTATTTTCACAGCGCCCGCTAGTATTCGCTGTGCTTGGCCGTTGTTCGGCTGTTGACAGCGACTCAGTCGGTGTGCGGTAATGTTGAATACGGGGTTAGGAGTCGCTGTTTGACAGGTTCCGTGCTGTATGGGAGCGCATGACAGCGAACGGCCATAGCGAACAGCTCCCAGCATATTCATTAACAAATCACGCTCCAAAAATTCTCGCGCTGTGAAATGCTTGTTTAAACCCCAGAGCGCTGGCGGCGATGGGTTAAAGGTAGTTTTTTAACCCCCAAACAACCATATTTTTAGAAAAAAAAAAAAACTAGTTTTTCAAAACATTTTGTAATATGAATACATTAATATCAGACCTGTAATATCAATTCTGCACAAATTCTTTTTTTTTAGCTTAAAAAAAATATCTAACATTGCAGAAGTGGTCACAGAATTTTTGACATTAAAAAAAAAAAAAAAAATAGCAATTAATTATGAATATTTAAAGATTGCTCCATTGAAATGCATTGGAGAGCGCCAGGTAGCGAGAGGTCATACCTGTCGCTGTTCAAGGTCGCTCGCTGGCGCTGTGGGGTGAGGCTGGAATAATGATGAATGATTCGCTATCTGGCGCTCTGTCAGTCGCTAAGCAGGATCGGCTTGATAAATGTGTGATTGCGGAGGGGAGCCAGCGTTCTCGTGGCGGTGAGCGTCATTACCGTTCGCTCACCATTCGCTACCTGGCGCTATCCCTTGTTAAATAAGGGCCTAAGGGCGTTATGCAAGAAGGGATAGCGCCAGGTAGCGCCTCATAGCGGCAGGCAGCATCTGGTGAACGCCGGGCGCTGTACACAAAACCACATTTCAGAAAGCGAATCTGGTGAGCAACTCTAACAGCGCCATGTAACGTCACATGTATTATTACAGGTGGTTCAGTGTATAGCGCCAGCGCTCTAGCTTTCAGAGCGCCACATATTACCTTTCGCTCAGTGACGCTCTCCCATACATTTCAATGGCCGTTCATTTGCTTGTGTTTAAACAGCGTGTTTTTTTGCTTTTTTTTTACCTCTCCTGGCTGCAATGCCACAGCGTTAAAACAATGTCATTCCATGTGTTTTTGCTTTGTTACTGGTGGATATGTGTTCAAAAACCGACTTTAATCACACAGCGTCTGGTGCTCTATGCTACGGCGTCCAGATCCAGAGCGCTGACGCTGTTTGTGTCCTTTTTTGATAATTATGGTGTGGAGCGCCGAGAGTCGGTCACACTGAGCTGGAGCTACCATTTGCTCCCTGCAGCGCTGTACTGGTGTTAGAGCGCCCAACATACATCACATTCATCAATGCCGGCCAGGTTACTACAGCGACTGAGGCGCTCTGTTACAGCGCCCGATACCCGCTTACAGCGTCTTCTAGCGGTCGCTCTGAGCGCCGCTATATAGGCACTCATCTACCGATACCTGGCGTTAGTAGTGAATCTATATACTTAAAGTCCTGCTTGGGGTCGAATCAGAGCCAGGCGAGAATTTATCATCCCTTTTTTAGGAGAGAAAACTGCCATTTACTTTCATTGTCAACCAGGGGCTAATTGAGTTTCCACCCGGTAGACAATGAAAGTCACTGGCAGTTTTCGCTCCTAAAATGGAGTGAGAATTCTCACATGGCTCTGAATTGACCCCCTTGTCTTGGCATAAAGACATTACAAAGACATTCTACGTAGTCAGTTGGCCGATGCCTATCTGCGCCATGGTCCATACTCTGGCCGGTCTGACCTGGGGGGACCTCTGCTCTCACCTTCCACTGCCATGGCTGCTGGGGGGGGGTTGTCAGGAGCAGCAGCAGCAGCTCCATCAGCAGCAGCCTCAGTCTTCAGTCGCTAATGAGTAGCTTTCTTCACCCGCATAGTGAGGCTACTCATGAGCAGCAGGAAGACCTGGAGCAGGGCCTGAACCAGCAGGTCGTGTCATACCTTGACATGACCATGCCAACACACCTTGAGGATCCGCTGGACTTCTGGGCAGCCAAACTTGACTTGTGGCCACAACTGGCAGAGTTTGCCCTGGGAAAGCTGTCCTGCCCAGCCAGTAGTGTGCCATCTGAGCGGGTCTTTAGTGCTGTGGGGGCCATAGTAACGCCAAGGAGAACTCGTCTGTCCACGAAAATGTGGAGAGACTCACCTTTGTGAAGATGAATCAGGCATGGATCAGCCACGATTTCCACCCACCAATAGCTGATGCATGCGAGTAGCTGATGCATGGTAGCTCCTAATGCTGCTGCCATCTCCTGGGTGTGTCTTTCAGGCAATATATGAGCTCCCTATGCTGCTGCCAACTTCTATGTGTTTTCCAGGCAATATATGGGCTCCTTCTGCTGCTCCCAACTCCTGGGTGTGTCTTTCAGACAATATATGAGCTCCCTATGCTGCTACCAACTCCAATGTGTTTTTCAGGCAATATATGAGCTCCCTATGCTGCTGCCAACTCCTGAGTGTGTTTTTCAGGCAATAGATGAGCTCCCTATGCTGCTGCAAACTTCAATGTGTTTTTCAGGCAATATATGGGCTCCGAATGCTGCTGCTGCTGCTGCCAACTCCTGGGTGTGTCTTTCAGGCAATAAATGTGCTCCCTATGCTGCTGCAAAGTCCAGAGTGTGTCTTTCAGGCAATATATGGGCTCCTAATGCTGCTGCTGCTGCCAACTCCTGGGTGTGTCTTTCAGGCAATATATGGGCTCCCTATGCTGCTGCCAACTCCAATGTGTGTCTTTCAGGCAATATATGGGCTCCTAATGCTGCTGCCAACTCCTGGGTGTGTTTTTCAGGCAATATATGTGCTCCCTATGCTGCTGCCAAGTCCAGAGTGTGTCTTTTAGGCAATATATGGGCTCCTAATGCTTCTGCTGCTGCTGCCAACTCCTGGGTGTGTCTTTCAGGCAATATATGAGCTCCTAATGCTGCTGCCAACTCTAATGTGTTTTTAAGGCAATATATGGGCTCCCAATGTTGCTTCCAATTCCTGGGTGTGTCTTTCAGGCAATATATGAGCTCCCTATGCTGCTGCCAACTCAAATGTGTTTTTTTTTTCAGGCAATATATGGGCTCCAAATGCTGCTGCTGTTGCCGACTCATGGGTGTGTCTTCAGGAAATATATGGGCTCCTAATGCTGCTGCCAACTCCAATGTGTGTCTTTCAGGCAATATATGGGCTCCTAATGCTGCTGCTGTCAACTCCTGTGTGTGTCTTTCAGGCAATATATGGGCTCCTAATGCTGCTGCCAACTCCAATGTGTTTTTCAGGCAATATATGGGCTCCTAATTCTGCTGCTGCTGCCGACTCCTGGGTTTGTCTTCAGGAAATATATGGGCTCCTAATGCTGCTGCCAACTCCAATGTGTTTTTTTTCAGGCAATATATGGGCTCCTAATGCTGCTGCCAACTCATGGTTGTGTCTTTCAGGCAATATATGGGCTCCTAATGCTGCTGCCAACTCTAATGTGTGTCTTTCAGGCAATATATGGGCTCCTAATGCTGCTGCTACCAACTCCTGGGTGTGTCTTTCAGGCAATATATGGGCTCCTAATGCTGCTGCCAACTCCAATGTGTTTTTCAGGCAATATATGGGCTCCCAATGCTGCTGCAACTCCTGGGTTTGTCTTTCAGGCAATATATGAGCTCCCTATGCTGCTGCCAACTCCAAAGTGTTTTTCAGGCAATATATGGGCTCCTAATGCTGCTGCTGCTGCCAACTCCTGGGTGTGTCTTTTCAGGTAATATATGAGCTCCCTATGCTGCTGCCAACTCCAATGTGTTTTTCAGGCAATATATGGGCTCCTAATGCTGCTGCTGCTGCTAACTCCTGGGTGTGTCTTTCAGGCAATATATGGGCTCCTAATGCTGCTGCCAATTCCAATGTGTTTTTCAGGCAATATATGGGCTCCTAATGCTGCTGCTGCCGACTCCTGGGTGTGTCTTTCAGGCAATATATGGGCTCCTAATGCTGCTGCCAACTCCAATGTGTTTTTTTTTCAGGCAATGTATGGGATCCTAATGCTGCTGCCAGCTCATGGGTGTGTCTTTCAGGCAATATATGAGCTCCCTATGCTGCTGCTGCCAACTCCTGGGTGTGTCTTTCAGGCAATATATGGGCTCCTAATGCTGCTGCCAACTCCAATGTGTGTCTTTCAGGCAATATATGAGCTCCCTATGCTGCTGCCAACTGCAATGTGTTTTTCAGGCAATATATGAGCTCCCTATGCTGCTGCCAACTCCTGGGTGTGTATTTCAGGCAATATATGGGCTCCTAATGCTGCTGCCAACTTTTTCAGGCAATATATGGGCTCCAAATGCTGCTGCTGTTGCCGACTCATGGGTGTGTCTTCAGGAAATATATGGGCTCCTAATGCTGCTGCCAACTCCAATGTGTGTCTTTCAGGCAATATATGGGCTCCTAATGCTGCTGCTGTCAACTCCTGTGTGTGTCTTTCAGGCAATATATGGGCTCCTAATGCTGCTGCCAACTCCAATGTGTTTTTCAGGCAATATATGGGCTCCTAATTCTGCTGCTGCTGCCGACTCCTGGGTTTGTCTTCAGGAAATATATGGGCTCCTAATGCTGCTGCCAACTCCAATGTGTTTTTTTTCAGGCAATATATGGGCTCCTAATGCTGCTGCCAACTCATGGTTGTGTCTTTCAGGCAATATATGGGCTCCTAATGCTGCTGCCAACTCTAATGTGTGTCTTTCAGGCAATATATGGGCTCCTAATGCTGCTGCTACCAACTCCTGGGTGTGTCTTTCAGGCAATATATGGGCTCCTAATGCTGCTGCCAACTCCAATGTGTTTTTCAGGCAATATATGGGCTCCCAATGCTGCTGCAACTCCTGGGTTTGTCTTTCAGGCAATATATGAGCTCCCTATGCTGCTGCCAACTCCAAAGTGTTTTTCAGGCAATATATGGGCTCCTAATGCTGCTGCTGCTGCCAACTCCTGGGTGTGTCTTTTCAGGTAATATATGAGCTCCCTATGCTGCTGCCAACTCCAATGTGTTTTTCAGGCAATATATGGGCTCCTAATGCTGCTGCTGCTGCTAACTCCTGGGTGTGTCTTTCAGGCAATATATGGGCTCCTAATGCTGCTGCCAATTCCAATGTGTTTTTCAGGCAATATATGGGCTCCTAATGCTGCTGCTGCCGACTCCTGGGTGTGTCTTTCAGGCAATATATGGGCTCCTAATGCTGCTGCCAACTCCAATGTGTTTTTTTTTCAGGCAATGTATGGGATCCTAATGCTGCTGCCAGCTCATGGGTGTGTCTTTCAGGCAATATATGAGCTCCCTATGCTGCTGCTGCCAACTCCTGGGTGTGTCTTTCAGGCAATATATGGGCTCCTAATGCTGCTGCCAACTCCAATGTGTGTCTTTCAGGCAATATATGAGCTCCCTATGCTGCTGCCAACTGCAATGTGTTTTTCAGGCAATATATGAGCTCCCTATGCTGCTGCCAACTCCTGGGTGTGTATTTCAGGCAATATATGGGCTCCTAATGCTGCTGCCAACTTCTGGGTGTGTATTTCAGGCAATATATGGGCTCCTAATGCTGCTGCCAACTCCTGGGTATGTCTTTCAGGCAATATATGAGCTCCCTATGCTGCTGCCAACTCCAATGTGTTTTTCAGGCAATATATGAGCTCCCTATGCTGCTGCCAACTCCTGGGTGTGTCTTTCAGGCAATATATATAGCCAATCAGAATGGTGCATTTTCGCCCCTGACGTCATTGGCGCTGTCACCTATACAAAAAGAATTATACAAATAATATATGATTATATATTCCATATCATTACCATACATATCAGTCATATCCAACGAGCATCCGATCTATAGAAGACTTTAGCTGTCAATGTTTTATAGGAGGCTTTCGGATTACAAGAAAAGGAGGATATAGTTTGAAGGAGAACTTTGGGGGGGGGGGGAGACAGCCAATGAAGAGACACCATTTCACCCCTCACTCCTTGCCATCATTCTCAAGAACAACTGGGCATTTTTCTACTTCTGTTTGGTCATATGAGACAGGAATTAAATGAAATAAAAAGATACAAAAGGAAAACATTGCAATCAGATAACACATGATAATTCGATGGACATGGAAAATGTGATGAGTGATACTAAGGGGGTTATTCATTAAGGGATAGCGCCAGGTAGCGCCTCATAGCGGCAGGCAGCATCTGGTGAACGCCGGGCGCTGTACACAAAACCACATTTCAGAAAGCGAATCTGGTGAGCAACTCTAACAGCGCCATGTAACGTCACATGTATTATTACAGGTGGTTCAGTGTATAGCGCCAGCGCTCTAGCTTTCAGAGCGCCACGTATTACCTTTCGCTCAGTGACGCTCTCCCATACATTTCAATGGCCGTTCATTTGCTTGTGTTTAAACAGCGTGTTTTTTTGCTTTTTTTTTACCTCTCCTGGCTGCAATGTCACAGTGTTAAAACAATGTCATTCCATGTTTTTTCGCTTTGTTACTGGTGGATATGTGTTCAAAAACCGACTTTAATCACACAGCGTCTGGTGCTCTATGCTACAGCGTCCAGATCCAGAGCGCTGACGCTGTTTGTGTCCTTTTTTGATAATTATGGTGTGGAGCGCCGAGAGTCGGTCACACTGAGCTGGAGCTACCATTTGCTCCCTGCAGCGCTGTACTGGTGTTAGAGCGCCCAACATACATCACATTCATCAATGCCGGCCAGGTTACTACAGCGACTGAGGCGCTCTGTTACAGCGCCCGATACCCGCTTACAGCGTCTTCTAGCGGTCGCTCTGAGCGCCGCTATATAGGCACTCATCTACCGATACCTGGCATTAGTAGTGAATCTATATACTTAAAGTCCTGCTTGGGGTCGAATCAGAGCCAGGCGAGAATTTATCATCCCTTTTTTAGGAGAGAAAACTGCCATTTACTTTCATTGTCAACCAGGGGCTAATTGAGTTTACACCCGGTAGACAATGAAAGTCAATGGCAGTTTTCGCTCCTAAAATGGAGTGAGAATTCTCACATAGCTCTGAATTGACCCCCTTGTCTTGGCATAAAGACATTACAAAGACATTCTACGTAGTCAGTTGGCCGATGCCTATCAGCGCCATGTTCCATACTCTGGCCGGTCTGACATGGGGGGACCTCTGCTCTCACCTTCCATTGCCATGGCTGCTGGGGGGGGGGGGGGTGGCAGGAGCAGCAGCAGCTCCATCAGCAGTAGCCTCAGTCTTCAGTCGCTAATGAGTAGCTTTCTTCACCCGCATAGTGAGGCTACTCATGAGCGGCAGGAAGACCTGGAGCAGGGCCTGAACCAGCAGGTCGTGTCATACCTTGACATGACCATGCCAACACACCTTGAGGATCCGCTGGACTTCTGGGCAGCCAAACTTGACTTGTGGCCACAACTGGCAGAGTTTGCCCTGGGAAAGCTGTCCTGCCCAGCCAGTAGTGTGCCATCTGAGCGGGTCTTTAGTGCTGTGGGGGCCATAGTAACGCCAAGGAGAACTCGTCTGTCCACGAAAATGTGAAGAGACTCACCTTTGTGAAGATGAATCAGGCATGGATCAGCCACGATTTCCACCCACCAATAGCTGATGCATGCGAGTAGCTGATGCATGGTAGCTCCTAATGCTGCTGCCATCTCCTGGGTGTGTCTTTCAGGCAATATATGAGCTCCCTATGCTGCTGCCAACTTCTATGTGTTTTCCAGGCAATATATGGGCTCCTTCTGCTGCTCCCAACTCCTGGGTGTGTCTTTCAGACAATATATGAGCTCCCTATGCTGCTACCAACTCCAATGTGTTTTTCAGGCAATATATGAGCTCCCTATGCTGCTGCCAACTCCTGAGTGTGTTTTTCAGGCAATATATGAGCTCCCTATGCTGCTGCAAACTCCAATGTGTTTTTCAGGCAATATATGGGCTCCGAATGCTGCTGCTGCTGCTGCCAACTCCTGGGTGTGTCTTTCAGGCAATAAATGTGCTCCCTATGCTGCTGCAAAGTCCAGAGTGTGTCTTTCAGGCAATATATGGGCTCCTAATGCTTCTGCTGCTGCTGCCAACTCCTGGGTGTGTCTTTCAGGCAATATATGGGCTCCTAATGCTGCTGCCAACTCCTGGGTGTGTTTTTCAGGCAATATATGTGCTCCCTATGCTGCTGCCAAGTCCAGAGTGTGTCTTTTAGGCAATATATGGGCTCCTAATGCTTCTGCTGCTGCTGCCAACTCCTGGGTGTGTCTTTCAGGCAATATATGAGCTCCTAATGCTGCTGCCAACTCCAATGTGTTTTTAAGGCAATATATGGGCTCCCAATGTTGCTGCCAATTCCTGGGTGTGTCTTTCAGGCAATATATGAGCTCCCTATGCTGCTGCCAACTCAAATGTTTTTTTTTTCAGGCAATATATGGGCTCCAAATGCTGCTGCTGCCAACTCCTGGGTGTGTCTTTCAGGCAATATATGAGCTCCTAATGCTGCTGCAAACTCCAATGTGTGTCTTTCAGGCAATATATGGGCTCCTAATTCTGCTGCTGCTGCCGACTCCTGGGTGTGTCTTCAGGAAATATATGGGCTCCTAATGCTGCTGCCAACTCCAATGTGTTTTTTTTTCAGGCAATATATGGGCTCCTAATGCTGCTGCCAACTCATGGGTGTGTCTTTCAGGCAATATATGAGCTCCCTATGCTGCTGCTGCCAACTCATGGGTGTGTCTTTCAGGCAATATATGGGCTCCTAATGCTGCTGCCAACTCTAATGTGTGTCTTTCAGGCAATATATGGGCTCCTAATGCTGCTGCTACCAACTCCTGGGTGTGTCTTTCAGGCAATATATGGGCACCTAATGCTGCTGCCAACTCCAATGTGTTTTTCAGGCAATATATAGGCTCCCAATGCTGCTGCAACTCCTGGGTTTGTCTTTCAGGCAATATATGAGCTCCCTATGCTGCTGCCAACTCCAAAGTGTTTTTCAGGCAATATATGGGCTACTAATGCTGCTGCTGCTGCCAACTCCTGGGTGTGTCTTTCAGGTAATATATGAGCTCCCTATGCTGCTGCCAACTCCAATGTGTTTTTCAGGCAATATATGGGCTCCTAATGCTGCTGCTGCTGCTAACTCCTGGGTGTGTCTTTCAGGCAATATATGGGCTCCTAATGCTGCTGCCAATTCCAACGTGTTTTTCAGGCAATATATGGGCTCCTAATGCTGCTGCTGCCGACTCCTGGGTGTGTCTTTCAGGCAATATATGGGCTCCTAATGCTGCTGCCAACTCCAGTGTGTTTTTTTTCAGGCAATGTATGGGATCCTAATGCTGCTGCCAGCTCATGGGTGTGTCTTTCAGGCAATATATGAGCTCCCTATGCTGCTGCTGCCAACTCCTGGGTGTGTCTTTCAGGCAATATATGGGCTCCTAATGCTGCTGCCAACTCCAATGTGTGTCTTTCAGGCAATATATGAGCTCCCTATGCTGCTGCCAACTGCAATGTGTTTTTCAGGCAATATATGAGCTCCCTATGCTGCTACCAACTCCAATGTGTTTTTCAAGCAATATATGGGCTCCTAATGCTGCTGCCAACTCCTGGGTGTGTATTTCAGGCAATATATGGGCTCCTAATGCTGCTGCCAACTCCTGGGTATGTCTTTCAGGCAATATATGAGCTCCCTATGCTGCTGCCAACTCCAATGTGTTTTTCAGGCAATATATGAGCTCCCTATGCTGCTGCCAACTCCTGGGTGTGTCTTTCAGGCAATATATGGGCTTCTAATGCTGCTGCCAACTCCTGGGTGTGTCTTTCAGGCAATATATGGGCTCCTAATGCTGCTACCAACTCCAATGTGTGTCTTTCAGGCAATATATGGGCGCCTAATGCTGCTGCCAACTCCTGGGTGTGTATTTCAGGCAATATATGTGCTCCCTATGCTGCTGCCAAGTACAGAGTGTGTCTTTTAGGCAATATATGGGCTCCTAATGCTTCTGCTGCTGCTGCCAACTCCTGGGTGTGTCTTTCAGGCAATATATGGGCTCCTAATGCTGCTGCCAACTCCAATGTGTTTTTAAGGCAATATATGGGCTCCCAATGTTGCTGCCAATTCCTGGGTGTGTCTTTCAGGCAATATATGAGCTCCCTATGCTGCTGCCAACTCAAATGTGTTTTTTTTCAGGCAATATATGGGCTCCAAATGCTGCTGCTGCCAACTCCTGGGTGTGTCTTTCAGGCAATATATGAGCTCCTAATGCTGCTGCCAACTCCAATGTGTGTCTTTCAGGCAATATATGGGCTCCTAATGCTGCTGCTGTCAACTCCTGGGTGTGTCTTTCAGGCAATATATGGGCTCCTAATGCTGCTGCCAACTCCAATGTGTTTTTCAGGCAATATATGGGCTCCTAATTCTGCTGCTGCTGCCGACTCCTGGGTGTGTCTTTCAGGAAATATATGGGCTCCTAATGCTGCTGCCAACTCCAATGGGTTTTTTTTTCAGGCATTATATGGGCTCCTAATGCTGCTGCCAACTCATGGGTGTGTCTTTCAGGCAATATATGAGCTCCCTATGCTGCTGCTGCCAACTCATGGGTGTGTCATTCAGGCAATATATGGGCTCCTAATGCTGCTGCCAACTCTAATGTGTGTCTTTCAGGCAATATATGGGCTCCTAATGCTGCTGCTGCCAACTCCTGGGTGTGTCTTTCAGGCAATATATGGGCTCCTAATGCTGCTGCCAACTCCAATGTATTTTTAAGGCAATATATGGGCTCCCAATGTTGCTGCCAATTCCTGGGTGTGTCTTTCAGGCAATATATGAGCTCCCTATGCTGCTGCCAACTCCAATGTGTTTTTTTTTCAGGCAATATATGGGCTCCAAATGCTGCTGCTGCCAACTCCTGGGTGTGTCTTTCAGGCAATATATGAGCTCCTAATGCTGCTGCCAACTCCAATGTGTGTCTTTCAGGCAATATATGGGCTCCTAATGCTGCTGCTGTCAACTCCTGGGTGTGTCTTTCAGGCAATATATGGGCTCCTAATGCTGCTGCCAACTCCAATGTGTTTTTCAGGCAATATATGGGCTCCTAATTCTGCTGCTGCTGCCGACTCCTGGGTGTGTCTTCAGGAAATATATGGGCTCCTAATGCTGCTGCCAACTCCAATGTGTTTTTTTTTCAGGCAATATATGGGCTCCTAATGCTGCTGCCAACTCCAATGTGTGTCTTTCAGGCAATATATGAGCTCCCTATGCTGCTGCTGCCAACTCATGGGTGTGTCTTTCAGGCAATATATGGGCTCCTAATGCTGCTGCCAACTCTAATGTGTGTCTTTCAGGCAATATATGGGCTCCTAATGCTGCTGCTACCAACTCCTGGGTGTGTCTTTCAGGCAATATATGGGCTCCTAATGCTGCTGCCAACTCCAATGTGTTTTTCAGGCAATATATGGGCTCCCAATGCTGCTGCAACTCCTGGGTTTGTCTTTCAGGCAATATATGAGCTCCCTATGCTGCTGCCAACTCCAAAGTGTTTTTCAGGCAATATATGGGCTCCTAATGCTGCTGCTGCTGCCAACTCCTGGGTGTGTCTTTCAGGTAATATATGAGCTCCCTATGCTGCTGCCAACTCCAATGTGTTTTTCAGGCAATATATGGGCTCCTATTGCTGCTGCTGCTGCTGCTGCCGACTCCTGGGTGTGTCTTTCCGGCAATATATGGGCTCCTAATGCTGCTGTCAACTCCAATGTGTTTTTTTTCAGGCAATGTATGGGATCCTAATGCTGCTGCCAGCTCATGGGTGTGTCTTTCAGGCAATATATGAGCTTCCTATGCTGCTGCTGCCAACTCCTGGGTGTGTCTTTCAGGCAATATATGGGCTCCTAATGCTGCTGCCAACTCCAATGTGTGTCTTTCAGGCAATATATGAGCTCCCTATGCTGCTGCCAACTGCAATGTGTTTTTCAGGCAATATATGAGCTCCCTATGCTGCTACCAACTCCAATGTGTTTTTCAAGCAATATATGGGCTCCTAATGCTGCTGCCAACTCCTGGGTGTGTATTTCAGGCAATATATGGGCTCCTAATGCTGCTGCCAACTCCTGGGTATGTATTTCAGGCAATATATGAGCTCCCTATGCTGCTGCCAACTCCAATGTGTTTTTCAGGCAATATATGAGCTCCCTATGCTGCTGCCAACTCCTGGGTGTGTCTTTCAGGCAATATATGGGCTCCTAATGCTGCTGCCAACTCCAATGTGTGTCTTTCAGGCAGTATATGGGCACCTAATGCTTCTGCGAACGCCAATGTGTCTTTCAGGCAATATATGGGCTCCTAATGCTGCTGCCAACTCCTGGGTGTGTTTTTCAGGCAATATATGGGCTCCCTATGCTGCTGCCAACCCTAATGTGTTTTGCATGCAATATATGGGCTCCCTATGCTGCTGCCAACTCCTGGGTGCGTCTTTCAGGCAATACATGAGCTCCCTATGCTGCTGCCAACTCCTGGGTGTGTCTTTCAGTCAATATATGAGCTCCCTATGCTGCTGCCAAGTCCAGAGTGTGTCTTTCAGGCAATATATGGGCTCCTAATGCTGCTGCCAACTCCTGGGTGTGTTTTTCAGGCAATATATGGGCTCCCTATGCTGCTGCCAAATTCAGGGTGTGTTTTTCAGGCAATATATGGGCTCAGCATGCTGATGCCACCTCAAGGCTCTGTAATTGTGCCGCTCTGCGACAGCGAATCTAATAGCAACGCCTCTGATCTACATGTCATACTTCTTTACAATAGTATTTCACTAACCCAGCATGCATCCTATGCATGTTACAGCCAAGCAAAACGTTCTGCAACCCTATGGAAGCTCTCGGACGCCCAGAAATAGCCGTTTTTTTAATAGCAATTCGTCGTGAATAAATTCGGACCGAAACCATTTTTCCCGGAAAATTTGCTGAATCGGCCGAATCGAATTTTTCAAAAGTTCGCTCATCTCTATTTACAATACATGCAATTTAATCACCATGTATGGAGTCTCATACCACACCGCAAGGGGGTGACTGAGACTCTTTCCCTCAATGGCCCTCATATACCTGGAGCCAGCCCAGCCTATGTTAGTCACATAGGCCTCGATTCACAAAGAGTTAAAAAAAGGTAGTAAAAAATTCAATTCATGATAAAAAAGCCTGAGAATGTCATTGTTAGTGAATCACCAGATTTACCTACAGGTAAAAAGTGGTAAAAAGTCCAATACTGTTTTCAGGAGTAAAAAAGTGCCATTGTCAAGTGTGTCATTGTCTTTTTATCTAGTGATTCAGTAACAGTGACATTCTCAGGCTTAAATGACCCATATGTAAAAATCTCACCATAGCTGGGTCTCCAAGCTATGTTGTTTTTTTCCTTCCTTCTGTTTTGCAGACAACTTGTAAGGCAGCTGACTTCAAAACGGTAATATAGGCCTGTTAGTCATTTGTCATTGGGCGGGATTGTGGGTCTTGCAGTTATGTATTTCTAAATACTCTTTTTTTAACCTTATAATTCACGTTCAACTGACATTTTAAATATATATATATATATATATATATATATATATATATATATATAAAAGTCATGCTTAGAACCATTGTTCTTTATGACAATAGTGTAGAAGATAGATTTTCCAGCTGACATATTGGCTGACTGTGGCGGTGAGCCATGTTGGTAAGCGCAAACAAGCCTAAGCCTTCGGCATGCGTACCTTGTGTTTGGGCACAGCAGGAATTAGCGAGGATGCGGGAGCGAGAGAGCTCACAGCAGTTGCTGAAAGCAACTGTCATGTTCAATATTTGCTCAGAATGGGAAGAACAATGGTCAGAATAATGCTGGAAAAGGCAACAAGAAGACGAGAATACAATCACCAAACCAGAATGGCCAACACAGCAAATACAGCAAACTGGATTCACTCAGACAATGGCTGATATGTGACACAAGTGACACTATGGGGGTTATTTAAGAAGGGATAGCGCCAGGTAGTGCTTCATAGCAACAGGCACCACCTGGTGAACGCCGGGCGCTGTACGCAAAACCACATTTATGAAGGCGATTCTGGTGAGCGACTCTAACAGCGCCATGTAGCGTCACATGTATTATTACAGGCGGCTCAGCGTATAGCGCCGGCGCTCTAGCTTCCAGCGTACCAGGTATTACCTTTCACTCAGTGACGCTCTCCCATACATTTAAATGGCCGTTGATTTGCTTGTGTTTAAACAGCGTGTTTGACAATTTTTTTTTTTTTTTGCTCCAATCATGTGTGACGTCCCTGGCTGCAAAGAAACACTTTTAGAAACTTTTTTGACTTTTTATATTTTTATGCAGAATTGTCATTACAGGTCTGGCACTAAAGTATTAATGTTACATTGTTTAAACAATGTCATTCCATGTAGTTTTGCTTTGTTACTGGTGGATATGTGTTCTAAAACAGACTTTAATCACACAGCGTCTGGCTATAGCTACCAGATTTAGAGCTTCGCCGCTGTGTGTGTCCTTTTTTGATAAGTATGGTGTGGAGCGCCGAGTGCTGGCGCTACCTTTCACTCCCTGCAGAGCTGTACTGGTGTTAGAGCACCCAACATACATCACATTCATCAATGAGGGCAGGTTACTACAACGACTGAGGCGCTCTGTTACAGTGCCCGATACCGCTTGCAGCGTCTACTAGTGGTCGCTCTAAGCGCCACTATACAGACGCTCATCTGTCGATACCTGGCGTTAGTAATGAATCAGCCTCCACGTTATGGATTCAAACACTTCAAAGTTACATTATAAAACTGGTTCACCAGAAGACCAGAGAATCCTCCGATGGACCCCAGGTACTGACCCAGGACCATCATCAAGGCCATAAAAGAGCATTAACATAAGGGTCGATTCATTGTCATGCGCAGTTTTGTGGAGCGCCACATTGTGCTTGGTCTTCCATCTGATTCATGGTCTTCAAAATGGGACTCGCATTTGTTTTTGCACCAATTTGCGCACTCGCGTTCGCCAATGTGCCAACTTGTGCCTGAAATGTATCCGCTAGCTCCAATTTGGCGCACCAAACTGTCTCTGGCACCTGATTTATGATATGTTAAGAGGGCAGAAAAGTGTGCGCAAATGTGGCAATTTGAAGAGTGAATTTCCTTCAGAAAATAAGTGGCGGAAACTGCCGATTCCAATGAGTAACAGGCTAATTTCATCCAAAAAGGCATGCCAGCGGCGTCTTACATGTTTATAAAAGATGAAACTGTCAGCCAGAATATCTGGGACAAAACATTGGGCAAAAAGACGTTAAGGCTTAACTGGAATCAGAATATCCCTCCAAAATTATCACCCCCTAAAAAATGGAGAACACATGATTGGGCTAGCGTTCCAAATGCCCTGCGACATACACCTCCCACCACCAAAATAACAAGTCCGGATCACCATGTCGTTGGAAAGATTAAATTTAATCGGCCACAGCCCAACATATATATAAACAAAATGTACAAGCAGAAAAGAGTCCCCCCTATTGTTCCGGGTCTGAGAAGCCTAGGATCCCAAAGAATGAAGGGAAGGGGAGGGAACAAAATTAACATCCCGACCCCCCACCAAGCAGAAGCCAACATAAACTCGGCCGCATACCTCCTAGGCCAGGGAGCTTAATCGGGCTAACCGCCAGTGGCCAAAACATCCCCTTCCCTACCAGAACCCCAACCATCCGAAATTCTTTAACCAAAATCGTCCTGGCCGGTTTCCACGGAAACAGCCGCATACCCTACCCATGGAAATGCTACCTCCGACCCGAAACCCGAGAGGAGATTCGTCAAACGGCTGTGACAAATACAATCCAAATTTCCACAAAAAAAAAAAGAAAGCCAAAAACTTAACATAAATAACTAACAATACATCAATTTATGTACTAATTATGACACATTTTCCTTTTTTTTGTTTTTTTTTGGTACAACATACTTCACACATAAATAACAGAATACTGCGGCACCCCCAACAGGTGCCAACAGACATATTACAAACTACTTTTTTTTTTTTAAATAACTAGCCATGCAAAACCTTAACACATATTCAAAAATCCCCCCCCCCCCCAGGACTGTGGCCAAAAAACCCAACCACGACCAAAAAACAGGGCGGGCGGGTGGGACTGCTCGTCCATCCACGCCAGGGGTCAAAGAGGAAGGAGATGTCCCCTTTATACTCCCCCTCCCCCCTGAGGTCACTTCCCCCCGTGACAACTTCCACATGGCTGGTCTGCCTCCGGACAGGAATGCAGACCAGTCATGTGGGCTGCCCTCCTTAAAGGGACGGCGCTTTCTTGACTGGGCTAGCGTTCCAAATGCCCTGCGTCATACACCTCCCACCACCAAAATAACAAGTCCGGACCACCATGTCGTTGGAAAGATAACATTTATTCGGCCACAGCCCAACATATATATAAACAAAATGTACAAGCAGAAAAGAGTCCCCCCTATTGTTCTGGGTCAGAGAAACCTAGGATCCCAAAGAATGAAGGGAAGCGGAGGGAACAAAATTAACATCCCAACCCCCCACCAAGCGGAAGCCAACATAAACTCGGCCGCATACCTCCTAGGCCAGGGAGCTTAATTGGGCTAACCGCCAGTGGCCAAAACATCCCCTTCCCTACTTGAACCCCAACCATCCGAAATTCTTTAACCAAAATCGTCCTGGCCGGTTTCCACGGAAACAGCCGCATACCCTACCCATGGAAATGCTACCTCAGACCCGAAACCCGAGAGGAGACCCGCCAAAGCCAAGCAGCGCTGAAACCTTAGCGCTGCTTGGCCCGCCACAACTCCACCGCCATTTCGATCCGCTCCTTCAATGACATGTTAAACAAGTCGTTCCCCATGTCATTCAAGTGGACCCCATCAGATTGATAAAACCCCTCATCCCCTCTACCTCGATGTGGCGCACACTCAAACCCCCGTTCAGCCTCACAAACCTTGCTATCGCCCTGTTGACTTTAACCCGAACCTTCTCGAAGGCCAACAAGTCTCTAGCGTGCCTCCAGGCAAAACGGGGAACAATTTGAGACCACACCAACACTACCCCCAGAAATACTCCCAGAAAAAACAACTCCCGCATTATGGACTTGATTAGGTGCCTCATCGGCACTTTCCGTAAATCATTCCCCCGTATGAATAACCAAAACCCCCGGTGGCCCCCTCCTTGCCGCCACACGCATTGTGTGTTCCCGCATGTCACCCCAGCACAGGCCTCTCACACCGGCCCAGCTCAACCGTGCATACCTCCGGTATGCCCAGCTGCATTTCGTTCCTCCGAACCACCGCTCACCGAGCCGCCTAGTAAATAAACGAATGCCCGACGATCACGACCGAGCATGCTGATTCTAAAACAAAAAATAAGGAAAGGGAAGGGGAGGGAGGGAGGTAGGAAGATGTTATCGACCGATCCACACATTCACCTGTACAACCGATCAATCCTGTCCAGCCGAATGTACCGCCGAAACCTCGCCGATTCCAACCTCCCCAGCCTCTTTATTATGTCATCCGGAAGCCCCAGCCTAGCCGCCTCTGTCGCGGCCCCTACACGAAACGAGTGGGTACCATATTCTCCGCTTGCAAGCCCCATTTCCCCAAGACGCTTTCTAAAAACTGCCAAAAACTGGAACCGTGATAGGAAGGAACCATCCTCGTGCATGAGCAACGGACCGTTCCCCCTCGGCCTGACTTCCAGGAACTCTTCAACGGCGGTAGCCGGGCATGAAGTACAGTGCCGCAACCTACCTAAAAAGATTCTGACCCCCCGCCCCCTTTGATCCGTCTTTGACCTTCTTATGCGTATCACCACCCCATCATCTGATGTCACAATATCATCCAAACCCAATCCCCCGGATACCCGCTTGTTAGGGCTCACTTGGTCCCCCACCCTCAGGGCTCCAAAAAATGCCAGTGAGAATGTCGCCCTAAACAATCTCACCTTAAAACCTGACGTGCAAACCCGGGGCAAAACACTTATTATTCCCCCCCAACAAACCCCACAAGATTGGCTGCCTGCTATCCGCCGTCCTATGCTCTTTCCGCCAACCCTTCAGTGCCTGGCGTACCCAAAATGCTTTTGTCATATCCGCCCAACCCTCCAGTCGGCACAAGAACGCCAAAGCCGACATCTTTTTGTCAACCGAAGCCGGGGTCTCGCCTCCTGCCAACAACTCGCTCACCTACCAAATTAACAGCCCTTGCCTATCTTCCTCCGTAGCAGGCACCCCGAACTCCTCCACCAAGGCCCCCCACTGCTGCCACGTCTTTACATAAGACCCCCAAGTAGATGGTGCAACCGACTTTTGAATTAAGCTAAACAGGCATCTTACAGGATCTCCAGCAGCCAACTGGGGCATGACTCGCCGATCTCCCTTGCCTCGGGTGCCAATTCTCTGAAGCGCTCCCACTGTGAACGAGAAAGAGTGTCAGCTATCCCGTTCTCGACTCCGTGCACATGCGCCGCCCTGCACCACATGTTGTACCGCAAATAACCCACCACCAGCTGCCTGAGCAGCACCCCGACCGGTAACGAAGACGAAGTCTGTGTGGTAACTGCCACAACCACCGACATATTGTCCGACCGAAAACACACGGCCTTGTTCCTCAGCACCTCTCCCCATAGTGTCACTGCCACCACCAGTGGGAACAATTCCAAAAAGGCCAAATTCCTAATAAGAGCTGAATCCATCCATCACCCTGGCAAGGGGCCCGCACATCATCTCCCCCCCAGGTAGGCTCCAAAACCGACCGAGCCAGCTGCATCAGTGAAGAGCTCAAGCTCCTCATTCCCCCTCACCGGGTCCAACCAGTACGCCAGCCCGTCAAAGGACTCCAGGAAAGTAATCCACATCCTGATGTCCTCCTTCATTGCTGCCGTCAACCTGGTGAAGTGATGCGGCTCCCGAACCCCCACCATCGCTAGTGATAGACGCCTGGTAAACATCCGCCCCATAGGCAAAACCCGGCATGCGAAGTTCAACTTCCCGAGCACTGACTGAAGCTGCACTAACGTGACCTTTTTTACCCCCAGGGCCCCCTAACCCCCCCAACCAAATCATCAATTTTATCCCTCGGCAGCCTACATACCCTTCCCACCGTGTCAATCTCGATCCCCAGAAATTTTATCACGGTTGCCGGACCTTCCGTCTTGTCATGCGCCACAGGCACCCCAAAAGCCCCAAACACGGATAGCATGGTTGCCAACAACAAATCGCAAACCCTAGTGCCTGCCGACCCTACGCACAAGTAGTGGGTGACGGACCCCATTCCCGCTCTCTCCTTTACCACCCACACCAGGAACAAACTAAAGGCCTCAAAATACGCGCATGAAATTGAGCACCCCATCAGGAGACACCGATCCACGTAATACCCTCCCTCGAAAAAACACCCCAAAAGATACAAGCTATCCGGATGCACTGATAGCAGCCGAGGGGCCGTGGAGGAGCGAGGACGACGCTCCCGCAGGGGGGGGAGGGCCTGCGCTATAGAAGGGGGGGCTAGCGCGGGGGGCCCTGCCACCGTGTGTGGTGGGTGACATGTGCTGTTTGGGGGCCCCCGCAGGCGTCGAGAGGGACGCCGGGGGCCCCACTGCCAGACCTGGAGACGTTATCACCACCCCCAGGTCCGCACTCCGCTCTGCTCAGAGCGGAGCTTTCTCTCCCGAGGAGGAGCCCGGTGTGACCTAAACTTGGGGGAGGGGCCCCCCTCCGCCGGCTTGTATGCGGGGAGGGGGAGGAATGCTGTCCGCTGGGGGCATTGTGCAGCGAGTGTGCTGCGCTTGCATGTTCCCCGCCCGCTGCCGTGGGGGGGGGGGGCAGTGAAAACGCCGCCGCTCCCTGTGCTCGGGAACGGCGGGGCGTGGCGGCACTCGTGCGGCTCGAGCTCCGCCACTGCTGCCTCTCCCTCCACAGCGAGGGAGAGGCGTGAAGAGACCGGCTGCTTTCGGCCCGAGCTCCGATGCTCGGGCCGCGCTGACAGTTGAAGTGGCGGCGGGGGCGGAGCCGGCAGCTCCAACGCCGCTGCCGGAGCCGGCAGCTCCGACGCCAGCAGCTCAGACGCCGCTACCTCTCCCTCCACAGCAAGAAAGAAGCCGGCCGCTTTCGGCCTGAGCTCCGACGCTCGGGACGCGGACCATCGTCAGAGGAAGGACCAGGCAGGGGAGGCGGCTGGGCCGGCGGGGGGGAGAGGGGCTGAGCCGGGCTACAGCCCGGTGTGTCCTCCGGGGTCGGGCAGGGGGTGGCGGCGAGGCGGACTGGGCAGGAGTTAAGCTTCTTACCCAGTCCTCGCCTCGCTGCACTGCTTCCCTGCGGAGCTCTTTTAAGAGGGCCTCCATAATACTTGTCTGGCTGGACGAGCGTCAGTCAGACTGCTCGTCCATCCACGCCGCGGGTCAAAGAGGAAGGAGGAGGGGACGGACGTCCCCTTTATACTCCCCCTCCCCCCTGAGGTCACTTCCCCCCGTGACAACTTCCACATGGCTGGTCTGCCTCCGGACAGGAACGCAGGCCAGTCATGTGGGCTGCCCTCCTTAAAGGGACGGCGCATTCTGGTTCTCCAGAGAATACACTCCGAAATGGTGAGAGCTTCACAGAAATCACACAAGCTGGAGAGAACAAATCCCTATGGAGAAACAGTAAAGGGAAGGGGACTTTAATCACACAGCGACTGGCGCTCTATGCTATAGTGACCAGATCCAGAGTGCCGACGCTGTGTGTGTTTTTTTGTTGAATATGGTGTGGAGCACTGAGAGTCTGTCACAATGAGCTGGCGCTACTTCTCGCTCGCTGCAACCCTGTACTGGTGTTAGAACGCCCAACATACATCTCATTCGTCAATGCTGGCTAGGTTACTACAGCGGTTACTGAGGCGCTCTGTTACAGCGCTTGATACCCGCTTACAGCGTCTACTAGCGATCACTCTTAGCGCCTCTGTACAGACGCTCATTTGCTGATACCTGGTGTTAGTAATGAATCAGCCTGCCCATTTATGCATCTATAAAAAAAGTACTATGGACTTGATGGAAATGTTTTCAATATTCCTAAACTGGAGCATAAATCTTGCTGGAATACTTTTGAATTTGAGCAGAATCAAAATTTAAAAAATGTTTACAATTTAAAAAATAATTGTCCAGAATGAATCTCTGAAGTTTTCTGAAGGAATCCCAATAAAATAGACATATCAAACTGAATGATTTCATGCCGAACTGATTTACCCATCTCTGGCTATGCATGCAGAAATCGGACCCTTGTTTTGACCACAAGATGGCGTTATCTCAAAGGGCAACATAACAGTCCCACCATCACAAACGCAATATACTGAGTAAAAGTGTGTGAATACATCAGATGTGATCAGAAAGTTTACTCAATAATTGTACTCAAGATCAAACATATCCTTAAAGGAGCTCTATCCTGAACATTTCTAATGTTAAAAATAGATATAAACATGCTGGCTAGGGAGTGGAGGGGTTAATTATACACCCCCAACTTCAAGAAAAATCGAAGTTTGTGGTGTTCTTTTACTGGTGGGAATAAAACCCAGGGGTGACATGTTTTTGAGTGCTCCATTTCACTTTACAGGTGGGACTGTTCCATTCCAGTGTCTGACTCCTTAGCCAGCCTGTGGGGAACAGTAATAATAACACTTTAATATCTGACCAAAGCATTGCATGGTTGGGAAAAGTGCCTACACCTATCATAGTACCTCAGGTTCAAATCGGACCTTTTATTGGCTGCCTTAGACCTTGGCTTGAATCTGATACAAACCTTCCACTAGCTGCCCCCAACCCCACTCAGATCTGAGCCTTTGCTGTCTGCATCTGACCTCAACTCTTTTCTGACCCTCTAATGACAGCTTCAGATCTCAGTTTAGATCTGACTCTTAACTTCAACTACTTGCTTCCAACCTCAAATCAAATCTGACTCTGACCCTCTACTGCCTGTCTCTCGACATCAGCTTGAAACTGCTGCCATGTGCTTCAAGGCTTGTATCTTACTCTGAAACTTGCCCCCAATCTTAGCTTGGATCAGACTCCTAACCTCAACTGCATCCAACCTCACATCAAGTTTGACTCTGACCCACCACTGCCTGCCTCCAACCTCAACGCAGACTTTTACTCACCAATGCCTGCCTCCTGACATCAGCTTGAGTCTGACTAAATTTGTACTACCTGCCCCTGAACTCAACTCAAGTTTGAGTCTGCTGCCTTATTCTGAACTTAGCTCACTTCTTACTCTGACTTTTATTGCCGTCTCTGACCTCAGCTTGGGTCTAACTCTGAACCTTGGTTGCCTGCCTCTGACCTCAGCTTGGATTTGACTCTGAGCCTCTGCTGCCTGATTCTGATCTTAGCTCACTTCTCACCCTGACCTTTTAATGCTGTCTCTGACCTCAGTTTGGGTCTTACTTTGAACCTTGGTTGCCTGCCTCTGACCTCAGCTTGGATTTGACTCTGAACCTCAACTCCCTGTTTCCAACCTTAATGCAAATACATCTTTGCCTCCCGACATCAGCTCGAATCTGACTGAACAACTGCTGCCTGCGTCTGAACTCAAGTCAGATCTGACTCTTACCCTTTGCTACAGTACCTGCATCTGATCTTGACTCACTTCTGACTCTTACCCTCTAATGCCTCCTACCTTAGATCTAGAGCTTACTCTGAAACCTGGCTTCCCTTCCTGTTCTCGCCTTGGATCTGACTCTAAACCGTGTCTGCCCGCCTTTAGCCTCAGCTTTGATCTGACTCTGAACCTCAACTGCATGCTTCCAACCTCAAATTTGAATCTAACCCACCACTAGTTGCCTCCTACATCAGCTTAGATCTGACTTTGACCCACCACTACCTGCCTCCTACATCAGCTTGGATCTGACTCTAACCCACCACTAGCTGCCTCCTACATCAGCTTGGATCTGACTCTAACCCACCACTAGTTGCCTCCTACATCAGCTTGGATCTGACTCTAACCCACCACTAGTTGCCTCCTACATCAGCTTGGATCTGACTCAAACCCACCACTAGTTGCCTCCTACATCAGCTTGGATCTGACTTTGACCCATCACTACTTGCTTCCTACATCAGCTTGGATCTGACTGTGACCCATCACTACTTGCCTCCTACATCAGCTTATATCTGACTTTGACCCACCACTACTTGCCTCCTACATCAGCTTGGATCTGACTCTAACCCACCTTTACTTGCCTCCTACATCAGCTTGGATCTGACTATAACCCACCACTACTTGCCTCCTACATGAGCTTGGATTTGAGTTTGACCCACCACTACTTGCCTCCTACATCAGCTTGGATCTGACTCTAACCCACCACTACTTGCCTCCTACATCAGCTTGGATCTGACTCTAACCCACCTTTACTTGCCTCCTACATCAGCTTGGATCTGACTCTAACCCACCACTACTTGCCTCCTACATCAGCTTGGATTTGACTTTGACCCACCACTACTTGCCTCCTACATCAGCTTGGATCTGACTCTAACCCACCACTACTTGCCTCCTACATCAGCTTGGATCTGACGTTGACCCGGCACTACCTGCTTCCTACATCATCTACAATCGACTCTAAACCGCTGCTGCCTGCATCCAACTACAACTCAAATATGACTACTTCTAATGCTTAGGTTTCTTGGGCCATAATTTTTTTTTTTTTGGGGGGGGGGGGGGGGGGCTGCTTACTGCTGCCTTGACTTTGCCTGGACTGGTGATTGGGCTGGACCAGATATTTGGTGTCCCTGCAAAAAACATGAGGTGTTGGTGCTGATAAGGCAAGACAACAAAGAAGGAACTTTTTGAAAGATAACTCCTTGATCTTCCACTCAATGCCAGATAAAAAAAGGGGCAAACCATGCCTGGGGCCTCCACCACAAGGGCAGAGATTGATCTACAGTTACTTATGGGGAAGCCTTCATTAGACTTTCTGCCCAGATGCCACTTCCACATTTAATATGGTCCTACCGTCACGAGATCCACATTATGGAGGATCTCCCCGTCAACCCAACATTTAGCTTTTTACTGTCAGACATGCACGTGCCTGTGTACCCAAAGCGGCATATCCAACGTGAAGGCTTATTCACTACTAGCCAGGTATCAGCAGATGAGCGTCTGTATAGCGGCGCCAGTAGATGCCGTAAACCGATATCGGGCGCTGTAACAGAGCATCTCAGTTGCTCTAGTAGCCTGGATGGATGAATGGATGAATGTGATGTATGTTGGGCGCTCTAACACCAGTACAACGCTGCAGGGAGTGAGAGGTAGCGCCAGCTCAGTGCTGTTTAAACACAAGCAAATGAACAGATATTAAAATGTATGGGGGAGCACCAGTGAGCGAAAGGTAATACCTGGTGCTTTGGAAGCTAGAACGCTGGCACTATACACTGAGCCGCCTGTAATAATACATGTGACGCTACATGGCGCTGTTAGAGTCGTGCACCAGATTCGCTTTTATAAATGTGGTTTAGCCTACAATGCCCGGCATTCACCAGAAGCTGCCTGTTGCTACGAGGCTCTACCTGGAGCTATCTCTTCATGAATAACCCCCATAGTGTTTGTGCTCCGTGATATTGGTCACATATGTCATGATTCTAATTCTGTCTGACGGTGATTTGTAATTGCAGTCATTCATTTAGCCCATTAGACACTGTCCCATTTTCTCATTGATTGATTGTCTAATGTTCTCATTTTTCGTAGCAGGCTCTTTAAAAAAAATCAAAGATAATTAAAAAGTACCAGTATATGGAATGGAAAAATATTTCTGCTAATGTCAAAAACAATAATTGATAAATAATTACAGGCATCGAAACATGCTTGGGTGTAATGAAACTTCTCTGTGACATCATTTTTTTATTGTGACTGGACAAAGAAAATACAATTAGAAAAATGAAACGGTCACATTACCATATAATTAACTAAAACAAAAAAAATGTCATTAGATTACAATATATTGGTCAGCTGTCATGAATAATTACACTTATTTCTTAAAGAATGAATGATGATCAATGAATACGAATAATGAATGTCTTAAAATAATAACAATATTTCAAATAATAATGATAATTAAAACTATTAGAATATATATCGGTATATATCGGTATAAATCTATGTATGATGCATATATTTGGTGTTATAGGAAAAAATCACAGATACATTAATATTTTACATTTCCCTTGTATAAAAAAATACCCTTTGAATATTTAAATATACTGTATTATTTATGTTTTTTTCATTGTTAATATTGTTATTATTAATAGCAATAATATCATACAAAAGAAATAAGATATTAAAAATAATAATATTTTTTTCTTGAAACAATAAAAAAACATACAATTAAATAAAGAAATGAAATACAATCAGATTTAAATGTCAGCTAATTATATTAATAAAAATAGTAATAATAATCATACATTTTTATTACATTTTTATTTTGATTTCACATAATGTAACGTTATTTGCCCTGTCCAGGCAAAATGAAATAAAGGACTTTTTTTTCCCCCACAGCCCTTCTTTCCTAATATGGTATTATTATTATTAATATTATTATTATTATTATTATTAATAATAATAATAATAACAACAATTATGGTATTATTTATAACACATGGCAATTTGGTTTTTACCCCCATGTAATAGGAATAATATTAAAGTGTACAAAAGTGGCCCTGGAATCTATAAGACTCCAGGGCCATCTGATTCCCTCTGCCTGGGGCATCCCGGGTTGGGATTCCCGCTGTGTTATAGAGGGAGGGGGTGACCTGTGTCTCTCTCAACTGCAGATGTTGCGGTTGGTAGCATTAGAAGAAATGTCCGTCAGGAAATGAAAGGCACGGAGGGTTAAGTACAGTCAAATGTAACTAAATAAAATATTTTTGTGTTGTGTTTTATTTTCTACTTTTATGTCTGTGAACTTGTAAGGAGTCCAAGACATTTGAAATAAGTCACTGGAGGGCAGGGACATGGAGGATATACCCCAGAAAATACCCTCTATGTTCCTCCCCTCTAGTGATGTAATTAGTCAATTAGGGGGATTTGGGGCAGGATATTTTCCCTCCCTGGAAGCCAACGTTACCCCTGGAAGGATGCCAGGCTTAATGGACGGGGGACCTGTGTCCCCCTGAACAAAGATGGTGGCAGGGAGGCTGCTAAAGCTACCATCGTCGCCAGAATCAGAGGACCTCAGACCATCGGACCAGGAAGGACCCCCTGACCCGGTGGCCCATCGGAGGATCTACGCAGATAGGGGAGTACTGTTTTATTTAGAGGCTGATTCATTATTAACGCCAAGTATCGGCAGATGAGCGTCTGTATAGCGGCGCTTAGAGCGACCGCTAGTAGACGCTGTAAGCGGGTATCGGGTGCTGTAACAGAGCGCCTCAGTCGCTGTAGTAACCTGGCCGGCATTGATGAATGTGATGTATGTTGGGTGCTCTAACACCAGTACAGCTCTGCAGGGAGTGAAAGGTAGCACCAGCTCGAGGCCACCGACTCTCGGCGCTCCACAACATACTTCAAAAAAGGACACACACACAGCGTCGGTGCTCTAAATCTGGTCGCTATAGCATAGAGCTCCAGACGCTGTGTGATCAAAGTCTGTTTTTGAACACATATCCACCAGAAACAAAGCGAAAACACATGGAATGACATTGTTATAACACTGTGATAATAACACTTTAGTGCCAGACCTGTAATGACAATTCTGCATAAAATTATATAAGTCAAAAAAGTTTCTAAAAGTGTTTGTTTGCAGCCAGGAGACGTCACACAATGATTGGAGCAAAAAACACGCTGTTTAAACACAACCAAATGAAGCCCTATTGAAATGTATGGGAGAGTGAAAGGTAATACCTGGCGCTCCTGAGCCTAGAGCGCCGGCGATATACGCTGAGCCGCCTGTAATAATACATGTGACGCTACATGGCGCTGTTATAGGTGCTCACCAGATTCGCTTTCATAAATGTGGTTTTGCGTATAGCGCCCGGCGTTCACCAGACGCTGCCTGCCGCTACGAGACACTACCTGGCGCTATCCCTTCTTAAATAACCCCCATAATCTATTACTTTTTTTGTTTTCTAAGGGACCCCTTTACCAATTCTGGCAAGTGGCATGGCGGTACCCACCTGATTACCCGTACCCTCTCATGGGTACCAGGAGCACGTAAGAACCTTGGTGCTCTTACGCACCAATAAAATAAACCAATAAAATATTTTAGTGTGGTGTTTTATTTTTTACCATCATTACCTTGAATTAGCAAAGGGGTCCAGGGGACCCATATACTAACTCAGAGGGTAGGGGTTACTATGCCACTTTGTGTCTTGCCTTTACCCCACCACTTTCATTACCTTTGGCCAGGGGAGTACAGTAGAGCTTAGTGCCCATCGGCCCGGACCCGTTGATCACCCCTGGGGGGGCACTTGACCTGTGCTGAAAGGCATACAGGCTGGTAGTCTTGCCTCCAAGCCATGGCGAACCCATTTTTTTTAATGAACTACAGTGGCTGGTGCACTGCAATAGCACTTACTTGATGAATACGCTGATAATTTGCGGACTTAGAGAAGCTTGCATTACAGCGCCCCGGTCACACCCTCCCATGCTTGAGAACCTCAAACCTCAATATCTCAGCCATTTCTTTGCCAACAGAAAATATTTTAGGACATTGGTAATTGAACCCCTATACAATAGGCTTACACAGGGGCGAAGCTAGGGGGAAGCAGGAGGGGCACTTGCCCCGGGTGCAGCAGGTCAGAGGTGTGCCAAAAGGGGGGCCTGAGAACAGGCGGGGGCAACATTTCAAATCTTTGCCTCGGGTGCCAGAAAGGCTAGCTACTCCTCTGGGTTTACACTTGACTATGAGGCCGGTTCATTAACAGCGGCAGGTAGCGACAGTTGAAAGACTGTAGCGGCATTTTCAGAGTGCGCTAGTAGTCGCTGTGCTTGGCCGTTGTTCGGTAGTTGATAGCGACTCGATTTGCCGTAATGTTGAATATTGGGTGAGGAGTCGCTATTTGACAGGTTCCGCGCTGTATGGGAGCGCATGATAGCGACTGGCCCTAGTGACCGGCTCCCACCATATTCATTAACAAATCACGCTCAAAAAATTCTCGCGGTGCAAAATGCATGTTTAAACCCCAGAGCGCTGGCGACGATGGGTTAAAAGTCGTTTTTTAACCCCAAAACAACCATATTTTTGGAAACCAAAAAAAAACAAGTTTTTTAAATAATTTAGTAATATGAATACATTAATATCAGACCTGTAATATCAATTCTGTACAATTTTTTTTCCCTTAAAAAAATTATCTAACATGGCAGAAGTGGTCACAGAATTTTTCACATTAAAAAAAAAAAAAAAAAAAAATTAATAACAATTAATTATGAATATTTAAAGATTGTTCCATTGAAATGCATTGGAGAGCGACAGGTAGCGAGAGGTCATACCTGTCGCTGTTCAAGGTCGGACGCTGGCGCTGTGGGGTGAGGCTGGAATAATGATGAATGAGTGGCTATCTGACGCTATCTCAGTCGCTAAGCAGGATTGGCTTGATAAATGTGTGATTGTGGTGGGGAGCCTGCGTTCTCGTGGCGGGGCCCGTCATTACCGGCCGCTCACCAGTCGCTACCTGTCGCTATCCCTTCATAAATAAGGGCCTATGCCTGGTCAATTCCTTTATAGATAGAACAGGGGGCAAAACCTGAAGCTGGTCGAAGGGAAGATCAGAAGCAAACTTCCAGAAGGTGCAGTAGTTATAAAATCAACACTTAGAGCCTTATTTATGATGGGCACCTTTTAGCATAATTTTTGGGGCTATAGCGCCAGCTTCGGAGCTCCGCCATTTTAATCTTATCTGGCACTGTGCTGTGTACTACATTGTCTACTAGCGGTCGCTCTAAGCAGACGCTCATATGCCGATACCTGGCGTTAGTAATGAATCAGCCTCCACGCGCGATGCATAGATTTGGTACAGGAAAAATCACAGGTACATTAACATTTTACATTCCCCTAGTATAAAAAATAGCCTTTAAATGTTTAAATGTATTGTATTATTTCTATTGTTATTATTGTTAATATTGTCATTATTAATACCGATAATACCATACAAAAGATATAACATAAATACATTGGCTCTAGCAGTCGCTGCGCAGAATGATAATTAGCTTTGATTGTTGCATAAGGTATTGGCCGGCCTATGTTATCGCCTGTTGACCCACCGGCCTATTATCCCAGTGCCAGTGAGCGTCACTTTGTACCGCCATATTTACGCCACTCAACATCATATTTATGATGTTTTTCAACCTTGAAATCTTTGCCGCTGTATTTTCCAGGCGCTGGTCAGCGTTTTATCATTACAATTAGAAGTAATCACTGCTGGGGACAAAGGGGACAAACTTTACAGTGTGCTTAAAGGAGCAGTATCGCAAATTTTTCTTGGTGACTTATATTTAAATGGTACTTTGAATGTAGGTAAGTGTTGGAGTAAGAATTACAAATGTAGAAAAAAATGATGTGTGTGTTGAGCAGCTGGAGACTAATAGCTCATGTTTATGTCTTCTGAGTGTCGCGACCCGACACTCTGGCCTGTTCCACGCTGAGGAGAGGGAGAAACAATGTATCAAAGTCTCAGCTGTTAAGTGCTGGCAGCCGTCCAGCATAAGATAACAACATTGCAACATTGCCTGGCCAGAACTCATATATCTAAAAGAGAGAGAAACGCTCTAGAAGTCATTTAGATGATTTTGACAGTTTTCCCTTCATGTTGGCTCTGCTGCAGAATCTTTCAGTTTACCATTTTCTCTTTCATATTCTTATTTTTCATTTTTCCATATGATCTTTCTTTCAGCTTTGTGTGTTTTGGGCAAAGCCCAACCCAGGATTTTCACTATCTGGAGTTTAGTTTTGTGCCCCTAGGGGCATCCCGACTTGAGATGCCCTGATATGTGAAATCCCCAAGTTCGCCTGTGAAAACGTACCTTTCCCTGTCCCACAGCGCATGCGCGGGCTCTTATCCAATCAGCGCTGTTTCCACGCAGATGGGGAGCCTGAGCAGTAACCTTCCTGGCCGCCCGGCCTGTTTAAATGACTATCTGCGTGAGCGCGCCAGAAAAATGGGGGGATCTGTGGTTATCCAGGGGTCGTTTCACACAGTGGGGCATCCCGATTTAGAATGCCCAAGGGGCAAGGTCAATGGCCGGGTCTTATAGACTTCAGGGTCGGCCACTCAGGGTTTTGTTCCACTTTAATACCTTTAGATTTTCCTGCACAGTTATTCAAAGAAGAATTTCAGTCATTTTCAGTCAGTTTAGTTTATTTTGTATAGATTTTACACATTTGAGTCACCTGGTCTCATAACAAAAGCAGCACCTCACACACACACAGCCGTTACCACTGATTACAGTGTCAGCCTCTGAGGTAAAGTGTTGCTAGGAGACCAGTGGGCTAAATGAACCAGCTCACTAAAAACAACCCAGCAGATCCCCCTATTCAGCAAATGGACTGAGCCATTGTAATTATACAATTTAAAAGAAAGGCATATATTTTTTCCTTTTTCTATCGCCAGATTATTTATACACATGTTATAAGCTATTGTGTGGCTATTAAATTATTTATCTTTTTTAATGCAAATTTTGCGATACTGCTCCTTTAAGCTGCATTTTAGTTGTTGGTGTCTAAATTACACATTGTTAAGCAAAAGAAGCCATTAAAAACAATTTTAATAATCCCCAAAAAACATTTTGCCCCATTTAGGTCCTGCGTTTCCATTATTTACAAGTCACAATGCAAGCTCTGTACAAATAAATGTGTTTAATATTAATTATAAGCATTAAACACTTCAATACGGTTCTGCCCATTGTGCTGTATGTAATCTTGGGCTATAGCGCTTCAACCAGAGCTAGCATTAAATAAGATGCTAGACAGCCGCCGCATCGGCGCTGACATTGTTTTCTTTCTTAAAATCCACGCGCTGAGGGCAAAAAAGTGGCGCTGTGTGGCGCTGGTGCTTTTTAAATAAGGTTCTAAGTGAATGTAACTTCCCTGGAGTAAGCATCCATCTATCCTAAGATATAGAGAACATAGGCACTTATAGGCAGACTGGATAGACTATGGGGGTTATTCATGAAGGGATAGCGCCAGGTAGCGCCTCGTAGCGGCAGGCAGCGTCTGGTGAGCACCGTGCGCTGTACGTAAAACCACATTTATGAAGGTGAATCTGGTGATCGACTCTAACAGCGCCATGTAGCGTCAGATGTATTATTACGGGTGGCTCAGCATATAGCGCCAGTGCTCTAGCTTCCAGAGTGCCAGGTATTACCTTTCTCTCACTGTCGCTCTCCCATATATTTCAATGGCCGTTCATTTGTTTGTGTTTAAACAGCGTGTTTGACATTTTTTTTTTGCTCCAATCATTGTGTGACGTCTCCTGGCTGTAAACAAACACTTTTAGAAACTTTTTTGACTTTTTATATTTATATGCAGAATTGTCGTTACAGGTCTGGCACTCAAGTTTTAATGTCACAGTGTTAAAACAATGTCATTCCATGTGTTTTCGCTTTGTTACAGGTGCATATGTGTTCAAAAACAGACTTTAATCACACAGCGTCTGGTGCTCTATGCTATAGCGACCAGATTTAGAGCGCCAACGCTGTGTGTGCGTCCTTTTTTGAGTATGGTGTGGAGCGCTGAGAGTAGGTCGCACTGAGTTGGCGCTACCTGTCGCTCCCTGCATACATCACATTCATCTATGCGGGCCTGGTTACTACAGTGACTGCTAGTAGACACTGTAAACATGTATCGGGCGCTGTAACATAGCGCCTCAGTTGCTGACGCTAAGGCCGTTGGCCTTAGATGAAGGCTTAGACAACGTGGCATCAGCGGCTTCAAGTGGATGAGTGGCTGCACATGCACTATAGTACCGGGAAGAGGTGAGTTGGCACCGGCAATCTGGGGGGTTTCAAACAGCGGGGTACCCCCAAACGGGGTGCCTGGCGGAAGGGACCAAAACTCAGGATAGTCAAAATCCTGGGTTTCGGTCCACTTTAATCCACTTTAAATAACCCCCCTGGTCTTTCTAAATTAATTATGCCCTTATTCATCAAGCGATAGCGCCAGGTAGTGTCTGACGAGCGCCAGGTAGCAGCAGCTAACGGCGATTACTGACTCAAGTACGCCCGCGGCGGTCACAATGACGCATTTATCAAGCAAAATGAGGCTAGCGCCGGCGAGAGCGACGGCTAGCGCGGCATTCATCATGAAGCCGCCTGGACCGAACAGCGCCGCTGCAAATTCCCTCACAGCGCCAGGTATGAGCTGTCGCTCCCTGGCGATGTCCAATGCATTTCAATGGAGCAAGCTATAATTAATCATAATTAATTGGTATTATTTTTTTAAATTTTTTTTTTAATGTCAAAAAATCGGAGAACACTTCTGCAATGTTAGGATTTATTTTTAAGTCAAAAAAAAAAAAAAAAAAATATGTGCAGAATTGATCTAACAGGTCTGAGATTAATGTATTCATATAACAAACTGATTCTAAAAACATGTATAATGTTACATTAAAAAAATATGGTTGTTTAGGGGTTAAAAACTAGTTAATACAGATCGCCGCCAGCGCTCTGGGGTTTAAACAAGGAATGGACAGCGACAGCACATTCGGAGCGTGATTTGTTGATGAATATGAAGCTAGCCGTTCGCTCTGGCCATTCGTTGTCAGGCGCTCACATACAACGCTGGACCTGTGAAACAGCGACCCCCCAGCCCGTATTCAACATTACCGCACACCGACTGAGTCGCTGTCATCAAGCTAACGCCGGCCAAGCACAGCGAATACTGGCTGGCGCTGAAAAAATCACGCTACAGTCGCTCATCTGTCGCTACCTGGCGCTATTGATGAATTGGCCTCCATGTCATTTGGGTAAATGGTGATGCATGTTGTCCTATTCTTTTTCTTTTTGTTGATCATTTAGGATTGCTTTCATTGTCAGTTATGCATCTGTGAAAAGGACGAGCCGCGCCATCAATAATGTATTGGATTGTTGTACTGTTGAGCGCTTGGGGGTTTAGCGAGTGGGAGATATCACAGCAGTTGACAGTTGCTCTTCCTCTGCCTCATAGAATTGTGTTGATTGGCAGGTAAGTTCCATTTTTTAAATGAGGGAGGAGGGGGGGCGTCCTCATGTCGTTATTCGGGCATAACACATTAATGCCGTGACGCAGGCGTAATCATCCAGCAAAGGCCCGTGTGCAACAAGCCCATATCCAGAGGGAAGGCTGTAGCCACCATTTGATTTGCTCCCATAAAGCCTGATTCATAGCCTCTCCTGAACACACTCCTGCATGCGTGAATGCTTAAAGTGGCCCAAAACCCATGATTTTGACTATCCTGGGTTTAGGTCCTTGACCCCGGGGCCCTCCGATCGGGGATGCCTCGCTGTGCGCATCGGTGACCTCCTGCCCAAACAGCACGCTTGGATCTGCTCCTTCTCACTCGTCGAAGGATCTTCTAAGCCGAGTCATGACAAGCGGACCCAAGTGCACCAGTGACCACTTCCCCACCACCCTCTAACAGGGAGCATGCCTTGGCTGGCCATTTACAAATGCAGCGCATGTGCCGTTGGATCGGGGAGAAGTTGAGTTTACTGGGTGACCTGGGGGGTTTTACACAGCGGGGCACCCCGAATCTGAATGCCCTGGGGGGAGGGAGTTTTTTGGTCCACATTGAAAAACGGAAGTTACCGGTCCAAAATTCCGCCCTCTTTTTGCTTGCAGACGCATGTGATGGAGCCCCTTGATCAGTTTCTGGAAGAGTACAAGCATCAGCAGTGCCATGGGCTGCTCTCCTTGTACCTTCTGGAGCTTAGGCACACCTGCCGTCCTCTGGACGTTGACCGAATGTCTGATCGGCAGGTATTCAAATGGTTGACCCCGCCACAAGAAAGGGTCATGATATTGATGGCATGACCGAATTGCCTGCCTGCCTCCAATGCTTAGTGAATGGCTCCTTTCAGAGGCTAGGGGCACTGTCTGTTGGCATGTCTCAGCCTTCGCTGAGCTGCGTCCTGACTAAATTTTGCGATGGCATGGCTGTCCTGCAGCAATGCACACTGGAAGTCACACTGGCTTCACCAATTATTTAGCATGACCCCCTATGTTTCTGTGGAGAGACTCCACCTTGTATTGAAGTATCCTCCTGAAGTTGAAAACAATGACCCCGCGGCTTCGATAAGGAGGAGAACAGTCAGAAATAGCGAAGATGAAAATATTTGCATGAGTGGAAGAGAGTTACTGGGTTTCTATGGAACGGGCATGACCAAATTGGTTGGCTGCCTTCAATATTTAGCGAAAGGCTTCTTCCAGAGGCCTGGGCACTGTCTGTTGGCATGTCCCAGCCTTCGCTGATCCGCCCCCTGAATAAAATTCTTGATAGCATGGCTGTCCTGCAGGAGAAATACATCTCTTTTCCTGAAATCATGGCAGCCTGGAACATCAACATCCAAATATGCCAAGTGTCATGGGCGCCATCGACTTCACGCACGTGGCGTTGGTGCCTCCTGTGTTGCAGGAGTATATGTATCGGTATGTTTAGGTGCTCACTGGTCCTCCTTCTTGCCAAGTCTCCTCTTTTTATCCTTTGTTCTGCTCCCCTAAACTAGCTAATTCTTGTGGCTCATTGGGCCCCCTGATCCCTGTGCCCATGTATCTGCTTGCTCTTTGCCTGCTACTGTAATGTTGCTAGTGTAATAAGCTGTGTCTCCTGTCATTTTGTTACACGAACCGCAAGATGGGGCATTCCCTAAATGTACAGTGCGTGGTTGATCCTGATCTTTGGTTTTTTAGTAGCTTGGGCGGCTTCCCAGGCTCCAGCCATGACGTCGTTATCTTGCCTGAGTGGCGATCTGAGTGGCGGTTGGTACTGAGTGAGTGTGTGTATTAGTGTTGCCTTTCTGCGCTTCTATCGTTAGTCTTGCATTTGCAATGCTGGATGCTGTTATCAGCTGGACCTCATAGGATGTATTCATGTCTTTTTTAGTGTTGCCTATTCGTCTCCCTGCCTTGCCTTTGTTATTGTGTGCTCATGTTCCTAGTTTCAGTCCCCATTTCCCCTGTACCTAGTTTAAACTGGACCTTCAGCATCATTTAATGAAAAGCCCAAACTCTTAAAAAACTATTCCCAGCATCTAAAATTAATATATTTTAAGTTTAAAGTCACTTACTTTTTTATTCTTTCCCCCACTGGGCTGCCACTTTGTTCAGGACTCCAGGATACGGACGTCACCATCTTGACTCAGAAGCATCACATATTGAGGAGAGGAGGGGGGGGGGATGCAGGGAGGATCCCAGATTGCAGAGTGGCATATTTAGGAGACACTTCCTGTCTGCAGGCAGCCTGAGTCTCCATGGGTCATCATCGTGGATGTTTTAAAGCTCAGAAAAGGCAATGGATGCAGGTAGGATGAATTTTGATGTGGGCAATCTACATGTTCAGGGTGGGGGGACATACAAGATATGCTTTTTTTTAGGGTGAAGGTCCAGTTTAACTCCTTTGTCCTTGTAGTGCACCATACCTTTAGTTTTTCCTGCTTACTGTCTGTATAATGCCAATGAAATTCTTGCCCTACTTGCAACTGTGGCCCCTTATCTCATCAGCTTCCATTTTGGAAGATATTCTGTATTGTTTTGCCCATTTGCCCCTGTGGCTCACCTGCCTGGTTGCATTACCTGTGTGTGTGGCCTAGCCTTGTTATTTAATTGTAATGGTTTTTTTTGCCTTTTAGTTGACTCAAGCTACCCCCTGTGACCCTAGTTGCTAAACTCTTTTTTGTGTGCCCAGATGCAAGGCCAGGAGGCCTATAACCGTGCCCAATGCCGGACCCCTGCCAAGGAGGAGTGGGCTTTCAGTCTAATAAAGAGCAGGTTTCGGTGCCTAGACCATACTGGTGGTGTGTGCCAGTACAAGCCGGATAAGGTGGTCAGGATCATTGTTACCTGCATTGCTCTCCTTTTGTTTTGTGGGTCTCGGTTCCTGGGTAGGAGGCGGAGCCAGGATGGCTGGAGGTCCAGTGGGTGCCAGAGGTGGAGGAATGGCTGGTGGCTGGGTGGGTGCTGCAAGGCAAGGGAGAACAATTTTACTGACCCGGGTCTGGTGCTGAATCCAATGATGTCTCCAACCGGATCGCAACAAGTCTCTTCCACAACCATGAGGCACCGCAGGCCGGCTCAGTTACACAGCTCTCAACAGTCATCCTGGAAGAAATTCTCTGCTTCTGGCAAGGATCAGGATACAGGAAAATGATCAGTCCCTCTGTTGCAAGTCACACAGGACTCTTTCACACAACCTTTCTCTGAGATGGAGGTGTCTCCACTTCCTCCTTCTTCTTCACAACCAAAAACTAAGTCATAGCCTTTTCCTTTTTGCAAGTTCCAGCAGAAGTTTAGCTACATTGGGGGAAAACAGCGGCCTCTTGTGGCAAAACAACAAAACAACAGTCTTCATGTAATTACATCTTTTTTTTACCCTCTTACACCCCCACCGCTCCCAACCCTGCAGCTGGGCAGAGGAACAGATGCTCTGTCCTTCCAGCACGCCCCTCAATGGACCTTGGTGCCGAACGGAGGATCTGTCCAGCTGCAGAGTGGTGTGGGCACCTGCTCCGAGGATCGCCTGTGAGGAGGTCACTTACCTGCAGACCAGCTCCCTTATCGCTCTGATCTGGCATCGGCAGGTGGCAGGGGCCACCATCTCAGCAGCCCCAAAACTTAGCTTGTGCAGCTGACAGTGCAACCGGCCTCCAGGTAAGTGACAGTGAGAGTCTATTTTCTAAGAATTTTAAGGAGAATTCGATCTGCATGAATCCCCCAAAAATTCAGACTCGTGCTAAATCGAATTTTCCCTGAAATTCGCAACGCATTTAGTTCACTCATCTCTACTTACCAAAGTACTCCTTAAATATCTAGGAATCCTTCTTTAAGTTGTGAGGTCAGTGACAGGGTCAGGGTCAGGGTCAGTGACACCTAATCATAATGACTACATTAGTGGCAGTCCTAAGGTCCACGTGAGCATGATAAGTGCGCCTCTTACAATCCTGTCATCAGCCCACGAGAGCCAGACGAGCTTTATAATTCTATAATATAATTATACGCATTGAGGACGATAGTCAACCTTTCACAGCCTTGCAAATCAGATTTATTTCACAGACGATCGCTATCGAAAAAGTCCGCACATGTAATGCAATATGGCGTAGTTAGCAGGATCTGACGTCCAGATGTATTTGTTGATTAGACATGATGTGCTGTCCGGATGGTTCTCTGTATGGTTCAGCCTTCAGGTCTAGGGTTGTGGTATTGGAGCTGAAGCTTTTTATTACATCTTGGGCTGAGTTGGATGGATTGAATATGGGTGTTAAAGCAGTGGCCCAACTGGCCCCAAAACAGGGTGGGCCACTGGGTCTTCTCTCTTCCTATGGCCTGTATGCCACTGCCTGCCATGCATCTGATTCATCTTGGCGTGCTGCTGAATAAAGCTGTTTCTCCCCTATCTTGGTGCGACTGCTGAAGAGGATTACCAGGACTGCCGAGCGGATCATAGGATGCCCCTTACCATCTCTAGAGGGACAATTCAAGAGCAGAATCTGAACAAAGGCTAAAAAAATATCTATAAACTTAACGCACCCAGGGCATTCTTTCTTCAGACTCTTACCCTCTACCGCAGGTACCTGGCTCTTTCAACTAGAACCTCCAGGCACAAAAATAGTTTTTTTTCCCTTGGCCGTTATGGCACTGAATAACCTGCACTGAATAATGAATAACATGCACTGAACTTATACCTGTCACTACTATGTTACTATGTTACTACTATGTATTATAGGTATTAGATGTCTATTGTTTATAGCTCTAGTGGTGAATCTCCTGCCAAAAAGCATTCCTTGTATGTATCCTGCACTTACTTGGCGGTCAATAAAAGTATTCAGGACTTCTTGTTTAGATACCTACAAAAAGATGCCTGATGAATTGATTGAAAGCGGAACCTTTTAGGGTAAAGATGACGGCCAGCAGAGGGCGAACAATGGGGAGTGCCCACTCCTACCAAAGGTTCTCTTTAAAGTGGACCAGACACCTGGTAAGATGACTGTAAAGTGGGGATACTCAACCACTACTTGTATAGGTCCATTTAAAGGCACCCGGTGAGAGGTGAAGGTCCGGGCGGGGGGCTGTTGTGAGGGGGGTAGTTAGAAATCAGTGCACTGGGGGAGGGGCTATAGATTCATATTTGGCACTGAGAAAAAACAGGGGCTTTTTTTGCCCCACAGAACCTACAGCTCTGGCCCGCGGCACACTGCTTTTAACCCCTGTGCATTCTGTGCAGCCATGGACTAGAGGAGCCCAAAATGTTACTGGCAACCAGGATGGATAGATAGGACTCGGGGGAGAGAGATGAATGGGAGAGAAGCTGTAAGGAAGAGGGATGGATAGACAGAACAGGAAGTACAGGAAGGGATGGATAGTGAACTGGGAGGAGGGATGGATGGGCAGAACTAGAAGGACGAGAATGGATGGGGCAGAGAGACTGGGCTGGATGGGGCAGAGCTGAGGGGACAGGAATGGATGGGGAAGGGATGGATGGGGCAGAGCTGAGGGGACAGGGATGGATGTGGCAGAGCTGAGGAGACAGGAATGGATGGGGAAGGGATGGATGGGGCAGAGCTGAGGGGACAGGGTTGGATGGGGATGGGATGGATGGGGCAGAGCTGAGGGGACAGGGGGGATGGATGGGACAGAGCTGAGGGGACAGGGTTGGACGGGGATGGGATGGATGGGACAGGGATGGATGGGGATGGATGGGGCAGAGCTGAGGGGACAGGGATGGATGGGACAGAGCTGAGGGGACAGGGATGGACGGGGATGGGATGGATGGGGCAGAGCTTAGGGGACAGGGATGGATGGGGCAGACCTGATGGGATAGGATGGATGGGGCAGAGCTGAGGGGACAGGGATGGATGGGGATGGATGGGCCAGAGCTGAGGGGACAGGGATGGATGGGGCAAATCTGGGGGGGCAGGGATGAATGGGGATGGGATGGATGGGGCAGATCTTAGGGGACAGGGATGGATGGGGATGGGATGAATAGGGCAGAGCTTAGGGGACAGGGATGGATGGGGCAGAGCTGAGGGGAGAGGTAAGGATGGGGCAGATCTGGGTCGGGGGGAAAGGATTGGATGGGGCAAAGAGACCAAGAAACAAAGTTTGTGTGAACCTTGCAATGCCACTTACTGCCTGTGCAGCACTTCATATTGCAGTGCTAGGTGCCAGGAAGCAGGGCTCGGGACAGGGGTCCTGAAATCTGGCGCTAAGGTCCGCATTCGGATCCCAGTCTGCCAGCTGAGTATCGCTGCTCTAAAGTTTAAGACACTGCAGAGACAGGTTATAGCTTGGCCCGATTTGGGATTCCCTACATTCTTGAGAATTAATTCCATGGTACATGCACAGGCCTCCTATGGCATCCCAGGCTCTCCTCTAGCTGATGCACCTGTCGCCAGCAAAACTCAGTGCTGGGCATAACTAGAGGAGAGCTTAGGCAGGTGCAGTGGGAGCGTGGATCAAAGTGATGCCCCTGTAAAGCAGACCAAAACCTAGGTAAGGGGAAATCCTGGGTTTTTGTCCATTTCAAATCCACAGCAATTGAACTCCCAGGGGGGGGGTTAATACTTTTTCGGGGCTCTGAAGGTTCCCAGTAGAAGACAAGCAGCAGTTCATTAATTAGTTCCCGCTAGGCCGGAACTGTCCATGCTCCCTGTGTTGTGTGATGAGCGGTGAGCATTGTCATTGTGAATAATTATCTGCGGTGTCCAGGCACAGCGCGGCTTCCATGGTGCTCCGTTCTGGCTCAGGCTTTGTGCTATTTCCTCTGTGCTGTAAATCTACATAGAAGGAATAGTTTTCTGCCAACACCATGAGTCTTGTACATGAGGGATGTTCATTGACTTTAAAGTGGACCAAAACCCAGGGTTTTGACTATCCAGGGTTTTGGTCCATTCCCCCAGGGCACTCCGATCGGCGGTGGACCGCAGTTTGAAACCCCCCAGATCGCCAATTCCAACTCACCTCTTCTTGGTCCTGCGGCGCATGTGCGGCCACTCGTCCAACCAGCGCACTCAGAGCTGATGACACGTGTCGTCTAAGCCTTCGTCTAAGGCCAGCGGCTCTGTGCGCTCTGGCGGCCGCATCCCCGGCTTCCCTCTAACAGGGAGCGTGCCCGCGCCGGCCATTCACAAATGCCTGGCATGGGCACACGCCGTGCTAGAGGGATAGCGGGGTTGCGGCTCGCGGATGAGCCATTGGGGGGTTTCACACAATTTCACAAAATTGGGATGCTCCAGGGGAGGGAATCGATCGCCCAGGAATCTTATAGATTCCCGGCCTGATCTGCGTGGGTTTTGGTCCACTTCAAGAAGTGAAGGAGGGGTCGACTAATGCAGTGTGTATTGTGACTTCTGGTCCCCTGAAGGAGAAGAGCTGCTGGGAAAAAGTGAGTGCCTTTGGGCAGCAAAGGAATGGCTCAGCACATGAGCATCATTAGCCTGCTACCCCATAATTACCAGAGGAATATCTAGGCCCTTTAAGAAGTAAAGGTGGGGTTGACTGCAGCCTCTGATCTCCCAATAAGCTTCTGGAAAAAGTAAGTATTGTTGCAGAGTATAAGTGCTGGGTGCAGAGGAGTCAAATCCAGGTAGACATTTGTGGTGCAACAGGAACTGGCTTTACTGGAGTATGAGTGCAGTAAGAGAATGGCACCTTACATGGTGGATAACATAGACAGGAAAAAGAAGTCATAGAGGAAACACATCATGCAGTAGAGAAAGTACAACAGAGACTACACATAGATATATGTAACAGCGCCATCTACTACTATAAATGTAAACTGCGTTAACCTAGCAATATAGATGCAGATCACATACAGAGAAGCTATAAGCATTTGCACATTATCTCCCACACCAAGTCACCCAGCTTTCTAGGGAGTCACCTTGTTTTGACCCCCCCCACCCAGTTACCCGGCAGCAGTCCTGGTTTTCCCGGGGAAACATGGGGCTGTAGGCACACACCACAGAGCCTGCTCTGGCAGAAGAAAGGGTGGCTTTCCACAGGCTCAAGGACTGTTCTAATGTGGTGGCGGGGGCGTCACTTTGAGTGCCACTTACTATTCAGTATCTATGTGAGCAGTCTGCTTGATAATTGGCTCTGATGGCCAGCGAGCTTGTGCGTTACTGTCCAGCTATGTATAATCTTGCTGCTAGTGACGACATACTTCCATAGCCCGGACTTCCACTTTAAATGCTAGGCCTGCAAGTAAGCCACGCCCCTAAACCACACCCCTGCCACGCCCCTAAACCACACCCCTGCCACGCCCATCACTCTGTAAGCTGGTCTCCAAGGTACATATCTCTGTATTTGATGTGTGACATCCACCAGCATATCATGAATGGCTTGGGGTGGGTGCGCATAGCGGGGGGAAGTGTCCAGCAGGGGGCGTCCTTCAGTGTTGGACTGGCCCACCAAAGGATCCTCCAGTGGGCCCCTGACCCAATACAGGGAAAAATGGTCTGAGCGGCTGCCACCCCCCCTTTGTTTCTTTTGAATTTGTGCAAGCACATGGTGTGTGGGGTCTAGGCTGTATTGCAAGGTCTTTGACCCTTCCACCCCATGGCTTGCACTTGAGGTTTAGGGCAACCTCAGGTAAGCCTGCTCCCAATTTATCTATTGCACTGTATGTCCCAGATGGGCTCTCAGAGATTAGAGTTAGGACTGCACCCCACAGAGGCACTTTGGCGTAGTGGTGCAGCTTAAGCATACTTCTGCAGATGTGTGTGACCGAGCCTCTGTTTTTAACCAAGTTTAGAGACATATTATAGGCTGGCCTGCAAGCTGACAGGGTTGAGTGCTGTGGCTCCTTTAAGACTTGTGAATACAGGGAAAAGGTGGCCCCCAAGAATGCTCCCCCAAGGTACGCCAGTCTGATACTGGCGTCCTCCAGTCATTATAACTGGAACTCTTTGCTGGACATGAATATGCCAGGCAGAGAGTTCTGATTGGATGAGAGGTGCTCATGTGCTGTGGGAGCGTGGATTAAGGTAAGAAAGCAGATGGGTTACACAGAGGAGTAGCTAGGCATTCTGGCACCCGGGGCAAAGAATCAGAATGGTGCACCCCACCTATTCTCAGGCCCCCCGTTTGGTGCCCCCCTGACCTGCTGCACCCGGGGCAAGTGCCTCCTGCTCCCTTCCTAGCTACGCCCCTGGGGTAACACACCGATGTGGGATTTGAAATGCCTCTGTAAAGTGGATCCATCTCCAGCAATCTGTTAGGCTAATTTGAATGAGGGCTGATCGGTCTCCTCGGCGATGGGCAGGAGGTCAGCGGTTATTGCTCCAATATAAAACGCGCTCCGTGCCGCCATGTCCCAGAAAGGATATGATCCACGCCCCCGTCTCAGGAGCTTCCACCTTGCTAAGTGGACCAAACACCACAGAGATCCGCCTGGGAATCTATAAGTTTAGTCTATAAGGTTACCTACCCCGCTCCTTGGTGTGCAGCACACTCCCGCCTTCAGTGGGTCCCCGGAGTGTGTCTCATCCTAGAGATGCCTGGGATGCATCCATCGATGTTTATCGCACTATGGGAGCTGCCGGTAGAGGTTTGTTTACTGGCGACCCTGAGGGTTCCCCCCCAATATGGGATGCCCCAAAGGAAGGATAGCAGCCAGCCCTGGAGTCTAAAAGTGGACCAAAACCAGGTTTTGGTCCACGTGAATGTCCCTTAGCTTCCTATGGTGCACAGGCTATTTAAAGTGGACCAAAACCAAGGATTTTGACTATCCTGGGCTTTGGTCCTTTCCCCTGGGGCACCCCGCTGTGTGAAACCCCCCAGATTGCCCAAAGAAACTCACCACATCCCGGTCTTATGACGCATGCACGGCCAATCGTCCAATCCGCTGACGTCACGCCGTCTGAGACGGTGTCTAAAGTCAGCGGCTCCGAGCGTGCTGGAGGCCGCATCCCCCGCTTCCCTCTGACAGGGAGCGTGCCTGCGCCGGCCATTCACAAATGGCTGGCGCAGGCACGTGCCCTGCTAGAGGGCTAGCGGGGATGCGGCCGCCAACACACTGGGGCGACCAGGGGGGTTTCACACAGTGGGGCATCCTGATTTTGGATGGGGAGAGAATCAATCGGCCCGGGAATCTTATAGATCGAGCTGGGTTTTGGTCCACTTTTAATGCTGTTTGTAAAGAGAGCGCTGGCTGTGTGTGCTCACATCAGCAGGAAGGATGCCCCCGTGGCCTGCACATGCACCATGCCATCACTGGAAAGGGTTTTGCTTTTATCCCAAATCACAATGCCCCTGGGAACAGGCAATCAGCCAGCCCTAGAGTTTTTTTAGATTCCAGGGCTGGCCAGAAAGGATTTTGGTCCACTTTAAAATGTTCAATCTTTATAGGGCAGAGGGATTTTTTTTATTTTTTTTTTCTGTAGCCAATCAAATAACAACATTTCATTTTTCACACAATACACAGTCTGCTTCCCGGCGGCATCTCTGTCACTTGGCAACAATTTGCCCAGAGACAGTGCTGTCGCTGTGATGTCACACTGTTTTGGCGGCGTTTAGTCCGGCGGAGTTTTCTCAATGCGGTGCACATTTGGCCTCAGTCCAGACCGCATTAAATCTAAAGACAATTTATCGTATTTGGAGGTCACCCTCCATTCAGAGCTCGTACGGCACAGAACGGAGAACGCAGGCGGATCTGGCCACACTGCACCATGCTGGACTGCAGTCACTGAGCACGCCGAGGGATCCGAGCCGCCATATGTGGGACAATTTTACATTTTCAGTCACATTTTAAGTGGACCAAAACCCACAGCGATCGGCCCGGGAATCTATAAGATTTCCTGGCCGATCGATCCCTCCCCCATGGCATCCAAAATCGGGATGCCCCGCTGTGTGAAACCCCCAGATCGCCCCGTACACTTACATGGCCGGTGCGGGCACGCTCCCTGTTAGAGGGAAGCGGGGGATGCAGACGTCAGCGCACAAAGAGCCGCTCACCTTAGACGAAAGGATGTCAGCGGCTCCGAGCGTGCTGATTGGCCGAGCGGCTGCGCATTTGCCGGGAAGAGGTAAGTTTGTTTCAGCGAACGGGGTGCTCCGGGGGTATGCTGATTGTCTGCAACCCATAGGACTGTGGAAAAGTAAGTCTTTCTCGGGGATCTGTGTTTCACACAGCGGGGCGAGGACCAAAACCCAGCATAGTCAAACTCCTGGGTTTTGGTCCACTTTAAAGTGGAACAAAACCGGGAAGTTGGATTATCCTCGGGGACTTTCTCTTTCTTTCTGTCATTCTTTCTTTTCTTTCTTTCTTTCCTTCTATTCTTTCTTTCTTTATGGAATTTCTTCTATTCTTTCTTTCTTTGCTTCTTCTTTCTTTTTTTCTCTTTTGCTTATTCCTTCTTTTTCTACTTTCACTTTTTTCTGTTATTCCTTTTGTTGTCTATTTCTCTTTCTTTCTGTCATTCCTTCTTTTTTTATTTCATTCTTTCTGTTATTCCTTCTATTCTTTCTTTCCCTTTATTTCTGTCAATTCTTCTGTTCTCTCTTCCTTTATGTCATTCCTTTTATTCTTTCTTCTTTTATGTCATTCCTTCTATTCTTTCTTTCTTTCTTTCTTCGCTTCGATTCTTTCTTTCTTTTCTATTTCTTTCGGTCATTCCTTCTATTTCTACTTTCACTTTTTTCTGTTATTCCTTCTAGTGTCATTTTTTTTTATTTCTGTCATTCCTTCTACACTATCTCTTTGTTTCTGTCATTCCTTCAGTTTTTTTTTCTTCCTTATTCTGTCATTCCTACTATTTTTTCTCTTTATTTCTGTAATTTATTCTATTTTTTCTTTATTTATGTCATTCCTTCTATTCTTTTTTTCTTTCTGTCATTCCTTCTATTCTTTATTTCCTTTTTTGCCTTTTAAAGCGGACCAAAACCCACATTTTTAACTAGCATCCCATGAAGAGTGCCTTATACCAGTTTTCACTGCTCCTGCTTCACTCTAATCCCAGATAATAGCCCTTGTTTTAGCTGTAAAGCTCCGCCTCCTCCATTCATTACCATTGTTGTGTATGGTAATGATGTCATTGCTGCATCTATGTAATGACTGATCATCTGCCATCTTACAGAGAGGTGCAGCAAAAAAACAGTGTTCCAGGCCGATTCGAAAAATGAAATTATCCATTTCTAGTTCTACACCCTAAGAAGGGAATATCGGCAGGGGCTATAGACAAATATATTTCACAAGTTTGGTGGGTTTTGGTCCTCTTTAAATAGTCTTGCTCCTGTTACCATGTCCTGATCCACCTACAGACTCTATCCATAGCTGACCACATCCTGTTCCACCGTTCCCGGTTTCTGACTTTTGCCAAATTTGGCCACATCCTTATCCACTGTTCCCGTTGCCGGCTCCTGCCATGACGGGCAGGCTGATTCATCATTAGCGCTAGGTAGCGACAGATGAGCGCCTGTATTGCGGCCCTCTGAACGACCGCTAGTGGCCCCCCGATCAGCCGTCAGTCGCTATTACAGGGCTCCTCAGTCACTACCTGCCATTATTGGTAATCACGCTGCCAATGTGATTAAATGTGATGTTTCAAATTTGCTTTAGAGGCGTGGAGTTGTTACACCTTATTCAATACAGTGCCTGAGCATTTCTATGCTGTTGTATAGAAATCAATCTGTAAAAGTTAAAATTCTGCTATAACATAAGCCAAATAACACATGTAACCAGATCGTTTGTAGAAAATTCAAATATTGTTTTATTGAAGTATATATAATTATGATGAAGGTTGTTTTTTTTCTAAAGTATTTGTTCCCATCTTTATGGTGCCTGTAATGGCGACAAAAGTGTAGTTAGTTTTTGGTTTCAAACCTTTTTGGTTTCAATATTATAAGCAAACCACTTTGTATTTTACAATATTAAATACCACCCACATTTTTTTATATATTATTTTAAGCTACCCATTATTTTTGTTAGTAATTTTAGACCACCCACATATTTGTGGATTAATTTTTAGCATGCCCCTGTAGTACTGTAGTTGTAGTATAGTTAAGGTGAGCTATCTTACCGAAAAAAACTATGTAATCATGCTTTGCCGTCGTTCAAACCCAGTATGGGTGTCCTCATTACTGTCTGAGGCCATGTTGGGGACTTTTGGCACCAGTGCTGTTTCCTCGGGGGGTTCGATTCGGTGGAATATGCAAATGTTGTGTAGAACACAGCAGGCGAGGATGATTTGGGAGACCTTTTGTGGACTGTACAACATCTCTCCTCCTGGGCGAGCCAAAGAGAGAAAGCGTGCTTTCAGAAGGCCGATGGTTCTTTCCACAATGCATCTGGTTTTGCGATGTGCTGCATTGTAGTGTACTTGGGCAGAGGTCTGTGGGTTTCTGACTGGAGTCATTTGCCACGTTTTCTGCCCATATCCCTTGTCCGCTGTTGAATAAACAAAGTGAGAGAGAGCAATTAGTAAAGTACCATGAACATAATGTATACATTAAAGCTTGTGTTATCTAGGTGTGCAATTTATTAATCCACATATTTAAATTGTTATTATGTCAAGGATTATTAATTACCCAGTAGCCATCCAGGTGACATTTCATTGTTCTCAAACTTCCGGCACAGGACTGATTGCTGGAGCACATAAGAATCATGGCATGAGCCAGGAAAGCCAGATCTCACGGCCCTCAACTTCATGTCATGGTCACATACCACCATGAAATTCATGGAATGGAATTGTTTACTATTCCTATAATGCAGCTCCTGTGCACGGGGAGGGCGGAAAGGGATATGTGTACCATCCACACACCCTAGCACATTAGGTATCCCTCCCATGCGGTAGAACGAACGTTTAATATTGGCAACCTCCTCCTCATCCTCTGCAAATTTTATATATACAGGGATAAGGTCGCAAATAGCCAGGACTACCTTGTAAAATATTCGGCTCATTGTAGCCTGGCTGATCCTGCTGAGGTGGGCTGAGGTTGCCTGGAAATTGCCCCGTGCCACTATATTTAGCATGGCACATAGGCGAACAATGCCAAGGATGGATTGGGTGCGTCTGGTGGATGGATCGATTTTGGTCTTAATCTGATAATATAGGGACTGTAGTGCTGCACGATTCAGATGAAATCTGCTTCTGATCTGCTCGTCACTTAAATCCCATACAGAGAGGCGGATGCCAAAGGATTGGTGTGCCCTAAGCCTCACAGCACCCTCTTCCCTTGACTCCTGACCTTCCTCTGTGCTGCCACAACAACACATCCATAACCTAAACATCACCCCAACATCCACATCACACTCACTGGCCATAGCTCATGCACTCCCACAATCAAATTTCAACAATCTCACCACACACACAACCAATCCACATACACAAACAATCCCAATCCTCACACAATCACACAAATGCAGCTCACCACAAAACCAGATGTATAATGGTAACAAGCATCATCCTGCTGAAAGTATGCTTTCAAGTTTGGCACAACCAAGAGGGGAGTTGCTGCACAACCCACAAAAGGTCCCCAAAACAATCCACACTTGCTGTATCCTACACAATATTTGCAGATGCCAACAAAACAAATATCCCAAGGAAACAGCACTGATACCAGAAAAACACAACAAAGCCACAGACAGTAATCAAGAAACCCAGCAAGCCAGTTCCTGGCAGCTATGTGAAAGTTACAAGCACCAAACACCACAGCCTTTGCCACAGTGTATCAAGATAAGAATGAATAGTGTTATCCTAATTTATACTTAACTTATACAAAGGTCTGGTCCGCTTAGCCGCCTCTTGCGTTTGTTAGCTGTTTCCGGTCTGTAATTAGCTTACCACAGGTGTGGCGGAAACGACTAGCGCATCAATAATAGCGTTGTTTTGCGGATCTGGTTGCACAGACATCTATTGTACAATCCAAGGTAAACATTTTAAATTTCAAGTAGCCGTTTTTGGGACACCAGTTCAAATGGTGCTGAGAGACATGGATACAAGTAATTAGTAATGTGTAAGTAGCTTATTAATTACTTTATTGACTTCAGCACATGTTTGGCTGATACATCATTCATTGTAGTCAAGATGTAGCTACACACACCTGTATAGTATGTGTCAATCAATTAACTGGCCCTGTTTGTGATTGGTTAATCAAGCACATAAAAACTGCCAGACACATTCTGCAATTGTTGCCATTCTGTAGTGTGCATGCGTCCTTGTATGTTTGTTGTTTGGTGGTGTGTGCAGCTACAGGATGGAGCCAAATTCTGGAAATCTGCCTGCCACTGCTGTGTCTCCTGGGGCTCCCAGTACCAGTGGTGTGCGTCGTGGCCGCAGACCTTCCTCAAGGAAAAGGGCCCAGGCTGAAGGTGAAGCCCCACCAAAGCCCAAGCGTGCCTATGCCAAGAGGGAGCCAGAATTTAATTTGGCGGATAATAATACTCTTATGCGTCTGTCACTGGCTAAGTGGGAGTTATTTGGCTCCCAAAGTCAAAAGTCAAAGTCAAATGCTCCAACGCGAGCGCTCGTTCAATCAGAGCACTCAGAGCCGCTGTGGTATGGACGGACAAGCGACGGACAACCACAGTGGCTCTGAGCACGCTGGAGGCCGCATCTCGCTCTTCCCTCTAATAGGGAGCGCGGCCGCGCCGGCCATTCACAAACGGCCGGCGCGGGCGCACGCCCTGCTAGAAAGAAGCGCGAGATGCAGCCGCGGCTCGCGCATGCGCCGTTGGACCGGGGATAGGGTAAGGTTTCTGGGCGTCCTGTGGGGTTTCACACAGCGGTGATTTCGGATGCCCCGCGTGGAGGGATCTGATCGGCCCGGGAATCTTATAGATTCCCCCTGGGTGTTGGTCCACTTTAATACCAGACATGTAAGGACAATTCTGCATAAAAATATTATTAATCAAAAAGTTTTCTAAAATGTCATTTTCTAGGCCAGGATACATGTCAGAAAGATTTGAGTTTTTAAAAGAAACAAAAAAAAAATTTGGGATCAGGAAAGGGATTATAAGGATCGTCCATAGAAATGTATGGGACAGCGCCAGCTAGCGACAGGTAAGACGTGGCGCTCTGCAAGACTGAACGCCAGCGCTGTACGCCGAGCCTGGGATAATGATGAATCGGACGCTACATGGCGTTGTTCTAGTCGCTCACCAGAATCTCCTTCATAAATGTGTAATTGCGTGCCGTTCTCCTGACGCTACCTGCCGCTGTACAGGCACTACCTGGCGCTAGAGCTTCATGAATAAGGTCCTATGTGTTCATTTACTTGTCTGTTACACTTAATTCATAATATTGTGTGTATTACATGTATTGTTGTCATAGTTGAATTTAAGTATTCACTTGTCTCACCCCTGAACTTGTACCGTGTACAGTGCTGCGTCAGCACTGGGAGTACCTGGGGAACCTGCACCTTGGGAGGCCCCATTTCATTCCCTTTACTCTGGGCAGCTCCTATGCAGGATGCAGGGTCGTGCAGTAACCAGGACTATGGACTGTCAGCCAGAAGCAGATCAGCCATTGGGAGAGACTTTCTTTCTGTCCTTCTTTTCTGTGTTTCTTTCCTTCTATTCCTTTTTTCTTTGTTTTGTCTGTTCTTTTTGCAATTCCCTGTCTTTCTTTTTTTCCTATCAGTCCTTCTATTCTTTCTTTCTTTCCTTCTATCTCTTATTTTTTTCTCCCATTCCTTCTATCTCATTCCTGCTTTTTTCTGTTATTCCTTTAATTCTATATTTTTCTTTCTGTCATTCCTTCTATTCCTACTTTCTTTTTCTTTCTGTCATTCTTTCTCTTTCTTTTTTCTTTCTTTCTTTCCTCTTTCTTTCCTCTCTTTCTGTCATTCCTTCTTTCTCTTTCTTTCTTTTTTCCTTCATGTAATTTCTTCTATTCTTTCTTTCTTTGCTTCTTCTTTCTTTTTTTTCTCTTTCGGTCATTCCTTCTATTTCTAATTTCACTTTTTTCTGTTATTCCTTTTGTTGTCTATTTCTCTTTCTTTCTGTCATTCCTTTGTTTTTTATGTCATTCTTTCTGTCATTCCTTCTATTCTTCATTTCCTTATGCTATTCCTTCTATCCTTTCTTTCTTTGTCATTCTTTCTGTCATTCCTTCTATTCTTTCTTTCCCTTCATTTCTGTCAATCCTTCTATTCTCTCTTCCTTTATGTCATTCTTTCTATTCTTTCTTCCTTTATGTCATTCCTTCTATTCTTTCTTTGTTTCTTTGCTTCTATTCTTTCATTTTTTTCTCTTTCTTTCGGTCATTCTTTCTATTTCTACTTTCACTTTTTCTGTTATTCTTTCTACTGTCTTTTTCTCCTGCTTTCTGTCATTCCTTCTATACTATCTCTTTCTTTCTGTCATTCTTTCAGTTTTTTTCTTCCTCATTCTGTCATTACTTCTATTCTTTCTCTTTACTTTACTAATTTCTTCTATTTTTTCTTCCTTTATGTCATTCCTTCTATTCTTAATTTCCTTATGTCATTCCTTCTATTCTTCCTTCCTTTATGTCATTCCTTCATGTCATTCCTTCTATTCTCTCTTCCTTTATGCCACTCCTTCTATTCCTTTTTCCTTTATATCATTCCTTCTAATCCATCTTTCTTTCTTTCTATTTTTTCTTTTCTCTCTTCCTTTATATCATTCCTTCTAAACCATCTTTCTTTCTTTCTTTCTTTCTTTTCTCTCTTCCTTTATATCATACCTTCTAAACCATCTTTCTTTCTTTCTTTCCTTCTTTCTTTCTTTTCTCTCTTCCTTTATATCATTCCTTCTAAACCATCTTTCTTTCTTTCTTTCTTTCTTTCTTTCTTTCTTTCTCTCTCTTTCTTTCCTTCTATTCTTTCTTCCTTTCTTTCGCTTTCTTTCTTTCTTTCTTTCTTTCTTTCTTTCTTTCTTTCTTTCTCTTTCTTTCCTTCTATGCTTTCTTCCTTTCTTTCGCTTTCTTTCTTTCCTTCTTTCTGTCTTTCTCTCTTTCTTTCTTTCTTTCTTTCTTTCTTTCTTTCTTTCTTTCTTTCTTTCTTTCTTTCTTTCTTTCTTTCTTTCCTTCTATTCTCTCTCTCTTCCTTTCTTTCTTTCCTTCTATTCTCTCTTCCTTTATGTCATTCTTTCATTCATTCTACACTTTGTCATTCCTTCTTTTATCTTTTTTCCTTCTATCCTTTGCAGTATTTACCTTACATGTAACATTATCCTCATGTATGGAGTCATAGCACACCACACGGGGCCCTGTCTGGCTGCATATGAATCTGGTGAGAGACACGGCAAAGGTTGGTATGTGACAGTCAGGTAAGTAGATATGTTTCCCCCAGAGCATCCCGAGTGCTTTACCCTGCAACCCTCAATGCCAAGACACACTTAGGCGGTTATGTAAGAAGGGATAGCGCCAGGTAGCGCTTAGTTGCGGCAGGCAGCGTCTGGTGAACGCCGGGCGCTGTACGCAAAACCACATTTATGAAAGCGAATCTGGTGAGCGACTCTAACAGCGCCATGTAGCGTCACATGTGTTATTACAGGCGGCTCAGTGTATAGCGCTGGCACTCTAGCTTCCAGAGCGCCAGGTATTACCTTTTCGCTCAGTGACGCTCTCCCATACATTTCAATGACCATTCATTTTCTTGTGTTTAAACAGCAATGTTAGACGTTTTTTATGTTGTTTTTTTTTTTGCTCCAATCATTGTGTGACGTCTCCTGGCTGCAAACAAACACTTTTAGAAACTTTTTCGACTTTTTATATTTTTATGCAGAATTGTCATTACAGGTCTGGCACTAAAGTGTTAATGTCACAGTGTTATAACAATGTCATTCCATGTGTTTTCGCTTTGTTACTGGTGGATATGTGTTCAAAAACAGTCTTTAATCACACAGCGTCTGGCGCTCTATGCTACAGCGCCCAGCTTTAGAGCACCGATGCTGAATGGTGTGGTATGCTGTGCAGCGCCGAGAGTTGGCCGCACTGAGCTGGCGCTACCTCTCGCTCTCTGCAGCGCTGTACTGGTGTTAGAGCGCCCAACACACATCACATTCATCAATGCGGGCCAGGTTACTACAGCGACTGAGGCGCTCTGTTACAGCGCCTACTAGCGGTCGCTCTAAGCGCCGCTATACAGACGCTCATCTGCGGATACCTGGCGTTAGTAATGAATCAGCCTCCACGTATAAGAGAAGGGTCTGGCTGTACATAAGTGGCCCTATAACTGCTCAGTCCCCATCCCGCATAATGAGCAGCGACTCCCCGGGGAGCGGCCAGTCACTCGCCTGTCAATACATCACTAGGAGTATCATGGCGCATTACAAACCAATCGCAATCCCGAGATGGCTGAATGTCACCAGGGGGATCGATGGGGGTTATTTATTGCCGGGCTCCTCCTCGGGGGCCACAATGCCCCACCACCACCACCGCAGGGGGGAGAAGTACAGAACCAGCTGCACACGATTTGCTCATGGTGCGCAAGCAGCGGGCTGTCACCGACACAGGGCCACACACACTGCAGTCTGATCGCAGGATTCCAAATTGGGATACCCTGCCGTGTGAAACCCCCCAGAGCTCCCTACTCCAATAGCGCATCTGTGGGCCCTCGCATTGGAATCCCCCAAATAGGGATCAGCCACTAAAACTCACCTTGGCTTTAGTGGGTGATCGCAATTTGAGATGCCCCAGGGCCAGTGAGATGAGAAGCTGGGTGAGGATGACAGCCAGTGAGATGAGAAGCTGGGTGAGGATGGCAGCCAGTGAGATGAGAAGGATGACGATGGCAGCCAGTGAGATGAGAAGCAGGTTGGTGATGGCAGCCAGTGAGATGAGAAGCAGGTTGGTGATGGCAGCCAGTGAGATAAGAAGCAGGTTGGTGATGGCAGCCAGTGAGATGAGTAGCACGGATGAGGATGACAGCCATTGAGATAAGAAGCAGGTTGGTCATGGCAGCCAGTGAGATGAGTAGCACGGATGAGGATGACAGCCAATGAGATGAGAAGCAGGTTGGTGATGGCAGCCAATGAGATGAGAAGCAGGTTGGTGATGGCAGCCAGTGAGATGAGGATGAGGATGACAGCCAATGAGATGAGAAGCAGGTTGGTGATGGCAGCCAATGAGATGAGAAGCAGGTTGGTGATGACAGCCAATGAGATGAGAAGCAGGTTGGTGATGACAGCCAATGAGATGAGAAGCAGGTTGGTGATGACAGCCAATTTGATGAGAAGCAGGTTGGTGATGGCAGCCAGTGAGATGAGGATGAGGATGACAGCCAATGAGATGAGAAGCAGGTTGGTGATGGCAGCCAGTGAGATGAGTAGCATGGCTGAGGATGACAGCCAATGAGATGAGTAGCAGGTTGGTGATGGCAGCCAGTGAGATGAGAAGCAGGTTGGAGATGACAGCCATTGAGATGAGTAGCAAGGATGAGGATGACAGCCATTGAGATAGAAGCAGGTTGGTGATGGCAGCCAGTGAGATGAGTAGCACGGATGAGGATGACAGCCAATGAGATGAGAAGCAGGTTGGTGATGGCAGCCAGTGAGATGAGTAGCACGGATGAGGATGACAGCCAATGAGATGAGAAGCAGGTTGGTGATGACAGCCAATTTGATGAGAAGCAGGTTGGTGATGGCAGCCAATGAGATGAGAAGCAGGTTGGTGATGGCAGCCAGTGAGATGAGGATGAGGATGACAGCCAATGAGATGAGAAGCAGGTTGGTGATGGCAGCCAATGAGATGAGAAGCAGGTTGGTGATGACAGCCAATGAGATGAGAAGCAGGTTGGTGATGACAGCCAATGAGATGAGAAGCAGGTTGGTGATGACAGCCAATTTGATGAGAAGCAGGTTGGTGATGGCAGCCAGTGAGATGAGGATGAGGATGACAGCCAATGAGATGAGAAGCAGGTTGGTGATGGCAGCCAGTGAGATGAGTAGCATGGCTGAGGATGACAGCCAATGAGATGAGTAGCAGGTTGGTGATGGCAGCCAGTGAGATGAGAAGCAGGTTGGAGATGACAGCCATTGAGATGAGTAGCAAGGATGAGGATGACAGCCATTGAGATAGAAGCAGGTTGGTGATGGCAGCCAGTGAGATGAGTAGCACGGATGAGGATGACAGCCAATGAGATGAGAAGCAGGTTGGTGATGGCAGCCAGTGAGATGAGTAGCACGGATGAGGATGACAGCCAATGAGATGAGAAGCAGGTTGGTGATGACAGCCAATTTGATGAGAAGCAGGTTGGTGATGGCAGCCAATGAGATGAGAAGCAGGTTGGTGATGGCAGCCATTGAGATAAGAAGCAGGTTGGTGATGGCAGCCAATGAGATGAGAAGCAGGTTGGTGATGGCAGCCATTGAGATAAGAAGCAGGTTGGTGATGGCAGCCAATGAGATGAGAAGCAGGTTGGTGATGGCAGCCAATGAGATGAGAAGCAGGTTGGTGATGGCAGCCAATGAGATGAGAAGCAGGTTGGTGATGGCAGCCAGTGAGATAAGTATCAGGGGTGAGAGTAGCAGCCAGTGAGTAAGGTTTTCTATTCATGTATGACCCTATATCCTGGGAACTGAGCAGCTTTGCCAGTGTAACCTTTCCATGACTGTTCTCGCTCTGTTTGCTGGGCTGACGTTGTGCTAAACCTTTGTATAAAAAATAAAATAACTAAATTATTTACATTCAGTCTGACTACAGCAGCATCACAGAGGGAGGAGAGCTGTCCGGGGCTCTGAAATGTTAACCATTTGCAGCTCGTCTAATAATACATACACATACCTCCCAACTGTCCCTGATTTGGAGGGACTGTCCCTCTTTTGAGTCTCTGTCCCCCTGCCCCTTGTTGTCCTCATTTGTCCCTCTTTGAAGTGTAACATGTAAGATCTGCATCAACAAATGATTCATTTGTCTATTTAAAGTGATTCTATTGTTGTGATTGTTACACTCTATCTCCTATCCAGCAATCAATGAGGGGGCGTGGCTTCATTTAACAATTGTCCCTCTTTCCCACCCTGAAAAATTGGAAGGTATGTGTAAGCATTATTTATTTAAACCCCTTATATACCTGCAAATTGCTAAGGTGGTGATAAACATTTGTTCCTCAAAGTCCTGTGACTAAGCCATGCCCCTAAGATTCCCAGTCCAATCGATTCCCTCCCCCCCAGGGCCCCGCCTCATTCGCTGGCCGGCATTGATGAATATGATGTGCGAGTCGCTATACTACGCGTACCGTAACACCAGCTCAGTGCGACTGACTCACACCACATTCATCAAAAAAACAGCCACAAACATCGCCGGCGCTCAAAATCATGTAGTTGCAGCCCATAGCGCCAGAGGCTGTTTTTGAACATGTATCCACCAGTAGCAAAGCGAAAACATATGGAATGACATTGTTATAACATTGTAACATGAACACTTTAATACCAGACAAAAAATGACAAAAATGTCATTTTATTGTCCAGGATACATGTCAGAAGGTTTGTGTGTTTTTTTTAGGGAAATAAAAAATTGGGATCAGGAAAGAGATTTAAGGAACGTCCATAGAAATGTATGGGAGAGCGCCAGGTAGCGACAGGTAATACGTGGCGCTCTGCAAGGATGAATGCTGGCGCTGTACGCTGAGCCTGGGATAATGATGAATCGGACGCTACATGGCGTTGTTTCAGCCGCTCACAAGATTCGGCTTTATGAATGTGTAATTGCGTGCCATGTCCGGCTTTCATCTGCCGCTACCTGGCGCTAGAGCTTCATGAATAAGGCCCGTATCTTCTTTTCCAGTGCAATGACACTTGCGCGAGCCACGGCTGTATCCCCGCTATCCCTCTAACAGGACGTGTGCCCGCGTCAGGAATTTGTGAATGGCCGGCGCGCTCCGTGTTAGAGGGAAGCGGGGGATGCGTCAGCCAACTCGCTCGCCTTAAGCGAAGGCTTAGATGAAGGAACGTCAAGCAAAATGTTGCTCTAGGGCCCGTCCTCCATAGCTGCACCACTGGGCTGTGCCCTGCTGTCCGGATGCTGATGGAGGGATAATGCTCCTGCACCACAATCCACTGATTGGACGAGCAGCCGCGCATGCGCCGTAGGACCGGGAAGAGGTGAGTTTTTTTAGTGACCAGGGGATTCCAGGGCCGTGTTTGGTGTTCATGGTGCCCTAGGCACTTTAAGTGCTTGCACCCCCCATTTTTAAAAGCGGACCTTCACTCTGAATAAGAGCCTATCTCATGTTTCCCCCACCCTGTACATACAGATTGCTCACATTAATCCGGACCTTCACCCTGAATAAGAGTCTATCTTATGTTTCCCCCATCCTGTACATACAGATTGCTCACATTAATCCGGACCTTTACCCTGAATAAGAGCCTATCTTATGTTTCCCCCATCCTGTACATACAGATTGCTCACATTAATCCGGACCTTCACCCTAAATAAGAGTCTATCTTATATGTTTCCCCCACCCTGTACATACAGATTGCTCACATTAATCCGGACCTTCACCCTAAATAAGAGTCTATCTTATGTTTCCCACACCCTGTACATACAGATTGCTCACATTAATCCGGGCCTTCACCCTAAATAAGAGTCTATCTTATGTTTCCCACACCCTGTACATACAGATTGCCCATATTAATCCGGACCTTCACCCTGAATAAGAGCCTATCTTATATGTTTCCCACACCCTGTACATACAGATTGCCCATATTAATCCGGACCTTCACCCTGAATAAGAGCCTATCTTCTATGTTTCCCACACCCTGTACATACAGATTGCTCACATTAATCTGGATCTTCACCCTGAATAAGAGCCTATCTTATATGTTTCCCACACCCTGTACATACAGATTGCCCATATTAATCCGGACCTTCACCCTGAATAAGAGCCTATCTTATATGTTTCCCACACCCTGTACATACAGATTGCCCATATTAATCCGGACCTTCACCCTGAATAAGAGCCTATCTTCTATGTTTCCCACACCCTGTACATACAGATTGCTCACATTAATCCGGACCTTCACCCTGAATAAGAGCCTATCTTATATGTTTCCCACACCCTGTACATACAGATTGCTCATATTAAAAATCACCCTACCTGCATCTACTGCATGTTATGAGCCTTTAAACATCCAAGACGGTCGCTCATGGAGCATCAGGCTGCCTGCAAACAGAAAGTGTCTTCTGACTGTGTCGCTCTGCATTCTGGGATTGCTGTCCTTTCCCTGACCCCAGCTCTGCTCTGTCTGTGCAAAGCACAGCTATAACCCGCCCCCCTGTACTTTATCCCACTCTCCTCTCCTCAGTATGTGATGCTTCTCAAGTGTCAAGATGGTGGCGCCCGTATCCTAGAGTCCTGAACAGAGTTGCAGCCCAGTGGGGGAAAGAATAATAAGTAAGTGACTAAAAACTTAAAATATATTAATGTTAGATGCTGGGGAATCGTTTTTTAAGGGTTTGGGCTTTTCATTAAATGATGCTGAAGGTTTGGTTTAAGTGCATGCTGGTAGTTGTAGTTCCTCGCTAGTGTAAAATCCAGTGGTGACACTGGCATCTCGGGGGTTAACCCGAGCAGCTTAGCGGGATGCTTGTGCTGCCTGCGCTTTCACGCCGCGCTCCTGCTCGCTCCGGCGGGATGTGAGATTCCACTAATGAGACCTGCAGCTGCTACGCGCGGAATCCGCCTCCTCGCCGAGCTCCGGGGGAACGAGCGCTGCCGGCAAACCCCCCCCCCCCCCCGATCCCCGGCCTCGCACCCGGCACCGCGACTCAACAACGATACACAGGAGGGGCCCCGAACCTGAGCAACTTTGCCTGGATAACCTGTGTTCCCTGCTTCATCTTCTTCTGTTTCTACCTGTGTATTACAATAGCCATACCTCTCAAGTGTCCCTGATTTGGAGGGGCTGTCCCTCTTTTGAGTCCATGTCCCTCTTTTGAGTCCATGTCCCTTGCTGTTTCCATTTGTCCCTCTTTGAGGTGTAACCTGCAGATCTTCATCAATAAATGATTCATTTGCTAATTGATAGTGTTTATATTGTTGTAACTGTTACATCCTATCTACTATACATCAATCAATGAGGGGGCGTGGCCTAATTTAACAAATGTCCCTCTTTCCCACCCTGAAAAGTTGGTAGGTATGTAAAGGTGTAAGAATAGCAGAAGGGAGTGATCCCTGTACACATAGGGAATCTGGAATAGGAGATGAACCATAGCAGTGACTGGTCATCACTGTACATTAAACCGGACCTTCACCATGATTTAATGAAAAGCCCAAACCCTTATAAAACTATTCCCCAGCATCTAAAGTTAATATATTCTAAGTTTTTAGTAACTTACTTATTATTCTTTCCCCCACTGGGCTGCAACTCTGTTCAGGACTTTAGGATACGGGCGCCGCCATCTTGCCTCAGAAGCATTACATACTGAGGAGAGGAGGGCAGGATAAAGTACGGTGGGGGAGGTTATAGCTGGTGCTTTGCTCAGACAGAGCAGAGCTGGGGTCAGGAAAAGGTCAGCAATCCCAGAATGCAGAGCGGCACAGTCAGACGACACTTCCTGTTTGCAGGCAGCCTGATGCTCCATGAGCCACCATCTTGGATGTTTAAAGGCTCATAACATGCAGTAGATGCAGGTAGGATGATTTTTAATGTGAGCAATCTGTATGTACAGGGTGTGGGAAACATATAAGATAGGCTCTTATTCAGGGCGAAGGTCCGGATTAATGTGGGCAATCTGTATGTACAGGGTGTGGGAAACATATAAGATAGACTCTTATTCAGGGTGAAGGTCCGGATTAATGTGGGGAATCTGTATGTACAGGGGGAAACATATAAGATAGACTCTTATTCAGGGTGAAGGTCCGGATTAATGTGAGCAATCTGTATGTACAGGGTGTGGGAAACATATAAGATAGGCTCTTATTCAGGGTGAAGGTCCGGATTAATGTGGGGAATCTGTATGTACAGGGTGTGGGAAACAAATAAGATAGGCTCTTATTCAGGGTGAAGGTCCGCTTTAAGCATATCTCATTGACCCATATCCCCCTGTCCCTCGTTGTTCTCATTTGTCCCTCTTTGAGGTGTAACATGCAGATCTGCAGCAATAAATGATTCATTTGCCTATTTAAAGTGTTTATATTGTTTTAACTGTTCACATATACATCTCTCAATGAGGGGGCGTGGTCTAATTTAACAAATGTCCCTCTTTCCCGCCCTGAAAAGTTGGTAGGTATGCCATAGGGCTGATTCAGCACCATGAGAATTTTTTTTTCTCGCATTTTGTTTATATAATAATATTTTTTACTTTGGGACTTATTCATGAAGCTCTAGCGCCAGGTAGTGCCTTGTAAGCGGCAGGTAGCGTCAGGTAGCGTCAGGAGAACGCCGGAGACGGCACACAATTACACATTTTTGAGGCCGAATCTAGTGAGCGACTGGAACAACGCCATGTAGCGTCCGATTCATCATTATCCCAGGCTCAGCGTACAGCGCCGGCGTTCAGCCTTGCAGAGCACCACGTATTACCTGTCGCTCCCTGGCGCTCTCCCATACATTTCAATGGACGATCCTTATAATCCCTTTCCTGATCCCAATTTTTTTCATTTTTAAGAAAAAACTAAAATCTTTCTGAAATGTAGCCTGGCCTAGAAAATGACATTTTTAAAAACGTTTTTGATTTATAATATATTTATGCAGAATTGTCATTACATGTCTGGTATTAAAGTGTTCATGTTGCAATGTAATAACAATGTCATTCCATGTGTTTTCGCTTTGTTACTGGTGGACACATGTTCAAAAACAGACTTTAATCAAACAGCCTCTGGCGCTATGGACTACAGCGACCCGATTTTGAGCGCCGGCGGTGTGTGGGGCTGTTTTTTTGGATGAATGTGGTGTGAGTCAGTCGCACTGAGCTGACGCTACCGTTCTCTCCCATACAGCGTAGTAATGCGAATCACATAATGTATTCAACAATGCTGGCCAGTGACTGAGGCGCTCTGAAACAACGAACCACGGGCAAGCACAGCGACTACTAGCGGTCGCTCTGAAATCCTTGCTACAGACGCTCAGCTGTCGCTACCTGGCGTTAGTAACGAATTAGCCTGCATGTGTAATTCAGCACCATTTTTAGCTGTGTGTACAAAGTCCAAAGATGCCAACTTACCCGAATTTTTGGGGTGTCTCCCGAAATCTACCCCCCCCATCACCCGGGTTGCTGATATCACCCAGAATTTTAGGACCCCCATCCGAACCAAATCAACGCCCCTATGGCTTCCACAGCCTGCTTTCCTCTGTGGCGGCATCACTTCCTGTCTTGGTTGGCAATCACTTCCTGTCTTGGTTGGCAGACATTGCCATCCAGACATGGAAGTGACGCCACCTGGGGAGACGCGGACTGGAAGTGCATTACAGGAAGTGTGATGCCCGGCCAGCAGAAGCAGCAGCGGAACATCAAAAAGTAAGTTCGCCTGCGGTCCAGGCGATGGCAGTGAGAGCGACGGGTGGGTGGTGGCAACAGGAGCGGCAGACTGGCGTGAGGGCGGGTGGGAGCTGTAGACTGGCGCGTGGCAGAAGCGGGCGGTGCAGCAGCTGAAGCAGTACCACCATTTATTTTCTTCACAAACCACTGCAAATAGGCCACACCCCAAACCACACCCACTCCCCAAGCCACACCTATGCCATGCCCCATGCCACACCCATCACCCTGAGACATAGGTGTAACAGTTACAGCAATAGAAACACTTTGAATAGGCAAATAAATGATTTATTGCTGCAGATCTGCGTGTTACACCTCAAAGAGGGACAAAAGAGAACAATGAGGGACAGCGGGACATAGACTCAAAAGCGGGACAGTCCCTCCAAATCAGGGACACTTGGGAGGTATGCATATTTAACACCACAATAAATCATAACCCAACCTCATTACTGAGAGCTGAACTTCGTATTATGAGCCAGGTTGCAAAGAAGAATAATAAGTACATTTGCATATTTAAAGGTGCTACAGCGCCAATTATGTGCAGGGGGCGTGGCCAGAATATGATATAGGAATTGAGGGGGGAGGTGAGGAAGAGACCAGTTTGCTTCAGAAACTCAGCAATTCTTTATGAAATCCCTAATTTGCATATGAAAGAAGCGAGGTGTTGTAAGAATGCTTTACAATAAATACATAAATAAATGGCATCCTGGCACATCCTCTTATCAGAGAGTACAGGGTCACTTTCATAAGGGAAGTTAATATTATTATTATTAATAATAATAATAATAGTAATAATAATAATAATAATTTGTATTTATTTATATATAAAGCCCCATCACATTCCGTGGCGATGTACAAGGTGCCATAAATAATAAAGGTGTCTTTTGTCTCCTGCAGACGCTATTGTCCCCCAGGAGGAGAGAAGGATCGATTGCTGCTTTAATAAGGAATGTTATTATTATTATTATTAATAATAACAATAATCATTTTTATTTATTTATAAAGCTCCATCACCTTCCGTGGTGATGTACAAGGTGCCATAAATAATAAAGGTGTCTTTTGTCTCCCACAGATGCTATCATCCCCCAGGAGAGAAGCATCGATTGCCACTTTAATAAGGAATGTTATTATTATTATTATTATTATTATTAATAATAATAACACTAATATTTTGTATTTATTTATAAAGCTCCATCACCTTCTGTGGTGATGTACAAGGTGCCATAAATAATAAAGGTGTCTTTTGTCTCCCACAGATGCTATCATCCCCCAGGAGAGAAGGATCGATTGCCGCTTTAATAAGGAATGTTATTATTATTATTATTATTATTATTATTATTATTATTATTAATAATAATAACAATAAAAAAATTTATTTATTTACTTAGAAAGCTCCATCACCTTCCGTGGCGATGTACAAGGTGCCATAAATAATAAAGGTGTCTTTTGTCTCCCGCAGACGCTATCATCCCCCAGGAGGAGAGAAGGATCGATTGCCGGTCACGGCGGATGTTGAAATATCTCGGCACGATTTAAGGGTCGCTATGGGTGAAAGGGTTAATAAGTGGCCCCCGATGACACGAACAAGCCGGGAGCACATTGTTGCTGAACAATAAGCCTGCGACACATGTGCCGCCTCCCGGTAAACATGGTGACAATTCCCAGCTGTCCCCTGCCGCCGCCGCCGCCACCGCCGCCACCTGTGCCCCGCCCCCACATCACACCTATAATACAAGGCAATGTCTGCAGCCATTCACAAATGCCTGACATGGGCACGCTCCCTGCTAGAGGGATAGGGGGATGCGGCCGCGGCTTGCGCATGAGCCGTTGGACTGGGAAAGAAGGTAAGTGTATGGGGCCACCTGGGGGGTTTCACACAGCGGGGCATCCCCGATTCTGGGTGCCCTGGGGGGGGAATCGACCGGCCCAGGAATCCGCCTTAGACAAGCTATTAGACGGGGAGGCCGATTCATCAATAGCGCCAGGTAGCGACAGATGAGCGACTGTAGCGTGATTTTTTCAGCGCCAGCCAGTATTCGCTGTGCTTGGCCGGCGTTAGCTTGATGACAGCGACTCAGTCGGTGTGCGGTAATGTTGAATACGGGCTGGGGGGTCGCTGTTTCACAGGTCCAGCGTTGTATGTGAGCGCCTGACAACGAATGGCCAGAGCGAACGGCTAGCTTCATATTCATCAACAAATCACGCTCCGAATGTGCTGTCGCTGTCCATTCCTTGTTTAAACCCCAGAGCGCTGGCGGCGATCTGTATTAACTAGTTTTTAACCCCTAAACAACCATATTTTTTGAATGTAACATTATACATGTTTTTAGAATCATTTTGTAAGATGAATACATTAATCTCAGACCTGTTAGATCAATTCTGCATTTTTTTTTTTTTTTTCTTTACTTAAAAATAAATCCTAACATTGCAGAAGTGTTCTCCGATTTTTTGACATTAAAAAAAAAAAAAATACCAATTAATTATGAATAATTATAGATTGCTCCATTGAAATGCATTGGACATCGCCAGGGAGCGACAGCTCATACCTGGCGCTGTGAGGGAATTTGCAGCGGCGCTGTTCGGTCCAGGCGGCTTCATGATGAATGCCGCGCTAGCCGTCGCTCTCGCCGGCGCTAGCCTCATTTTGCTTGATAAATGCGTCATTGTGACCGCCGCGGGCGTACTTGAGTCGGTAGTCGCCGTTAGCTGCCGCTACCTGGCGCTCGTCAGACACTACCTGGCGCTATCGCTTGATGAATAAGGGCAAAAGTGTGCTGATTGGATTGGATTAGATCCCAGTGTGCTGATTGGATAAGAGGGTAGAACCAGAAAGGGTGAGTGAGGTTGGGGCGATCTGGGGGGGTTTCACACAGCAGGGCACCCTGATGGGGGGAGTCCCACTAGTGAAACCCCCCAGATCGCCGAAGCCATCTCACCTCTTCCCGATCCTACGACACATGTGTGGTTGCTCGTCCAATCAGCACACTTGGATCCGCTGACGTTGCGTTGTTTAAGGCAACAGGCTCCGACCACACTGGCGTCCACATCCTCCACTATCCTCTAACAGGGAGTGTACCGGCGCTGGCCATTCACAAATGCCTGGCGCGGGCATACGCCCTGCTAGAGGGATAGGGGGATGCGGCCGCGGTTCGCGCAAGCGCCGTTGGAATGGGAAAGAAGGTAAGTGTATGGGTGACCTGGGGGGATTCACACAACGGGGCATCCCGATTTTGGATGCCCTGGGGGGGAGGGAATCGATTGGCCCAGGAATCCGCCTTAGACTGGCTATTAAACAAAGGGGCGGGAGCAAATCCGAGTGTGCTGATTGGATGAGAGGGCTGCGCATGCACCGTAGAACCAGGAAAGGATGAGTGAGGTTGGGGCGATCTGGGCGTTTCACACAGCAGGGCATCCCCAATCGAGGTGCCCCGAGGGCAAGGACCAAAACCCAGGATTTGGACTAACTTTAAAGTGGAGCAACACCCTGAAGGATTGGCCCGGGAATCTATAAGATTTGTGAATGGCCGGCGCGGGCGTGCTCCCTGTTAGAGGGAAGCGCGAGATGTGGCCACCAGCATGCTCAGAGCCGCTGAGCCATGACGGCGCTTAGACGCGCATAGCTCAGCGGCTCCGAGCGCGCTGATTGGACGAGCAGCCGCGCATGCGCCGTAGGAGCGGGGTGAGGTGAGTTTTATTAGGAGATCTGGGGGGTTTCACGCAGCGGGGCACCGCCGATCGGGGTGCCCCGGGGAAGTGGACCAATACCCAGAATAGTCAAAATTCTGGGTGTTGGTCCACTTCAGTGGGGCATCCGAGATCAGGATGCCCCGCTGTGTGAAACCCCCCCAAAAGCCCTAAAAAACGTACCTTTTCGGCGATGGACAAGCGACGGACAAGTCGCCGCCGCCGCCTCACGCGCGTCCCTCTTACAGGGCGCTCGCCCGTGCCGGCCATTCACAAACGGCCGGTGCGGGCAATCGCACTGCTAGAGGGGCGCGCGGGAGGCGGCGGCGGCTGATCTGTCGCCGATAAGGTAAGGTTTTTGGGGGCTTTTGGGGGGGTTTCACCCCGCGGGACATCCCGATCTCGGATGCCCCGCGGTGAGGGAGGTGATCGCCTCGGGAATCTTATAGATTCCCGGGCCGATCACCCCTGGGTGTTGGTCCACTTTAAGCTGGGGCAAAGACTTATAGATTCCTGGGCTATCGCAGTGGGTTTTGGTCCACTTTAAGTCAATCATTGGCGTCTAATACATTAAATACAGATATGATGCACAGCGCTATGGAATAGGATGGCGCTCTGTAAATAAACAATTATAACACAGATACATTGTAGCAGATTCTTTGTTTCCCCTTTAGAGGTGCGTAGATCGGCTATGAAGCTAAAGCAGACCAAAAGCCTCAAGAGTTTCACTTACCTGGGTTCTGGTCTGCATGATTGGGTGATCAGCTGCTCACCTTGATCCACGCTCCCATGAGCTCTCATCCAATGAGAACTCTCTGGTGTGCATAATTATAGTTCTGATTGGTGGTCGCTACCCTCTGCTGCACCCAGCCACCACCAGTCATTCTGATATGCAAGTGGCGGGTGCGTGCCGTGCCAGGGATTCCTGACATGTGTATATGAGTATTGCATACCTCCCAAGTGTCCCTAATTTGGAAGGACTATCCCTCTTTTGAGTCCATGTCCCTCGTTGTTCTCATTGATCCCTCTTTGAGGTGTAACATGCAGATCTGCATCAATAAATGGTTCATTTGCCTATTCAAAGTGTTTCTTTTGTTGTAACTGTTACACCCTATCTCCTATCTATCTCTCAATAAGGGGGCGTGACCTAATTTAACAATTGTCCCTCTTTCCCACCCTGAAAAGTTGGGAGGTATGGTATTGGGATTTGGCATGCTTCAGGGGCAAGTTGTAACCCAAACCTGGAGACTTTCAGACTCTGAAGCCAGGTTACAAGGGATTTGGGGTGCTCCTTGGAGTCTTTTTGACCTCATGGCTGGGGCATCCCAAAGTGGTCTGCCCTGCTATGTGAAACACCGGGATTGCTGAGTCACCTTAATGGCAATGATGCAGCCATCCTCCACACCCATGCTGGTCCTCTATGCGAGGTGCGCGCCCACATTAGGCATTTTGCAATGGAAGAGGAGGTGTGAGTCCCATTCATGCTTTCTATGCTGCTCTGACATCAGAGCGGCTGGTAGGGAACGAATGGAGCGCGAGCTGCTGATTGGCCATTGCATCATAGGATCACAGCAAGGTGAGTTTTCACCAGCTATCGCACAGGCTATGCCCTGCTGGACAGGAACAACACCCGGGAGAAAGAAAATCCTGAGTGTTGTTCCCCTTTAAAGGGACTGTGTGGGGAAAAAATGACCTGGCAGGCTTGATCCCACGTATCCCTGAGGACTGAACCAATTCCGATGCTATCAACAGTAGACACTTATGTGCTGCAGACAAACCTGTAATGTGAACTGTGGGCTGGCTGAGTGCAGCATCTATAAGATTCCCGGACCGATCAGTCCCCTGACTGCGGGGCACCCCGATCGGGGCAACCCCCCAGAAACCCCTAAATCCCTACCTGCTCCTCGTTCCAGCGGCGCCCGCCGCCGCCTCCCGCGTGTCCCTCTAGCAGGACGCGCACCCGCGCCGGCCGTTTGTGAATGGCTGGCGCGGGCGCGCGCCCTGTAAGAAGTGACGCGCGGGAGGTGGCGGCGGGCACGCTCTCTTGTCCATCGCTGCCTCCCGCTTGTCCGTCGGCGGGAATTGGCAGCAGCCCCGATCGGGGTGCCCCGCCGAAGTGGACCAAAACCCAGGATAGTCAAAATCCTGGGTGTTGGTCCACTTTAAAGCTGCAGATTTACTTATTTAAAATTTAGGGCTGTCCAAATAGGATTTGAAATTTAACCAATCAGCTCATTTATTATCATGCAGTAATATATATATATATATATATCATACCTACCAACTTTTCATGGTGGGAAAGTGGGACAATTGTTAAATTAGGCCACACCCTCTCATTGAGGGATGGATAGGATTTAACAGTTAAAACAATGTAAACACTTAAAATAAGTACCGTAAATGATCTTATAATAATATATAATAAATCATTTATTGGTGCCGAACTGCTGTTAAACCTCATAGAGGGACAAAGGAGAACAACGAAGGACAAGGGGACATGGACTCAAAAGAGGGACAGTCCCTCCAAACCAGAGACACTTAAGAGGTTTCATCTAATTAATAATTAAATGACAGAAAAAAATCCCCAAAACTGTCAAAATACGTCAAAAATAAAAAAACTGTAAAAAGGGTTAAAAACATTTTTTCTGAAACACATTTTTTCACATTTCGAATTTAGTCGTTGAGTTGCAATAGGATTTGCTTGAGAACCAATCAGCTCATAGTTTATTTATATGTCAATATTATCCTTATTTCATCTAACTTTTTTTTTTAAATGACAAAAATCCACCAAAATTGTCAAAAATAAAAATAAAAAAAATAAAAAAAGGTTAAAAAAAATTACAAAAATCCACCAAATGGTCAAATATAGAAAATGCAAAAAAAAAGGTTAAAAAAATGCCTGAAACTGATTTTTCACGTTTTGAATTTAATCTAAAATTTAGGGAAGTATTTGCTTGAGAATTAATAAGCTTGTTTGTTAATATAGATTATTTATATGGCAATATCATGTAATCTAATTTTTTTTAAAAAAGACAAAAATCCACCAAAATTGTCAAAAATAAAAATAAAAAATAAAAAAAAAAAGGTTTAAAAAAAAAAATGACAAAAATCCACCAAAATTGCAAAAAAAAGGTTAAAAAAAATGCCTGAAACAGATTTTTCACATTTTGAATTTAGTCTATAGCTTATTTATATGGTGATATCATCCTTATTTCATCTAATTAAAAAAAAGACAAACATCCACCAAAATTGTCAAAAATAAAAATAAAAAAATAAAAATAAAAAAAGGGTTTAAAAAAAATGACAAAAATCCACCAAAATTGCAAAAATAAGTAAAAAAGAAAATGCCTGAAACAGATTTTTCATGTTTTGAATGTAGTCTATAGCTTATTTATATGGTGATATCATCCTTATTTCATCTAATTAAAAAAAAAAGACATAAATCCACCAAAATTGTCAAAAAAATAAATAAATAAATAAATAAAAGGTTTAAAAAAATGACAAATAATCACCAAAAATTGTCAAAAATAAAAATTGTAAAGAAAAGAAGGTTAAAAAAAATGTCTAAAACAGATTTTTTCAAGTTTCGGTTCTGGGAAATTCAAATAGGATTGGCATCAATCATTGGCAACCATAGATTATTTATATAGCCCCCTCATCCAAAGCCACTGAGATTTGTTCCGCAGATGATCAGCGAGCGCTCGCCGACTGGAAAAAGCACCATGCAGCCTTTTTATGTTCAGACCATCATACAGGTCTCAGTTCCGATCAGAAGGAAGACAAGGCAAGGAACACGTGTCGTCTCCTGAATCCAGCTCCGATCGTATCCAAGAAAAGGAGTGGCTGGGTCTGTGGTCCTCACTATCATCCGCGTCTGGGTAGAGGTTGCCATACTGGCTGTAGTTACCTCTCGGCTCTTCAGCATCCTTTTCTGGGCATCTCCCCTCCCCTCCATCCTCCTCTGTGCCCTCCCCTCATTCCCAGTTGTGCTGCTGTCTCTCTCTCTCTCTCTCTGTCTCTCCTCCCTTCTGGTACATTTGAAGTTTCCTCTTCAGTTTAAGCTTTGCTGGGCTCGCAGGCTGAACGCTTTTGTCTTTTGCGCCCCGACCACCACCCATCTTGGACGCAAAAAAAAAAAGAGGAGACGGAATCAGCAACAGCCCTACTCAACCCAGAGGATACCAGACCAATCAGGATTTTGGAGTCGTATTATTATTATTATTTGGGAGATTTATTAAAAGCATCAACCTTTGGAAACCTTACCCATAGAGCATCACCTTTGCCACACCTGGTACCCGGCCCCAACATTTCTGGATCTGTAGGATATCTTACTTCACTGGCGCTCCAGAGGAGGGGGGGACCTGGTACCCCTTGCTCCGCATTTTCCATTATTACTTTTGGGTTTCATGTGAAGCGGAGGTGAGCTATGCTTTTGGAAAGACAGGAATTCGTTAAATTAAGGTAAGGGGGCCACTGTGCCCATGAAATGCCAAATCTGCTGCCATCAGGGGGCTTTAGTCCAATGCTTTCTGGGAGAGAAGTGGGGTCATTTATAGGTAAAAATAAAGGGAGGTTAGTTTCCCCCATTTAAAAGTGGGCTTTAAAATCACAGTTCAAATGTGTTTTTGACACAATTCCTTTTGGGGAGGGGGGGGGGGAGTTTGGGTGCCCATGACATGCCAGGCTAATCTCAGCCTATATAGTACCAGGTCCCACCATTAGGTGCAGCACCCAGCTTGGTAGTTGCTTCCTACTTGACGGAAAGTGTGGCCGCTACCATCACATCACTGCTCAAGTACATGTATGACACAATCCTTTTAGGGGGAAAGAGAGTATTAGGATGCCCATAAAATGCCCTGCTCTGTAACAGCCTTTCTAAAAGCATGCCCGACCATTAGGTGGAGAGCCAGCTTAGTAGCTGCTTACTACTGGATGGAAAGTGCGGCCACTTCTATCACATCCCTGCTTAAGTGAATGTATGACACAATCCCTTTTAGCTGAAGAGATAGTATTAGCGTGCCCATGAATGCCCAGCCTGGTCACAGCCTATATAATAGCATGACCCACTATTAGGTGGAGCGCCAGCTTGGTAGCTGCTTACTGGATGGAAAGTGTGGCCACTTCTATCACATCACTGCTTAAGTGCATGTATGACACAATCCCTTTAGGGGGGTATGGGGTATTAGGATGCCCATAAAATGCCCAGGCTATATAATAGCATGCCCCAGCATTAGGTGGAGTGCCCATCTTGGTAGTTGCTTACTACTTGATGAAAAGTGTGGGCACTACTATCACATCACTGCTTAAGTGCATGTATGACAAAATCCCTTTAGGGGGAATAGGGGGTATTAGGGTGCCCATGAAATTCCCAGGCTATATAATAGCATGCCCCAGCATTAGGTGGTCCAGCTTGGTAGTTGCTTACTTCTGGTTGTAAAGTGTGGCCACTACTATCACATCACTACACAAGTGCCTGTGTAACATTACTGCCCCGCTTTTAGGGGGAAATGGGGGCATTAGGGTGCCCATAAAGGCCATGCTGATCACAGCTTATATAATACCATGCCCCACCATTAGGTGTAGCAACCAGCTTGGTATTGTAGTTGCTTACTACTGGATGGAAAGTGTGGCCACTACCATCACATCACTGCACAAGTGTATATATGCCCCAATCCTTATGGGGGAGGGAAGGGGTATTAGGATGCCCATCAAATGCCATGCTAATCAAATCTTATATATTACCATGCCCTAAGATTAGATGCAGCACCAAGCTTGGCTTCTTACTGGATGGAAAGTGTGTGCACTACCATCACATCACTGTGCAAGTGTATATATGCCACAAACCTTATGGAGGGAAATGGGGTATCAGGATGCCCATCAAATGCCATGCTAATCAAATCTTATATATTACCATGTCCTATGATTGGATGCAGCACCAAGCTTGGCTTCCTACTGGATGGAAAGTGTGGCCACTACCATCATATCACTGCACAAGTGTATATATGCCACACACCTTGTGTGGGGTATTAGGGTGCCCATCAAATGGCATGCTAATCACATCCTATATATTACCATGTCCTATGATTGGATGCAGCGCCAAGCTTGGCTTCCCACTGGATGGAATGTGTGGCCACTACCATCATATCACTACACAAGTGTATATATGCCACACACCTTATGGGGAGTATTAGGGTGCCCATCAAGTGCCATGCTAATCACATCTTATATATTACCATGACCTATAATTTGATGTAGTACCAAGCTTGGCTTCCTACAGGATGGAAAGTGTGACCACTTCTATCACATACATGTATGACACAATCTCTTTAATGGGGGCAGAGAGTGTGCCCATGAAATGCCCAATGCCCAAGTTCAAAAGCTACCAACTACTGGTTAAAATAAACAGGAGAGAACGATGGCATAAGGGTGCCAATGTAATGGCACTGTCAATTCCTGACTATACAATACCATACTCTCATTGGCAATAGCCACTGCCCATAGGGCACATTTCCTGGGAGAGGGGGATTTAAGGGAGGGTACCCAGAAATCAGAGTGCTGGTACCTGGTAGTAAATTTAAGCAAGGGGTTAATCGTATGTATTTCCTGTAACTCTTTCTCTCTACTAAAGGCCATAGTTAACACCTGCCTGTTCACATTAACCCCCAGTGTGCCAGAGAGCTTGCATTCTACAGAGAAGTTCTATTGAGGAACTCGGGCACTATTCAACAGCCCCAAGCTCTGTGGGATCCAGTAAGGGGTTAACAGTTTACCTTTAATGTAACTCCTTCTCTACACAGAAGGAGACATCCAGTGTAAATATTTAGCGCTTGCTTATTCGGATTTAATTCCTGGCTTGCCAGAAGGCGCATATGGCAAAGGGGGCGAGTGTTAGGTTAGTAAGCTCAAGCCTTGCCAATGAGGGGTTAAATGTAAGCATTTACTGTATCTCGCTATACACAAAGAGCTTTTGTGTAAATATTTAACCCCTGCTGATGCTCAGGGAGAAAAGCCAGAGAGCCTTTAACTGCTTGTAAACCCTTGTGTAATAACAATTAACCCTCATTGTGCCAGAGAGATTACTCAGCTCGTTTACAGTACAGTTAGTGGGTTCTAAAACAGTAACCCTTCCCTGTCTGACTTGGAGGCAGTTTAACTGCAGGTAACCCTTTCCTGGCTGGCTTTAACTGCAGGTAACCCTTCCCTGGCTGACTTGGAGGCAGTTTAACTGCAGGTAACCCTTTCCTGGCTGGCTTTAACTGCAAGTAACCCTTTCCTGGCTGGCTTTAACTGCAGGTAACCCTTCCCTGTCTGACTTGAAGGCAGTTTAACTGCAGGTAATCCTTTCCTGGCTGGCTTTAACTGCAGGTAACCCTTTCCTGGCTGGCTTTAACTGCAGGTAACCCTTTCTCTGGCTGACTTGGAGGCAGTTTAACTGCAGGTAACCCTTTTCCTGGCTGGCTTGGAGGCTGTTTAACTGCAGGTAACTCTTCCCTGGCTGGCTTGGAGGCAGTTTAACTGCAGGTAACCCTTCCCTGGCTGGCTTGGAGGCAGTTTAACTGCAGGTAACCCTTTCTCTGGCTGACTTGGAGGCAGTTTAACTGCAGGTAACCCTTTTCCTGGCTGACTTGGAGGCAGTTTAACTGCGGGTAACCCTTCCCTGGCTGGCTTTAACTGCAGGTAACCCTTTCCCTGGCTGACTTGGAGGCCGTTTAACTGCGGGTAACCCTTCCCTGGCTGGCTTTAACTGCAGGTAACCCTTTCCCTGGCTGACTTGGAGGCAGTTTAACTGCGGGTAACCCTTCCCTGGCTGACTAGGAGGCAGTTTAACTGTAGATAACCCTTCCCTGTTGACTTGGAGGCAATATAAAGTGGACCAACACCCAGCTTGATCGATTCCCGGGCCGATCAAATCCCTCCCGGCGGGACATCCAAAATGTGTGAAACCCCCCAGGACGCAAGCAAACTTTACCTGACTCCCGGTCCAACGGCACATGTGCGGGCCGCGGCTGCATCTTGCGCTTCTCTCTAGCAGGGCGTATGCCTGCGCCTGTTAGAGGGAAGCGCGAGATGCGCCCGCCAGCGGCTTTGATGCGCATACCTCAGCGGCTCCGAGCACGCTGATTGGACGAGCGGCCGCGCATGCGCCGTAGGAGCGGGGTGAGGTGAGTAGAATCGGGCGATCTGGGGGGTTTCACATAGTGGGGCACCCCCGATTGGGGTGCCCCGGGGATGTGGACCAAAACCCAGGATAGTAAAAATCCTGGGTGTTGGTCCACTTTAACTGCAGGTAACCCTTCCCTGATTGACTTGGAGGCAGTTTAACTGCAGATAACCCTTCCCTGGCTGACTTGGAGGCAGTTTAACTGCAGATAACCCTTCCCTGGCTGACTTGGAGGCAGTTTAACTGCAGGTAACCCTTTCCTGGCTGACTTGGAGGCAGTTTAACTGCAGATAACCCTTCCCTGACTGACTTGGAGGCAGTTTAACTGCAGGTAACCCTTCCCTGGCTGATTTAGAGGCAGTTTAACTGCAGGTAACCTTTCCCTGTTGACTTGGAGGCAGTTTAACTGCAGGTAACCCTTCCCTGATTGACTTGGAGGCAGTTTAACTATAGGTAATCCTTCCCTGATTGACTTGGAGGCAGTTTAACTGCAGATAACCCTTCCCTGGCTGACTTGGAGGCAGTTTAACTGCAGCTAACCCTTTCCTGGCTGACTTGGAGGCAGTTTAACTGCAGGTAACTCTTCCCTGTTGACTTAGAGGCAGTTTAACTGCAGGTAACCTTTCCCTGTTGACTTGGAGGCAGTGTAACTGTAGGTAACCCTTCCCTTGCTGACTTAAAGGCAGTTGAACTGCAGGTAACCCTTCCCTGGCTGACTTAAAGGCAGTTGAACTGCAGGTAACCCTTCCCTGGCTGACTTAAAGGCAGTTGAACTGCAGGTAACCCTTCCCTGGCTGACTTGAAAGCAGTTGAACTGCAGGTAACCCTTCCCTGTTGACTTGGAGGCAGTTTAACTGCAGGTAACCCTTCCCTGATTGACTTGGAGGCAGTTTAACTATAGGTAATCATTCCCTGGCTGACTTGGAGGCAGTTTAACTGCAGGTAACTCTTCCCTGGTTGACTTGGAGGCAGTTTAACTGCAAGTAACCCTTCCAACTGACCAACTGCATTTAACCTTTAATTTGCCTGTCAGCTGTAGCCTAGTTACAGAGGAAGCAGGTTATTTAGTTAATTCAGCAAAGGGTTTAATTTGTATTCAGTCGTATGCATCAAGCAAAACTCTTACACTATCGGAAGTGAGAGGGTTGAATCGGGAAGGCTAGCTTGTGAACATTTAACCCTTTCAGCTTCCCAGACTGCTTACATAATGGGCTGCCTGGCCGTTAACCCTCCGTGTGCCAGAATAACGCCCAGGAGGCTCGGTTTTAGGAGCCATCCATCGCTGTCTGATAATATTTAACCCTCGATGTGCCAGACAGGACGCATTACACTTCCAGCCGAAAAAAAAAATAAGGGAGGGGGGGACCGAGGGTCGGCAGCTGCAGATATTCAACACTAGGTTTAAAGCTCTAACATAACAGGCGGGCGAGTGTAACACTGCTTAACCCTTGCTTGGTCAGCCAGCTGTACAGTATAAATAGCATTTAACCATTCACTTGCTGGCAATAACACATAGGGGGGTCTGTAATGTAAGGGGGTCATTTGTCAGTGTTAATGTAACGTTTCCTCTGCAGAGAACAGGTGTCAATAGGTAACATTTTTTTTTCAATTGACATTTAACCCCCAGAGTGCCAGACGGGTTACACTAGTTCACACACATTTAACCCTTTCTTGCCCAGCAGATTGTAGATAAGTTGTCAGTAGTATTTCCCATTATAAATGATCCATGTAGCCTACAATAACAGAAGACTTAACCCTTGCTGCTCCCGCGGGTTGTGAGATAGTTTAAATAGAGCTTTCAATGAGCCCAGCGGGATATAGGAAGTGTTTACTCTTTATGATGATTAAGACAGCTAATATAAAATGGGGTCACAGGCCAAATTTAACCCCTGAATAGCCAAACTGTTACAAGGACAGTTTCAGTTTAAACAGAACTGAATTGGTTTATACTCTATATAGATATTCATTTTAACTTTAGGCCATAGTCAAATATATTTAACCCTAGAGATGCTTTGAATTTAAATACATGTCTACCTGCCAGCCTACAACCTATGCTCTATGGGATTCGGAAAATGTTTACTTGTTTCTACTTCTAAAATAACTCGTTATTACTGTTACTGTCTTATTAAGACAATTAATAGAACCTGGGGGGGGGGGGGCTCAGGCCAGAGTTAACCCTTGCATAGCCTGATTATTGCAGAGATGGTTTAAATAAAACTTTCAATTAACCCAGTGGGATGTAGGAAGTGTTTACTCTTTATGATGATTAAGACAGCTAATATAAAATGAGGTCACAGGCCAAATTTAACCCCTGAATAGCCAAACTGTTACAAGGACAGTTTCAGTTTAAACAGAACTGAATTGGTTTATACTCTATATAGATATTCATTTTAACTTTAGGCCATAGTCAAATATATTTAACCCTAGAGATGCTTTGAATTTAAATACATGTACCTGCCAGCCTACAACCTATGCTCTATGGGATTCGGAAAATGTTTACTTGTTTCTACTTCTAAAATAACTCGTTATTACTGTTACTGTCTCGTTAAGACAATTAAAAAAACTCTGGGGGGGGGGGGAGCTCAGGCCAGAGTTAACCCTTGCATAGCCTGATTATTGCAGAGATGGTTTAAATAAAACTTTCAATGAACCCAGTGGGATATAGGAAGTGTTTACTCTTTATAATGATTAAGACTGCTAATATAAAATGGGGTCACAGGCCGGATTTAACCCCTGCATAGCCAGACTGTTATAGGGACAGTTTCAGTTTAAACAGAACTGAATTGGTTCATGCTCTATATAGATATTCATTTTAAATTTAGGGGTCATAGGCCATAGTCATATATATTTAACCCTAGAGAGGCTTTGAATTTAAATACATGTCTACCTGCCAGCCTACAACCTATGACCTATGGGATCCTGGAAATGTTTACTTGTTTCTACTTTTAAAATAACCCTTAGACAGTTAATAGAACCTGGGGGCCCCGGGCCAGAGTTAAACCTGCACAGCCTGATTGTTGCAGAGATTAAATAGAGTTTAAATAGAATTTAAAGTGGACCAAAACCCACCGCGATCGGCCCGGCAATGTATAAGATTCCCGGGCCGATTCCCTCCCCCGGGGCATCCGAAAGCGGGATGCTCAGCTGTGTGAAACCCCCTAGGTCACCCATACACTTACCTCCTTTCCCCGGACCAATGGCGCATTTGCTAGCCGTGGCTAGCAGGGCGTGTGCCAGCGCCAGGCATTTGTGAGTGGCCAGCGCGGGAATGGTCCCTGTTAGAGGGAAGAGGGGGATGTGGCCGAGAGTGCGCTCGGAGCCGCTGGCCTTAAACGAAGGCTTAGACGACGCTCTGATTGGACGATCGGCCGTGCATGCGCCATAGGATCAGGAAGAGGTGAGTTACCTTTGGTGATCTGGGGGTTTCACACAGCGGGGCACCCCCAATCAGGGTGCCCCCAGGGGAAAGGTCCAAAACCCAGGATAGTCAAAATCCTGGGTTTTGGTCCACTTTAAATGGGTTTATGCCTGACAGATTCATTCAAGTACTTAACTATTACTTTTAATTTTAGGAGTCATAGGCCATGGTCATAAATAAATACTTATATAACAGATGGGCTGGTTTAACAGCAATTAACCCTTGCTTGTAGGGGTGATTTGACTTAGGCTGCAGATTAAAACCCTTTAAATTTGGTTGGTGATTTAAACACGAGAGCTGACTACTGTATAAATTAACTCTTGCATTGCCAGCCATTCATACACGCTATTTCTACCAGTATTTACCCACCTTTTAGTTGAGAATTTGCATTGTCAGCCCACAGACTATGACGGTGCATTATAAATTATTATTAATAATAATAATAATAATAATAATCATTATTATATGGCACAAACTCTGGGGGCTCCAAATGTCCTCAAGCTAATGGGTTTATTTTTATTCACATAAATCAGACCACTTTTAACCCCTGATTTTCACCTAATACGTAACAACAGTATAGGGGAGAACTTAACCCTTGCTTCATCATCTAATTGTAGAAACAAAAGTTAAAGGAGCACTGGCACCAAAAAATGGCCTGATGATAAAAATCCATATAAATATGCTGGATGGTGGGAGTAGAGGTCACTTATACACCCGACATCAAGAATTATCCAGCCAGGCTTGTTTTTTTTCAGTTTTAATGGAAGGAAGAGGACATCTCGGGTGACAGGTTCTGTCACCCCTGATATTCTAAACCTGTCACCCCTGGAATTTATTCTTACCATGAGAGAATAAACCACAAGCTTGGTGGGAGTTTTATTCAGTTCGGGTGTATAAGTGACCCCTCCTCTCATTAGCTGATGTGTTTATTTGGATTTTTAATATTTCACAATTTCGTGATAGTGCTCTTTTAAGAGTTAATTAACCCACGCTTTGCCACAGCAAGAGACTTTTAACCTGTCCGAACAACTAATAGTTCAATCTAGGTGCCAAAAGCCACAGTCCTGAATACTAAACCCTTGCTTGATAGTCATTCCTAGTTTGTCTGGCCGCTTCCATGACAGATGGGCATATTAGCTATTCAACTGGGCAGCTGATTTTACTTTGGTTGCTTGCTGCATAGTGTTTGGCTTTAGCTCATTCCTGTCTGGTGCCTTCTATAACAGGAATGAAGATCAGGCATTAACCCTTAAATTGCCATCTGCCAGTACTGTACTACATAAGAAGGCGATTTAATTCACATTTATACATTTAGCTGCATTTACTTTGATTGCTTGATGCATAGTGCACCGGTGTTTGGATTTTGCTTATTTCTGTTTGGTGCCTTCTAATACAGGAGGAAGATTATTATATATGTAAGTGTATTGGGTGACTTGGGTGGTTTCACACAGCGGGGCATCCCGATTTTGGATGCCCCGGGGGGAGGGAATCGTTCGGAATCGAATCGTTATAGATTCCTGGGCCGATCGGTGTGGGTTTTGTTCCACTTTAAAGTGGCTTGAAACCCAGGGGGGATCGGCCCGGGAATCTATAAGATTACCGGACCGATCAGATCCCTCCCCGCGGGGCATCCGAAATCGGGATGTCCCGCAAGGAAGGAACCCCCCAGGAGGCCCACAAACCTTACCTCAGCCCCGTTCCATCGGTGCATCCCTCTAGCAGGGCGCGCACCCGCGCCGGCCGTTTGTGAATGACTGGCGCAGGCGCGCTTCCTGTTAGAGGGAAGCGCGAGACGCGGCCTCCAGCGCTCAGAGCCGCTGAGCTGCTATGCACGTCCAATCGGCCTTGGACGCGCATACCACAGCGGCTCTGAGCGCTGTGATTGGCTGGAGCGGTCACGTGGGAGGGTGGTAAGGTGAGTGTTTCAGGACTTTCGGGGGGGTTTCAGACAGCGGGGCACCCCCGATCGGGGTGCCCCACCTAAGTGGACCAAAACCCAGGATAGTCAAAATCCTGGGTTTCGGTCCACTTTAAACTGCCATCTGCCCGGGCTGTACTACATAATTCACATTTATACATTTAACTGCATATACTTTGATTGCTTGATGCATAGTACACCAGTGTTTGGATTTTGCTTTTTCCTGTTTGGTGCCTTCTAATACAGGAGGAAGATTATTATTATTAATGTTGATTTATATAGCATCATCATCTTCTGTAGGGCTTTACAAGGTATGATTACAGACAAGGTAAAACATATAGTAAAGGGACTAAGGATGTGTTCTATTGTAGTGGCCTTGGACTGTGTCGCTTGCCTTGTATATTGCACTTTTCCTTGCTGTCTGTGTAAATAAAAAAATGTATTAAAAACAAATTTGAAAAAAAAGCATATAGTAAAGGGAACAAAACAAACTAGATGCTATAAGCTTTAAAGAGAAGATTATGCATTAACCCTAACTGCCGCCTGCCAGTACAATACTACTCTGGGGGGGGGGGCAAGTTTATATATATATATATGTATATATATATATATATATATATATATATATATATATATGGCATTTAACTGCATTTACCCCCCTCCCCCTCCCCATTTCAACCTACATAATAGCAGTTTTGGTATAATGTAGCCCTAACTTCATCAGCTAATAATAATTTATTAACCCTTTATTGGTCTTAGCCGGGGCATTTAACCTAGTCTAAACAGCTAACTGCATATTTTACCAGGGTTTTCTGTCTGCTACTACAACAGCAGGAAAACTGATTAGGCATTAACCCTTAAACTTCCATCTGCCAGGTACTTTTCATAAGATATGGCTGCGACTCGTGCATACGCAGTTGGACCGGGAAACAAGGTAAGTGTATAGGGCGACTTGGGGGGGTTTCACACAGCGGGACATCCCAATTTTGGATGCCTCAGGGGGAGGGAATCGATCGGCGTGGGTTTTGGTCCACTTTAACCCTAACTGCCGCCTGCCAGTACAATGCTACACTAGGGGGCACGTTTTTTTTTTATGTATAGGCATTTAACTGCATTTACTCCCCTACCCATTTCAACCTACATAATATCAGTTTTGGTATAATGTAGCCCTAACTTCATCAGCTAATAACAATTTATTAACCTTTTATTGGTCTTAGCAGGGGCATTTAACCTAGTCTAAAAAGTTAACTGCATATTTTACCAGGGTTTTTTTTCTCCTATAACTGATTAGGCATTAACCCTTAAACTACCATTTGCCAGGTACTTTGCATAAGATATTATATATATGATTTATATATAATATTTAAACGTATAACTTATATTTAAATTTATTTCTATTTACACATTTAACAGCATTGAACCTCCTGATTTCCGCTTACGTAATAGCAATTAACCGCTGCATCATGGGGCTTGTAGAGGCAACGTTGATGATTTATTAACCCTTAATTTGTCATAGCCAGGGGCATTTTGACCTACAGTAGTCCCTGTTTTGACACCTAACTGCAAGCAGTAGTTCACCAGTGTTTGACTTTTGCTCCTACAACAGGAGGAAGATTGATTAGTCGTTAACCCTTAAAACGCCATCTGCCAGTACAGTACAACATAAGGGAAGCAATCTCATTGATATGTAACCTACAATTTAAACAAAGCCTAATGCTTTACATAATACCAAGGACACAACTGTAGCCCGTGGGCCAGCTGGCTTCAATTAGCCGAGACAGTTTGAAACATATTGAACCCTCTCCTTGAGCTGGTCTTTCTATGGAGATACTTACTTCCCTGGCTGGTCAGATGTTTCAAGTGGACACTTGTTTTGCCAGCAATAAAATAAAAACAATTCATTTTTAGTAAATTATTTATATTATTATATAATATTAAAATGTTTAATATAAAAAAATCTATAATAATAAAAAAATTATATAATAATCTCACGCTTCCCTCTAACAGGGAGCGCGCCTGCGCCGGCCATTCACGAATGTGCGGTCACGCGCCCTGCTAGAGGGATAACGGGGATGCAGCTGCGTCCCGTGCATGCGCTGTTGGACTGGGATTAAAGTAAGTGTTGCGGGCGACCTGGGGGGTTTCACACAGCGGGGCATCCCGATTTTCTATGCCCTGCGGGGAGGGAATGGATTAGAGGGGTTGAGTCGATCCACCTGGGTTTTGGTCCACTTTAAACTCTCATCCAGTATTTCCAACTCTTTGATATTAACACAATAAGTGCCAGGTTACATCTGTGACTATTAAACCGTACCTTCAGCTTCATTTAATGAAAATCCCAAACCCTGAAAAAACTATTCCCCAGCCTCTAAAATTAATATATTTCAAGTTTTTTTGGTCACTTACTAGTGATTATTTTCCCCATTGGGCTGCAATTCTGTTCAGGACTCTAGGATACGGGAGCCGCCATCTTGCCTCAGAAGCATCACATAATGAGGAGAGGAGAGCGGGATAAAGTGCAGGGAGGGTGGTTTATAGCTGTGCTTTGCACAGACAGAGCAGAGCTGGGGTCAGGGAAAGGACAGCAATCCCAGAATGCAGAGCGACACAGTCAGAAGACACTTCCTGATGCTCCATGAGCCACCATCTTGGATGTTTAAACGCTCATAGCATGCAGTAGATGCAGGTAGTAATGTGAGCAATCTGTATATACAGGGTGTCGGAAACATATAAGATAGGCTCTTATTCAGGGTGAAGGTCTGGATTAATGTGAGCAATCTGTATGTACAGGGTGCCGGAAACATACAAGATAGGCTCTTATTCAGAGTGAAGGTCTGGAATAATGTGAGCAATCTGTATGTACAGGGGGGAACATATAAGATAGGCTCTTATTCAGGATGAAGGCCCGGTTTAAAGTGGTCAGGTCAAAACGACACGTGAGTTTAGATATGACGTATCTGTAAAATTCATTAAGACAGACCTGTCATTGGTATCTGTGAATTTTAATCACGTAAATCCATTAAGATAAATTGCATGAACAGTAAGTGTGATAACACAAATATTCAGAGTCAAATTGCACATTAGCCCAGGAAAAAGAGAACTGCTAACAATCACACATATCTGTGACTAGACAAATCCCAAAGGCTCAGTCACGGGATTAGAAATTACTTGCGCAGCTTTGCCCTAAAAACGTCCAAAATTGTTTAAGCCCTTAGGATGCCGGCTGATTGTATATCTGGATCATTTAAAGTGGACCAACACCCAGGGGTGATCGACCCGATCACCTCCCTCACCGCGGGGCATCCGAGATCGGGATGTCCCGCGGGGTGAAACCCCCCCCAAAAGCCCCAAAAAACCTTACCTTATCAGCGACGGATCAGCCGCCGCCGCCTCCCGCGCGCCCTTCTAGCAGTGCACGCGCCCGCCGGCCGTTCGTGAATGGCACAAAATCATACAAATCATAGTAGGTGAAGGGAAGCTCCACCTACTATGATGGGCGCTGCCATGTTGCCTCAGAAGCATCACATACGGTGGAGAAGAGAGGGGTGAAAAGTACAGAGGGGGGGCAGGTTATAGCTGTGTTTTGTACAGACAGAGCAGAGCTGGGGTCAGGGAAAGGACAGCAATCCCAGAATGCAGAGCGGTACAGTCAGAAGACACTTCCTGTTTTCAGGCAGCCTGAAACACCATGAGCCACCTTCTTGGATGTTAAAAGGTTAAAAAACTGCAATAGGTGCAGGTAGGATTATTTGTTCTGTGGGTAATCTATATGTACAGGGTGGAGGAAACATACAAGTTCGGCTCTTATTCAGGGTGAAGGCCCGCTTTAAATCAATGGTACTGAAGCTTTTGTATTTTTGGGGCAGAGAATGTTGCAGGGGTGGATATGGCCCCTCACAGCCATGATGCTATAAATATAGGCAGAACATGGGCATGGCTCTAACTGCCTATGGGGATACAATGGGGTCAGGTACAGGGGGCTCAGGGGTGGGTTCGAGAGGCAGGGATTAAATGGAGGGAGGGGGGTTTAGAAGCAGCCTAACCATCCCCAGCACAGCCCACCGGGAATTCTCCCATGCTGACCTTCTACTCACAGAAGCTTCTATCGTATGTCTGCAGTGCTATGACCTTACACATTTAATGCACAAAAGACTTAAATGTTTGAAGTGGACCAAAACCCAAGATTTTGACTATCCTCGGTTTTGGTCCTTTCCCTGGGGGGCACCCCGATCTCTGATTGGACGAGCGGCCACACATGCGCCGTAGGCTTGGGAAGAGGTGAGTTGCGCTCGGCGATCTGGGGGGTTTCACACAGCAGGGCACTCCCGATCGGGGTGTACTGGGGGAAAGGAACAAATCCCAGGATAGTCAAAATCCTGGGTCTTGGTCTATTTTAAAAAACTATTCACCCAGCGTCTAAAATTAATAGATTTTACAATTTTAGTGTCTCACTTATTATTCTTTCCCCCACTGGGCTGCAACTCTGTTCAGGACTCTAGGATACGGATGCCGCCATCTTGCCTCAGAAGCATCACATACTGAGGAGAGGAGAGTGGGATAAAGGGATGGATAGGAGATTGGTTGGAACCGTTAAAACAATATAAACACTTTTAATAGACAAATGAAGCTGCATTTATTGCTGCAGAGCTGCATGCTACATCTCAAAGAGGGACAAATGAGAACAACAAGGGACAGGGGGCATGGACTCAAATCAGGAACACTTGGGAGGTATGCAAAAGTGCAGGGGGTTGGGTTCTAGCTGTGCTTTGCACAGACGGAGCAGAGCTGGGGTCAGGAAAAGGTCAGCACAGTCAGAAGACACTTCCTGTTTGCATATTGGATGTTAAAAGGGATGGATAGGAGATTGGTGCAGGTAGGATGATTTTTAATGTGGGCAATCTGTATGTACAGGGTGGGGGAACAAATAAGATAGGCTCTTATTCGGGGTTAAGGTACGGTTTAACCCTCTAACTGCCCTAGTGAAATGGAAAATATATTCCAAAAATGTGTCTCCATTAGCAGGGTCAACTCCAGACACAGTATAGAGCAGGGGCACTCAATCACTTCTTTTAAAGGTCATTTTAAAGGCATCCGGTGAGAGGTGAAGGTCTGGGTGGAGGGCTGTCTTGGGGGGGGGGGGGGGATAGATATAAATCAGCACACTGGGGGAGGGGCTATAGATTTCCCAGACAAAACTAAAAATGGCTGCTTGTACCTTGCAATGCCACTTCCCGTCTGTGCAGTACTTCATATTGCAATGCTAGGTGCCAGGGAGCCATGACACTGGCAGAGAGACTAAGCAGAGTGCTGATCAAGGGAACAGCTCTGAGCATGGCAACACAGAAGCAACTGAGAGTTGTTAGGGCAGGAGTCCGGAAATCTGACACTGAGACCCGCGGTCAGACCCTGGTCCGCCAGTTGAGTACAGCTGGTATAAAGTGTGGCATCCTGGTGAGGGGTCAGTAAGGGTCTTACTCTTAAAGTGGACCAAAACCCAGGATTTTGACTCTCTTCGGTTTTGGTCCTTGCCCCCGGGGCACCCCGATTGGTGATACCCCGCTTTGTGAAACCCCCCCAGGTCGCCCGAACAAACTCTCTCAGGTCCTACGACGCATGTGCAGCAGCTCGTCAAATCAGCGTGCTCAGATCCGCTGGAGCCCCTTCGTCCAGGAGCTTGACTGATACGAGCGGATATGAGTGTGCTGACGGCCACATCCCCCGCTGCCCTCTAACAGGAAGCGTGCCCACGCCGACCATTCACAAATGCCTGGCACGGACACGCACCCTGCTCGAGGGATAGTGGGGATGCAGCCACTGCTCGCATATGCGCCGTTGGACTGGCAAAGAATGTGAGTTAATGGGGGACCTGGGGGGTTTCACACATCCAGAAAAGGCATGCCCCGGGGGGAGGGAATATTATAGATTCCTGGGTTTTGGTTCACTTTAACCTAAAACTCCTTTTATCAAAAAGACAAACCATGGAGAAGAAGATGGTTGGGTGCCAGGGAATTCCTTATCTTGCACTAATTCTTAAAGTGACCTAAACCCAGCCGGATCGGCCTGGGAATCTATAGAATTCCTGGGCCAATCGATTCTCTCCCCCTGGGGCATCCAATATCGGGATGCCCCACTGTGTGAAACTCCCCAGGTTGGCCGCTACACTTACCTTACTTCCCGGTCCATTGGCGCATGCTCTAGCAGGGCTCGTGCCCGCGTCAGCCATTTGTGAATGGCCAGCGTGAGCACGCTCCCCATCGCTCTGACGTGCATAGCTCAGTGGCTCCAATCGCGCTGATTGGACGAGCAGCCGTGCATGCGCCGTAGGACCAGGATGGGGTGAGTTTCCTCCGGTGATCTGGGGGGTTTCAAGTAGCTGGGCAATCCCTATCGGGACCACCCCCTGGTCCGCCAGTTGAGTACCGCTGGTATAAAGTGTGGCATCCTGGTGAGGGGTCAGTAAAGGTCTTACTCTTAAAGTTTTGGACTATCCTGGGTTTTGGTCCTTGCCCCCCAATAGAGGATACCCCACTGTGTGAAACCCCCCAGGTCGCTCGAACAAACTCACCTCTTTCTGGTCCTACTACGCATATATGGCCGCTCCTCAAATCGATGCGCTCGGATCCACTTGAGCCCCATCATCCAGGAGCTCATCTAATACAAACGGATTCAAGCACACTGGCGGCCGCATCCCTCGCTACCCTCTAATAGGGAGCAAGCGGCATGCTAGAGGGATAGCGGATAACTGCTGGCATATGCTTTGTTGGACCGGGAAAGAAGATGAGTTTATGGGCAACCTGGGGGGTTTTACACAGCGGGGTGTCCCGATTCTGAATGCCCGGGGGGGGGGGGGATCGGCACGGGAATCTTATAGATTCCTGGGCCGATCTCCATGTGTTTTTGTCCACTTGCAACTTTTACACTTTTTGTCCACTTACAACATTTACAACCTAAAACTTCTTTTATCAGACAAACCATGGAGAAGAAGATGGTTGGGTGCCAGGGAATTCCTTCACTTGCACTAATTCTTAAGAAAATTAAAACAATTCTTACACTGTATTATTTATTTTTTTGCTGGACTCTCTAGAGGGGGAGGCCCACGCTTTTACCCTAAAAGAAAAAAAAAAAGAAGGAATTCCATATACAGCTAAAGAAAACAAGATGTTGAGATGGCTTGTGGCTCTTTATTAGACTCTTCCTCTTCTCTCAGCACCAAGAGAAAGAGGTTTGAAAGGAAAGATGGAGGGGGGGGGGGGGGGTGGCTGGATGGATGGATGGATGGAGGGGGATGTTCTAAGAGCCTTAGCTTCCCTTATTTACAGTGTGCATATGCCATACCCAGCCTGGGAACATCAGGAAACAATTCCTCCTCCCGCTTCCCAGTCCGCTCCGCTCTGTTTTCCACATTTCCCTAATTTGGGCACAGTCAATCCGTTTGTAGGCTTCGGCTTTGCATGGCAAAGGGGCGGAAAAGGCGCTCGGAAAATATAGTATGTACAATAGGTGGCTACGGCACGTTGGCCCGTCTGTAAACTGTATACATTACACTCCCCGCCTGGGCACGATCATGCTCTTAGACAGCAACCACTATATGATCTATAGGGTCATTAGGACCTATATGACTACATTATGGATGCCTGTGTACTCTGACTACAGCATAAGTTCATAGATCATGAGCGCGTTGTATATATAATGCTGTATCTTCATATTTCATAAGGATATGCTTTGTATATATTGTACATTTTCCCTGCCCGGAGAGAGATAGAGGTTAATATATAGGCAGACTGTATACACATCTCTTGGGCTTTGGGGTGGTTAAATAGTTTTATTGTAAAGAAATACTTTTGACTGATTAAATTGGCTTCCACAAGGTCATCACCGGCTAAAAGGAATATTAGGGAGTGCCCCCGACAGAATAATAACTTCATTTGTGTACCTAAGATTTATTCCTTTTTTATTAGACCAATACATCCCATGATTAGAGCACTTGAATTCATCATAATTAGGGCTCAGCTCTGGACAGTGTCTATCTCGTTTGATGTAAGATCCCTTAATATAGCCTCAGAGGTTACAAGGGATACTGCTGTTGGCTCCTCAAGCCACGCCCTGCAACAGTTTTTGAGAGTGGCAGAATCCCCCCATAACATTCCTAATGGCAGAATCCCCCCATAACATGCTGAGTGGCAGAATCCCCCCATAACATTCCTAATGGCAGAATCCCCCCATAACATGCTGAGTGGCAGAACCCCCCCATAACATGCTAAATGGCCGAATCCCCCATAACATGCTGAGTGGCAGAATCCCCCATAACATGCTGAGTGGCAGAATCCCCCATAACATGCTGAGTGGCTGAATCCCCCCATAACATGCTGAGTGGCAGAATCCCCCCATAACATTCCTAATGGCAGAACCCCCCATAACATGCTGAGTGGCAGAATCCCCCATAACATGCTGAGTGGCAGAATCCCCCCATAACATGCTGAGTGGCAGAATCCCCCCATAACATGCTGAGTGGCAGAATCCCTCATAACATGATTAGTGGCAGAATCCCCACATAACATGCTGAGTGGCAGAATCCCCACATAACATGCTGAGTGGCAGAATCCCTCCATAACATGCTGAGTGGAAGAACCCCCCATAACATGCTGAGTGGCAGAATCCCCACATAACATGCTGAGTGGCAGAATCCCTCCATAACATGCTGAGTGGTAGAATCCCCCCATAACATGCTGAGTGGCAGAATCCCCCATAACATGCTGAGTGGCAGAATCCCCCCATAACATGCTGAGTGGCAGAATCCTCCATAACATGCTGAGTGGCAGAATCCCCCTTAACATGCTGAGTGGCAGAATCCCCCCATAACATGCTGAGTGGGAGAATCCCTCTTAACATGCTGAGTGGCAGAATCCCTCTTAACATGCTGAGTGGCAGAATCCCTCTTAACATGCTGAGTGGCAGAATCCCTCTTAACATGCTGAGTGGTAGAATCCCCCATAACATGCTTAGTGGCAGAATCCCTCATAACATGATTAGTGGAAGAACCCCCCATAACTTGCTGAGTGGCAGAATCCCTCCATAACATGCTGAGTGTCAGAATCCCCCATAACATGCTGAGTGGCAGAATCCTCCATAACATGCTGAGTGGCAGAATCCCTCTTAACATGCTGAGTGGTAGAATCCCCCCATAACATGCTGAGTGGCAGAATCCTCCATAACATGCTGAGTGGCAGAATCCTCCATAACATGCTGAGTGGTAGAATCCCCCCATAACATGCTGAGTGGCAGAATCCTCCATAACATGCTTAGTGGCAGAATCCCTCATAACATGATTAGTGGAAGAACCCCCCATAACTTGCTGAGTGGCAGAATCCCCCAATAACATTCTTAATGGCAGAACCCCCCCATAACATGCTGAGTGGTAAAATCCCCCATAACATGCTGAGTGGCAGAATCCCCCCATAACATGATGAGTGGTAGAATCCCCCCATAACATGATGAGTGGTAGAATCCCCCCATAACATGCTGAGTGGTAGAATCCCCCCATAACATGCTGAGTGGCAGAATCCCCCCATAACATGCTGAGTGGCAGAATCCCTCCATAACAGGCTGAGTGGCAGAATCCCTCATAACATGATTAGTGGAAGAACCCCCCATAACATGCTGAGTGGCAGAATCCCCCCATAACATGCTGAGTGGTAGAATCCCCCCTTTAATACACATGTATACACATCTCTTGGCCTTTGGGGTGGTTAAATAGTTTTATTTTAAAGCAAATTTAAAATGATCAAATTGGCTTCCACAAGGTCATCACTGGCTAAAATAAATATTAGGGAGTGTCCCCGGCAGACAAATAACTCACGTTACTTTATCTGTGTACCTACGATTTATTTCTTTTTTTATTAGACCAATACATCCCATGATTAGAGCGCTTGAATCGGTCATAATTAGGGCTCAGCTCTGGACAGTGTCTGTCTCGTTTGATGTAAGACCCCTTAATGTAGCCTCAGAGGGGAAGATGTGCTTTATTTAATAAGATCTGCTCTCATCTTCTAATTTCATGGCTCAGCTGTCTTTTTTTTTTCTTTTGCTTCTGTTTTCCTCTCCACCAGTCTCACCCATTGTCTAGTTTTCATCTCCTCTCATTCATGGCTCGATTTCAGGTCTTTTCATTTACTACCGGGGCTGTTGAATATCACCGAAATTGCAATGTGTTGTTTTTTTTTGGTTTCTCTGTGTTTTTCATTAAACATAGATTATTGTCTATTATGGTCCATTTTTTATGGATTTAATGAGAACCAAACCCTTATGTAACCCCCAGTGGTGTAACTAAATGTGAGAGGCCCTGGTGCAAACATTAAATCGGGTCTTGTCAAGGTTCACGTGGAGGCTGATTCATTACTAATGCCAGGTATCAGCTGTATAGCAGCGCTTAGAGCGACCGCTAGTAGACACTGTAAGCGGGTATTGGGCGCTGTAACAGAGCATAACAGAGCGTTGCTCTAGTAACCTGGCCCGCGTTGATGAATGTATATTGGGCGCTCTAACACCAGGGAGCAAAAGGTAGCGCCAGCCCAGTGCGACCGACTCTCAGCGACCCACACCATACTTATCAAAAATATACACACACACAGCGTCGGCGCTCTGGATCTGGTCGCTGTAGCATAGAGCGCCAGACACTGTGTGATTAAAGTCTGTTTTTGAACACATATCCACCAGTAACAAAGCGAAAACACATGGAATGACATTGTTATAACACTGTGACAATAACACTTTAATAGCAGACCTGTAATGACAGTTCTGCATACAAATATTTAAAATGAAAACATTTTTCAAAAATTACTTTTTCTAAGCCAGAAGAGGTCACACAATTATTTGATAATAAAAAAAATAAAATAAAATCTTGTTTAAAGTGGACCAACACCCAGGATTTTGACTATCCTGGGTTTTGGTCCACTTCGGTGGGGCACCCCGATTGGGGGTGCCCCGCTGTGTGAAACCCCCCAGAAAGCCCCAAAAACTCACCTCTCCCTGCTCCCACGTGACCGCTGCAGCCAATCCCCGCCGGCGGACAAGCGAGAGGCAGCGCCGGACAAGCAGAACGCGTCCGCCGCCGCCTCCCACGCGTCCCTCTTACAGGGAGCGCACCCGCGCCGGCCATTCACAAACGGCCTTCTAGAGGGACGCGCGGGAGGCGGCGGACGCGCATGCGCCGCTGGAACGTGGAAAAGGTAGGATTGTGGGCTTCCTGGGGGGTTTCACCCCGCAGGACATCCCGATTTCGGATGCCCCGCGGGGAGGGATCTGATCGGCCCGGGAATCTTATAGATTCCCGGGCCGATCCCCCCTGGGTGTTGGTCCGCTTTAAACAGAAGACCTGTAATGACAGTTCTGCATAAAAATATTTAAAATGAAAAAAGTTTTCAAAAATTACCTTTTCTAGGCCAGAAGAGGTCACACAATTATTTAATAATAAAAAAAATTAAATAAAACCCTGTTTAAACAGATGAAAAGTAACGTCCATTGAAATGTATGGGAGAGCGACAGGTAATACCAGGTGAAGTAAAGCGGGGAGGCCGATTCATTAATAGCGGCAGGTAGCAACAGTTGAGCGACTGTAGCGGCATTTTCAGAGCACCAGCTAGTAGTCGCTGTGCTTGGCCGTTGTTCGGTAGTTGATAGCGACTCAGTCGGTTTGCCGTAATGTTGAATATTGGGTGAGGAGTCGCTATTTGACAGGTTCCGCGCTGTATGGGAGCGCATGATAGCGACTGGCCCTAGCGACCGGCTCCCACCATATTCATTAAAAAATCACGCTTAAAAAATTCTTGCGCTGTAAATTGCATGTTTAAACCCCAGAGCGATGGCGGCGATGGGTTAAAAGTAGTTTTTTTAACCCCCAAACAACCATATTTTTGGAAACCAAAAAAAAAAAAGTTTTTTAAATAATTTAGTAATATGAATACATTAATATCAGACCTGTAATATCAATTCTGTACAATTTTGTTTTTTTCCCTTAAAAAAATTATCTAAAATGGCAGAAGTGGTCACAGAATTTTTCACATAAAAAAAAAAAAAAAAAAAAAAATTAATAACAATTAATTTTATTTAAAGATTTTTCCATTGAAATGCATTGGAGCGCGCCAGGTAGCGAGAGGTCATACCTGTAGCTGTTCAAGGTCGGACGCTGGCGCTGTGGGCTGAGGCTGGAATAATGATGAATGAGTGGCTATATGGCGCTATCTCAGTCGCTAAGCAGGATCGGCTTGATAAATGTGTGATTGTGGTGGGGAGCCGGCGTTCTCGTGGCGGTGCCCGTCATTACCGGCCGCTCACCAGTCGCTACCTGTCGCTATTCCTTCATAAATAAGGGCCTAAATGGATATGCACAGCCTAAATTATGAAAGGTGCAGGCTAAGGGGGCATAATAACCTGACGAAAACTGTAATGCTGGGATTCTTGATATATCCCAAAAGAGCTGCCCCCGTGAAAAAGCCGTAAACAGCATATAATGAGAACAACACAATTAAAAAACATATACACAAGCATATGATCAATATTAGTATCATAATACTACGTTTCCCCTTTTGCAGAGGGCAACCCATAGCAGCCTTTTAAACTTTACAGCCAGGCAAGAAGATGAAAAAAATACTCAAAAAGTACTGCTCACACCACCTGGTTACACCCAGATTGAACTAGCTGTCCTGAAAGGGATTATAGTGATTTGATAGGTAGATAGGAAGTTTATGTTGTCACCTTCTATCTCCAGTCCACTGCCCCAAAACAGCCTGGGTTTTTTTTAATTGAAACCTCAGCCCAATACTCATAAAATACTAGCTGGATGCAGTCTGCTGTTCGAATGGAAGCCGTATGGCTCCCTGGCCTGACGGGCCATCCTTTTGGTCTTTAACTTTTTCATTAAAGAAGCTCTACAGAAGGTAAAATCAAAGCATACTTGTATTTCCTGTCAGATTTCTGACACTCTGCCTCCTCAGTAGGCTGTATGTGTGGATTTATTATCTTCTGTTCCAAGCAACGCCCTAAAATTGTTTGACTCACAGACTGTTTGTCTGATTGTTATAGTACAATAACTCAGAGAGGGAAGGGGAGGCCCCTTTCTGCCTGTCTGTGTATTTCAGTCTCTTCCAACTATACTACCAGCATAATGACAGGATTCTTTTTTTTCTCTATTTTGCTAGCAGAATAGCATGCAGAACCCCCCCCCCCCAAAAAAAAAATATGCTGAGTGGCAGAACCCCACCCATCACAGGCTGAGTGGCAGAATCCCCCCATAAAATGCTGAGTGGCAGAATCCCCCCATAACATGCTGAGTGTCAGAATCCCCCATAACATGCTGAGTGGCAAAATCCCCCATAACATGCTGAGTGGCAAAATCCCCCATAACATGCTGAGTGGCAAAATCCCCCATAACATGCTGAGTGGCAGAATCCCCCCATAAAATGCTGAGTGGCAGAATTCCCCCATAACATGCTGAGTGGCAGAATCCCCCCATAAAATGCTGAGTGGCAGAATCCCCCCATAACATGCTGAGTGGCAGAATCCCCCATAACATGCTGAGTGGCAGAATCCCCCATAACATGCTGAGTGGCAGAATCCCCCATAACATGCTGAGTGGCAGAATCCCCCCATAACATGCTGAGTGGCAGAATCCCCCCATAACATGCTGAGTGGCAGAATACCCCCCAAAACATGCTGAGTGGCAGAATCCCCCATAACATGCTGAGTGGCAGAATCTCCCCATAACATGCTGAGTGGCAGAATTCCCCCATAACATGCTGAGTGGCAGAATCCCCCCATAAAATGCTGAGTGGCAGAATTCCCCCATAACATGCTGAGTGGCAGAATCCCCCATAACATGCTGAGTGGCAGAATCCTCCACAACATGCTGAGTGGCAGAATCCCCCATAACATGCTGAGTGACAGAATCCTCCATAACATGCTGAGTGGCAGAATCCTCCATAACATGCTGAGTGGCAGAATCCTCCATAACATGCTGAGTGGCAGAATCCCCCATAACATGCTGAGTGGCAGAATCCCCCCATAACATGCTGAGTGGCAGAATTCCCCCATAACATGCTGAGTGGCAGAATCCCCCATAACATGCTGAGTGGCAGAATCCTCCATAACATGCTGAGTGGCAGAATCCCCCATAACATGCTGAGTGACAGAATCCTCCATAACATGCTGAGTGGCAGAATCCTCCATAACATGCTGAGTGGCAGAATCCTCCATAACATGCTGAGTGGCAGAATCCCCCATAACATGCTGAGTGGCAGAATCCCCCCATAAAATGCTGAGTGGCAGAATTCCCCCATAACATGCTGAGTGGCAGAATCCCCCATAACATGCTGAGTGGCAGAATCCTCCACAACATGCTGAGTGGCAGAATCCCCCATAACATGCTGAGTGACAGAATCCTCCATAACATGCTGAGTGGCAGAATCCTCCATAACATGCTGAGTGGCAGAATCCTCCATAACATGCTGAGTGGCAGAATCCCCCATAACATGCTGAGTGGCAGAATCCCCCCATAACATGCTGAGTGGCAGAATCCCCCCATAACATGCTGAGTGGCAGAATCCCCCCATAACATGCTGAGTGGCAGAATCCCCCCATAACATGCTGAGTGTCAGAATCCTCCTATTACAAGCTGAGTGGCAGGTCCCCCAATAATGGGCTGAGTGGCAGCGGCAGTGGCAGGGGTAACCCTCCATCTTCTCATTGACTTGTGAATGCAAGATGTTGCCCAAAGATTCCTGTAGAGTGTGTATGCCATGATGAGTTTTACAGAGCCAGCCATTGCCAGTAGCTGCGGAGGAGAAGAAGTAAGTAACTCCTTTTTTAGCCCAGTCTAGACTTTTGAGCACGGCAACACAGAAGCAGAAGCAACTGGGTGCAGGGCGGTCAGGGCAGGGGTCCAGAAACACAGAGGTCCGCATTCAGACCCCAGTCCGCTAGTTGAGTACCGCCACTCTAGGGACTCTTTGGATGTTGATTTGAAGCCTATTGTGGAGTCTTCTAGTCTTGCTCCTCAGCCTCAGGCTCATTTTGGAAATGCTTCTGTGTTGCCGTGCTCAGTGCTGCCCCCTTTACTTGTTACCAGAACTTATTACCAGTAACATTTTCAGCCCTAGTCCACCCTTGTACACGGGCTGCACAAAATGCAGAAGAGGTTAAAAGCAGTATAGGTTCTGTGGGGCAAAAAAAAAGCGGAATGGCAGAATCCCCCCATAACAGGCCAAGTGGCAGAATCCCCCCATAACAGGCCAAGTGGCAGAATCCCCCCATAACAGGCCAAGTGGCAGAATCTCCCCATAACATGCTGAGTGGCAGAATCCCCCATAACATGCTGAGTGTCACAATCCCCCATAACATGCTGAGTGGCAGAATCCCCCATAACATGCTGAGTGGCAGAATCCCCCATAACATGCTGAGTGGCAGAATCCCCCATAACATGCTGAGTAGCAGAATCCCTCATAACATGCTGAGTAGCAGAATCCCCCATAACATGCCGAGTGGCAGAATCCCCCATAACAGGCCAAGTGGCAGAATCTCCCCATAACAAGCTAATTGGCAGAATCCTCCATAACATGCTGAGTGGCAGAAATCCCCCATAACATGCTGAGTAGCAGAATCCCCCATAACAGGCCAAGTGGCAGAATCTCCCCATAACAAGCTAATTGGCAGAATCCCTCATAACATGCTGAGTGGCAGAATCCCCCATAACATGCTGAGTGGCAGAATCCCTCCATAACATGCTGAGTGGCAGAATCCCTCATAACATGCTGAGTGGCAGAATCCCCCATAACATGCTGAGTAGCAGAATCCCTCATAACATGCTGAGTGGCAGAATCCCCCATAACAGGCCAAGTGGCAGAATCCCCCCATAACAGGCCAAGTGGCAGAATCTCCCCATAACAAAAAGTTAAAAGTAAAGTTTTCACTCTCTACAACATCTGCCAACACCCTTTTATTTCCAAGAAAGGTCCAAAGTTTTGAGTATTTGCATATTCACATAATCCTTTTTAATATCATATTTAATTCCTGCATTATGTCCATATTCTTTGGCCTCTTTTACATTGGTATTCTAAAGTAAAAAATGTGTTTTCATTTTGGCAATTAAGGCTTAATTTGATTAAAATTTGCTCCAGGCCTCCAAGACAGTATTGTATAATGACGAGCTGAAAGAGGAATTCTTTTTGAGATGCAGATTTTGCTTCTAAATTAATCACATACCATAACCCCAATGTCATTTCTGAAAACAACAACCCTTTTTACGAGAAAACAAACTGTCCTGATTATAGGGCCCCCATACCTCCTCACCACGTAACACCTCCTTCTTCTTCTTATTTGCAGCAATTCATGCTAAGAACGTCATTGGCTTGATGGATCCATCTTGGACTTTTCTTAAGGGTTTTTCCGCTAAGCAGAGATGAAATTTGTCAGACCAGCGTTCAATGTAAAATGAAAAGCAACTCAAAATACCTGTAGTTCTTGCCCTATAAGATGCATGTGTCCATAAAATGCACCTAGGATTTAAGGGAGGAGAATAAAAAAAAATATTCTAAACCAAATGTGCTAAAAAACTCCATTACAGGCAGTGTAGCATCCCCCCCCCCCCCCCCACGCTCCATGGGCAGTGTGGCCTTTCTGCCATCTCATAGGCAGTGTGGCATCCCCCGTTCCCATTGTGTTTGAAATAGAAGAGGTCTCCAAGTGGGTACCTAATAATTATCCTTATATAGCCTTTGCAAATTCTGACTATGTTGGCCTAAAATTGAAGCTTGTGTGTTTTATTGACATGTACAGGGTTGGTTGAGCATGAACTTACACCTTTCTTCTTCTGCTACCCACAGGTGTTGTTTGCTATCATGACTGATGGCGAGAGAAAAGAGCCTTTTCAGCCGCTGGCGGGCGATGATATCAGGGTTCCTATCCCCCCCATGCCACCGGCGGGGGGCCCCGTGGAGGAAGAAGATGGAAGTCCAGAAAAGTCAGCACTGGGAAGCTTGGGCTCTGGCGAGTCATCTGGACAAGGTCAGGGCCATGGTCAAGGATCCGAGGAAGGAGAACTGGTACCATACCCAGCCTTGGCCCCCACTGTGTTCTTCTTTCTTAAGCAAACTACCCGACCAAGAAGCTGGTGCCTCAAACTGGTCTGTAACCCATATCCTTTTAACTGTCCTGGAAATCCTTCAGTATCTCCCTGGTCCTCTCATGCAGGACTGGGAAGCAAGCTGGTAGGACAAACCTTTTGAATATGCATAATTTTTGTGTAGAATGCTGGGGGAAAACTTGATATAATGGATTTAAGAAACATTGTGTTGCAAGAGCAATGATTGTTTGAATGAAGGAAACCTCATTAATATTATCATTAATACTCTCTTTAACATATAGCCTGTAGTCAGTGAATGTCTTTTTTTGGCCTGGGTTGCATTTTGAATGTACACGCCTATGACGTGTTCTATGTTTCTTCGGTTGAATGGTTGGGCTTCAGTAAATGGGAGAGGAGGCCGTATAGTTAAATCCTTGGCCTTTAAGCCACGGCAGAGGGAACCACTTATAACGGGAGAGACATAAAACACGCATGCTGGTTATTAAGCTTTAGAAAAATAAATGACAATGCCTCGAGTTGGGAAATCCTGTTATTACTTTCCTGATGGCAGGGAGCTCCTCTTTGGGATTTATTAAATGAATCTGTTCTTATTGTCTGATGGAGTTTACATTGGTTGCTGTGGTGTTGGCTTGGCTGTGGATCGTAATAATGCTTTATTAGCTGTGAAAATAATCAGTGTTTGACCATTTTGCCTTAGTGTGGGCAGAAGACAAAGTCCTCATACATAGCCCCAGAACATTTTGTATTGGATATATTGGATACCCGAGCTTGATTTATTAATGGTGTCATGTGACATTTGCTAATTTCCTGGAGAACGTTTTCAACATGAACAAGATCTTGTGTAACTCTTCAGAGTGGCAAAGGATCTCCTTTGAGTTAGCATCTCAAGGGAGTTTTGAGGACCTTCAACAACCTGAGCACCATTTTAAAGGGGCCACTAACGTTGTCCGGAAGGGTTTGTGTGTCCCCTGAGAAACATTCTTTAGTCAAGTGAAAAGAATAGGCTTGAACTCTAATGTAAAGAATTAACACTTTTCTGATTACATAATGTTGGTCAGGAACATAATATCTTACCCAATAAATGAAGAATGTTCTTTTTTGTATCTCTAGAGAATTAAAAATTATAACTTTACTTTTTATCTCATGATACCTGACTGTCAAGCCATTCTGTAGCCAACAGAGAGTCCCACAAGAGCAAGAGACAAGAGGACATCTGATTTGAGGGTTGGGTGAACATGTAGAATTTACTTCTGGGCCTGATGAGGTGGGTTCATAATGCTAGACCTTAGATCACTGTTTCTCAACCTGCCGTACGCTTACCCCAGGGGGTACTCGCCTGGGTTCAAGGGGTCTGACAGGTCTGGTATATTATGTTAACAGTAAAACATTTTTCTTTCTTGTCTGAAAATGTGCTACAAGACCCATGACCTATTGATTTTGGTAACGTTAGTAATTGATCTCCTCCTTGGGGGTACTTGGTTATGATTGTTTGTTGCTAGGGGTTACTTGGAGTAAAAAGGTTGAGTACCACTGGCTTAATAACCTGATAGGACCCCTTACTATTGCACTTCAGTATATTGTTTCTGGAAGCCCTTTGACTATTCTCTTGCATTTTAGGTATAACCTTGCCTGAACATAAGTAGACAATTCTAGCCCCCCGTAAGAGTACAACAATAACATTTTCAACCTGTGTGTATCCAAAAAGTACAACATGCTAACTTGCCATTTTTTGTTTTTGGGTATCCAGTGTGTGACCACACCCCTTTAGCACCTCCTCTAAATGCTTTCATTTGCATTAGGATGAGCCAATCATCTACCATTTTTGGGGAAAATGTATATATATATATATATATATATATATATATATATATATATATATTCACTAATTCACTATATGTATTCACTATATTCACTATATGTATATATATATATATATATATTAGTGAATAAATACAAATGACAATGAATAGCGCTCTCACTGCCTCCACTAAATATCACATACCAGACATTTTCCTTAGCTGCCCCGTAACAGTCCTAGATTTGGGTGATAATTTAGGTAATACCCCTTTAATTCACCTGGTTTGCTAGCGGCATTTTTTTGCATCATTCTTATGGATTAACATAATAATAGGAATCTTACACTATTTATATGCTAATAAGAATCTCAAACTGATAAATGAGCTTTTGCAGAGTTTCCAGTGTGCTGTTATGCTATAATAGCGGGCATTTAGCCAGGAGGAGCAGACAATCTGTCTACAGTAGGTCCCCCCAAATTTTCTGGGAATTATGGGGAGCAATAGTTAAAAAAAAAACCCTACAACAAGTGTTTCTGTCACTGCGGAATGCTGTCACTGGCAGGGTGCACCTGACCACCAAGTAAGCATAGCCAGGGGTGCTATATATATATATTTATATACAGTATATATATATATATATATATATATATATATATATATATATATATACACACACAATATATATATATATATATACAGTATGCGGAATGCTGTCACTGGCAGGGTGCACCTGACCACCAAGTAAGCATAACCAGGAGTGATATATATATATATATATATATATATATATATATATATAGTGGAGATTAGCTCTGGTAGGCGACCGGGTGTCAGCAGTATAGAGGCAGAGGCAAGCAGTTCAAAGTAAAGTCTGTGTTTATTTCACACATAAATCCACAAAAGCATATGTCCAAACAGGTTACATCACCTTTTCAGGAAACAGCAGCATAAATGATTCAATCAGGCAAACAGCTTTTAGTCCTTGAGCAAACGTCCTGTTTACAGTCCAACTAGGCCTCAGGTCCGCATGAAACAGCCTCCACAGGAGATTTCAGCCAGGCTCACAGAGTCTCACTCCCATGTGAGCTCTAGACAAAGGACCCAGCACAGCTGATTCCCCAGGCTATTTAAACAGCCCGCAAAACCCGGACCTGGGTAGTGGGATGGAGTCCCACCCTGCTCTACTCCATCCCAGTAAAGCCGTCCCAGGTTAGCCTTTCGGCTATTCTAAATCATCAGCAGCAAACTGCCACCAGCAGCTGATGCTGGACAAACAAGCTATACGGCTTTACTGCACCAATGCCAGGTACATTGGTGCTACATACCTGCCGTCAATAACGGCCCCTTGCACCTTACCACAATATATATATATATATATACAATATATATATATATATATTTATTTATATAAATAAATATATATATATATATATATATATATAACAGATCAATTTTTTGCCAGGGCTGGTGTAAGTTCGCTTTGAAGTGGACCAAAATCCCAGATTTTAACTATCCTGGGTTTTGGTCCTTGCCCCCCGGCACCCCGATCGGGGGTTGCCGCATCCCCCAGTTTGCCCTTTCCTGGTTCTACGGCACCTGCGCAGCTTCTTATCCAATCAGGATGCTCGTATACACTTGAATCCACTGTACTTGTTTGGATCTAAGGCAGAGAAGCTATCGAGGTGCTTCTGTATTACAGATCACTTTTTTGCCAGGGGTGGTGTAAGTTCGCTTTAAAATGAACTAAAACCCCAGATTTTAACTATCCTGGGTGTTGGTCCTTGCCCCCCGGACACCCTGTTTGAGGGTGCCGCACTGTGTGAAATCCCCCAGGTTGCCCGATCTGACTTACCCTTACCTGGTTCTACGGCACCTGCGTGTCCTCTTGTCCAATCAGCACGCTCGGATCCACTCCCGACCCTGAGCGGATCTAAGCGCGCTGGAGGCCGCATCCCCCACTACCCTATAACAGGTAGTGTGACCCTGCCACCACCCATTCACAAATGCCCGGCGCGGGCACACGCCCTGCTAAAGGGATAACGGGGATGGGGCTGCTACTCGCGTATGTACCGTTGGACAGGGGACTAAGGAGGATTTCTGGGCAACCTGAGGGGTTTCACACAGTGAGGAATCCCGATTCTGGATTCCCCGGGGGAGAGAATCAGGCGGCCCTGGAATCTAATAGACGTCAGACCATGGGTTTTGGTCCACTTTAATAGATTGTATAAAAAAATTGTAAGGTTTGTGGGGATGGACCTTGCAGCTAAAGTGCACAATGGCGTGCAGCGGGCATAGTTATAAAATGCTCTGGACCTTGGTTTGCCTTTATCCAGCATCTCATCATTAGCTGTACCCTGCCCGTATGGCCATATTAGGCAACAGCCTTCAGTGGTGGCAGCTGGCAGGATCGCTGGCTTCGGCAGCCATCTGTGTGAAACTTGGTTGGCAGAGGTTGGTGGAATTAGGGTGGCCGGTTGGGGGGTAGCAGGCTTCCAGGTTGTATATAAACGTTTGTCTTCGGCAGACGTGAATGGGCCTGTGCGCTCGTCTGCAGGAAACAATCCCGCTGATTGATGGCCCGTCCTCATCCAGACTTTGCATGCGAAGACCTCCTTCCCGTCACAGATCCTGTTTTCTCCCCATCCTGTCCGTGTGAATCATCTGCCCGGGAAGGCTTTGCTTCCCAGCTTTATTTACTATAAGGGTTGCTTCACCCTAAACCCGCGCTGGAGGGTTACTGGGCCCAAAAATCATACAATTGGATCAGAGCTATCAGGTCGAAGAAATGTTCTTCCTAATACAATGGTGCCTTAAAAAGCCCTCCAGTCATGAGAAATTAAGACTGTTTCTCGCCAGGGCAGGCGTCAGCACTGGGTGTACTGGGCAGGTGCCGGGGCCCCTGCACCTTGGGATGGCCCCATCTCATTCCCTCTACACAAGTTATTTTTTATTTTATAGGTGGAAGTCATTTTTTTTAACAGATAACCACTAATAGTAACTGTTAATGTTATTTTCTTCTAAAAAGCATCTAATCCTTTTCTTGAAGCTGTCAGCGGTTGATGCTGTAACAAGCTTCTGTGGGAGGCTATTCCATAGATTTATAGTTCTTATGGTAAAAAATGATTGTCGCCTCCAGAGACTAAATTTCTTTTTTTCTAATCGAAGGCAGTGCCCCCTTGTCTTTAGAGAGGATTTTACCTGAAATGGTGTTCTCCCATATTTTTTGTATGGGCCATTTTTATATTTATACAAGTTAATCATGAGCAATTGAAAGTGTTTATATTTTTGTAACTGTTACATCTCCTATCTATCCCTCAATGAGGGGGCGTGGCCTAATTTAACAAATGTCCCTCTTTCCCACACCAAATAGTTTCAGGATAGGTCCATTTGAGTGAGATTTATATCTATCTGCCGGACAACAGCACTGGATTAATGGGTTCAATTACAGGGGCGATGGAGGGAGCAACGTCACCTGCTGGACACTTGTTCCCCCAGCTTGTAGCACTTGTACACGCAGCTGGTATAACAGCAGTTGGGGGGATATGAAATCCCAGGGCATCCGGAGTTACTCTAATCCATCCAGGGATCTCACCTCATTCCAGACAGATCTTGTTTCAAAGCAAAAGGGAGAGTGTGGACAGCCGGCTATGGAAAGCCATGGTGGGGCTGAATCTCTTTTCTTCCCGATGTCCTCATACACTTCCTGCATTTATCAAACATCAGCCATGCAGCCTTATTTTAACTGAAATAGCAAGGTTTGGTATTTGGTAAGCCATTGGTATTTGTCATGTCCCCTTGACAGCAATAAGTGGTGTGGCCATTGTGTGTTGTGTATGCTCACAATTAGGGCATATGTGTTGTGTATGCTCACAATCAGGGAATACGTGTTGTGTGAGCATTCAGGATTGTGAGCATACACAACACATATACCCTGATTGTGAGCACACACAACACATATGCCCTGATTGTGAGCACACACAATGCATATGCCCTGATTGTGAGCATACACAACACATATGCGCTGATTGTGAGCATACACAACACGTATTCTCTGATTGTGAGCACATACAACACATATGCCCTGATTGTGAGCATACACAACACATATGCGCTGATTGTGAGCATACACAACACATATGCCCTGATTGTGAGCACACACAACACGTATTCTCTGATTGTGAGCACACACAACACATATGCCCTGATTGTGAGCACACACAAAATGTATGCCCTGATTGTGAGAACACACAACACATATGCGCTGATTGTGAGCATACACAACACATATTCTCTGATTGTGAGCACACACAACACATATGCCCTGATTGTGAGCACACACAACATGTATGCCCTGATTGTGAGCATACACAACACATATGCCCTGATTGTGAGAACACACAACACATATGCCCTGATTGTGAGCATACACAACACATATGCCCTGATTGTGAGCATACACAACACGTATTCCCTGATTGTGAGCACACACAATGCATATGGTCTGATTGTGAGCACACACATCACATATGGCCTGATTGTCGGCATACACAACACATATGCCCTGATTGTGAGTGCATACAATGCATATGCCCTGATTGTGAGCATACACAACACATATGCCCTAATGGTGTGCATACACAACACATATGCCCTGATTGTGAGCATACACAACACACATGCCCTGATTATGAGCACACACAATGCATATGCCCTGATTGTGAGCATACACAACACATATGCCCTGATTGTGAGCATACACAACACATATGCCCAGATTGTGAGCACACACACTGCATATGCCCTGATTGTGAGCATACACAACACATATGCCCTGATTGCGAGCATACACAACACATATGCTCAGATTGTGAACACACACAATGCATATGTCCTGATTGTGAGCATACACAACACATATACCCTGATTGTGAGCACACACAATGAATATGCCCTGATTGTGAGCACACACAATGCATATGTCCTGATTGTGAGCATACACAACACATATGCCCTGATTGTGAGCACACACAATGAATATGCCCAGATTGTGAGCACACACAATGCATATGTCCTGATTGTGAGCATACACAACACATATGCCCTGATTGTGAGAACACACAACACATATGCCCTGATTGTAAGCACACACAACACATATGCCCTGATTGTGAGCATACACAACACATATGCCCTGATTGTGAGCATACACAACACATATGCCCTGATTGTGAGCACACGCAACACATATGCCCTGATTGTGAACACACACAACACATATGGCCTGATTGTGAGCACACACAACGCATACGCATGCCTTTGGCACTGCCTCCTTTCTCCACGGATGGCGTAACGTTCTGGGGACCTCTCACCAGTCCCCCCTCAAGGGCCAAGGACAGCGGATGCCCCTGGACCACATCCTCTCTTCTTCTCTCACCTGTCCTTCTTCCAGCTCCTCCTGCAGAGTCTGAACATCAGGTGTTTGCCGGGGCACCCTTTTATAGGCTCAGCAGCCAATCAGTCCTTTATAGAAGTGTCTGGTCATACATGGAAGTATTTGGACTTGAAAACAGAATATCCATTTCTAATCCAACACAGGTTGTAATTAACTCTAGAGGAAATGAAATGAATAAAATGTTGGATTCATTATACACTTGGGTCAGCTATTAACCCCTTACCCCGACCTACCCTAATAAATTCAGCCCTTAGCAGGGTGTTGGTTACACAAGATCAGGTTAGGAAACTCTAAGTGGGCCTAAACTGGACCTAAACAAACTACGAAGTTACCAATAAGGGTTCTAATCTGTGGCACCCTGATCAGGCAACGTGAGGTGGTTGTTGCCTCAGGTGGCATAGTGGAGGAGGCAGCAACGAATTTGCTTTTTTATTTATATTCTGTTTAAAATATATTTTTATTATTTTCTTTGCTGCTGTCATGTTTTTAAGTCAGCCATTGGTGGGTCAGCCGTTCCAGCCCACCTTCACTCCCTGCGCGTCGCTTTGCTAAGGAGTGGAGGGGTGTCATTCTATAGTTCACCCCCCACCCCACCCCATCTCCTCACTGCTGATAAGCCCTGCAGTTAAGAGATACCTGCCAATGATGGATGTACCTTGATTGAGTAGATATTACCAATACATTCGCTCTACGTATTTTTTCCAAATGAAGATTTTCCAGCGGGCTCTGCGACATGGGTTCTATATGGCATGTGTTGGTGATTTATAAAATAATCGGCTTACAACTATGGTTACCTCTACTTCACAAACCATGACCTCCCCTGTAATAAATTTACTCACTAGAAAACATCATACCTCTGGGGCAACTCTGACCTTATCAACAGAGGTGCAATGGTGGTGTAATGGTCTATTTAGCCTTATTACTTCTGACCTTAGAGTATAGATATTTGATAAACCATTATAGGTAATACTCTTAAATGATTGGAAATCATTAGGACATGTGGTGTGAGTATTTCTAATAAATATAGAAGATTTGTCACTGTAGACAAGTGCTTTGTTATGTGGAACAATCTAAACTAGTCGTGTTCCTTCAATAAAAATGTTTTGGGACATCTCTAGCCTCAACAATAGAATTACAATGGCCATGTTGTTATCTAGTTAGCCATAGGCCCCGGTTTTATGTGATATGTTTTGATGATTCGCTGCTGTGCCCGAGATAACATTACAACGATTTGTATCTTTATTTTACAAACCATCACATGTAGTGGTATTAGAAATCAATAAGACATACTATGTAAAGAATATTGTCCTCAGTTGACAATTGTTTCTTCATCTTAAACAAGCACTGGAGGCCAATATAACCTGTTCAAGTTCTATTACTAGGTATATTCAATTGGGCTGATCTAAGCCCCTTATTGGAATACCTACATAGTAGCCAACATAGTGGTTAGAGATGAGCGAACTTCTTGAAAGTTCGATTCGGGCGATTCGCCGAATTTCCCCAAGAAATTAGGGTTCGCCCGAATCGAACTTTCATGAATCGCTCATCTGAAAAAAAAAATGCCGCATGGTGGGAGCGGGCAGGCCGGCTACGCTGTCAGCGGGCAGCGGAAGCCGGCCCACTGACAGCGCAGCCGGCCTGCCCGCTCCCACCATGCCGGCATTTTTTTAAAAAGCAAACACTTACCTGCATGGTCGGAGCGTGGAGGCAGGCGCCGCTCTCAGCTGTCATCAGAGGACGCGTCATCAGAGGACGCGTCATCAGAGGGCGCCTGAGAGCGGTGCCGGCCTCCACGCTCCGACCATGCAGGTAAGTGTTTGCTTTTTAAAAAAATGCCGGCATGGTGGGAGCGGGCAGGCCGGCTGCGCTGTCAGCGGGCCCGCCTCCGCCGCCCGCTGACAGCGTAGCCGGCCTGCCCGCTCCCACCATGCCGGCATTTTTTTTTTTTATTTCAGGGAAAATTCGATCGGCACGAACCAAAAAAAATTCGGGTTCGTGCCGAATCGAATTTTCCCTGAAATTCGGAGCGAATTCCGGTTCGTCCGAACCGGTTCGCTCATCCCTAATAGTGGTATTTGAGGTCTTTTCAACTGCTTTACAACCTCCTTTGCCTATATAGTGGTCAATGTGGTAGTTACGACTACTTTACAACATGTTTTGGCCTATTTAATGTTCTTTTGACCCTACGACTAATATACAACATGCTTTGGCCTACTTAGTGGTCTTTTTGGTCTTTACAACTACTTTACAGTATGTTTTGGTCTATGGAATAGTCTTTTTGGCCTTCGACTACTATACAGTCCTATTTAATGGTCTTTTGGCCTTACAACTACTATGCAACATGTTTTGACCTACATAGTAGTCTTATGTCATTACGTCTAATATATAACATGTTTTGGCTTATGTAATGGTCTTTTGGCCTTACAACTACTATACAACATGTTTTGACCTACATAGTGGTCTTATGTCCTTACATCTACTATATAACATGTTTTGGCTTATGTAATGGTCTTTTGGCCTTACTATAAAACATGTTATTTTTTTGGTCTTTACGACTACTCTACAGCATGTTTTGGCCTAAATGCCTGAAAAGATTTTCAGTGTTCAGCACCAACATCTTTCTATAAAAGAAATGTTCATGTAACCTCAGTGGCACCTCTGACCTCATAAGTGAAGTTGGCCTTTCAAATTTATCTCTAGTTTCCAAACGATTATATGAAATGTTAGAAATTACCAGGATATGTTATAGATATATTTTTATAAATAAATATAATATATCCTTTATAGCGCTCCTTTATCTTGAACAAATACCCACCATAGTTTTGCTAAGTGGGCTATTAGCCCTTGTTTATGTTGTGGGCTAATCAGCCCTGTAATTATTATGGGCCAATGAGCCCTTGGTTCCCCCCGCTAATCCTCTTACCCTTGCCCATGTAAAGGTATCCCAGCCCATTTCACCAATGCCCGTTACAGCTGTTGCTAAGGTGCTATTCAGTTTGTTATCTATCTATCTATCTATCTATCTATCTATCCATGAATGACCTTTAAGCCCTATCTTTGCCATATCCTCTGTACCTCGCCTTTTGATCTACAGTGTTTGACCTTCGACCTTGACCCCGTCACTGCCTGCTCCACTTGTACTGCAATCAAGTCTGCCCTAAAAGACCTTTGGCCTGTCATTTTTGACCCTGAGTATTCTTCATCCTTGTGCCATGTTGCCAGTTTGGAGTGACCTTCTTGTGTACGATTTTTGCCTCTACTACCCGTGTACCACCAGCGAGAGCATTTCCACCTGTAGTCCTAGAACTCAGAGGATATTGTATGTGCTATATATCCTCGGGGGTAACCATACCCAGGCACGTGCGTCTAGCGTCCCACAAAACGTAGGCTTGTCCACTTCAAGGGGGGAGCAGCGGTGAAGATTGGGCAATATCTGAACTGCCTTCTGCACATTGGTGAGGCTTACAACACTAAGTTGATCATGTAATCTGATCATTGACATTTTGGGATATTTTTGACTTCACTGATAAAGGTTAAATGACCATGTAGTTGGCTTGTAGTTTTATACAGCCTGTGTTGGTAATTTCTGAAAAAAGGGAACAAAAATAATCTAACCTGACAGGATCTTCTTCAAATCAAATACCAGGTTTTGGGTCACCTTAGTGGCACCTCTGACCTCAGTGATGGACAATAACCACATGGTAGCTGAGCTGGCCTTGTGCATTTGAATACCTGTATTCTACTAACCATAAAATGTTCTGAGTTTAACCTACGAGCCCGAGTAATGAAGATCATCGCTGCAGACAAGTGTTCCTTCACCTAGACCAGTGTTCCCCAACCACCTCCTCGAGAGCCACCAACAGGTCATGTTTTGTTGATCTCAACAAAGCTTCAGCTGATTATGTCACCCATGCGTCAGTGTGGAGATCTGCAAAACCTAATCTGTTGGTGGTTCTCCAGCAAAGGGTTGAAAAACCCTGTTCTAGAAGAAGAATTAGCCAATATCTTCCATTACATGAAATATCAAACGATGGATTAACTCTGTGGCACCTTAACCCTCAAAGATGGACGTACAATGGCCTACTTGTGTATGAGTATAAATTCAGTACTTACAAACCATTTGATGATATATTCAAATCTATTTTTGAACATGCACCTGCATGCTGCCCTCTCAGCAAAGCAAACAAGTCCAGAGCCTGGCTCCTGATGGACCTGATATTTGCTGATCCTACAACATCAGCTTGCTTCGTTCCCCGGCACCCAACGCTTTGAATTGCCCTGATTGTTTGAACATGTTTTTTTTTTTATTTTTTGTTTGCAAGCTGACATCTCCCTTCGTTTCCCTGGCTGAGCAATTAGGGTGATTTATTGATGCAGATAAAGCCCGTTAAACAACTTGCAATGAGCATTTAAACTTTGTATCGATGATGAATGTTCCAGCCTGAGCAAACAAACATAAGGGACTGTAACCTGGCTCTAAGACTGATGAGATATCCGGGCGTACCGCTGCCTCTGATCTCAAGCTAAGCAAGTGGGCTGATTACTAGAGCGATTCATCCACTGAGTCATATGGACAAGCGTAATGCGCTAGCAGCGCTTAGTGGACTGGTCTAATTTTACGCCAATATTGCATTTTTAGGAGTAGGCCACCTCCATGTTTTCTTTCTTTAATCACATATTTATGACTTCTTCACAATTTTCTTTTATTACACACTTTATTTTATTATCTGTTATTATTTTATGTATTTTTTTTTAGTTTGAGTAGATAGCATTAAACCAACATTAGATTGCTTCTATAAATCTTCCTTCCACTGCTTTCTTTCATATATCTTTTTCCTTTATTAACTTTGGTACTCCTTCTTTTAAAGCTTTTATTGTAAAGTTGTCCTTTACTACATTTTGGAGCATTTTTAAAATGGGTAGTAAATATTTTAATTTGTGTTGTATAAGTGAGTAGTTAGAATGATACTTACGGTAAATGTTTTACCTATATTGGATTGCGTCTACAATTATCCCCCAACCACCTTTTTCTTTTATGTTTCTCTTTTTATATACTCTGGAATTTCTTCGATTCCTGTTTTGCTTGTTACAGTGTGCCTGTCTCTTTTTACATTTTGGAGCATATGAATCAGTATAATGGGCGTTAGAAACTAGTGATGGGCTTCGGATCCTGGATGAATGTAGATCCATCTTTGCAATTTGGTCCGGTTCGTCCACAATATCCACATCAAATCATTTGGCATGCTACCCGCCGGTTTTGGCAGGTGGCCCTTGGACCACTTACCAGTTTACAAACTGTTAGAAAAAAAATTAGATATAAAGGATAGAGGTAGGTGCCCCAAACAAAGAACCCCCCAAAGAAAGGGAATGCACTTAAACCATGGACTAACAATTGCAATTGTTAGTCCTTGGCTTAAACCGGACCTTCACCCTGAATAAGAGCCTATCTTATATGTTTCCCACACCCTGTACATACAGATTGCCCACATTAAAAATAATCCTACCCACATCTACTGTATGTTATGAGCCTTTAAATATCCAAGATGGTGGCTCATGGGGCATCAGGCAGCCTGCAAACAGGAAGTGTCTTCTGACTGTGTCGCTCTGCATTCTGGGATTACTGTCCTTTCCCTGACCCCAGCTCTGCTATGTCTGTGCAAAGTACAGCTATATCCCCACCCTCCTGTACTTTATCCTACTCTCCTCTCCTCAGTATGTATGGTGCTTCTGAGGCAAGATGGCGGCGCCCATATCCTAAAGTCCTGAACAGAGTTGCAGCACAGTGGGGGAAAGAATAATAAGTAAGTGACTAAAAACTTAGAGGCTGATTCATCATTAGCTGCAGGTAGCGACAGATGTGCGTCTGTAGCAGGCATTTTCAGAGCGCCCGCTAGTAGTCTGTGCTCGGCCGTGGGTCGCTACCTTATAGCGACTCAGTCGCTGTTCAGTAATGTTGAATACATTGTGAGGAGTCGCTATTTGACCAGTACAGCGCTGTATGGGAGCGCATGTTAGCGACTGCTCAAAGCGACCGACTCACACCATATTCAGGGAAAAAACAGCCTCACAAATCTCTGGCGCTGAAAAATACTTGTTTAAAGCCCAGAGCGCAGGAGGCGGTGTGTTTAAAGTGTGTTTTCAAGCATCTATCCACTAGTAACAAAGCGAAAACATATGGAATTACATTGTAGCAACATTGTAACATGAACACTTTAATGGCAGACCTGTAATGTCATTTCTGAGGAAATTTTAAAAAAATGTGAAAAAACTGCTTTTTCAATGTCAGAAGAGGTCACAGAATTATTTGTGATTTTTTGGCGAAAAAAAAAAAAAAAAACCTGGTTTAAAGAGAAGAAAAGGTTCGTCCATTGAAATGTATTGGAGAGCAACAGGTAGCGAGAGGTCATACCTGGCGCTGTGCAAGGCTGAACGCTGGCGCAGTTCGCTGAGGCTGTGAAAATGATGAATCAGATGCTACATGGCGTTATCCCAGTCGCTAAACAGATTCTGCTTGATAAATGTGGAATTGCGTGCCGTGTCCGGCGTTCACCAGTCGCTATCTGCCGCTACCTCTCATTAACCAGGCGCTACCTGACGCTATTCTTTCTTAAATAAGGGCCTTAGAGTATATTAATTTTAGATGCTGGGTTTTTTAAGGGTTTGGGCATTTCAATAAATCATGCTGAAGGTCCGGTTTAAGTGCATTCCCTTTCTTTGGGGGGTTCTTTGTTTGGGGCACCCCCTCTATCTTTTCTATCTAAATTTATTGGTGGGGAGGCCGGTCTTGGCAGTGCACACTTGTTATATCATTTTGATTTTTTGTTGGTGCTGCCCGATCTCAAACTTGTTAGAAAAAAATACATTAAAACACTCTTCATGGTGTCTTCCCGCTCCTGCCCCCTGACAGGGGTGGCGTCCTCGCTCCTCCCGCCCCTTGACTCACTCCTCCAGGTCAGGGGTTTTGGTTGGCTTTTTGGTGCAGGGTAGTGACTGTCTGTCAGCATCTGTAGTGAGGGGGGACACCACTCCTCCTTCCTTGATGGACCACCTAGCTAATGGCAAGCGAGGGAACCTTTTATACCACAGAAGCGGAACCTTTGTGGAATTCCACCCATGTGACTGATGACGTCACTGGACGGGAGGGACATGGAGGGGATTTCCAGGAGAAAGTGCTCTCCAGTGATGTCATATAGGTGGGATTCCACCCAGTCAGTATGTATTAGCTTGTCAGTATTAGCTTGGTGGGCTGACAAGGATGGAAGAGGCGGGACCTGTGTTCCCCCTCACTACAGATAATAGATAGAAGATAGATGCCATAGATAATGGTGAAGATCACCGATAGCCAACTATTGTATTTAAAAGGGAAAAAGAAAACAGAAGAACCACACTTTAACTATAGTAAAGTTCACAAAATAATGCCCTTTAACAGAATAATTCCCCTTTAAAGTGGACCAACACCCAGGATTTTGACTATCCTGGGTTTTGGTCCACTTCGGCGGGGCACCCCGATCGGGGGTGCCCCGCTGTGTGAAACTCCCCAGAAACCCCCAAAAACTCACCTCTCCCCGCTCCCACGTGAACGCCGCAGCCAATCCCCGCCAACGTCCAGGCGGGGGACAGGAACGTCCAAGCCGCTTCCGCCGCCGCCGCCTCCCGCGCGGCACTCTCGGCGCGCGCGCGCCCCCGCCGGCCATTCACAGAGGGCCGGCGCGGGCGCGCGCACGTCTGGAGGGGCGCGCGGGAGGCCGCGGAAGTGGCGGCGGATCAGGTAAGATCTTTTTGGGGTTTCTGGGGGGTTTCACCCCGCGGGACATCCCGATCTCGGATGTCCCGCGGGGTGGGAGGTGATCGGCCCGGGAATCTTATAGATTTCCGGGCCGATCACCCCTGGGTGTTGGTCCACTTTAACTCCTATAAATCATCTTTATGTAAAGCTAGGGAGGCATGTAACAGACTAATGTCATTTTAGAGTGGAAGAATTTCCCTTTTCTTGATGGTATAAAATCTGCATATAAAGTCAAGGATACAAATGTAACTGTTACATGTTATCATTGAGGGTTAGAATTGTATCAATGAAGAGTAGAAGCCTTTGATGGTTAAATTAGGTGACAGTTACTAAAGTTCACTCCTTTTCAAGCTAACAATAAGTTATTTTGGGGTGCTCAACCATTTAGCAGCTCAGCCAGTCAGCATGCTTGGTTTCAGGTGAGTCAGAACATCAGGAAGGTGAGTAGAATGGGAGAACTGCGGGTACAAAGGGCATCCCAATTCAGACGGGGATGACCTGTCTTTTCTTTAACATGTGTTGGTCCCGCAGTCAGCTAATTAAAACAAGTTCAGGGAGGCATCCAGAATGCTGGAGATCCCCCACACATAACCCCCCCAGAACGCCTCACCTTCACAACGAGCCAGCGCCGGGGAAGGAGCGCTTGGCCGGTGGGCGGTCAAAGGGGCAGGCCATTTCGATGACGTGCACCTAGGACGTGACACAGCGGCCAGTCGCGGGACTCCTTTCCCGGGGCTGGATCGTAGTGAAGGTGAGGATTACGGGCATTCTGGGGGGTTATGTCCACGGGGGGACTCCTGCATTCTGGATGTCCTACCCAAGCTTGTTTTGATTAGCTGACAGTGGGACCAACACCCATTAAAGTGGACCAAAACCCACGCCGATCAGCCCGGGAATCTATAAGATTCCCAGGCAAATCGATTTCCCCCCCCCAGGGCATCCAAAATCAGGGTGCCCTGCTGTGTGAAACCCCCCAGGTCGCACCATATACTTACATTGTTTCCCAGGCCAGCAGCGCATGCGCAAGCCTCGGTCACATCCGTGCTATCTCTCTAGCAGGGCGCGTGCCCGCGCCAGGCATTTTTGAATAGCCGGTGCGGGCACGCTCCCTGTTAGAGGCAAGCGGAGGCCGTCAGCACACTCAGAGCCGCTGCTCTTAGACGCGCCATATGACCGGGAAGAGGTGAGTTGGTCTTGGCATCCTGGGGGGTTTCTCGCAGCGGGGCAAAGGGGGAAAGGACCAAAACCCAGGATAGTCAAAATCCTGGGCTTTGGTCCATTGTAAAGAAAAAAACGGGTGTTGGCCCGCAGAGGAGTAGCTAGGCTTTTTGGCAACCAGGGCAAAGATTCAAAATGGCAAAGGCCCCACTTTGGCGCCCCCCTGACCTGCTGCACCCGGGGCATATGCTCCCCCTAGCTACGCCCCTGTTGGTCCAATTTAAATTCCTGTGTGTTTTTCCTGTTTAAAGGAAGCTCTAACTTTATAGGAACTCCCCTAGAAACAGCCCTGCTCACAAAACACATCAGGCAAACGGGAAACACTGGTTTTGGACCTTTTTGTACTGCCCAGATGGCAGGCTTGGGCCAGTGCCTGGGGCACTGAAGAGCACCTCCAGTAGGGATGATCTTCTTGTGCTCTGGTGGGCCAGTCAGACAATGAAGCCCAGTACGAAACTCGAAAGGACAGAGATGGTCCTCTTACATCTGATATCTGTACTGCGTTGCCCCGCAGGTCCCATACTTCTGTATCGGCAATGACCTGCCTCATGTTTCTCATAACATCTGATTCATGGCCGGGCCACTGCCACTAAGCCTTCACAATCACCGTTGTGAGATGAAAGCCTGAAAATAGCAGCCATTAAAGCGCTGGCGGCATTATAAAGTGGCTCGTCTCCATTGTGGCCGGGAGATGAAACACACCCCAAGGGTTAGGGAACACTCGTAAATTTTGGCCCACGGTGGAATGGCCCAGGGGGGGCGCGTTGCGCGACTGAATTTCCATAAGGTGTGATAGGTGGAGGATGCCGCCCCACTCACATCTGTTCCCACAGCGGGGAGTCTGCTTATAGCCAGCAAACAAACACACGCCATTGCCGTGACAAAGCCTTCAAAACACGCTGACATCTCTTTATTTTTTTTTTTATAATTCCTAAATCTCTAAACACGCGGCTGCTGATGCAAGACGCCGAGTAAGTGAAAAGGCGTCAAGCTTCCTTTGAAGCGAGCTGAAAAAAGAGACCTTGAAAGGAAAGCGTGACGGGCCCCTGGGCTTGTGGCCTGTCACCTTAGAAAGGCTTACAAAGGCTTCCTGCAATTACTGTACCAATAACATCAGGCATTAAAGTGCACCTGTCATCACGCCAGACAACACCACCTGCAAATACCTCCCCGGCCCCGCCAGCCTTGGAAGACGTCTGCTATGTGACTAGACACCTTGTGCACGCAGGAATACAGCACAGCAACTGGTCCCCTCATATGCATAAGTTAAAGGGGCATTCCAGACAAAGGGTTCAATTAGCCCAGTGCTTTGCACCCTGATAAAGCCTACTGAGTTTCCTTCTGCTGACCCATCTTTTATTTTCCAAAGTCAATTCACTTCATAGGGGACTTTTTGTAGAGGGGACAACCGCATACTGAGGATGCCTCCACAAGCAGGGCTGTATTTCCCATTAGGCAACCCTAGGCACCAGCCTAGGGTGGCAACCTCGAGGGGGGGGGAGGTGCTGCCCTTACTACTGTAGTAAAGAAAAGAAAAGAAAACTCCCACAGCCGGAACATTAATGCCTCCTAACAAGCACCCCCCCCCCCCAGCCACAGAAGGACACATGTATTTGTGTGAGGGGGGTGTGAGGGTGCAATGGATTGAACACAGGCCAGAGCATATCCCCTCCTCAGCTGTGGTCATGTGACTCCTGTATGTCCGAATTCCGGAAAGATGGAACATGCTTTTCTGCATTTCCCCCATTGTGCCCTCTCCCTCCTCCACACTTTTTTTATATGGACCTTTTATATGATCTAACTTAAAAAAGGGGGGGCGCAAGCACTTAAAGTGCCTAGGGCACCATGAACACCAAATATGGCCCTGCCCACAAGAGATGCGGATTGACATAAGAGGGCATGTGGCTGGAACTAAATCTGGACCCACTGTCCATAGAGGGGGTTTTGATAGCAAATTCAACATGGGGGTTGCCCCTCTTTATTGAGACTCCACACAACAGCCAGGGGTCCCCGGTACATAGAGATCTTCTAGTGTGGCAGCCGCTGCCAGCGGCTTGGTCCACCCTATTCCCATCCACTGGGCCTTCTTTACTCCAGCACCCGAAGACCTCCTGGTTTTGGTTTGTTCACAAGCAGGAATCCTCCTTTGTGGACCTCCAAGGTCCCTCGGGTAGGCAATGCTTTTGGGGTGTTCCCGCAGCACCCCATATCAAGAGGGTACAGGCCAGTGCTTCTATCTTCAGACACGGTTTTCATCCTCTTCCTAAGCTTCCTGGCTCAGCAAAAACCTCCCCCAAACCTCATCGATCTGCTGCCCCCCCTCCGGTTTTACCTTTGGGCATTATTTATCCAAGGGATCCATCTTCTGGGTCCCTTGGTTTCCGGGCGACCTTCCAAAGGGCGGCACCATCTTGCATCCCATCTGGCACTGCGCATGGGATGCAATGGGCCACCCGAAATCCTGCGAGATTATCGTGGAACATTGACGAGTATGGCTAAGGCAGTGCTTGTCATTAACAGACAGCTAAAAGGGTGGCGAGGTGAGGATCGGGCCCTGAAGCAGTCGAATGTCGCCCCGGCATCCAAAAGGTAAAAAGGGGCCGATTCCCCCCCCCCCCCTCCCATCGACCCCTTTTTACTTTAGGTCCGATGTTCCTCTTTAAAGTGGACCAACACTGAGAGGTGATCGGCCCGGAAATCTATAAGATTCCCGGGCCGATCACCTCCCACCCCGCGGGACATCCGAGATCGGGATGTCCCGCGGGGTGAAACCCCCCAAAAAACCCCCAAACACCTTACCTGATCTTCGGCGGCGGCCGGCCGCCGCCGCCTCCCTCGCGCCCCTGTAGGCGTGCTCGCGCCCGCGCCAGCCGTCTGCGAACGGCCGGCGGGGGCGCGCGCGCGCCGAAAGTGACGCGAGGGAGGCGGCGGCGGCGGCGGCAGCCGCTTGGACGTTCCTGATCCCCGCCTGGACGTTGGCGGGGATTGGACCGTCCAGTCACGTGGGAGCGGGGACAGGTAAGATTTTGGGGCTTTCTGGGGGGTTTCACACAGCGGGGCACCCCCGATCGGGGTGCCCCGCCGAAGTGGACCAAAACCCAGGATAGTCAAAATCCTGGGTGTTGGTCCACTTTAAAGCCATCTGTAATTCAAAAAATATTTTTGGATCACTGATCGCTTGCAATGATTCAGCTTAAAGTGGACCAACACCCAGGATTTTCACTATCCTGGGTGTTGGTCCACTTCAGCGGGGCATCCGAGATCAGGATGCCCCGCTGTGTGAAACCCCCCTAAAAGCCCCAAAAAACTTACCTTTTCGGCGACGGACAAGCGACGGACAAGCCGCCGCCACCGCCGCCTCCCGCCGCCTCCCGCGCATCCCTCTTACAGGGCGCGCGCCGGCCATTCAAAAACGGCCGGCGCGGGCGTGCGCACTGCTAGAGGGGCGCGCGGGAGGCGGTGGCGGCTGATCCGTCGCCGATAAGGTAAGGTTTTTTGGGGCTTTTGGGGGAGGTTTCACCCCGCGGGACATCCCTATCTCGGATGCCCCGCGGTGAGGGAGGTGATCGGCCCGGGAATCTTATAGATTCCCGGGCCGATCACCCCTGGGTGTTGGTCCACTTTAAAGTGGACCCGCACCCTTAGGGTCAAACTCTATAAGTTACTGCAGCACCACTGATCGTGATTGGAGGGGCGTCAACCTGATCCTCTGCAAGTTTGATCCCTGCTATCCTGTCTGTGGGAAAATATTTAAGCTGGGCTTGGGGGGGGGGGGGGGGTGGTTGCATCACTAATCCGGCTTTCCCACCACCACAGTAACAAGCGACGGTGGGTTTCCCTTGTTTGAAAAAAAAAAATGAAAGCCCATTTTCAGGCTTTCCATATACCTAGTCCCAGGCTCCTGCTGTTCGCATGGCATCTCTCCATCAATGCCACCATACAAAAGGTGTCAACTTTCTAAGGGAGACTTTCTGAGAAAAAAGTTGATACAAACTAAGTAGGGCCTGACATATATTTTTCAGGAACACAGAAACATGGGGCAGCTCTGGATCCCGCTGCCCCGATAAGCCCAGCTAAGCCTTGTTTGGATGAATGATGGACGCGCTGTTGTGTTTGACGTCCCGAGTTTCACGCTCGCTTCCTTCCTAATTGCACGATGAAGCGCGTGGAGAGCAGCTGGTGGGGTGCTGCGTGTTCCGGGCCCCCGGCGGAGGAGCTGTCAGACACTTCCCTCTAAAGTTTCCCTCTGTCACTTTCAATCGCCTGTCCTGGAATGCTCTATATATTCAGCCTAAAAATGTGGAGAGCTCTCCGCCTTATATGGGAGAGCTTATTGCCTTATGGGGTATACAGTATACACATAAGATAAAGAGATCATACAGTATACACATAAGATAAAGAGATCATACAGTATACACATAAGATAAAGAGAACATACAGTATACACATAAGATAAAGAGATCATACAGTATACACATAAGATAAAGAGAACATACAGTATACACATAAGATACAGAGAACATACAGTATACACATAAGATACAGAGAACATACAGTATACACATAAGATAAAGAGTACATACAGTATACACATAAGATACAGAGAACATACAGTATACACATAAGATATAGAGAACATACAGTATACACATAAGGGCAGACTAGATGGACCGTATGGTCTCCTTCTGCCGTCACCTTCTATGTTTCTATGTTTCTATGATCCCAGGTGAACTCTCATGCTTTGGTGAATATCCAGGGCAGGCGTCGCCCTGGTGCCGGGGGCCCTGCACCCTGAGAGGGCCCTCCTCATTCCCTATACCCTGGGCAGCCCCTATGCAGGACACATGGCCGTGCAGTAACCAGGGCTAAAGACAGGGCAGATTGGCCATTGGGAGAGACTTTCTTTCTGACTGTCCTATTCTTTGTTTCTTTCCTTCTACTCTTTTTCATTCATTCTTTCTTGCATTTATTTTTTTCTTTTTTTCTTTTTTCTGTTCGTTCTGCTATTCCTTTTTTCTCGCTTTTTTCTCTTTCTTTTTTGCATCACCAATCGGGCTTTCCCACCACCACAGTAACAGGCAGCGGTGGATTTCCCTTGTTTTAAAACAAAACCGAAAGCCTTTACACCTACCTAGTTCCAGGATCCCGCTGGCATCTCTCCATCAATGCCACCCTACAAAAGGTGTCAACTTTCTGATATTCCTTTTTTCTCGCTTTTTTCTCTTTCTTTCTTCTTTCCTTCTATTTTTTTTTCTGTCAGTTCTTCTATTCTTTCTTTCCTCCTATCTCTTCTGTTCTTTTTCTCCCATTGCTTCTCTCTGTCTTCTCTGCTTTTTCTGTCAGTCCTTCTATTCTTTCTTTCCCCCTTTCTCTTCTGTTCTTTTTTCTCCCATTGCTTCTCTTTGTCTTTTCTGCTTTTTCTGTCAGTCCTTCTATTCTTTCTTTCCTTCTATCTCTTCTGTTCTTTTTTCTACCATTGCTTCTCTCTGTCTTTTCTGCATTTTTCTGTCAGTCCTTCTATTCTTTCTTTCCTCCTATCTCTTCTGTTCTTTTTCTCACATTGCTTCTCTCTGTCTTTTCTGCTTTTTCTGTCAGTCCTTCTATTCTTTCTTTCTTCCTATCTGTTCTGTTCTTTTTCTCCCATTGCTTCTCTCTGTCTTTTCTGCTTTTTTCTGTCAGTCCTTCTATTCTTTCTTTCCTTCTATCTCTTCTGTTCTTTTTCTCCCATTGCTTCTCTCTGTCTTTTCTGCTTTTTCTGTCAGTCCTTCTATTCTTTCTTTACTTCCATCTCTTCTGTTCTTTTTTCCCATTGCTTCTCCCTGTCTTTCCTGCTTTTTTCTGTCAGTCCTTCTATTCTTTCTTTCTTCCTATCTGTTCTGTTCTTTTTCTCCCATTCCTTCTCTCTGTCTTTTCTGCTTTTTTTCTGTCAGTCCTTCTATTCTTTCTTTCCTCCTATCTCTTCTGTTCTTTTTCTCCAATTGCTTCTCTCTCTCGTTCCTGCTTTTTTCTGTCAGTCCTTCTATTCTTTCTTTCCTTCTATCTCTTCTGTTCTTTTTTCCCATTGCTTCTCCCTGTCTTTCCTGCTTTTTTCTGTCAGTCCTTCTATTCTTTCTTTCTTCCTATCTGTTCTGTTCTTTTTCTCCCATTGCTTCTCTCTGTCTTTTCTGCTTTTTTCTGTCAGTCCTTCTAGTCTTTCTTTCCTCCTATCTCTTCTGTTCTTTTTCTCCCATTGCTTCTCTCTCTCGTTCCTGCTTTTTTCTGTCAGTCCTTCTATTCTTTCTTTCCTTCTATCTCTTCTGTTCTTTTTTACCATTGCTTCTCCCTGTCTTTCCTGCTTTTTTCTGTCAGTCCTTCTATTCTTTCTTTCTTCCTATCTGTTCTGTTCTTTTTCTCCCATTGCTTCTCTCTGTCTTTTCTGCTTTTTTCTGTCAGTCCTTCTAGTCTTTCTTTCCTCCTATCTCTTCTGTTCTTTTTCTCCCATTGCTTCTCTCTCTCGTTCCTGCTTTTTTCTGTCAGTCCTTCTATTCTTTCTTTCCTCCTATCTCTTCTGTTCTTCCCCCCCCCCCCCCCCTTTGCTTTTCACTGTCTTTCCTGCTTTTTTCTGTCATTCCTTTTATTCTTTCTTTGTTTTGGTCATTCATTCTATGCTTTTGTTCTTTCTGTTTATTTCCATTTTTTTAAATATTTTATATTAATACATGCAACTTTTATCGGCATGTATGGCGTATCATACCACACCACCAAGGGGCCCACTAAGACTCTATCACCCAAGGGCCCGCATAAACCTGGAGCCGGCCCTGTGAATATCGCTTAGGAACTGTTCCTAACAATATATTGGAAAATGTCTTCACCTCATTAAAAATCTCCATGTTTTTAGCACTTTATTGTTCACTTAAAGTGGAACAAAACCCAACCGGGCCAGCGTTGCAATCTAAAAGATTCCAGGCCAGCCGCTGGTCTTTGTATGGGCATCCCAAATGTGGATGCCCCGCTGTGTGTAACCCCCGGGGCGCCGGTGTTTGCTCATCTTTCCCCTTCCAAGGGCAAATATGCCGTGCTCTCGTCCAATGAGAGACGTTTGCCGAGCATATGTAATTGAGCAGACAACTCCCATTATTTTCAATGGGGAGCGCAAGCTGCCGCATCCACCGCATCCTCGGGCTGTGCGCCCACTTATGTCCGAATGGCTGGGGCGGGAGTGTGTGGGCCACTGGGGTGCGGCAGCTTGCGCTCCGCATTGAAGTCAAAGAGAGCCATTTGTCGAATGACATAGTCAGGGCAAACAGCTCTTATTAGTCATGAGCCGCGTGGATGTGACGTTGGCACAAAGGGAGGTGAGTGAACACTGGCATTCTGGGGGGGAGGGGGTTAACACAGCTCAGCATCCCAGTTCCAGACACCCCAGGGCCACAAACAAAGCCCAGGAAAGTCAAATTCCTGGGTTTCGTTCCACTTTAAGGTAGAGAGCTTGCAACATTTTAGGGAATCACTTTAATTGGAGGTGGAGGGTTTGTCACATTATAGTAAATCGCATTAATTTGAGGTGGAGGGTTTGTCACATTATAGTGAATCGCTTTAATTTGAGGTGGAGGTTTTGTCACATTATTGTGAATCGCTTTAATTTGAGGTGGAGGGTTTGTCACATTATAATAAATCACATTAATTTGAGGTGGAGGGTTTGTCACATTATAGGGAATCGCTTTCATTTGAGGTGGAGGGTTTGTCACATTATAGTGAACCGCTTTCATTTGAGCTGGAGGGTTTGTCACATTATAGGGAATCGCTTTAATTTGAGGTGGAGGGTTTGTCACATAATAAATCGCATTAATTTGAGGTGGAGGGTTTGTCACATTATAGGGAATCGCTTTCATTTGAGGTGGAGGGTTTGTCACATTTTGGGGAATCGCTTTAATTTGAGGTGGAGGGTTTGTCACATTTTGGGGAATCGCTTTAATTTGAGGTGGAGGGTTTGCCACATTATAGTGAATCACTTTAATTTGAGGTGGAGGGTTTGTTACATTATAGTGAATCGCTTTAATTTGAGGTGGAGGGTTTGTCACATTATAGTAAATCGCTTTAATTTGAGGTGGAGGGTTTGTCACATTATAGTGAATCGCTTTAATTTGAGGTGGAAGGTTTGTCACATTATAGTGAATCGCTTTAATTTGAGGTGGAAGGTTTGTCACATTATAGGGAATCACTTTAATTTGAGGTGGAGGGTTTGTCACATTATAGTGAATCGCTTTAATTTGAGGTGGAAGGTTTGTCACATTATAGGGAATCGCTTTAATTTGAGCTGCAGGGTTTGTCACATTATAGGGAATCGCTTTAATTTGAGGTGGAGGGTTTGTCACATTATAGTGAATCGCTTTAATTTGAGGTGGAAGGTTTGTCACATTATAGTGAATCGCTTTAATTTGAGGTGGAAGGTTTGTCACATTATAGGGAATCGCTTTAATTTGAGGGGGAGGGTTTGTCACATTATAATAAATCGCATTAATTTGAGGTGGAGGGTTTGTCACATTATAGGGAATCGCTTTAATTGGAGGTGGAGGGTTTGACACATTATAGGGAATCGCTTTAATTTGAGGTGGAGGATTTGCCACATTATAGTGAATCGCTTTAATTTGAGGTGGAGGGTTTGTCACATTATAGTGAATCGCTTTAATTTGAGGTGGAGGGTTTGCCACATTTTAGGGAATCGCTTTAATTTGAGGTGGAGGGTTTGCCACGTTTTAGGGAATCACTTTAATTTGAGGTGGAGGGTTTGCCACATTTTAGGGAATCACTTTAATTTGAGGTGGAGGGTTTGCCACATTTTAGGGAATCGCTTTAATTTGAGCTGGAGGGTTTGTCACATTATAGTGAATCGCTTTAATTTGAGCTGGAGGGTTTGACACATTATAGTAATTCGCTTTAATTGGAGGTGGAAGGTTTGACACATTATAGTAATTCGCTTTAATTTGAGGTGGAGGGTTTGCCACATTATAGGGAATCGCTTTAATTTGAGGTGGAGGGTTTGCCACATTATAGGAAATCGCTTTAATTTGAGGTGGAGGGTTTGTCACATTATAGTGAATCGCTTTAATTTGAGGTGGAGGGTTTGCCACATTTTAGGGAATCGCTTTAATTTGAGCTGGAGGGTTTTGGCACATTATAGTGAATCGCTTTAGTGGAGGGTTTGACACATTATACTAATTCGCTTTAATTGGAGGTGGAGGGTTTGACACAATATAGTAATTCGCTTTAATTTGAGGTGGAGGGTTTGTCACATTATAGTAAATCGCTTTAATTTGAGGTGGAGGGTTTGCCACATTATAGTGAATCGCTTTAATTTGAGGTGAAGGGTTTGTCACATTATAGTGAATCGCTTTAATTGGAGGTGGAGGGTTTGTCACATTATAGGGAATCGCTTTAATTTGAGGTGGAGGGTTTGCCACATTATAGGGAATCACTTTAATTTGAGCTGGAGGGTTTGTCACATTATAGTGAATTGCTTTAATTGGAGGTGGAGGGTTTGTCACATTATAGGGAATCACTTTAATTTGAGGTGGAGGGTTTGCCACATTATAGGGAATCGCTTTAATTTGAGCTGGAGGGTTTGCCACATTATAGTGAATCGCTTTAATTTGAGCTGGAGGGTTTGTCACATTATAGTGAATTGCTTTAATTGGAGGTGGAGGGTTTGTCACATTATAGGGAATCACTTTAATTTGAGGTGGAGGGTTTGCCACATTATAGGGAATCGCTTTAATTTGAGCTGGAGGGTTTGCCACATTATAGTGAATCGCTTTAATTTGAGGTGGAGTGTTTGCCACATTATAGGGAATCGCTTTAATTTGAGGTGGAGGGTTTGCCACATTATAGTGAATCGCTTTAATTTGAGGTGGAGGGTTTGCCACCTTATAGGGAATCACTTTAATTTGAGGTGGAGGGTTTGCCACATTATAGTGAATTGCTTTAATTTGAGCTGGAGGGTTTGCCACATTATAGGGAATCGCTTTAATTGGTGGTGGAGGGTTTGCCACATTATAGTAAATCGCTTTAATTTGAGGTGGAGGGTTTGCCACATTATAGTGAATCGCTTTAATTTGAGGTGAAGGGTTTGTCACATTATAGTGAATCGCTTTAATTGGAGGTGGAGGGTTTGTCACATTATAGGGAATCGCTTTAATTTGAGGTGGAGGGTTTGCCACATTATAGGGAATCACTTTAATTTGAGCTGGAGGGTTTGTCACATTATAGTGAATTGCTTTAATTGGAGGTGGAGGGTTTGTCACATTATAGGGAATCACTTTAATTTGAGGTGGAGGGTTTGCCACATTATAGGGAATCGCTTTAATTTGAGCTGGAGGGTTTGCCACATTATAGTGAATCGCTTTAATTTGAGCTGGAGGGTTTGTCACATTATAGTGAATTGCTTTAATTGGAGGTGGAGGGTTTGTCACATTATAGGGAATCACTTTAATTTGAGGTGGAGGGTTTGCCACATTATAGGGAATCGCTTTAATTTGAGCTGGAGGGTTTGCCACATTATAGTGAATCGCTTTAATTTGAGGTGGAGTGTTTGCCACATTATAGGGAATCGCTTTAATTTGAGGTGGAGGGTTTGCCACATTATAGTGAATCGCTTTAATTTGAGGTGGAGGGTTTGCCACCTTATAGGGAATCACTTTAATTTGAGGTGGAGGGTTTGCCACATTATAGTGAATTGCTTTAATTTGAGCTGGAGGGTTTGCCACATTATAGGGAATCGCTTTAATTTGAGCTGGAGGGTTTGTCACATTATAGGGAATCACTTTAATTTGAGCTGGAGGGTTTGTCACATTATAGGGAATCACTTTAATTTGAGCTGGAGGGTTTGTAGTGAGCCGTTTTCACTTGAGGTGGAGAGCTTGCTATATTTTAGTGAATCGCGTCTGAATGAGGCAGAGAGCTCACCACTTATTAGTGATTGACATATTTCAGTGAATTGCCCTTACATAAAGTAAAGCGTGCACTACATTTTGGTGAATTTGCCACCACATGAGGTGGAGAGCTCGCCATATTTTAGTGACCTGCCCATTAACGAGGTAGAAAGCTTTCCACACATTACGGAATCACACCCACATAGAATGGAGATCTCACCATATTTTAGTGGATTAGCTTGCCACATTTTAGTAATTTACACTCACACAAGATGGAGAGCTTGTCAAGTGAACTGTGCATGCTGGAGCCCCCAACCCGGCCACCTCACTTCTCAGTTTACTACGGTAGTTCATCAATCTTCCCCCCCCCCAAGCCTAACTGCTCAGCTTACTGGTTAATACAATGTCACCGGAGCACTCTAACCGCAGAACATCATAGTTGGTGCATTGGCCAGTGGTGGCGACGCACAAACAGAACAAGGATGAAAGGCCAGCACTCCAATTCCAATTAGTAAAGTGTATTGATTATTCCACAAATAGTCCAAAATAATCCAAATTAGAGTCCAAAAATCAAGTCCATGTTAATTCTAATGTTTCGGGGGCGACACGTGCCCCTTCATCAGGGATGGACTAACAAAAAAATCCCTGATGAAGGGGCGCATGTCACCCCGAAACGTTGGAATTAACATGGACTTTTGGACTCTAAGTTGGATTATTTTGGACTGTTTGTGGAATAATCAATATTCTGGTGTTCTGGTTGTGCGCCAACTATGATGTTCTGCGGTTAGAGTGCTCATGTGACATTGTTTTAACCAGTTGGGCTAGTTGGGCTTGGGGGAGGAGGGGCTACAGATCGATGAACTAGTAAACTGAACAGAAAGGTGACCGGTTTGGGGCATCCAGCATGCACACCCCAAAGACCAGCCATGTTTACTAAAACTTGCAGGCCTTTCATCCTTGCTCAGTTTACGGGTTAGCTGCTTGCTGCCCCCCCCCCACCCACATGTTATCTTACTTTGAGGGGTGTGAATTGGAGCTGCTGGGGGTGCACAGTTGGTTGGGTCGATAGAAATAGGTGCCATGCTCACCTGATCTTCCCTTTAAAGTGAACCAAACCAGATTTCTTATCCCCGGAGCATCCCAATGCGGGATGCCCCAGTGTAAACCCCCATGGAATCACCACCATGTAAGCAATCCTACAACACATGCGCAGGCTTTTACACAATCAGCACTCTATACTGTCTCTTTTTCACCTGAAATAAAGAACAGGAGCAGCTTGCATCCCCACTTTCCCTTCAGCGCAGTAAGCGCATCCCTTGGGGAAGCCGGGGATGTGGCCCTTGCATGTACCGTGAGATTGCTTGCGAGGTCTACCTGCTACCTCGTGTGGTTTCACACACTTACCCTCATGTTAGATAGAGAACTTACTACATATTAGGTACATAAGGTAAGGAAAGTGTAAAGTGTCACATTTTAGTGACTTGTCCTCACGATAGGTAGAGAAGTTTTTAGGTTAGCACTACATTTTAGGTACATGAGGAAGAAAGTGTAAAGTGACACATTTTAATGACTTCCCTCATGATAGGTAGATAACTTTTTAGGTTAGCGCTACATTTTAGGTACATGAGGAAGAAAGTGTAAAGTGCCACATTTTAGTGACTTCCCTCACGTCAGGTAGAGAACTTTTTAGGTTAGCGCTACATTTTAGGTATCGAGGTAGAAAGTGTAAAGTGACACATTTTAGTGACTTACCCTTACGTTAGGTAGATAACTTTTTAGGTTAGCACTACATTTTAGATACATGAGGTAGAAAGTGTAAAGTGCCACATTTTAGTAACTTGCCCTCACCATAGGTAGAGAACTTTTTAGGTTAGCTCTACATTTTAGGTACATGAGGTAGAAAATGTAAAGTGACACATTTTAGTGACTTGCCCTCACGATAGGTAGATAACTTTTTAGGTTAGCAGTACATTTTAGGTACATGAGGTAGAAAGTGTAAAGTGCCACATTTTAGTGACTTGCCCTCATGATAGGTAGATAAATTTTTAGGTTAGCACTACATTTTAGGTATCGAGGTAGAAAGTGTAAAGTGCCATATTTTAGTGACTTGCCTCACGATAGGTAGAGAACTTTTTAGGTTAGCTCTACATTTTAGGTACACGAGGTAGAAAGTGTAAAGTTCCATATTTTAGTGACTTCCCTCACGTCAGGTAGCGAACTTTTTAGATTAGCTCTACATTTTAGGTACATGAGGTAGAAAGTGTAAAGTGCCACATTTTAGTGACTTCCCTCACGTCAGGTAGAAAACTTTTTAGATTAGCTCTACATTTTAGGTACAGGAGGTAGAAAGTGTAAAGTGCCACATTTTAGTGACTTCCCTCACGTCAGGTAGAGAACTTTTTAGATTAGCTCTACGTTTTAGGTACAGGAGGTAGAAAGTGTAAAGTGCCACATTTTAGTGACTTCCCTCATGTCAGGTAGATAACTTTTTAGATTAGCTCTACATTTTAGGTACATGAGGTAGAAAGTGTAAAGTGCCACATTTTAGTGACTTCCCTCACGTCAGGTAGAGAACTTTTTAGATTAGCTCTACATTTTAGGTACATGAGGTAGAAAGTGTAAAGTGCCACATTTTAGTGACTTCCCTCACGTCAGGTAGAGAACTTTTTAGATTAGCTCTACATTTTAGGTACAGGAGGTAGAAAGTGTAAAGTGCCACATTTTAGTGACTTCCCTCATGTCAGGTAGAGAACTTTTTAGATTAGCTCTACGTTTTAGGTACAGGAGGTAGAAAGTGTAAAGTGCCACATTTTAGTGACTTCCCTCATGTCAGGTAGAGAACTTTTTAGATTAGCTCTACATTTTAGGTACATGAGGTAGAAAGTGTAAAGTGCCACATTTTAGTGACTTCCCTCATGTCAGGTAGAGAACTTTTTAGATTAGCTCTACATTTTAGGTACATGAGGTAGAAAGTGTAAAGTGCCACATTTTAGTGACTTCCCTCACGTCAGGTAGAGAACTTTTTAGATTAGCTCTACATTTTAGGTACAGGAGGTAGAAAGTGTAAAGTGCCACATTTTAGTGACTTCCCTCACGTCAGGTAGAGAACTTTTTAGATTAGCTCTACATTTTAGGTACATAAGGTAGAAAGTGTAAAGTGACACATTTTAGTGACTTGCCTCACGGTAGGAAGATAACTTTTTAGGTTAGCACTACATTTTAGGTACATGAGGTAGACATTTTGATGAATAGCCCCCACATGAGGTGACCACTCACGGCCTTTTAGTGAATTACCCCAATAAAAGGTAGAGAGCTTACTTCAATTTAATCAACCCGTATGAGGTGAATCCTCTTATGTGGAGCGCACGCAACCATTGTATCCTGTATAAAGACCCCACCAGATTGCTGGCACGACAACCTGCGTAACTCATAGCAACCAATCCAGTATCCAATGACTAATGTCAGCCCAGTGAATAGTCCCTTATTGTGCTTTCCCGCGTGAAAGTGGATGTCCCCGGTTATGGCGCTGCGCAGCGCTGTACATACTGAGTTGTCAGCATTGACTGGTTACTAGGGGAACCTCTTAATGAATCTCTGGAGTTCCCTTCTCCCTTGTCAGCAGCTCGCAATCCTGGCAAGATCGGAGGAACACAAGTTTCTCCATAATAGTGTCACCATGGCAACCAGTCACTAAATCCCGGCCTGGCGCTCCCACGTACGGCCAAACCAAGCTTCTACTTCCATTTTTTTTTATTGTTTTTAAATTGCTGAGGGAATACTTGTTCAGACGCCTTATTGTCTCTTCAGCATTTTTAAGCAGGTGGAGTTATGTTAACCCATTTATGGGCTGCTGGAGACATGGCTGACTTATGTAAGGTCTCAGAAAGAACATGGCTGACCTGCCTGCTTATTGTGGGTGTGAAAGCAGTGTCGGACAGGTGTGTCTGGGGCCCACATGTACAGGGCTCCAGGTTTATGGGGGCCCTTGGGCAAGAGAGTCTTAGTGGGCCCCAAAGTAGTGTGTCAGATGATGCCCCCTTCTGCTGCTGATCACCCTCCAGTCCTTATTGCCTTCCCATATCCACCAATCATCCTCCAGTCCTTATTGCCTTCCCTATATCCACCAATCGCCCTCCAGTCCTTATTGCCTTCCCTATAGCCACCAATCACCCTCCAGTCCTTATTGCCTTCCCTATAGCCACCAATCACCCTCCAGTCCTTATTGCCTTCCCTATAGCCACCGATCGTCCTCTAGTCCTTATTGCCTTCCCTATAGCCACCAATCGTCCTCTAGTCCTTATTGCCTTCCCTATAGCCACCAATCGCCCTCCAGTCCTTATTGCCTTCCCTATAGCCACCAATCACCCTCTAGTCCTTGTTGCCTTCCCTATAGCCACCAATCGCCCTCCAGTCCTTATTGCCTTCCCTATAGCCACCAATCATCCTCTAGTCCTTATTGCCTTCCCTATAGTCACCAATAACTCTCCAGTCCTTATTGCCTTCCCTATAGCCTCCAATCGCCCTCCAGTCCTTATTGCCTTCCCTATAGCCACCAATCGTCCTCAAGCAGGTATTACCGGCTTATATTCAGGACCCATGCACAAAAACATTAGGCCAAACTATTGCTTATGTGTGTGCACTTGGAAGTCCCTGAGTCCAAGGGCTCACTGGTGGATTCCCTGGGAACCCTGCAGAGATTCGAGCCTTGGAGACCAGTTTACAGAGCGATAGGCATGGCAGGAGGCTGGTTTAGGGGCGCGACTTATTCACAGGTTTGTGTGGATAGAAAGATATACTAAAGGGCATCCCAAATCTTCTGCTAGAGAAAGACAAAAATAGCCTTACATTTTACAAGACTCTAGGGCTGGTGGTCTGTTTTTTGGTCTGTTTTTTGGGGCATTCTGATCCGAAATCACTTTTTCTAAACTTTTTTCTGGAGATACCACATGCATGCGCTACATAGGCATCACTGGCTTTCTCATGTGCGCTCCTGCGCCAGGCCTATCTGATTGGCTGGTGGTCTGTTTTTTTGGGGGCATTCTGATCTGGAATAACTTTTTCTAAACTTTTTCTTGGGATCCCACAAGCATGCGGCACATAGGCATCCCTGGCTTTCCTGCAGCCTATGTGCGCTCCTGCGCCAGGCCTATCTGATTGGCCAGCGAGGGCATACACATGCCTGACACTTTCCTTCCATTCAGCTTTTTATGCCGCTCATCAGTATTGTACAGAAAGCTGATTGGAGGAGAACCTGCTTTTCTACCCGCCCAACAGCGGGAACCAAGGTACAAAGGGGAGAATTTCGCATATATGGGGGAGGCAGCAAAGGCAAATGTGCTTCGGCTCACAGCTTTTAAAAAATGAAAGCCAAGAGCGTGGCTGCAAAAAGGCAGCTGTGCCACCTGGCAGCAGGGTGAAACAGCAGAGTGACCGGGTGACCATGAGAACATGGCTGACCTTATTGTGTGTGAGAGCAGTGTCGGACTGGTGTGTCTGGGGCCCACATGTGGACCACTCTCTTAGAAGCAGGTATTACCGGCTTATATTCAGGGCCCATGCATAGAAACATTAGGCCAAACTATTGTTTATGTGTGTGCACGTGGAAGGCCACAAATAAGCTAAACATGATGAAGGCCCTCAAAGGGGTCCCCGAGTCAAAGGGTCCACTGGTGGATTCCCTGGGAACCCTGCAGAGATTCGAGCCTTGGAGACCAGTTTACAGAGCGATAGGCATGACAGGTGGCTGGTTTAGGGGCGCGACTTATTCACAGGCTTTTGTGGATCAAATAAATGTCTTATTACCTCCATGGAAATTGATCATAAATACGGTGTGTGTAGTGCAGGGCAGAGATATACCAAAGGGCATCCCAAATCTTCTGCTAGAGAAAGACCAAAATGGCCTTTGAGTCAATAAGTCTCTAGGGCTGGTGGTCGGGGGGCATTCTGATCTGAAATCACTTTTTCTAAACTTTCATCCCACATGCATGCGCTACATAGGCATCCCTGGCTTTCTCATGTGCGCTCCTGCGCCAGGCCTATCTGATTGGCTGGTGGTCTGTTTTTTTGGGGGCATTCTGATCTGGAATCACTTTTTCTAAACTTTTTCTGCTGATCTGCTGCGTGTCTGTGCATGCGCCAGTGGGAGCCTGGAGCCGGGTAAGAAACCAGTGGTTCTGTGGGGCTTTACACATAGGGGTGAACCCAGATGGGATTGGCTCTTTTAAAGGAGCACTATCACAAAATTGTGTAATATTAAAAACCCATATAAACATATTGGCTAATGAGAGGAGGGGGGGGTCACTTATACACCCAAACTGAAAAAAAGTCCTACCAAGCCTGTGGTTTTCTTCTCCTGGTAGGAATAAAATCCAGGGAAACAGGTTTAGTGTAACAGAACTTGTCACCCGATTTCCTCTTCCTTCCATTAAACCGGACCTTCAGCGTGATTTAATGAAAAGCCCGAACTCTTAAAAAACGGTTCCCCAGCATCTAAAATTAATATATTTTAAGTTTTTAGTCACTAACTTATTATTCTTTCCCCCACTGGGCTGCAACTCTGTTCAGGAATTTAGGATACGGGTGCCGCCATCTTGACTCAGAAGCATCACACTTACTGAGGAGAGGAGAGTGGGATAAGGTACAGGGGGGCGGGTTATAGCTGTGCTTTGCTCAGACAGAGCAGAGCTGGGGTCAGGTAAAGGTCAGCAGTCCCAGAATGCAGAGCAGCACAGTCAGGAGGCACTTCCTGTTTGCAGGCTGCCTGATAAGATGGCGGCTTCCATAAGCCGCCATCTTGGATGTTTAAAGGCTCATAACATGCAGTAGATGCAGGTAGGATGATTTTTAATGTGGACAATCTGTTTGTACAGGGTGTGGGAAACATATAAGATAGACTCTTATTCAGAGTGAAGGTCCGCTTTAATAAAAATAAAAAACATGACATTTCTTGATGCGGGGTGTATAAGTGACCCCTCCCCCCACCATCCAGCAAATTTATATGGATTTATATTATTGGGCCATTTTTTCACGATAGTGCTCCTTTAAGTGGTCCATTTTAAGAAGGAGAGAACATAGATAAAAGGAAAAAAAGGGAAAAAGGGAACATGGAAAAGAGAGGGAAAGAGAAAAAAAAAAGAGAATGCAAAACCACAGAGTGGGAACAATATTGTAAAAAGTAAAATTTTGGAAGAAAAAGAGAAGGACCTGCTTGCTGTCCTTAGCTAACAGCTCATTACTGTTTACATATTCACTGCACTACATGAATCATTCAGTATCAGCAGTTTCACGCAACTATACATTTTAATATTATCAGCCTCTCTGGAGAGGACACGGCACTGAACCTGTCCTCCACCCTCCCAGAGCAAAGAGTTTGGTTTTTGACCGTTATCTACAATTCTGGCGACTGGGTGACTGGTTGAAGGGGACTGAAAATTGGGTGATTTCAGGTAAAAGGTTGTGACTTGATATGCTGGCAGTGGCACCACACAACCCACGCAATTGAACTGATGAGTGAGCAATAGAAGCGGCTGGCGTCTTACTGTAATACTTGCGTAATACTGGTACATGAGAAAGAAAGCTGCTTCTCTCCATCATTTGTTCCTCGTTAATAGTGTATTTTGTTGCCTCTGATTAGGGCTTCCAGCCACAACTTTGCAAGGGGCCCCAGAAATTATAAACCCACCCCCATACCTACCAACTTTTCAGGGTGGGAAAGAGGGGCATTTGTTAAATTAAGCCACACCCCCTCATTGGGGGATGGATAGATGATAGGTTATAACAGTTAAAACAAAATAAACACTTTAAATAGGCAAATGAATCATTTATTGGTGCAGATCTGCATGTTACACCTCAAAGAGGAAGAAATAAGAACAACGAGGGACAGGGGGACATGGATTCAAAAGAGGGACAGTCCCTCCAAATTAGGGACACTCGGGAGGTATGCACCCCCGTATCATGCTTTTAATAGCTTGAGCATGATTTAGACACATGTCTGGGATAAATGTAGTGGAAGGAGTACAGGACATCCTGTAGCGAGCGACCTTTGAGCTGCTTTGCTCACCTGCATCTCTATGGAGCGCCATACATGGATGGATGATCCCCCGGGTGCTGCACGTTTTTCCGTGTTATTCTGTAAAGAGCACATTTTCCCAAACAGCAATTCGTATGATGGCATTATGGTGAATTTCAGAAGACATTGAGAATATCGCCATAAATCACTTAGAGGTAGAGGGGGGCGAGCTGCTTATATCCAGGAAATCCTCCTGGTGCAATCTTGCATCCGGCATCGCAGGCGGGGGAGAGCGGAGGAGAATGAATTAGAGGCTGATTCATTACTAACACCAGGTATCGGAAGATGAGCGTCTGTATGGCGGCGCTTAGAGTGACCGCTAGTAGACGCTATAAACATATATTGGGCGCTGTGACAGAGCGCCTCAGTCACTGTAGTAACCTGGCCCACATTGATGAATGTGATGTATGTTGGGCACTGTAAAACCAGTATGGCGCTGCTGGGAGCGAGAGGTAGATCTATTGGCTGCTCGCTCGGCGAGCGACCGACCATACGAATCTGCTATTGACGCCGAAGATATGTTGGTCAATCAGTCGTTCTTATAACAAACCAAGCTTGATTCAGGAATAGGTTGTCCTGAAAAAATATAATCGGGCTCAGATTGTGACCACACCTTAATGCTGTTAAAAATTCAGTTTTAATTTATTGAAAAACATTTAAAGCTGAGTTTACCATTTTTCTACACAAATTCTGACATTCTTACACAATGCAATACAAAAAATCTATTCCGCATTTTTTAAGTCATAAAAGACTCATTAGGAGTTACCAGTACAGTATTTCATTAGTTTTTGAAATGAGGGCAGACATGTGTCATGTTTCGCCTTCAACGGCTTCCTCAATGCCCTGATACTGGTGATGTCACAGAAAATATTGTTAACGACACACATAGGACTTAAAAATTCCACAGTAAATATACCGCAGATACATATTAGGCACAGCGGGAACAGCGGATCTGAGGCGGACATATCTAAAGCGTGGATTAGCGTGGGGGACCGCAAATGCAAGTTGTTCTGAGGGACCACATAACAGGATATTGGCGGCGGTAGAGTAACTTTGCCCGCCACCGCGACTGCACTGCACAGACGGGGATCCTACATTAACACAGGGTCCTTTCCTACCATACACAGGGACTACTTCAAGGTTGAAATTGAATCCCCATGAATCCCTACCAAGAAGGAATATAATAGCCAGATGAGAACACACCACCGGTTCGCCTTGTGGAATTTTTAAGTCCTATGTGTGTCGTTAACAATATTTTCTGTGACATCACCAGTATCAGGGCATTGAGGAAGCCGTTGAAGGCGAAACATGACACATGTCTGCCCTCATTTCAAAAACTAATGAAATACTGTACTGGTAACTCCTAATGAGTCTTTTATGACTTAAGAAATGCGGAATAGATTTTTTGTATTGCATTGTGTAAGAATGTCAGAATTTGTGTAGAAAAATGGTAAACTCAGCTTTAAATGTTTTTCAATAAATTAAAACTGAATTTTTAACAGCATTAAGGTGTGGTCACAATCTGAGCCCGATTCAATTTTTTCAGGACAACCTATTCCTGAATCAAGCTTGGTTTATATATGGGGGCCGGATTGTGCACCAACCACAATATTATTTTGAAAGTAATAGGGGTATTGAGATGGTCGCTTCAATTACGAACTCATTAAGAGGTTCGCAAGTTGGTTCTTATAACAAAACACATTGTTTTGGGAGAGACTTGTGTTTACACACTCTAACCATCAAGCGATGAATGAGACTGACGGCTGACTGATTAACCAATTCTTGTTCATTGTTTGATCGCAGTGGCTCCATAGGGCACCATTCCAAGGAGTAGGAGCTCATCGGCACTGAGCAGTTTTATGACCCATCTTGGACATGCAGGTGCCACACATGTTTGCTTTGGGTTTCAGGAGGGGTATGCAAGTTCCATATCAAAAAACAATAAAAGGATAGGGAGACCTACAATATACTTGCCTGTGCTCTGCCAGCCGATACTGGCGTCCCACTAACCAACTTCAACACTTTATAACAACACACCACAAGGTTAACTGTGGGATTGGCACAAATAGCTCAAAGCCTCATAGCCATTACAACATATTATTTATTTACAACAAATTTCATGAACATTAAAAAACAAATGTGCAATGATAAAATAAAATAAAATACGGGGGCCCCCCCATGCAGCCACCACAGCCACCACAGCCACACTCGCGTCACACTCACTCCCCGCCTCTCAGCTACTGTTAAGCCTATGGGTTAATTAATATTGATCAAGCCCCCAAGGGGATAATGTATTGCACAGTCCCGGCGCTGTCGCCTCTAGCTTCCATTGGAATCCTAAGATCCTATGTTAATGTTCATGTTCATGAAATTTGTTTGTATATCCGTGTGTGCCATATTTTGATACCATTAAATGAAATAATATGTTGTAATGGCTATGAGGCTTTGAGCTATTTGTGCCAGTCCCACAGTTAACCTTGTGGTGTGTTGTTATAAAGTATGCAAGTTCCATTTGGTTCTTTGGCAACCGGGACCAGAGCAACTGAACTTAACTGCCTTGGAGAAGCTAGAGAAAACTCTGCCTGGCTCTGGCCAGTAGCATGGTGATGGGCACTTTGCAGAAAATTTATGGTTGAGCACTTGGAGGAGCTAGATATAACTCTGCCTGGCCCTGGCTAGTAGCATGGTGATGGGCACTTTGCAGAAAATGTATGGTTGAGCACTTGGAGGAGCTGGAGAAAACTCTGCCTGGCCCTGGCTAGTAGCATGGTGATGGGCACTTTGCAGAAAATTTATGGTTGAGCACTTGGAGGAGCTGGAGATAACTTTGCCTGGCCCTGGCTAGTAGCATGGTGATAAGTACTTTGCGGAAAATGTTTGGATGACCACCTGGGACATCCAGGTAAAACCTGGGAACCTCCTGCTCCCCAGAGGCCCCACTATGACATTTTTCCCACGGGATCCTGTTAAAGCTAAGTGAGTGCAAGCATGTGCCGGAGCGATAGGCTGCCCTAGGTTAGGTGCCTTGCTCAAGACCATTTCCTTTATGTCACATGATCAGGAATCAAACCTGCCACCCTCTGGTCACAAGGCTGCTTCCTTACCTCTAGGTCACAACTGCCCCTGATCTGCCTTGTTCTGAGCAGACAAACCCACGCTAAGTATGAATTCTTCAGCTCCCTCTCCTATAGCAGCGCTGGTGTGTTATAACGCCACTAGCTGCATTTTAGAAAATAGAGCACATGGAGTCCCTGAACGATGAGTGAAGGACAAAGAGAGCTGGCCTCCATAGATGGATGGAACAGATGCTGAGAATCCAGCCGCTCCCCAGCATCCATATTTTTTTTTATGAAGTCCCAAATGTTTTGTGATTGTCCTGGGAAGAGTCCCCTGGAACCACCACCTCCCAATCAGGGTTCCTTTGATGTGACTCTGCCATGCTCGTGTTATTCTGGTCTGTGGGAAATAGCCGTCTGGGAGTAAAAGAAGCCTCCAGCATCAGGAACATCTGCAAACCTGTTTACCAGACGGTCAGAACTTTAATAAAGGCAAAATCGGATCAATCCTTTTGTTTTTTTTCGCATAGATTTAGAATAAGGTAAAATGGTAACTACAAGAAAACACATGGGTGTCACAGGGAATCATTGGCACAGGAAACCCCGTATTTTGTGCTTTAGGTCCTGGTGATTACGCTTCTATAAGACATTTTTAGGGGCTTAACTTTAGCCAAAATGTTTGATTTCAGTTCAGTAGGGCGGGGTGGGGACCCAGTTTTGCATCTGCTTTTGATCCTGCTGTGGAAATTATAGCAGACCTACATTACACATTCCCTGGGAAGTCTTCAACCAGCAGGGTGTAGGTCCCTTTTGAACCCCTCCTATTTCTGCTTCCTCAGCAGCCCCACAGTCTGTTATACTGAACTTGCCCTGGCCTGACCTGTATAAAATGACAAAACTCACAATGTTGTAGTAGCACCCACTCTTTTAGCAATGTAAACTGTGTGGTAGCTTGTGGCCCTTGGTGTCATGAAGACTAGTGAAGACTAGGCCTCTATAAGGTGTGTATGGCTGACTGAAAGGCTGGGGGGGGAGGCATAAAGTTAATCCTGTTCCTAATGCACAAACTTCACCTCTGATCCCCCCCCCAGAATGACTTATCCAGTGCCTTCTAGAGTTTACCTCTGATCCCCCAGGACCTCTTCCTATTCCCCCTATGATTCACCTCTGATCCCCCAGAGCGATTTACTACTGCCCCCTCCAGGTGATCTGTGAGCCTTCCATGACTTCCCATTAGCCCCTCCAACTCACCTGTGATAACTCAGGAGCAACTCATGGTTCCAGCTACAGTGCACCTACAGCTCCCCCCCCCAGTGCCCCCTGAAGCTCACCTTTGATCACCCCAGGACCACTTCTCAGTGCCCCTAACAGTTCATCAGCGATCCCCCCAGAACCACTTTCCAACACCCCCTCTAGTTCACCCCTACAACACCATATCACAATCCCCCCTCTAGCTCAGCCATAATGCTCCAAGGACCAATTCCCAGTGCCCTTACCACTCACCTCATATTACCAGGATCAATTACTATTGTCCCCAGAAGATCTTGTGATCACATAGGACTATTTCCCAGTGCTTCATGCAGCTCATCTCTGGAGGACAGGACCACTTTCCATTACCCCTATGATTCACCTCTTCCATTATCCCCCAGAGCTTTTTACTACTGCCCCTTCCAGGTGATCTGTGAGCCTTCCATGACTTCTCATTAGCCCCCAACTCACCTGTGATGACACAGGAGCAACTCATGGTTCCAGCTACAGTACACCTACAGCCCCCCCCCAGGACCATTTCCCCAGTGCCCCCTGAAGCTCACCTTTGATCACCCCAGGACCACTTTTCAGTGCCCCTAACAGTTCATCTGCGACCCCCCCAGGACCACTTTCCAATGCCCCCTCTAGCTCATCTCTGCAAGACTATGGCCCTTATTCATCAAGCGATAGCGCCAGGTAGTGTCTGACGAGCGCCAGGTAGCGGCAGCTAACGGCGACTACCGACTCAAGTACGCCCGGCGGCGCTCACAATGACGCATTTATCAAGCAAAATGAGGCTAGCGCCGGCGAGAGCGACGGCTAGCGCGGCATTCATTATGAAGCCGCCTGGACCGAACAGCGCCGCTGCAAATTCCCTCACAGCGCCAGGTATGAGCTGTCGCTCCCTGGCGATGTCCAATGCATTTCAATGGAGCAACCTATAATTAATCATAATTAATTGGTATTATTTTTTTAAATTTTTTTTTTAATGTCAAAAAATCGGAGAACACTTCTGCAATGTTAGGATTTATTTTTAAGTCAGAAAAAAAAAAAAAAAAATATGTGCAGAATTGGTCTAACAGGTCTGAGATTAATGTATTCATATAACAAAATGATTCTAAAAACATGTATAATGTTACATTAAAAAAATATGGTTGTTTAGGGGTTAAAAACTAGTTAATACAGATCGCCGCCAGCGCTCTGGGGTTTAAACAAGGAATGGACAGCGACAGCACATTCGGAGCGTGATTTTTTGATGAATATGAAGCTAGCCGTTCGCTCTGGCCATTCGTTGTCAGGCGCTCACATACAACGCTGTACCTGTGAAACAGCGACCCCCCAGCCCGTATTTAACATTACCGCACACCGACTGAGTCGCTGTCATCAAGCTAACGCCGGCCAAGCACAGCGAATACTGGCTGGCGCTGAAAAAATCACGCTACAGTCGCTCATCTGTCGCTACCTGGCGCTATTGATGAATCGGCCTCCCCATCACAATCCCCCATCTAGCTCAGCCCTAATGCTCCAAGGACCAATTCCCAGTGCGCCTACCACTCACCTTATGTTACCACCAGGATCAATTGTCCCCTGAAAATCTTGTGATCACATAGGACTATTTCCCAGTGCTTCATACAGCTCACCTCTAGAGGACAGGACCACTTTCCAGCTCACCCAGGTTCACTTTTCAGTGTCCCCTGAATATCACCTTTGACCAAGTCCCAGAGCTTCATCCAGCTCAACTACAGTATGATTTCCCAAGAACTACTTCCCAATCAAGTGCGCCCTTATAACCAGTTTTGGTAAGCCATCAGGGTGCATAGCCTCTGAAATGCATTTCAAGCTTGTCAACCCATATTACCATATATTATCTGTGCTCGAGTGACAGTAGGTCCTCTGCACCCTGGCACCTTACTGGAATGCCCTAGGGGGATAGAAGGTGAAGACTGTTTGTTAGACACACTTCACTTAGCCTAGACTTTAAAGTTCCTTCCCAGACTTACTACCTTATCCCTCGCGGGACAGTGTAACTATAGCCATTTCGAAGCATCACATGTAAATACCTTATGTTTTGTAAGCGAAGCTGATTTTTTTTCCTTCAACTTCTAGGTCATAGCTGATCTGAGAAAAATATGTCATGGCGCAGCTCAGTCTTGAGCATACTCTGCAATTGCCAGAGATTGCTATGTGACCACTGTGACTTGCGGTGCTCACTCAAGCTGAGAGCATCAAGGAACAGAGTGGCTGTGAGACCACTTTATTGCGTGGTTCTGGTGGACTGAAATTATCAGAAGGGCAAACTTTGGAGCCCTACTATGGCTTCTAACCTGTGCTACAGGGCATGGAGGAGAGGTACATGGGACAAGCATCAGCTGAGCTGCTATTGTTGGGTTTTGTCACAATCAACTTACCTCGGGATCGGCCCCGCAACGTCTCCAGGAGGCTGATCGGGGCTCGTCCTGCCTGGCGGGCACGCCAAGCGCCGACTCGCGATGCCGAGCACGACCGTCTCCTCTCTTCACCGCCGCATCCCCAGCTTCTCTTCTGCCCTCCTCCGGCACTGTACACAGCGCGCCCGCCCGAGACTGTATTAAAGGGCCAATGAGCCCAGAGCTGTTCTAGGCGAAAACGCTCTTTTAAGTTTAAATTAGGCAATCAGCCCAAGGTTCAGTTTTGCACCAATCACGGCTTTCCCCCCAGCCAATCCCGTTAGCGCCAATCATTTAAAGGTTATTTCCCCACACGTATCTCTTTCCCATGATAGCGTGCTGCTGGGTGTGATATTTTCTGAGATCCACTTTCAATTCTGTTGCCGACCTTGCCTTGCTTGACTACCCCATAATTGGACTGACCCCTGCTTGTATCCTGATCACGAATCCGTCTCATCCTTTGTGCTGCGTACCCGTGACCTCCCGGCTTGACCCCTGGCTCGACCTCAACTCTTCTCTTGTCTTTTCCCTTTGATGCTGCGCTAGTAAGGACTGAATACCCGTGTATGACCCCGGCTTATCGCCCAGTCTTGCCTCGGGTTCATCCGCCTTCACCCCTGTAAGTCGACATCCTTTGTGCTACGAAGTCCTGGGGGCAATCGTGTCCGGCTTGGCTATAGGTGAAGCTAGCAGCGGAGATTGGGGGTTGTGGACTTACCTAGAAGGCTGGTGTCCCACGGGGGTTGACAGGTTTACAGTCCCTTTAAAGGGAGAGTCCAGTCTGCCCAATTGTCTTCTATTGAAATGTATGAGACAAAACCCTACCCACTCCCTTCTACTCAATGTCGATGGGGCGGCAGCCGCAATGATCCCATCATGGCTGCCTCCATAAACCACAAGAGTTATTTATACTGGACTGTCGCTTTAGCAAGATTCAGCAGGCTTTTTCTATTACTCTTGGGTCTGCAGTCTCCTACTACTGTATATGATTCTAGTCTCCTACTATTGTTTATGATTCTGTACTTAGAACAAGAAACACTTGGCCTGCTTTATCACTGGCTTCCATTATGTACCAGCCTCAGAAGTACTTCATCTCCTGACTGGAACTCTCCTATAAGAAAGGAAAAAATAATCTCACACCTAGGAAGAGACTAGTGCGTCCCCGACATCCATCGCTGACCTTTTGTTCACATGTCAGCGTGACAGCGGCTGGGCTCCCTGCGAAAACTCTCCCAACACGTCTTTATCTGGGCCGGCAACCTGTGATGTGCGGCCAGCCTGATAAATATCTCTCCGGCTGAACAGAGAAGCGCCAGAGACGACTACAAGGATGTTAAGTGGATTTTAGGCCGAAAACTCAGTTTGTTGTCTGTGTTGAGCATCACCATGTTGTCAGGTCCCGGGGGCAGTGGATAAGCTTATCCCGTGTATCTAGCAGCTGCTACGCAATACGGAAAGAGCGCGCTCATCTATGTTCCCTTAAACCGAGGCATTCAAGGTGAATGAGGCAGGAGCTAATTAATATATATATATATATATATATATATATATATATATATATATATACAGATGCACGGCGCATATTCATTAGGACTCAGAGTGTTTGAGAACTTTTCCATCCATCTTTAATGAATCCCTGTGCACTGACTTTGTCACTAAGGGCCTTATTCATGAAGGGATAGCGTCAGGTAGTGCCTTGTAAACGACAGGTAGCGACAGGTAGCGGCAGGTGAACGCCGGACACAGCACGCAATTACACATTTATCAAGCGGATTCTGGTGAGTGGCTGGGATAACGCCATGTAGCGTCAGATTCATCATTATCCCAGCCTCAGCTAACAGCGCCGGCGTTCAGCCTTGCAGAGCGCCAGGTATTACCTCTCACTACCTGTCGCTCTCCCATACATTTCAATGGACGTTCTTTTATTTCTTTTTAAACTGGGTGTTTGTATTTTTTTTTTTAAAAAAAAGCTCAAATGTTGTGACCTCTTCTGGCCGAGAAAAAGCCATTTTTTTAAATATTTTTCACGTTTTACAAATTTATGCAAAATTGACATTACAGGTCTGGCGTTAATGTGTTCATGTTACAATGTAATAACAATGTAATTCCCTATGTATTTGCTTTGTTACTGGTGGATACATGCTAAAAAAACAGACTTTATTCAAACAGCCTGTTTTGTGAGGCTGTTTTTATAATGAATATGTTGTGAGTCGGTCGCACTGCCCAGTCGCTAACATGTGCTCCCATACAGCGCTGTACTGCTCAAATAGCGAGTCCTCACAATGTATTCATCATTGCAGCACAGCGACTGAGTCGCTATAAACTAGCGACCCACGGCCAAGCACAGCGACTACTAGCGGGCGCTCTGAAATGCCTGCTACAAACGCTCATCTGTCGCTACCTGGCGTTAGTGATGAATCAGCCTGTAAGCCTTTTTTTTAAGACACATTTGTTATTGACAGACCCTATAGTATTGATTGTCAAGAAGGGTGCAGATCCACCTTTATTCACAATTAGTTAAAGCAGAAGCCCTCCCTACCCTGAAGCATTGGTAACAATGGAAAGAAACCCTTACCTTCTCCAGGGGTCAATGCCAGCCTCCGGTGCTCCTGATCCTGTGCGCCGCCATCTTGGATGAAAATCACAGAGCCACATCCCCGGGGGATGCAGCTTTGTTTCTTTTCCTAGGGTGGACATGGGAGTCCAGGAGAACGGTGCGGGCCCCTGGATAAGATATATTTATTTTCTTTGTAACCCCTCCGTCCTGCCTCAGAGCCAGGGTAGGGTGGCAGGGCAGGGGGGATCATAGTTGATTGAAATTCCGCTTTAAGCCTGTTGGGATTAAATGTTGAACTCTCACATTGTTTTCCGAATTGTTGAGATTGACCTGCACCACAGAAGGTGGCGTATGATCATAACTACAGCATATGACTAAGCCAGCAAGCAAACACACACAAGATTGTCCCATGATTTTGCCTCTTTTAATGCATGATAATATCTTGGTGGCCTTGGAAGCAGCTGCTTGGCATTGCATGCTGTTATTTAGCCTGTGATCTACCAGTACCCCCAGATCTCCCAGTGACCCAATTTTACTCCCCGGAGGACATATGTGGTCTGCAGATTATTAAACCATGCATGACTTTCCATTTCTTCACATTGAACTTCATTTGCCAAGTGGATGTCCAGACAGCTTGAAGCTTGTGAACATCTTCAATAGACTGTACTGTGCTACATATCTTGGGGTCATCCGCAAGAATAGAGACCATTAGTAGAGTGCCATTAATTCCATCTTCTATATCTTTTATAAACGACACTGGATGTGACAATTGGGAGCTGCTGCAGGAATACTACACTACTAGCACTACTTTGATGCCAATAAGAAACAATTTTTATTAGCTGTGAAAGCCCTATGATCCTGGTGCCTTCCATGGTGCACATCTTCTGTCTTGTATTTTGAATGAGTGCAATAAGCACTAATGGTCGTTCCATGCAATTTGATGCATTTGGCTAGAACCTCTAGCATTATATATAGATATTGGTTCTTCTTTCACTCTAAAATCTAAAGTTGCCAAAGGGGAGCTTTGACTAATAAATAAATGTTTTTATAAATACAAATGTGATACTTCTTTGCTTTTCCTCCCAAGTGCTTACAAAACTTCTTGTGCAAGTGCTGGGACCAGTCACCATATATAAAATGCACATAGCAGATTCCCCAATTTCAGTGCTCTCATCACATGTGCTTCTGTTTAATGTAAGATATTTGCCAATCCGGGCTTCTTTTTTACTAGATTGGCCAAACTTTTCTCAAAACAAGTGCATATTGTATTTGATGCTCCTTACCATAACAGACCCCGACCCTGCCCGGATGCTGAGACAAATTAAATTCCTGACATTCATGGAACTCTCTGATGTCATGCATTCCTTCGATCGATATCTCATATTAAATCAAACCGGTCTGGTATCTGGCGGACCATAAACTGCATCACAACAATCATTCCAGCCCTGTGAATCACATCTCCTGGAATCTGAAGCATCCCCGATAATTTACAGTGTGGGGTCACTCGTGAATTTCATCACACCCTTTTCCTGATGAATAATCTGCATTTTTAGAATAGGTGTTTGTATTTTGTTCTTGGAAGCCTCACAAGGTTTTAACATTGGCCAGACTGAGATTACCCATCTTGCAATGTTTGAAATTCCTGACTAGTTTATAAAGGGACATGCAAAGTATTAATGCCATCTCCCACAGAGATGTTATAAAAAAAAACGTGCCTATGGGTCTAATACTTACCTTAGTCTCCTCTAGAAAAAGGTGCAGTAATTTGCTTGTTCAGAATGGTCCTAAGACCACTTCATTTATGAGATCTCCAAGGTTGGTCATGAACCTGTTCTCTTCCAGTTACTCAACATGGGGTCAACATGGTGAGACTTCTCCTTCCAAGAAGAATAAGCGAAGAGTTGTGTGGTCACCTAACTGCTTCAAAGGAAAAAGCAGGATCAGTAATGGCCCATATATGGTAATTTGGAACACCGCGCTGCCCACAGGCGTAATTTAACAAAGGATAGAACTGCTACAACGTGCAAAACTTCTTATTCCAAAAAAAGTTCAAGCAAATAATAATCAAATAAGCACAGAGCAGAAAGGTCTTCTTTAGCAAATGTTCATCAATCGAGGATGTGCAGAGCAGTCCAAATAGGCATGCACACTTCCACACGTGCCCACCACCTCTTATATATACTCTTACCAATGTGAAAATGGCAAATCACGCTTCTTAATTTATCATGGTATCCTCCACACTTAGAAAACCAATCGATATCCAATTTCTCACTTTAGGATCTCAGAACATTCAATCCACGGTTGTGAACATAAACTCTTCAGGTAGAGAGATATCTAATATGCTCATGTGGACCAGATCAAAGCAGACATCTTGATATCAGCACTTAAAAGAAATCAGTAGGCTGTTCCCACGCTTCCTCACCGCGGCCGCTGGGAGGATAAGGCTGGACTCCTCTGATAATTAAAAAACCATGTGCACAGACTATAAAATTTTTTCCCGTTACCCGCCGCCTAACGCGTTTCGTTGTCAAGCAACTTTATCAAAGGCACAGGTAAGGGGAATCGGATCCAATATATAAGGAGAAAGAGGAAGGGACTTACCCCCATCCGCCCTCGGCGTGGCTGCGACAGCCGGATGTAAACACAACACTGCATGTCTCACGGCGCGCGCGCGTAGCCAACTGCGCAAGCGCGTCCGGGAATCACCACTACAGAATCCACCTGACGCGCACGCTGATCTCTCTGCGCATGCGCGTCCGGAAAGAGACGGAAAATAACGATGATACATCGGACGCACTCGCAGATCTCTCTGCGCAAGCGCGTCCGGACAGATACGAAAGGGGACGAAGGGCGAAACACACCCCCCGTCGGTGAAATGTCAGGCAACGACCCACAGTCTAACGCCAGCCGTCTACACAAACTGGCCCAAAGTCAACCTAAACCCGCCATGGAAGGGGTGGGTTACAACCGCCCTCATGTCTAAACATATTCCTACCAGAGTGATGGTAGGGGCTGGCAATAATAAAAAAACTTCAGAAAATAAATCCGGAGTTGGCAACTTTCCTAAATGGTACAAAAACAATCAGTGGCAAAATAGGGCACAGACTTTCCCCTGGTCCCACCCAAAGTGTATAAAAGGGGGGGGACTAAGGGAAAGAAGGGGAGTACCCCAAGGCCAGCGGTGGAGGAAACGAAGGAGCACCCTAAAACCCTCCCTTTGGCACACGATAAATGCAAAGACACAAAACAAATACATCTTCGCCAAGAACATATTAACACATAACGAACATAGTAAAACAGCTAACATGCTGGGTCGCGAGGTGTCAATAAAACAGTTCAAATCCAGGTCAATATTTAGCCCCATAGGGGCCAATGTGTCAAGATTAAAAATCCATTGAGTCTCTTTCTTAGACAAATCTCTTTCCACATGGGAACCTCTCCAATGTTTCTCCAACTTATCTATACCCAGAAACGTCATCAACTTAGGGTCACTATTATGTTTAAACTTGAAATGTGCCGAGAGGCTGTGTGATTCAAAGCCTCTCTTCACATTATAAATGTGCTCCCTAATCCTTATTTTTAGCATTCTCGTAGTCCTCCCAACATAACGAAGTCTACAGGGGCACCAAATAAGGTACACCACATTGCTGGAAGTACAAGAAATAAACTGCCTGATTTTATGCAGTCTCCCCCCCTCCAGCCCTGAAAATGACCTTTGCGGTTTAGACAGCACCGTACAGGTTCTACATCCCATACAGGCTCCACACCTATAGAAGCCTTGCAGAGATCCCACTTCACTCGTTAGTTTCTTTGGGGGATCTACATAACTTCTGGTCAGAAGGTCTTTCAAATTAGGTGCTTTTTTGAAAACTACCCTGGGGTTTTCTGATAATTCTGGCCCTAGAACGGGGTCATTCTTTAAAATGTGCCAATGTCTAGCAATCAGCCTCTTAACTATTTTGTGCTGAACACTAAAGGAGGTAATGAACGCTAGGTCAGGCATAGAACTACTTTTCTCAGCGGGAGCTTTCTTTAGTAGGGCAGCACGATCAGACTTCCTGATTTTATCCCTCTCCATCTTGGTCTCTCCTGAATCATACCCTTTCTCAATAAATCGCTGGGAAAGCAAGGAGGATTGTGCATCAAAATCCACTAAATCAGTACAATTACGTCTCAACCTAATAAATTGACTCTTAGGGATGGTTTCCAGCCAGCGAGGGTGATGACAGCTGGTACGTGGAACGTACCCGTTCCTGTCCGTTGGTTTAAAATAAGTACAGGACAACAGCTGGGAACCCATTATTTTTAGAGTCAAATCCAGGAAGTTCACTGATACCGTGCTACTTTCCATTGTGAACTCCAAATTGAAGTTGTTCTTATTAACCTCAGTAAAAAAGGAATCTAAACCTTCCTGGGGCCCGTTCCAGACACAAAGCACATCATCTATGTATCTCTTCCAGACACTAAGATTAGGCCATGAATCCAATCCTATGAATTGTGACTCCCACCAGCCTACATATAAATTGGCCATACTAGGCGCAAATTTAGCCCCCATCGCCACCCCCTTTCTTTGTAAGTAGAAAGTTCCCCCGAACCAAAAATAGTTATGTTCCAATGCAAACGTTAAGCATTCTATCACATACTCAACCTGGGGAACTGTCAAAGTGGGATGGAGGTTAAGAAAGTGGCGCACCGCCATTAACCCCTTCTCGTGTGGGATCACGGTGTATAACGATGTCACATCTGCCGTGGCCAGTCTAGACTGGTCGTTGATCACTATATTTTCACATAGATTCAGAACTTGCCCTGAATCTTTCAGGTATGAAGGCAGACTCACCACTAACTCCTGGAGAAAACAGTCTACGTACTCCCCTAACCTACATGTGAGAGAGCCCAAACCACTGACTATGGGCCTACCCGGAGGTCTGGTCATAGATTTGTGTACCTTGGGCAAAAAATATATAGTGGGAATTCTCGGGGCCTTCGGACATAGATAATCAAATTCCTTCCTGGTCAAAAAGCAGTTGTTTAGACCAGGAAGGAATTTGATTATCTATGTCCGAAGGCCCCGAGAATTCCCACTATATATTTTTTGCCCAAGGTACACAAATCTATGACCAGACCTCCGGGTAGGCCCATAGTCAGTGGTTTGGGCTCTCTCACATGTAGGTTAGGGGAGTACGTAGACTGTTTTCTCCAGGAGTTAGTGGTGAGTCTGCCTTCATACCTGAAAGATTCAGGGCAAGTTCTGAATCTATGTGAAAATATAGTGATCAACGACCAGTCTAGACTGGCCACGGCAGATGTGACATCGTTATACACCGTGATCCCACACGAGAAGGGGTTAATGGCGGTGCGCCACTTTCTTAACCTCCATCCCACTTTGACAGTTCCCCAGGTTGAGTATGTGATAGAATGCTTAACGTTTGCATTGGAACATAACTATTTTTGGTTCGGGGGAACTTTCTACTTACAAAGAAAGGGGGTGGCGATGGGGGCTAAATTTGCGCCTAGTATGGCCAATTTATATGTAGGCTGGTGGGAGTCACAATTCATAGGATTGGATTCATGGCCTAATCTTAGTGTCTGGAAGAGATACATAGATGATGTGCTTTGTGTCTGGAACGGGCCCCAGGAAGGTTTAGATTCCTTTTTTACTGAGGTTAATAAGAACAACTTCAATTTGGAGTTCACAATGGAAAGTAGCACGGTATCAGTGAACTTCCTGGATTTGACTCTAAAAATAATGGGTTCCCAGCTGTTGTCCTGTACTTATTTTAAACCAACGGACAGGAACGGGTACGTTCCACGTACCAGCTGTCATCACCCTCGCTGGCTGGAAACCATCCCTAAGAGTCAATTTATTAGGTTGAGACGTAATTGTACTGATTTAGTGGATTTTGATGCACAATCCTCCTTGCTTTCCCAGCGATTTATTGAGAAAGGGTATGATTCAGGAGAGACCAAGATGGAGAGGGATAAAATCAGGAAGTCTGATCGTGCTGCCCTACTAAAGAAAGCTCCCGCTGAGAAAAGTAGTTCTATGCCTGACCTAGCGTTCATTACCTCCTTTAGTGTTCAGCACAAAATAGTTAAGAGGCTGATTGCTAGACATTGGCACATTTTAAAGAATGACCCCGTTCTAGGGCCAGAATTATCAGAAAACCCCAGGGTAGTTTTCAAAAAAGCACCTAATTTGAAAGACCTTCTGACCAGAAGTTATGTAGATCCCCCAAAGAAACTAACGAGTGAAGTGGGATCTCTGCAAGGCTTCTATAGGTGTGGAGCCTGTATGGGATGTAGAACCTGTACGGTGCTGTCTAAACCGCAAAGGTCATTTTCAGGGCTGGAGGGGGGGAGACTGCATAAAATCAGGCAGTTTATTTCTTGTACTTCCAGCAATGTGGTGTACCTTATTTGGTGCCCCTGTGGACTTCGTTATGTTGGGAGGACTACGAGAATGCTAAAAATAAGGATTAGGGAGCACATTTATAATGTGAAGAGAGGCTTTGAATCACACAGCCTCTCGGCACATTTCAAGTTTAAACATAATAGTGACCCTAAGTTGATGACGTTTCTGGGTATAGATAAGTTGGAGAAACATTGGAGAGGTTCCCATGTGGAAAGAGATTTGTCTAAGAAAGAGACTCAATGGATTTTTAATCTTGACACATTGGCCCCTATGGGGCTAAATATTGACCTGGATTTGAACTGTTTTATTGACACCTCGTGACCCAGCATGTTAGCTGTTTTACTATGTTCGTTATGTGTTAATATGTTCTTGGCGAAGATGTATTTGTTTTGTGTCTTTGCATTTATTGTGTGCCAAAGGGAGGGTTTTAGGGTGCTCCTTCGTTTCCTCCACCGCTGGCCTTGGGGTACTCCCCTTCTTTCCCTTAGTCCCCCCCCTTTTATACACTTTGGGTGGGACCAGGGGAAAGTCTGTGCCCTATTTTGCCACTGATTGTTTTTGTACCATTTAGGAAAGTTGCCAACTCCGGATTTATTTTCTGAAGTTTTTTTATTATTGCCAGCCCCTACCATCACTCTGGTAGGAATATGTTTAGACATGAGGGCGGTTGTAACCCACCCCTTCCATGGCGGGTTTAGGTTGACTTTGGGCCAGTTTGTGTAGACGGCTGGCGTTAGACTGTGGGTCGTTGCCTGACATTTCACCGACGGGGGGTGTGTTTCGCCCTTCGTCCCCTTTCGTATCTGTCCGGACGCGCTTGCGCAGAGAGATCTGCGAGTGCGTCCGATGTATCATCGTTATTTTCCATCTCTTTCCGGACGCGCATGCGCAGAGAGATCAGCGTGCGCGTCAGGTGGATTCTGTAGTGGTGATTCCCGGACGCGCTTGCGCAGTTGGTTACGCGCGCGCGCCGTGAGACATGCAGTGTTGTGTTTACATCCGGCTGTCGCAGCCACGCCGAGGGCGGATGGGGGTAAGTCCCTTCCTCTTTCTCCTTATATATTGGATCCGATTCCCCTTACCTGTGCCTTTGATAAAGTTGCTTGACAACGAAACGCGTTAGGCGGCGGGTAACGGGAAAAAATTTTATAGTCTGTGCACATGGTTTTTTAATTATCAGAGGAGTCCAGCCTTATCCTCCCAGCGGCCGCGGTGAGGAAGCGTGGGAACAGCCTACTGATTTCTTTTAAGTGCTGATATCAAGATGTCTGCTTTGATCTGGTCCACATGAGCATATTAGATATCTCTCTACCTGAAGAGTTTATGTTCACAACCGTGGATTGAATGTTCTGAGATCCTAAAGTGAGAAATTGGATATCGATTGGTTTTCTAAGTGTGGAGGATACCATGATAAATTAAGAAGCGTGATTTGCCATTTTCACATTGGTAAGAGTATATATAAGAGGTGGTGGGCACGTGTGGAAGTGTGCATGCCTATTTGGACTGCTCTGCACATCCTCGATTGATGAACATTTGCTAAAGAAGACCTTTCTGCTCTGTGCTTATTTGATTATTAATGGCCCATATATGGTCATTTGTTGACTATATGCTGGGCAATAGTAGTAATGAGGCAGGTAGAACCATGATGGTCGGCCATTTATGGTGATTTGTTAAACACTTGGAAGGCAACTTGATATAATTTTGAAAGCAACCCTAAGGATTTTTTAACCAAACAGAACACAGCATGACCATATATGGTCATCTTTGGAGTATTTGAAAGGCAGTTTGAAGCCAGTTGGAAAGCATTCTCTAGGTAATCCAGTTGTAGGCAAGCAGAAAGCAGATAAGCCACATATAGGTTTTTTTGGTATGGATAATACTCTTTTTCGTTAATGAGAAGACTGTAGGATCTATTTTGACCATTTATGGTCCAGAAGGCAATTTAAAAACAGATGTTCAGCATGACCCATATACAGTTCTTTAGAGCATTTGGAAGTCAGTTGGACTTCCAAATGTTGTGAAGCAGAAGGCATTTGTACCAACTTGACCATATATGGTGATTTTCTGAGCAATCAGAGGACAATTTAAAATCAGCTAAATATAATTTTCTAGGTAAAACATGTGTAGTCAACAGAAGGCCATCTTCAGGGCACTATTGAACCAGGGCAGCCATATATGATAATTTGTTGAGCTCTTAGAAGGCAATTTCAAATTAGTTGGAAAGTATTTTCTAGGTATCACATTTGTTGTCTAACAAAAGGCACAATGCCAGCTATTTAAGCATCATTTAGGCATCATTTAGAAGGAAACTTGAAGTCTTCTGTAAAGTAGCCTCTAAGTCCATTCTGCACTCTTTGTTGCTTCTGTGTTGCCATGCTTAGCACTGCCCCCTTTACTTGATCAGCAATGTAATGCTAAGGCCCTTATTTATGAAGGAATAGCGGCAGGTAGCGACTGGTGAGCGGCCGGTAATGACGGGCCCCGCCACGAGAACGCCGGCTCCCCACCACAATCACATATTTATCAAGCCAATCCTGCTTAGCGACTGAGCTAGCGCCATATAGCCACTCATTCATCATTATTCCAGCCTCAGCCCACAGCGCCAGCGTCCGACCTTGAACAGCGAGAGGTCATACCTGGCGCTCTCCAATGCATTTCAATGAAACAATCTTTAAATATTCAAAATTAATTGTTATTATTTTTTTTTTTTTTAATGTGAAAAATTCTGTGACCACTTCTGCCATTTTAGATATTTTTTTTAAGGTAAAAAAAAATAAAAATAAAAATTGTACAGAATTGATATTACAGGTCTGATATTAATGTATTCATATTACAAAATTATTTAAAAAACTTGTTTTTTGGGGTTTCCAAAAATATGGTGGTTTGAGGGTTAAAAAAACTACTTTTAACCCATCGCCGCCAGCGCCCTGGGGTTTAAACATGCATTTCACAGCGCGAGAATTTTTTGAACGTGATTTTTTAATGAATATGGTGGGAGCCGGTCGCTAGGGCCAGTCGCTATCATGCGCTCCCATACAGCGCGGAACCTGTCAAATAGCGACTCCTCACCCAATATTCAACATTACGGCAAACCGACTGAGTCGCTATCAACTACCGAACAACGGCCAAGCACAGCGACTACTAGCGGGCGCTCTGAAAATGCCGCTACAGTCGCTCAACTGTCGCTACCTGCCGCTATTAATGAATCGGCCTCCCCGTCTCCCTGCAAGTGTCATGACTCTGCTCCCTGGCGCGGGCAAGTACTGCACGGGCGGGAAATGGCATTGCAAGGAACATGCAAACTTTGTTTCTTGGTCTCTTTGCGCCATGCAATCCTGGCCCACTAGCTCGGCCCCATCCATCCCTGTCATGCCAGCTCTGCCCCATCCATCCCTGTTCCACCAGCTCTGCCCCATCCATCCCTGTTCCACCAGCTCTGCCCCATCCATCCCTGTTCCACCAGCTCTGCCCCATCCATCCCTGTTCCACCAGCTCTGCCCCATCCATCCCTGTTCCACCAGCTCTGCCCCATCCATCCCCATCCCTCCAGCTTTGCTTTATCCATTCTTGTTCCCCCAGCTTTGCCCCATCCATTCCTACCCCCCCCAGCTTTGCCCTATCCATCCCTGCCCCTTCCAGTCTAGTCTCTCTGCCTCAACCATTCCTGCCCTCCCAGTTTTGCCCATCCAATCCCTGGCCTCCCAGCTTTGCCAATCCATTACTCTTTCTGCCCAGCCCTGGCCATCTAACCCCCCCCCCCAGCTCTCCCCATCCATTCATGTTCTTCTAGTTCTGCCCATCCATCCCTTCTCCCAGCTCTCTCTCAGCTCCATTCCTGTCCTCCCAGTTTTGCCCATCCAATCCCTGGCCTCCCAGCTTTGCCAGTCCATTATTCTTCCTGGACCCTGTACAGCAATGGTGCCTGTACTGCTCTTGGGGTTGCTCTGGTAGGAACAAAGGGCAGACAGGGTAAGATACCTACCTCTCCTAAAGGCACTTCCCCTCGTCCAATACCTTCTACCATGCCTTCCTTCTAATGATCATCATTGTCCACTATTGGTCATGGTGGTAGAAGGCTCCCTATAACGACCTTTGTTGCTAAAAGCACTTTTAAGCATTTTAAACCACAGTTCTAAATTAGACCCCACATAGCCAGATTTACTCTGTGTTCCTTTTCTGTCCCCGTTACCAATCAGAGTAGAGCGGTAAAGCACAAAGACTGTCTGGCCAGCAGTAAAATGTCAGGTGCTGGCAGTTCATCTATTATGCACGCTGTGTGGTTCCATTACGGTGCTGATACGATTAATGGAGGCGAGAAGGTATCCTTCTCCCCACCGCTAAGTGATCATTACAGAACCAACCGGTACAAGCGTGAGATCTGTCACCAACACAGATGTCCTCAGGGCAAGGCAGAAGAGGCAGCCGAAGAGTTAATGGTGGCACAGCTGCAGCATATGCTGTGTTTGCTGCGCACAGCAGGGCGGCACGACGGGACACACCGAGTCTGCTACACCAATCACAATGCTTGGGACCCTGCGGAGGATGACAAATATAGGTAGTTAAGTCTCACATTTAGGATTAACCTTTCAAAAAGTATTACAAATGTAATATTAAGTTAAACTTTATATTTAATTTAATGAAGTACTGTAAGTTTAAAAATAGTAAATTAATATCCAGTATTTACCACTCACTGCCACCAGGGGGGGAGCTGGAGTAAACATTCATTAGCCTAGTAATTCTCTCTTTGCAACATAACGTTAACATTGCTGTGAACAATTCGATAGAATTGTATAGTCTGGTAACTGAGAATGAAATGGCCATGAATGGAATTGACTAATGGTCTGGAGTATTGTGGTTATCAGCAATCATCAGGTCCTGAGAATGATTGTTCAAGATTATGATGGGATAAATAGCCGACCATAGTCAATTAGCTAAAAAAAAAACGTATTTATGACTTTTTAGGACCCATTTTGAAATGATCTGGACTTAGTTGACCTAACCCCCCCCCCCCCCCCCTTGGCAACTCAGCAAGAACCCTATCTACTTCCGTGACCCATGAGACTGGAATTTAGAAGATACTCAACCCAGGCCCTATGACTTAAGTGGCACTGCTTAGTTAAGTTGCTGAGTGGGAGATAAGAGAGATAGATGGGTTATATATATATATATATATATATATATATATATATATATATGAGTTAATTTAATTTTGCTGGGTGAGGGCCCCAGTTGTAAAGGGAATGTTCATGCAAAACAAAAAAAAACAGCTATACTCATCTTTTGTCCAGTGCATCTCAACCGCCCGGACCCACTGGTGGGGAAACTTACCAAGAGCAGAGAACGAGCCCCCCATCAGTCTTCTCAAGTCCAAGATGGCTGTGGGTAAGTATAGTTTCCGCCCTGCAGCACGTCCACTCAAATGATTGCAATGAAGCGGGTGTGCAGAGGTGGACCCAAATGACTCTGCTTTAACATCTCCCCTTCATTGCAATGAATACAAATCCTAGGTTTTGGGTCAATTTAATTCGAGAGTCTTGACCTTCCTACTAGTTCTCTTATTAAAATCCGAAGATCATATCCTTTTTGAGCAATGACATAATAAGGACAGGAAATCCCGAGGAGGTCCCAGTCAGTTAAATAAAATGGTTGACGAGCTACCATAGGCTCGGGGTCAGCATTTGCTAAGTGGAAACTAAGGCGAGAATACTGTATGTCCGCCACCTTTAATGCCTGGTGATAGTTTCGCCAATGCATTAGACATGGTAAATATAGGGAGTGTACTGTAAGCAGGGCAGCACATGTATAAGCAGCAATCAGTGTTAGCTTAGGGGTAATGATGGATTGAGTGATATCAGGCCGCTGGCCGGGCAGTAATTAGAAAGAGTGTATGCTGCACACTGGTAATCTGCCATCTGTCTGCCGTGTATAATGTGGTTTTCGTTAATCTCATGATACATATGATCTTCTAGGAAGTCCAGCATGATCACGAGCCAGGATAATGCAATTGGCTGTGGGAGCTGTCTGTCATCTGAACAGAGACCTTCTACTTAACAGTATAGCAATGTATGTAAACTATGGGTTTAATCTCCCATGATGCTTTTTTAAGAGATGGCTATCGCCAAAGACCTATAAATGGTAACTTTAATATATTCTCTAAAACAAAAGGGCCAATAGGAATGTTTTATCACCCATCCCCAGGCATCCCAATGTGGAATGCTCATCCGCATGGAGCCCCATAGGAAGCATGTAAATTGGACAAAATTCCAACCTTACGGCCTTCTTGGCTCATTGGTCGTCACACTGGTGTGGACCTATCACCTCCAATGACCAGTAGGGTTCCCCAGACAGGCAGGCAGATCCTATGCAGGGCCATGCACACACACACATCCAGAGTCATGTGGGACCTCTGTAAAGCAGACTATGTGAGTATGAATAAGCACAGACCTGCCCAAAGGGGTACATGGAGGCCCTCAACTTTAATCAGACTTTCTGTCTATGGTTTCCATTTATGGAGGGGGTTCTTCACATCCTAGAGCTGGACTGCCTGTTGCCAGTGACCCTTTCAGTTCCCTCTGGTCTCTGTCTCACCTATACCTGTTTGGTCAAAAGAATACTGTGGTTCTGATTCTTACCCACTGTAAAATTTGATGGGCTATAAATAAGATCAATACTCATTCAAACTACCTGGCCTAGCCCTCTCCCAAAAGTACTGCAGCATGGAGGGGAGCCTCCAATTAACAACAGTCCTTCCATCATTAGGAGGCGAGGTGGGCTTGTTTGGCCTGGTCATTGCAATTCCTGTGCATCTGCGGAAGGGCGCACATTTCTTGTGTTGGTTACTGAACCAACCTTGCCTGTTACGACCTCGGTTTAACCACCAATTCTATTTCAGTTCTTTGGCTCCGTGCTTGATATCTGACCTCCTGGCTAAGCCAACCGATGATAAGTGATATTCCCAGTCAGTCCCCATCTAAGTACTGATCATGATCAGACGAGATTGGTAACATTCATGGTTGTGTGGTCTTTATACCATCAGATTGCATCCTATTTGCTAATTAAGTCCTGGGGACAACTGTTTCCAATAAGGTCCTACCAGCGTCCACGGGGCACAAGTGGGACTTGTCTATATGCTGAAGTAGAGGGAGGTTGCAGTCTGACCAAAGGTAGATGTCCAACTGGGCATTAGACCAATGTATATGAGTAAAAGGTCCACACTGACCTGAAATGCATCACACAGCATTGTGTCTTTATTCTGGATGATTTTAATGTTTACCACTAACAGTTACGTTTTAACTACAATTGATACTTGACTTTTGGAATCTAGACTACTTTTTTGGCCTTGAGCAAGCCTGCCATGTGTCTTTGGATATTATTTGACTACTTGGAGCTGGGAACCTCTTTGGAGTTTTATCACCAAGGATCTTCATTCCAAACCTCTATAATGTATGTTGTAGAACTGCTTCTTTGAGAAGGAAAATGGTCAAGCCCTGAGCACTGAAAACACAATAATGGAGTATGGGAATGAAGAGAAGATTGAGCTGTTAGTTAGCTGAGCACATATGAGGGGACTACCGGGTATGTAGGATCTGTCCATATCATTCCTCAAACGTGGACTTTTAGGGTTGGACCCAAGCTAGTGGTTGACAAGTTACTGTACAATAATGTCCAAGTTGTCTGAATTATATTAAACTGAGAAAATAATGTTACATGAAGAGTCACCATTCCAGGATTTTCCCACAGGCATTTCCCACGTGTTTATTCTCGGATCCTGTGACATCTCTGTGAAGACAAAAAAGGCCCAACCCCATCACTGCATGAACTAGATCTCTCTCTCTCTCTCTCTCTCTCTCTATATATATATATATATATATATATATATATATACTGTTGGTCTTCTTAAGAGAATACATGGATACCATACAACCACTCCTAAAAGGACCCGACTGGTCTCCTAAAAGGACCTAACTAGGTCAAACAGCAATACACATTTCATTTATTCCGACAACCAACAGTACCTGGTCCTGATATTCCATACTCGTCTGTATGGTTGAGCTGGCTTCGCAATCCAAGCCCCATAGAATCCATCCACCATTTGCAAGTGCAAACAGGTGGACAGAACATGGGGATAGTAGGGATGCCTGTTAGCGACAGCTCCCAGTCGCATCCCTACTCTGCTTCTCTGCTTGCCCTGCATGCTTGCTCCAGCAGACATTCGAGCCTGCAGAATGGTGCAAACACGCAGAACAAAAAATTAGTTCCAGAGGACCAGCGTATGCACTGTGGGAGCAACAAATGTAAATCTGGATGCTCAAAGGACAGGGAATCATCAGAAGACAGGTAATCATTCAGCCCTAGAGTCTTCCAGATGGCTGCTTACCATTTTAGGGTCCCACATATAAGTCAGGAACTGCATTCCTTCTGTGCCTACCTCACTGTCCAAAGTCTCCTCTATGCTACCCTGAACCCATATATATTTTCCAGGGGTGCTACAACTATCATACTCTGTACTACCCTAAACCCTCATGAGGACTATATCATCTATTGTATTTTGTATTCAAAGCATTCACTTTGTAACATTTCATTGGCCAACGCTGGGCTGACCTCGAGCAATGATTGGCCACTGGCCATATACATGTACATTTTCCGAGTATGCATTGCCCGTTTTCTGTTTGCGCATTTCCTGTGTTGATTCCTGAACCTTGACCACCATTTCTGTTTCAGTTCTTTGGGTCCGTGCTTGATATGACCTCCTGGCTAAGCTCCTGTATGCCACCCTGAATCTATATATATTTTCCACAAGTACCATACTCTGTACTACCCTATACCCTCATAAGGACTATATCATCTATTGTTTATTGTATTCAAAGCATTCACGTTGTAACATTTAGTTTGTTTTAATAGTCTCTATACTGTATGTTTTATTCTTGCCTAGACCAAACAATGCAGGGTAACTAAAAAAAACCTTGGCAAAAAAACATCCCAGTAAGAACCCATTGACACCCCTAGGCTGATGGCGCCCTTTTCATCTGCTCCATCTGAACACCCAAAAGGTCAGCCATGGCACTATATAAATCAACAATAATAATACAAATAACCCACCTATAATGTCCAAGGTCCCTGTGTATAACTCTACACCCTGCTTATATCGCCTGGGCCACCCATAGGACTAAAATATCTCCATAACAAGCTGAATCCCACCTATACCCCCTGTCACCCACCTCCTCTTCTCACTTGCGTTATAGTATCTACTATGATTGTCTCAACAGCGGCATGCTGGAGTTCTTTGCGGTATGCCAAAGCCAGTCCCAGAATAAACATGATCTGCTGGGATGAAGCATCAGATAAACAGTCTGACCTGTGTTGTCTCAATGAAATATACACTCAGTCTGATAAAGGAGACAGACCACCATGACTCAGCTAAAGGAGGAGTGGGCGGGTAGTACAAGGCTTGGCAAAGGCTCACATGTAATGCGCCACAGATATTTATCCACCAGGGGTTTGATTTGATTGTTCCCAAATGATTAAAACCTCATCCCATCTTATTTTCTTGTTCTCATCTTTATTACTCCTAATACCCGCTCCCCCTTAACAATATACCCTATATCTAAACTGTCAAAGAGGTCTTTTCTGAACCTTTAGTGGTGCACTTTCTGGCTGCCCAAGCTTGGTTCCCTAGTGTAGGCAGTCAACAGCAAGATCTCTTTTTCCCTTACCTTCTGATCTACCTAGAATAAGTCAAGTCTTGCCAATCCTAAACCCCAAATAGCAAAGATGTCTTTTTGAACCTATAATTTAATGGCTGCTAAAGCTTCATATCAAGGCAAGCCAATACTAGCAGCCGAGTTCCCTTTTCGAGCCATATAAGTTGATTTAGATCTTTCCAATCCTACATCTCTAGGGCCAAAGAGGTATTCTCAGAACCGATAATGGTGCCCAAGTTCAGACCCTTAGAGTAGGATGCCAGCAATGGGGTAGGCAGGGCTCCCTTTCTGTTATTTTAGCAGTCAGCAACCTAAAATTAGTAAGGTCATTCCTGCCTACCCCCTATATGGCAACAAGATTTTTTTGTGAACTTTACTAGTGTGTAGTGATGGACAAAGCCAAACCGCAAAGGTTTGGGTTCGTACTGAACTTTTGTGAGTTCAGACTCCCAAATCCGAACATGGACTTCAGCCATAAGTCTGTGTTCGAATTCAGCCTCCGGCCCGAACACAGAGAAGCAGGTTTATGGGCCTCTTCACCTAAAGGATCATTTCAAACACTGCCCTGAAACTGATTCCGAACCCGGTCCCCAATGAAATCAATGGGAACCCAAACTTTGAGCCTCGTTGCCGCTGACAGGCAGCGCCTTCGGGGCCCAAGGTTCTGGTTCCCATTGATTTCATTGGGTTCAGTTTTGGGTCCATGAACCAAAGTTTGGCCGAACTTGCCAGACTCGAACTTTGGGGGTTCACTTATCCTTAGGGGGGTAGGGAGGGCTCCCTTTACCTTCTTGAACCAGTCAGCCACCTAGAGTTAGTTAGATCATGCCCACCTACCCACCTAAATAATAAGAAGGTCTTTTTAGTTTCCCTACCAGTCCATAGTTCAATTCCAAAGCAAGAGGGAGGTAGCCCGACCCACCTTTTGGTATTCCCTGTTCAGAATGTAGCAGTGAGCCAAGGGGCCTAAGCCAGGTCTTGGCCATTTCTCAAATGAATGTAGATGCACCTTCATCAATGAGAACATGCTGAAGGTGAGGAGAGATCACAAGCACTTAAGTTGACCTAGATCTGCCCCACCCTACATTTCAATGAGCAAAAGTCTTTTCAGAACCATTACTGATGCCCAAGCTCATTTCATTAGTGTAGGATGCCAGTAGTAAGATAGGAGGTGCTCTGTTTCTTTCCTTGAAGCAATCTAAATGTTAAAAAGCTCTTTTTAGAAACTTTACTTGTACGCTTTCTGGCGTAATAACTGCTTTTGTTAGTTTAGGGTGCCAGTAGGGAGGGCTCCCTTTCCCTTGAAGCATTCAGCCACCTAGAGTAAGTAAGGTCATGAACATCTGCACACTACAGTAAATTTTGTTTGTATGGAATTTAGAAATGTTACTGGTACACCTTCTGCTTTGCTAACTGCTTACGTTAGTTCATTATTGTAGGGTGCCAGTATAGAAGGCTCCCTTTCCTTTCCTGAAGCAGTCAGCCACCTAGAATGAGTAGGGCAATGCCCACCTGCATCTTAAATGGTAAAGAGGGTATTTAGAACCCTAACCAGTCCAAGCTTCCTACAGTAAGTCAAGTCTTAAAGGGTTCTGGATTCATCTTAATCAGTGAGGACATTCTGAAAGAAAGGAGCAGGGCCGGCCGCCAGCACATGGCAAACCTGGGCAACTGCCAGGGCCCCTGGCATCTTCAGGGGCCCATTTAGGCTCACACTTGGCCATGGTATTATTTTACAGACCCGAACCATCGAATGCCGGGAACTGTGTGCAGACCTAGTCATGGCTGTCCTCAGCAACAGGGGATGATTAGCAACAATGGAGAAGGTGGCATGGAATGAAGAGCAATTAATGGAAGCTCAGAAGGTGGCGAGAACCAGGTGACAACTGACAAGGACTGGAGGGCCATCAGCAGCAGGAGATGACCCATTTGTGGCAGCCGAGCTGAAGGTGACATCATGTGACTCACTACTTTGGGGCCCACTAAGACTCTCTTGCCCAAGGGCCCCCACAAACCTTGAGCCGGCCCTGGAGAGGAGCACAAGCTGGGCCAAAGATTCTACATGTTAATGTTTTCCTATGGAAAGTAACTTGAGACTCCACTTTTATTGAGATTCTGCCATGTGGTCACCAGGAATACAAATAGCGCTTGGCGGTATTTGTGAGATCAGCCTTTTGAGGGTTGACAAGCGCAACATTTTATGGGCAGATAGCGTGCAAAAGAACAATCGTCCCACACATGACCACCTTTCCACGACTTGGCGTCGACATTAATACATATTGGAAGCGGAAGCTTCAGTGTTCCAGTGACGCGTACAGTACCTCTAGACCACTCCAATAATTTCTAATTTTTCCCGTTTCCATTCATTAGTTTCCATCTCGAAGACGCACCCTCCAATGACATCGCTCCTAATAGATTTCCACTGATGGGTTTTAATCATAATAAAAATAATTAGACCCAGCGGGGAGGGCGGCCTGCGTGGGAATTCATTATTTAAAAGAGAGCTTATCAGGCAAATCACCATATGAATAGGGAAGGGATAGGCGCTATTGATCACAAAAACAGTGCAGTGCAATTGGATAGCTTATTAAATAAAGCCAGTATTTAATAAAGCGGACCTGTCATTGTGCCGTACAGATGTTACTTGATAGAGTGGACCTAGAAAAAGAAATATTTGACTAATATACTGTACTTTATTAAAATAAATCCCCTCTGTGCTTTTTTAGCAGAAAGTAACAGGGCTGAGCATTCACGTCCTGTGTCACTTGAGCGTCTGCGGAGAAACACTATTAGAACCCCAGTCGCAATGCCAGCCACAGGCAGACAGTGCAGTTAGTGTTCCGTGGTGTAGGCTACCCGTAGCGCTGTGTCTTTTTTTTAATGGAGCTAGAAACAGATAGCAGCGGTGGGGAGAGCCAGAAATCATTTGTATTTAACATGTAAATGAACAGCGCCAGCGCGGGCGCTGTGAAACCACCATACTCAGGCATACAGCGCCATGTGCAATACAAAAGAAGCCTTTAACTGGGGATGGCAGAACAGCGATCAATCGAAAACACATGGGCCCTTATTTATGAAGGAATAGCGACAGGTAGCGACTGGTGAGCGACCGGTAATGACGGGCCCCGCCACGAGAACGCCGGCTCCCCACCACAATCACACATTTATCAATCCAATCCTGCTTAGCGACTGAGATAGCGCCAGATAGCCACTCATTCATCATTATTCCAGCCTCAGCCCACAGCGCCAGCGTCCGACCTTGAACAGCGCCAGGTATGACCTCTCGCTACCTGGCGCTCTCCAATGCATTTCAATGGAACAATCTTTAAATATTCATAATTAATTGTTATTAATTTTTTTTTTTTAATGTGAAAAATTCTGTGACCACTTCTGCCATGTTAGTTAATGTTTTTAAGGTTTTTTTGGTTTCCAAAAATATGGTGGTTTGGGGGTTAAAAAACTACTTTTAACACATGGCCGCCAGCGCTCTGGGGTTTAAACATGCATTTCACAGCGCGAGAATTTTTTGAGCGTGATTTTTTGATGAATGTGGTGGGAGCTGGTCGCTCTGACCAGTCGCTATCATGCGCACCCATACATCGCGGAACCTGTCAAATAGCGACTCCTCACCCTGTATTCAACATTACTGCACACCGATTCAGTCGCTGTCAACAACCGAACAATGGCCAAGCACAGCGACTACTGGCGGGCGCTGTGAAAATACTGCTACAGTCGCTCAACTGTCGCTACCTGCCGCTATTAATGAATCGGCCTCATGGAATGATATTGGGGACATACAAGAGACATGACATGTGATTGGCAGCCATGAAAACGCAAGTTAGCAGCAGGTAACCTAAGTACAATAATGAATGAAAAAAAAACATAACTGAAAAAATAAAAACCGCTAACTAGAAGTCCCCAAAATAAACAGGACTGGAATGGCTAATTGAAGTCAATGGGAGAACGACAGTGAGCGTCTGATATGGCGCTGTAGGGAACACAAAGCACCTTACACTCTTGATACATGGAACGCTACAGATAGATGGCGCTAGGAGAAGCGCTAAACTTTTTTTGCATAAACATGACTTGCTGGTGGCGCTCACGAAAAACACCTTCTGCAAAATGTCGCTGCATGGCGTTAACACTTCTTAAATAAACCCCTAAATATCAGGCTTCATTCAACCCTTATTTGGCGGCTGCCATTACCTAACCCCCGTCACAGCTATGTTTGTATGTCAGGAAATGACAGGCACGTGACTGAAACTTCTGAAGGGCCAGGGCTTGTGTTTTATGTGTTTTAAAGAGGAGCAAAACTCCGGTATCCAGGCTCTAGAGTGTAAAAGACTCCAGAGCCAGGTTACAGCTTGCCCCAGACAGGGATGCCCCCAGGGACACAGCGACCATAGGGAGACTCAGGAGAAGTCCTGGCTTTGATTTGGGGCTGATGCACATGTACTCCATGTCCCAACCATTGTGAACCCTCCCCAGCCAAGAAATCCCCAGTGCAATGTCTTTGGGAGCCATACCCACCCCTGCCCATGGTCTCTGCAATACTAAGGCCTTCAGCTGGGACATCATGGGCTGGATAGGGACCGGTAACTTCCTGGGCTGAATTTTGGCCCACCATTGGATGCCCTACTGTGGGAAACTCTGCTGGTTGCCACACTTGAGGAATCTATGCCACGGCGCATGGCCAGGCCTCCTACGGCATCCTCGACACTCCTCTAACTGATACTGGCACCTGCCATCAGCATATCGGAATAGTCAGTGGCAGTTGTGCGCAGCAGAGGGGAGCAGAGCACAGCAGTGAGTTTTGATTGGAGAAGAGCCTGTGCATGAACCATAGGAGGCTGAATCAAGGTGAATAAACAGCCAAAACCCTAGGGTTTCACCCTCAGGGGCATCCCGATTTTGGATGCCTCGGTAATGAAGACCAAAACTCATGTAAGTTAAATTCCTGCGCTTTGGTCCACTTGGAGGAGGACCAAAACTCTGGTAATTCTGCTCCAAAGTCTAAAAGACAGGTTAAAAATTTCCACATTTGGGATGTACCTGCTGAAACCCAGCAGTTTACCTGATATGCTTACCTCGCCCGGGTCCTGGCTCTCATCCAGTGAGAACTGTCTGCCTTGACTATGGGGGTTATTCATCAATGGATAGCGCCAGGTAGAGCCTCGTAGCGGCAGGTAGCGTCTGGTGAACGCCCGGCGCTGTACGCAATATCACATTTATGAAAGCGAATCTGGTGAGCGCCTCTAACAGCGCCATGTAGCGTTACATTTATTATTACAGGGGGCTCAGTGTATAGCGCCCGGCGTTCTAGCTTCCAGAGCGCCAGGTATTACCTGTCGCTCAGTGTTGCTCTCCCATATATTTCAATGGACGTTTCTTTTCTTCTGTTTAAACAGGGTTTTTTGTTTTTTAATTAATGTTTTTTTCTCTCAAATAATTGTGTCACCTCTCCTGGCCTAGAAAGCGAATTTTGAAAAACTTTTTTTTGTTGTTTTGTTTTTTATGCAGAATTGTCATTACAGGTCTGGCATTAAAGTGTTAATGTCACAATGTTAAAACAATGTCATTCCACGTGTTTTCGCTTTGTTACTAGTGGATATGTGTTCAAAATCGGACTTTAATCACACAGCGTCTGGCGCTCTATGCTATAGCGACCAGATTTAGAGCTCCGACGCTGTGTGAGTCTGTTTTTTTATTGAATATGGTGTGAGCCGCTGAGAGTCGGTCGCACTGAGCTGGCGCTACTTTTCGCTCCCTGCAGCGCTGTACTGGTGTTAGAGCGCCCAACATAAATCGCATTCATCAATGCTGGCCAAGTTACTACAGTGACTGAGGCGCTCTGTTACAGCGCCCGATACAATTATCACTAGGGATGAGCGAACCGGTTCGGACGAACCGGAATTCGCTCCGAATTTCAGGGAAAATTCGATTCGGCACGAACCCGAATTTTTTTTTGGTTCGTGCCGATCGAATTTTCCCTGAAATAAAAAAAAAAAAATGCCGGCATGGTGGGAGCGTGGAGGCCGGCGCCGCTCTCAGGCGCCCTCTGATGACGCGTCCTCTAATGACAGCTGAGAGCGGCGCCGGCCTCCACGCTCCGACCATGCAGGTAAGTGTTTACTTTTTTAAAAAATGCCGGCATGGTGGGAGCGGGCAGGCCGGCTGCGCTGTCAGCGCAGATGAGCGATTCGTGAAAGTTCGATTCGGGCGAACCCGAATTTCTAGGGGAAATTCGGCGAATCGCCCGAATCGAACTTTCAAGAAGTTCGCTCATCTCTAGTTATCACGTCACGCTAAGCGCCGCTATACAGACGCTCATCTGCCGATACCTGGGGTTAATAATGAATAAGCCTCCACGTCATTCATCAAAAGGCTCTCATTGTTTTCAATGGAGGTGTGCGCTGGGAATGCGTAGGATGCACCTGCGTGCACCCCATTGAATTCAATGAGAGATGTTTCAGAAGGATATAAACATGGTGGCAAGGGGAGGGGGGGGAATAGAAAATCAAATTCCTCAAGTCCATAAAAAATCAAACTTTAAATGGAAAAAAGTACACAGGAGAAGTTTTTTTAAGTAGTAGTATATTTAATATATTATAGATATATATAGTATATTTATTAAATTCTTTTTTTTCTAGCCTATTATATACAGTAACAGCATTTTCACTGGCTAATGATTGTCCTTTCATGGTTACATATCAATTATGAGACTGTGAAACATAACAAAGCCTATAAAGAATTCTAACCGGTCAATAATCCCAGGATCCAGCCACGGAGATTTAAGGGGCCATAAAACAATGATTCACCCTGCGCTGGCTCAGATGATGGCGTTTTAATAGTCGGGTGACTTGTATAGAAGTTTAGGTGCCATCCTGACCATGCCCATAAAGTTCCCAGTGTAAATAATTTGCAGCACAGGCAGCCCGTGCGAATGCCACCCCGTGAATGTCTGATGCAAGCCAGAGAGTCATAAAAGCAGCTTGAACTTTACTGCTAGACTTGGCGGCTTTGATAAATGACGGCCATTGCTTGGGATTGGGGATGCCTCCTGTCTCAATCATTTATGGTGAGCGGGAGAGAATTGGCTTCTTGCCTATAGTTAAAGCGGACCAAAAGCCTCCAGGGCCAGGAGAAAGTTCTTCCCAGGGCTTGGCTTACCTGTGCATCCTCCCCCAGAGGCATCCAAAATCGGGGTGCCCTGCTGTGTGAAACTAAGGGCCTTATTTATCAAGGGCTAGCGCCAGGTAGTGTCTGACGAGCGCCAGGTACCGCCAGCTAACGGCGGCTACCGACTCAAGTACGCCCGGCGGCGGTCACAATGACGCATTTATCACGCTAAATGAGGCTAGCGCTGGCGAGAGCGTCAGCTAGCGCGGGATTCATCATGTAGCCGACTGCAACGAACAGCGCCGCTGCTAATCCCATCCCAGCACCAGGTATGACCTGTCCAATGCATTTCAATGGAGCAATCTTTAATTAATCATAATTAATTCCTATTAATGTTTACTTTTTTTTTTTTAATGTCAAAAATTCTGTGACCACTTCTGCAATGTTAGGATTTTTTTTGTGCAGAATTGATATTACAGGTCTGATATTCATGTATTCATATTACAAAATGTTTATAAAAACTTGTATAATTTTACAATCAAAAAATCTGGTTGTTTGGGGGTTAAAAACTATTTTACACACATCGCCGCCAGCGCTCTGGGGTTTAAACAAGGAATTCACAGCACGAAAAAATTCGGAGCGTGTTTTGTTAATGAATCTGCAGCAAGCCGTTCGCTCTGGCCATTCGTTGTCAGGCACACCCATACAACGCTGAACCTGTGAAACAGCGACCCCCCAGCCCGTATTCAACATTACCGCACACCGACTGAGTCGCTGTCAACAAGCAAACCCCGGCCAAGCACAGCGAATACTAGCTGGCGCCGAGAAAATCACGCTACTGGCGCTCATCTGTCGCTACCTGGTGCTATTAATGAATCGGCCTCTAAGGATTATGCTATTTGGACCAAAACTCTAGTTTTGGTCTACTTTGAAGTGTGAAACCCCCAGGTCCGCCCCATAAACTTACCTTCTTTTCCGGTCCAACGACGCATGTGTGAGCGGCGGCCACATCTTCGCTATCCCTCTAGCAGGGCGAGTGCCCGCATCAGGCATTTAGGGTTAGAGTTAGAGGGTAGCGGGTAGACGAAGGGACATCAGCAGATCCGAGCGCGCTGATTGGACGAGCGGCTGCACATGCTCCACAGGACCGGGATAAGGAGAGTTTGTTTAGGTGACCTGGGGGGTTTTACACAGATCAAGACCAAAATCCTGGATAGTCAAAATCCTGGGTTTTGGTCCACTTTCACTCTTCTGGGTTTTGTTCCTGCCTTGGGCTCATCCCGATATGGGATGCCCCGCTATGTGAAACCCACCAGATCTCCCATAAAAACTCACCTTTCCCTGGTCCTATTGCTCATACACAGTCTCTCATCCAATCAAAGCCAGGGGCCCAGAAGGAAAGGGGGGCCCATCATTGTTGCTCCGCCTCCTTTTTTTTTATCATATTTGTGCTCAATTGCCATCATTTAGGAAAGGAAGCCCCATGTGTCTTTCCTGTTTCAGTCATTAGTGGTCTAACTGCACCCGACTGAGTTAAAGGTTTACCCTATGAGCTGTGACGGGGCCCCATTTAATGATGACACCAGGGCCCCGTCACATTTAGGCCCTTATTTAAGAAGGGATAGCGTCAGGTAGTGGCTGGTTAATGACAGGTAGCGACTGGTGAACGCGGGACACGGCACGCAATTACACATTTATCAAGCAGAATCTGTTTAGCGACTGGGATAGCGCCATGTAGCGTCTGATTCATCATTTTCACAGCCTCAGCAAACAGCACTGGCGTTCAGCCTTGCACAGCGCCAGGTATGACCTCTTGCTACCTGTCGCTCTCCCATACATTTCAATGGACGATCCTTTTCTTCTCTTTAAACTGTTTTTATTTTTTTTTCAAAAAAATCACAAATAATTCTGTGACCTCTTCTGGCATTGAAATAATTTTTTAATTTTTGTATATATTTCCTCAGAAATGACATTACAGGTCTGCCATTAAAGTGTTCATGTTACAATGTGGCTACAATGTAATTCCATATGTTTTCGCTTTGTTACTAGTTGATAGATGCTGGAAAACAGACTTTAAACACACCGCCTCCTGCGCTCTGGGCTTCAGACAAATATTTTTCAGCACCAGAGATTTGTGAGGCTGTTTTTTTGCTGAATATGGTGTGAGTCGGTCGCTGTGAGCAGTCGCTAACACGCGCTTCCATACAGCGCTGTACTGGTCAAATAGCGACTCCTCACAATGTATTCAACATTACTGAACAGCGACTGAGTCGCTATAAAGTAGCGACTCACGGCCGAGCACTGCGACTACTAGCGGGCGCTCTGAAAATGCCTGCTACAGACGCTCATCTGTCGCTACCTGGCGTTAGTGATGAGTCAGCCTCCCCGTTAAGCCACTGATCAGAGCACATTTCTGATCCGCAGTTCGACTCTGTTTTGCCGCGGAGCTTGGCAATAGTAAGCGGGAGCATCTCCAGTTCCCTTCAGACGTGGGCATCTGAACGCATACCTACCAACATTTCAGGGTGGGAAAGAGGGACATTCGTTAAATTAGGCCACACCCCCTGGTTGATTGGTGGATAGGAGATGTAACAGTTAAAACATTATAAACACTTTGAATAGGCAAATGAATCATTTATTGATGCAGATCAAAAAGGGACAAATGAGAACAACGAGGGACAGGAGGACATGGACTCAAAAGAGGGACAGTCCCTCGAAATAAACTTTTTTCAGGAAGGGGAAGAGGGACATTTGTTAAATTAGGCCACACCCCCTGGTTGATTGCTGGATAGGAGATGTAACAGTTAAAGCATTATAAACACTTTGAATAGGCAAATGAATCATTTATTGATGCAGATCAAAGAGGGACAAATGAGAACAACGAGGGACATGGACTCAAAAGAGGGACAGTCCCTCGAAATAAACTTTTCAGGGTGGGAAAGAGGGACATTCGTTAAATTAGGCCACACCCCCTGGTTGATTGCTGGATAGGAGATGTAACAGTTAAAACATTATAAACACTTTGAATAGGCAAATGAATCATTTATTGATGCAGATCAAAGAGGGACAAAGGAGAACAAGAAGGGACAGGGGACATGGAATCAAAAGAGGGACAGTCCCTCGAAATAAACTTTTTCTCAGGAAGGGGAAGAGGGACATTTGTTAAATTAGGCCACACCCCCTGATTGATTGCTGGATAGGAGATGTAACAGTTAAAACATTATAAACACTTTGAATAGGCAAATGAATCATTTATTGATGCAGATCAAAGAGGGACAAATGAGAACAACGAGGGACAGGGGGGACATGGACTCAAAAGAGGGACAGTCCCTCGAAATAAACTTTTCAGGGTGGGAAAGAGGGACATTTGTTAAATTAGGCCACGGCGCCTCATTGAGGGACGATAGGAGTTGTAACAGTTAAAACAATATAAACACTTTGAATAGGCAAACGAATCATATATTGATGCAGATCTACATGATACACCTCAAAGAAGGAGAGAGAAGAACGAGGAGGGACATGAAGTCAAAAGAGGGACAGTCCCTTCAAATCAGGGACACTTGGGAGTTATGTCTGAACGGCTGCTGGGGATACAGTGTTCACATCGCCATAGAAGCCAGTGGTGGGGGTGGATCACAAAGTGGGGCAGATTTCGGTAGCCCCAAGGGTAAGGCCAGAGGCTAGCCCTAGAATATTTTGGACTCCAGGGCCGGCCGCTGAGGGTTTTGTTCCGCTTTAACTGGAAGTGCCAAAAGCACATGTTCTAAGCCTTCTGCATTCTATTCAGAACATTAACAAGTTTGGTCTGTGATTTCGCTCGCCGTGCCATCCCACAAAAGGACAATTTGTACTTTATTATTATTATCATATTGTTCTCAAATATTCCTCAACTAGCACAGCGCCAATGTCTTCCTATTAACCATTTAGAGGCTTCCTTGGTGATCCCGTACACTGCTTTACTATCTGAGGATAAGGCTGCCCATTATCATTAAAGCCGACCTTTACATACAGATTGCCCACATTAATCCGGACCTTTCACCCTGAATAAGAGCCTATCTTATATGTTTCCCACACCCTGTACATACAGATTGCCCACATTAATCCGGACCTTCACCCTGAATAAGAGTCTATCTTATATGTTTCCCACACCCTGTACATACAGATTGCCCACATTAATCCGGACCTTCACCCTGAATAAGAGCCTATCTTATATGTTTCCCACACCCTGTACATACAGATTGCCCACATTAATCCGGACCTTCACCCTGAATAAGAGTCTATCTTATATGTTTCCCACACCCTGTACATACAGATTGCCCACATTAATCCGGACCTTCACCCTGAATAAGAGTCTATCTTATATGTTTCCCACACGCTGTACATACAGATTGCCCACATTAATCCGGACCTTCACCCTGAATAAGAGCCTATCTTATATGTTTCCCACACCCTGTACATACAGATTGCCCACATTAATCCGGACCTTCACCCTGAATAAGAGCCTATCTTATATGTTTCCCACACCCTGTACATACAGATTGCCCACATTAATCCGGACCTTCACCCTGAATAAGAGCCTATCTTATATGTTTCCCACACCCTGTACATACAGATTGCCCACATTAATCCGGACCTTCACCCTGAATAAGAGCCTATCTTATATGTTTCCCACACCCTGTACATACAGATTGCCCACATTAATCCGGACCTTCACCCTGAATAAGAGCCTATCTTATATGTTTCCCACACCCTGTACATACAGATTGCCCACATTAATCCGGACCTTCACCCTGAATAAGAGCCTATCTTATATGTTTCCCACATCCTGTACATACAGATTGCTCACATTAATCCGGACCTTCACCCTGAATAAGAGTCTATCTTATATGTTTCCCACACCCTGTACATACAGATTGCTCACATTAAAATCATCCTACCTGCATCTACTGCATGTTATGAGTCTGCAAACAGGAAGTGCCTTCTGACTGTGCTGCTCTGCATTCTGGGATTGCTGTCCTTTCCCTGACCCCAGCTCTGCTCTGTCTGTGCAAAACACAGCTATAACTCTCCCCCTGTACTTTATCCCACTCTCCTCTCCTCAGTATGTGATGCTTCTGAGGCAAGATGGCGGCGCCCGTATCCTAAAGTCCTGTACAGAGTTGCAGCCCAGTGGGGGAAAGAATAATAAGTAAGCGACTAAAAACTTTAAATATATTAATTTTAGATGCTGGGGAATAGTTTTTTAAGGGTTTGGGCTTTTCAGTAAATCATGGTGAAGGTCCGGTTTAAAAAAGGAACAAATCCCATTTCCCTTTCCTAGGGGTGTATAGAGGAGTAATTAGACTTTCTGGCACCCGGGGCAAAGATTCAAAATGTCGCCCCACCTGTGCTCAGGCCCTTCCTTGGTGCCCCCAGCTCTGCCCCTGGTTATACCAGCTTGGCATCATTCCTGCTCTGCACGTGAATGTCTGAAGATGAAAAGCTGGGATCTAATTAGTAGGAAGTATAAAGCCTAGAGGCTGATCCATTACTAACTCCGAGTATCGACCACAAAACCGAAAAACCTGTGGAATTCCTGTATTACACATGGGCACACCAGCAGGAGTCATACAAGTAGAAAAATATTACTTTATTGATTGCAACAAGGGTTTTAAAAGCACAAATATACACAAGACATGTTAAAACAAACCATCACTTTATCTCCAGTGTGTATAATAAAGATCATAATCATATTATACAGCACCTTTGCACCTTTTGTATATACAGATTTGTAGTCACATTAAGAGGCCGATTCATTAATAGCGCCAGGTAGCGACAGTTGAGCGACAGTAGCAGCATTTTCAGAGCGCCCGCTAGTAGTCGCTGTGCTTGGCCGTTGTTCTGTAGTTGATAGCGACTCAGTCGGTTTGCCGTAATGTTGAATATTGGGTGAGGAGTCGCTGTTTGACAGGTTCCGCGCTGTATGGGAGCGCATGATAGCGACTGGCCATAGCGACCGGCTCCCAGCATATTCATTAACAAATCACGCTCAAAAAATTCTCGCGCTGTGAAATGCTTGTTTAAACCCCAGAGCGCTGGCGGCGATGGGTTAAAAGTAGTTTTTTAACCCCCAAACAACCATATTTTTGGATAAAAAAAAAATAAGTTTTTCAAAACATTTTGTAATATGAATACATTAATATCAGACCTGTAATATCAATTCTGCACATTTTTTTTTTTTTTTTTACCTTAAAAAAATATCTAACATTGCAGAAGTGGTCACAGAATTTTTGACATTTAAAAAAAAAACATTAATACACATTAAAAAAAAAAAAAACATTAATAGCAATTAATTATGAATATTTAAAGATTGCTCCATTGAAATGCATCGGAGAGCGCCAGGTAGCGAGAGGTCATACCTGTCGCTGTTCAAGGTCGCTCTCTGGCGCTGTGTGGTGAGGCTGGAATAATGATGAATGATTCGCTATCTGGCGCTCTGTCAGTCCCTAAGCAGGATCGGCTTGACAAATGTGTGATTGCGGAGGGGAGCCGGCGTTCTCGTGGCGGTGAGCGTCATTACCGTTCGCTCACCATTCGCTACCTGGCGCTATCCCTTGTTAAATAAGGGCCTAAGCTATTTATATGCTAATAGTATATTTTGAGGTTAGGTTTGGCATAGTGCATTCTTATGTATATCTCCACTCTTGCTTGATGATACCTCTGAATATTGGTCTTAACATAGATTTAATTATCTTAGAGGAATAAATTTATTCAGTTCAGCAACTACATACAGTAGTTCTGTATAACATGATATTATACACACTGGAGATCAAGTGATGGTTTGTTTTAATATGTCTTGTGTATATTTGTGTTTTTAAAACCCTTGTTGCAATCAATAAAGTAATATTTTTCTACTTGTATGACTCCTGCTGGTGTGCCCATGTGTAATACAGGAATTCCACAGGTTTTTTGGTTTTGTGGTCTTTAACAATTGATAGTGTGGAATTCTGGGAAGCACCCATGCAGGGTACATTATTCTAAGTAGTGCCCCCTATTGGCATATGTTCCTAACTCCGGGTATCGCCAGATGAGCGTCTGTAAAGCGACCACTAGTAAATGCTGTAAGCGGGTATCGGGCGCTGTAACAGAGCGCCTCAGTCGCTGTAGTAACCTGTCCGGCATTGATAAATGTGATGTATGCTGGGCGCTCTAACACCAGTACAGCACTGCAGGGAGCGATAGGTAGGGCCAACTCTGTGTGACCAACTCTCAGCGCTCCACACCATACCTATCAAAAAAGGACACGCACACACAGTGTCGGCGCTCTAAATCTGGGCGCTATAGCATAGAGCGCCAGACGCTGTGTGATTAAAGTCTGTTTTTGAACACATATCCACCAGCAACAAAGCGAAAACACATGGAATGACATTGTTGTAACACTGTGACATTAACACTTTAGTGCCAGACCTGAAATGACAATTATTCTGAATCACCAGATGGCAGCAAATGGAATCCTGTAGACAGCGCCACGTTCCTTGTGTGTGTCTGTGATGGATGTTTTCTTTTCTCCATGAGGCTCGGCAGATAGCTTATTCGATTGTTGGTTAGATCACGTGGATACGCTTTGAAAGCTTTATTTCAGTACAGAATCTTGTATGAACATGTACGTTCAATTCAGCTGGAAACTTGTGGTGTAATCCATACAGCAGCAACAGGTAAAAGACTGTAGCTGCAGAAGGGTAGCAGCAGATGTGCACTGCTAGGATGCCAGATTAGAAATGGCAGCAAGAGAGAAGAAGAAGGGAGGAGTTACTTGCATCAGAGCAAGACTAAGGGAGCCTGGAGGGGACAAGGGGAATTAAAGGCACACTGCTCAGCCTATACAAATAAACATATATTAAACTGTTAACCCAGGTAAAATAAAATGCATGTCATGGGACATGACAACAATTCTGTATAAAAATATTAAAAGTCAAAAAAATTTCTAAAAATGTTTGTTTGCAGCCAGGAGACGTCACACAATGATTGGAGCAAAATAGCGCCATGTAGAACGTCCATTGAAATGTATGGGAGAGCGTCAGGTAGCGACAGGTAATACCTGGCGCTCTGGAAGCTAGAGCACCGGCGCTGTACACTGAGCCGCCTGTAATAATACATGTGACTCTACATGGCGCTATTAGAGGCGCTCAACAGATTCGCTTTTATAAATGTGGTTTTGCGTACACCAGACGCTGCCTGCCACTATGAGGTGCTACCTGGCGCTATCCCTTCTTAAATAACCCCCATAGTTAGATCAGCTGAGGTAAAAAGAGTAAGGTACTCAACTTTTTAGGGTAGGAAAGAGGGTCAATTGTTAAATTCGGCCACGCCCCCTCATTTAGGGATGGATAGAAGGTAGGATGTAACAGTTACAACAATATAAACACTTTCAATGGGCAAATGAAACATTTATTGATGCAGATCTGCTCAAAGAGGGACAAATGAGAACAATAAGGGACAGGGGGACAGGAACTCAAAAGAGGGACAGTCCCTCCAAATCCGGAACACTTGGGAGTTATGTACAGATGCCCTTTAAGCATGCACCTATGGGGGCCATCTGCTGTACATTAGACCTCTTAAAGTGGACCAAAACCCAGTGCGATCTTATAGATTCCCGTGCCAATCAATTCCCTCTCCCCGGGCATCCAAAATCGGGAAGCCCTGCTGTGTGAAACCCCCAGGTCGCCATTCACTTACCTAACCTTATCCCTCTAGCAGGATGCGTGCCCACACCAGGCATTTGTGAATGACCGGCGCAGGCACGCTCCCTGATAGAGGGAAGCGGGGGATGCGGACAGCCCGCTCATACGCTGGTCTTAGACGCTGAGCGCGCTGATTACACGAGCGGCCGCGCATGCACCATAGGACCGGGAAGAGGTGAGTTTATTTGGGCGATCTGGGGGGTTTCATACAGCGGGGCACTCCCTAGGCACCCCAGGGGGAAAGGACCAAAACCCAGGTTTTGATCTTTGCCGCCCGGGCACCCCGATCAGTGGTGTCCTGCTATGTGAAACCCCCCAGGTTGCCCGATCTCACTCACCCTTCCTCGGTACTACGGCGCATGTGCAGCCTCTCGTCCAATCAGCACGCTGGGATCCGCTCCGGCCCCTTCGTCCTAGAGCTAGGCTAAGGCAAGCGGATCCGAGCACGCTGGCGACCGCATCTCCCGCTACCCTTTAAAATGCCTGTCGCTGGCACACACCCTGCTAAAGGAATTGCGCTTGCTTGCGCTGTTCAACCGGGAACGAAGGTTAGTTTTTGGGTGACCTGGGGGGTTTAAGACAGCAGAATCGGGATGTCCCGGGGGAGCGACTATGCCTGCCCTGGAGTCATAGACTTTGGTCACAGCTAGGTTCATAGCTGTCATTTTTAATTAGTAATATAGTCCAACGCCGTAGGAAATATTTAATCCCCCCCTCCCCCATCTTATCTACTTAAAGGAGCACTATCACGAAAAATTGGCCCAATGATAAAAATCCATATAAATATGCTGTATGGCGGGAGGACAGGTCGCTTATACACCCGACATCAAGAAATATACAGCCAGGCTTGTTTTTTTTATTTTAATGGAAGGAAAAGTACATCCGGGGTGACAGGCAGGGCCGGATTAAGAGCATCCCGGGCCTGGTGCTGTAGATTTTGACGGGCCTATTTATCGAAGTATATAAAATGAAAACGCAACACAAAGCAATTTTGTTTAAGACAAAGTGCATTTATCACATGTCTAATGTGCATTAAATTACCAGGATAGCTGAATACATGTTAGTGTATGAAAAATTTGCATATCTTCATAGAGTTTGTTCTTTAGCTAAAAAAAAAAAAAAGAATCATCTCGCTTTTGGGGGGGCCCAGAGTGTCAAAGAGGTGTTGTAGAGGGTTCGCTATGCCCCCCGACTGTAACACCTATCCGATGTGACGTCACACCCGCAGCTTTTTTGGTTAACACGCAGGGCTCTCTACGGGGCTGAAACACGAGATCTTGTAGATTCCAGGACTGCCGCTGGTGGGTTTGGTTCCACTTTAAAGTGGATCAAAACCAAGTGCGATTCCCTTCCCCGGGGCATCCAAAATCGGGAAGTGTGAAACCATACACTTACCTTGTTTCATGGTCTAACAGCACATGTGTGAGCAGCATCCCCGCTATCCCTCTAGCAGGGCGCGTGCCTGCGCAAGACATTTGTGAATGGCCGGCGTGGGCACGCTCCCTGTTAGAGGAAAGCGGGGGATGTGGCCGCCAGCGCGCTCAGAGCCGCTGGCCTTAGACAGCGTGAAGTCAGCGGCTCCAAGCGCTCTGATTGGACGAGCGCCCGCGCCAGAGGACCGGGAAGAGGCGAGTTGCGCTTGGCATCTCTGATTGGGGTGCCCTGGGGGAAAGGACCAAAACCTAGTATAGTCAAATCCTGGGTTTTGGTCCACTATCCAGAAATTTTACTATGCTAGGTCTTGGTCCACTTAAGGAAGAACAAAACCCAACAGTGGCCAGCATCTTGCAGTTTTGTTCCGCTTTAAGTGGACCAAAACCCAGGAATTTCACTATCCTAGGTTTTGGTACCTTCTCAGGGGCATACAGATTTGTGATGCCCCGCTCTATGAAACCCCCAGCTCTCTCGAAGACTTAACGTGGACCAAAACCCAGCTGGATCGGCCAGGAATCTATAAGATTCCTGAGCCGATCCATTCCCTCCCCGCGGGGCATCCAAAATTGGGATGCCCCGCTGTGTGATAACCCCAGGTCGCCCACTACACTTATCTTAATCCCAGTCCAATGCTGCATCCCCGCTATCCCTCTAGCAGGACACGTGCCCGCGCCGGCCATTTGTGAATGGCTGGCACAGTCACGCTCCCTGTTAGACGGAAGTGCGAGATGCGACGGCCAGCGTGCTCGGAGCCGCTGAGCTAAGTCATCGCTCAGACGTGCATAGCTCAGTGGCTCAGAGCGTGCTGATTGGCCGCGCATGCGCCCTAGGACCGCGGTGAGGTAAGTTGATGCGGGAGATTTAGAGGTTTCACATAGTGGGGCATCCCAAACCCAGGATAGTCCAAACCCCAGGATAGTCAAAATCCTGGGTTTTGGTCCACTTTAACCTTCTTTCATCCCACTGCGCATGCACAAGCTCTTGTCCAATCAGCGCTTTATGCCGTGCAATTTAATGCACAGCATAAAACACCATTTGTACAAGAGTTGTAGCACAGGAGAGCGCCCACTTACCTGGTCTCCTGATGTGCGCTGAAGCCTGCGAGACCACGCCCCCCGAACTCCCGCACTCCAACAGAAGACAGGTGGCAGCTGCGAATGGAGGTAGGGCAGGGGATGCGGGGGGGGGGGCGAGGAGTGGGGTGGGGGTTGCGAGGGGGGTAGGACGAGGAGTGGGGCGGGGGATGCGATGGGAGGCAGGGCGAGGAGTGCAGCGGAGGATGCGAGGGGGAGGCAGGGTGAGTAGTGGGGGGATGCACGTAGAGGATGCGTGCGGAGGGGAGGGGGGGCAGCACGAGGTGGCCGCGCGGTTTCTGGTGCGCCGCTCCTGTCAAAGAAGACAGGCGGCGGCTGCGAGCAGGGGGCAGAGCGGTGGGGCCCCGCCCACTCGCCTGTCTTCTTTGACAGGAGCGGCACTCCAGCAGACAGGAGGCGGTGGTGGGGTGGGGAGGGAGGGATAGAGGAGGGTTCTCACTGAACCACCAATGAAGTCTGAAGTTGAAGTTCATCCCCGCAGGCTCAACTTTTTTTTTTTTTTTTTAACTATTATTCTAATATATTTGCCCTGAGCCCACCCTGTCTGCAAGCTCCGCCCTAGGCTCTGTAGCGGGCGCCGGGCGGCCTATGCGGGCCGCGTTTGCAGGCTGCTGGCACTGTTTTAATGTAGGGGCCTGGAGCGGCAGCTCCGTCCGCCCCTACGTTAATCCGGGCCTGGTGACAGGCTCTGTCACCCCTCATAGACTAAACCTGTCACCCCTGGATTTTGTTCCTCACAAACTTGGTAAGAGAGTTTTATTCAGTTCGGGTGGATAAGTGACTCCTCCTCTCATTAACTGACGTGTTTATATAGATTTATAACCTTACACAATTTCGCGATAGTGCTCCTTTAATGTTGACAATACTTACCTTCTGCTCTACTGTGATCCCAGGTTTGGGTGATGGGTCCTTTAAATACACTTTAAAAATGTAAAATAACTTTAATTTGCCACAAGCTTGTCATTACCAGGCAGCACCTGAAAATCAGAGCTAATCCTTCTTCCTTCGGTCAGCTGCAAACACTGTGAAATAACACAAAGCTGCGGCGCTCGCGATGGCGTTGCGTCTGATTGGCTATACAGTGCATTGTTCTCCTCCGCAGCATCTGCTTGCAGAGACACATCATTCTCTAAAAGGGCAACATCTGGAGGCGCTTTTCGGTTTCTGCCTAAAAAAAAAAAAAAATAATTGTCACTCGAAGGCAAATAAAAATACGTCCTGGAATGAGAAGCAGAACATTCAACACCCTTCTTACAGCTAAAGATGTTTTTGTTTTCGGGGCTTTATTCCGTTCTTCTTCTAAGCACATTTGTTTGTCATCTTTAATAGCATCCCGGAATGTCATGTGATCTACAACAGTCACAGAAGAGCGTTAAAAATGCAAGGAATTCACTCTATTCACTCACTAGAGACTGAGAGAGCACTGACAATGCCAGTTATCTATTCACTAGAGACTGAGAGAGCACTGACAATGCCAGTTATCTATTCACTAGAGACTGAGAGAGCAATGACAATGCCGGGTATCTATCCACTAAAGACCAGGGACTGCACTGACAATGCCAGGTATCTATCCACTAGAGACAGAAAGAGCACTGACAAAGCCAGATATATGTCCACTAGAGGCTGAGAGAGCACTGACACTGCCAGCTATCTATCCACTAGAGACAGAAAGAGCACTGACAAATCCAGATATATGTCCACTAGAGGCTGAGGGAGCACTGACACTGGCAGCTATCTATCCACTAGAGACAGAACACTGACAATGCCAGATATATGTCCACTAGAGGCTGAGAGAGCACTGACACTGCCAGCTATCTATCCACTAGACTGGGAGAGCACTGACAATGCCAGATATATGTCCATTAGAGACTGGGAGAGCACCGACAATGCCAGTTATCTATCCACTAGAGACTGAGAGAACACTGACAATGACAGATATATGTCCACTAGAGACTTGGAGAGCACTGACAATGCCATCTATCTATCCACTAGAGACTGGGAGAGCACTGACAATGCCAGCTATCAACTAGAGACTGATTGAGCACTGCCACTGCCAGCTATCTATCCACTGGAAACTGTGAAAGCACTGACAATGCCAGCTATCAACTAGAGACTGATTGAGCACTGCCACTGCCAGCTATCTATCCACTAGAGACTGAGAGAGCACTGACAATGCCAGCTATCTATCCACTAGAGACTGGGAGAGCACTGACAATGCCAGCTATCTATCCACTAGAGACTGAGAGAGCACTGACAATGCCAGATATAGAGACTGAGAGAGCACTGACAATGCCAGCTATATGTCCACTAGAGACTGAGAGAGCACTGACAATGCCAACTATCTATCCACTAGAGACTGAGAGAGCACTGACAATGCCAGATATAGAGACTGAGAGAGCACTGACAATGCCAGCTATATGTCCACTAGAGACTGAGAGAGCACTGACAATGCCAACTATCTATCCACTAGAGACTGAGAGAGCACTGACAATGCCAGATATAGAGACTGAGAGAGCACTGACAATGCCAGCTATATGTCCACTAGAGACTGGGAGAGCACTGACAATGCCTTCTATCTATCCACTAGAGACTGGGGAGAGCACTGACAATACCAGATATCTATCCACTAGAGACTGGGAGAGCACTGACAATGCCAGCTATCTATCCACTAGAGACTGAGAGAGCACTGACAATGCCAGATATAGAGACTGAGAGAGCACTGACAATGCCAGCTATATGTCCACTAGAGACTGAGAGAGCACTGACAATGCCAACTATCTATCCACTAGAGACTGGGAGAGCACTGACAATGCCTTCTATCTATCCACTAGAGACTGGGGAGAGCACTGACAATACCAGATATCTATCCACTAGAGACTGGGAGAGCACTGACAATGCCAGCTATCTATCCACTAAAGACCAGGGACTGCACTGACAATGTCAGCTATCTATCCACTAGAGACCGAGGAGAGAACTGACAATGCCAGCTATCTATCCACTAAAGACAGAGGAAAGCACTGACACTGCCAGCTATCTATACACTGGTGACTGGGAGAGCACTGACAATGCCAGCTTTCTATCCACTAAAGACCAGGGACTGCACTGACACTGCCAGCTATCTATACACTAGTGACTGGGAGAGCACTGACAATGCCAGCTTTCTATCCACTAGAGACAGAGGAGAGCACTGACTCTGCCAGCTATCTATCCACTAGAGACTGAGAGGGCACTGACAATGCCAGTTATATAATCACTAGAGACTGGGGAGAGCACAGACAATGCCAGCTGTTTATCTGCTAGAGAACAGGGACTGCACTGACAATGCCAGCTATCTATCCACTAGAGACTGGGAGAGCACTGACACTGCCAGTTATCTATCCACTAGACACAGAGAGAGCACTGACAATGCCAGTTATCTATCCACTAGACACTGAGAGAGCACTGACAATGCCAGTTATCTATACAAAAGAGACTGAGAGAGCAATGCCAATGCCAGTTATCTATTCACTAGAGACTGAGAGAGCAATGACAATGCCGGGTATCTATCCACTAGAGACCGAGGAGAGCACTGACAATACCAGATACCTATCCACTAGAGACTGGGAGAGCACTGACAATGCTAGCTATTTATCCACTAGAGACTGAGAGGGTACAGACAATGTCAGCTATCAACTAGATACTGAGAGAGCACTGACAATGCCAGTAATATCATCACTAGAGACTGGGAGAGCACTGACAATGCCAGCTTTTTATCCACTAGAGACGGAGAGGGTACAGACACTGCCAGCCATCTATCCATTCACTGGAGACTGTTGAGAGCCCTGCCTATAAACTAGGAAGTGATAAGAGCTTTGAGAATAGCAACTATTTATCCCTTGGCGACTGGCTGATGGGTGAAAGGGAGGGTTTTGGTCCGCTTTAAGCCCCGGTGGACCCTATCGCTCCATGCACTGTTGCAGCACTTTTATCTCACAAGCAGTATATTTATGGAAAGGAGACTTTCTCTTTGCCGACTATTTTAGGATTTTGTGTTTAAAGTAAATAAAAAAAGAATATGGACGTCAGAATGTGGCTGCGGACCGGGGGGGGGGGGGGGGGGGCGTGGAAAGCTCTGGAAGCTTTCAGGCCAGTTTTAGCTTGGTGGATCTAAAAATAAAATTTTATGGAAAAAATTGGGTCACTAGTGATGTGTGTGCATTCAATGGAGGGAGCAATATATGATGGACGGACCTGCCAAACTTTAACCTTCCAGAGGGGGGAAGGGTTAGAACCGAGGAATGTATCTAAATGAATGTTGCAGCACGAGAGAAGTATTAGCAGCCCAACTGACCCCAAAGCAGTGCAGCCCACCGGGCATTGTACCGGGTCTCCCTATGGCCAGTCCAACCATGCACCACTAATAGTGGCCCCGACTCATCTGCATAGGACAGGATGGCCCAGATAAAGGCACCGCCCCCTATTGGCCCTGGCATTTGCCCTGCTTACCCCCCCCCCCCCTCCCGACCAACAGCCCCATCGAGCATTCTGGGGCAACACATTATTGGCCCTGTGTACCCAGCTCTGCACTGTGTAATAGTAGAGACGGGCTTTTGTGCTGTTTCTCGGGTATTTACCCCTTTCTTTTGTGCAGATCCTCTGTTTGTTTGTTCAACCCTGATGAAGGGGTGTATGCCGCCCCGAAACGTCGGATTATTAAGACCATCATTTCTCTTTATTTCTTTTTTTTTTAAATTCATTATTGCTCTCCATTTTTTGTTTTTCCCCACTGTTTCTCTCTTTCCTAGTCTTTTCTTTCTTTCTTTCTTTCATTCTTTCTTTTTTTATCTCTATCTCTTTTGTCTCCTTTTTACTCTCTCTTTATTTCTCCGTCTCACCCTTTCCCTACCTCTATCCATCTCTCTCTTTGTAACTTTCTCTTCTTTCTTTCTTTCTTTCTTTTTCCCTGCCTCATTCTTACTCTCTGTTTCTTAATTTGTTTCTTTCTCTGTCTGTCTCTCTCTCTCTCTTTCATGCTCTCTCTCTCCCTTTCTTTTCTTTTCCCTTTTTCTCGTTCCCTACTGCTATCCCTCTCTTTTATTTCTTTCTTTTTATTTCTTTCTCCCTCTCCCTCTTTCCACCACTGTCGCTTTGTTATTTATGCCTTAGTTTCTCTTTCTCTTTCTCTCTTTCTTTCATTCATTCTTTCTTTTTTTCTCTTTTGTCTCCTTTTTACTCTCTCCTTTTTTCTGTCTCACCATCTCCCTACCTCTATCCATCTCTCTCTTTGTAACTTTCTCTTCTTTCTTTCTTTCTTTCTTTCTTTCTTTCTTTCTTTCTTTCTTTCTTTCGTTCTCTTTCTTTCTTTCTTTCTTTCTTTCTCCCCTGCCTCATTCTTACTCTCTATTTTTTAATTTGTTTGTTTTTCTATCTGTCTCTCTCTCTCTTTCCTTTTCCCCTTTTCTCTTTCCCTACCGCTATCCCTCTCTTTCTCTTTTATTTATTTCTTTTTATTTCCTTCTCTCTCCCTCTTTCCACCTCTTGCTTTGTTTTTTATGCCTTAGTTTCTCTTTCTTTCTGTCTTTCTTTTTTCTATTTATTATTCATGCTCTCATTTCCCTTTCTTTCTTTCTTTCTTTCTTTCTTTCTTTCTTTCTTTCTTTCTTTCTTTCTTTCTTTTCTTTGTGTTCTCTCTGATTCTCTCTTCCTCTCTCTAATTCCTTTTTCTGATTTGTTTGCTTCTCTTTTTCTATCGCTATATCATCTTTATCTTCATTTATCTCCATCTTTGCTTTTTATCACTTTCTTTCTTCCTACCTTTCTTTTTCTTTCTCCCTATTTCTCTTTCTACCTCTACCCATTTTATCTCTTTGGCCTCGATTCAATAAAGGTAGAAACAGATTCTCATGGTAGTAAAAGATTCAATTCATGAGAAAAAAGCCTGAGAATGTCACTGTTACTGAATCACCAGATAAAAAGACAATGAAAGTCAATCGCACTTTTTTTTACTCCTAAGAAAAGTAGAGAACTGTTTCCTCCTTTCTACACTGTAGTAAAAGCTGCCATTGACTTTCATTGTCTTTTTATCTAGTGATTCAGTAACAGTGAAATTCTCAGGCTTTTTTCTCATGAATTGAATCTTTTACTACCATGAGAATTTTTTTCTACCTTTATTGAATCGAGGCCGATATGTTTAATTGGAAGGCAGGAATACATTAGAGTAATTGTAGTTTTTTTGGGTAAAGCTGGCACATAGCGTCTTTCTACAGTGTAGAAAGGAGTAAACATTTGCCTGCTTTTCTTAGGAGTAAAAAAGTGCCATTGACTTTCATTGTTTTCTTAGCTGTTGAATCAACAACATTTTTCTCATGAATTAAATCTTTTACTAGCATGAGAATTTTTTTCTACCTTTATTGAATCGAGGACTGTAACTCTCTTTCTCGCCCTCTCTCAGTCTTCCTCACTTTCATTCTTTTTTGCTCTTTTGCTCGTTCAGTTCCGATCTCTATCTTCCCCTATATCGCCGTGTGTCTCTTTTTTAATATCCCCCTTTTTGTTCTCTCTGTCCTGCTGTATCCCTTTCTTTCTTTCTTTTTTTCTTTTCTGTCTTTCTTTCTTTTTCCTCTCTCTTTCTTTTTTTCTTTCTTTCTTTTCTATCTTTCTTTTTTCTTTCTTTTTCTTTCTTTCTTTTTTTCTTTCTTTCTTTCTTTCTTTTCTGTCTTTCTTTCTTTTCTATCTTTCTTTTTCCTTTCTCTTTCTTTTTTCTTTTCTTTCTTCCTTCCTTTCTTTCTTTCTTTTTTGTCTTTCCTTCTTTTCTATCTTTCTTTTTCCTTTCTCTTTCTTTTTTCTTTTCTTTCCTTCTTTCTTTCTTTCTTTCTTTTCTGTCTTTCTTTCTTTTCTATCTTTCTTTTTCCTTTCTCTTTCTTTTCTTTCTTCCTTCCTTTATTTATTTCTTTTTTGTCTTTCCTTCTTTTCTATCTTTCTTTTTCCTTTGTCTTTCTTTTTTTCTTTCTTTCTTTTTTGTCTTTCTTTCTTTTCTATCTTTCTTTTTTCTTTCTTTCTTTTTTTCTTTCTATCTTTTTTGTCTTTGTTTCTTTCTATCTTTCTTTTTCCTTTCTCTTTCTTTTTTCTTTTCTTTCTTCCTTCCTTTCTTTCTTTCTTTTTTGTCTTTCCTTCTTTTCTATCTTTCTTTTTCCTTTGTCTTTCTTTTTTCTTTTCTTTCCTTCTTTCTTTCTTTCTTTCTTTCTTTCTTTCTTTTTTGTCTTTCTTTCTTTTCTATCTTTCTTTTTTCTTTCTCTTTCTTTTTTCTTTTCTTTCTTTCTTTCCATCTTTCTTTCTGTCTTTCTTTCCATCTTTCTTTCTTTCTTTCTTTCTTTCTTTGTTTATATCTTTCTTTCACTTGCCATGGTAAAACATTTGAACATGCGAGCCAAAGAATGTATAGTCAGTGTGTGACACGGCCTCGCAGTGCTGCAAGTGGATGTTATCCATCACTGAAAGAAATCCAATCCCCGCTATAGGGAGCTGAGCCTAGGATGGGCCCCTGGGGTCAGATTCTCAGGTGGGCCCAGGAGTCCGGCCGGGTTACACACTGGGCACAGGCAGCTCCTAGTGATCAGTAATGCTGTAGAAAAGTGGGTGAAAGAAACCTCTGGTTGCCGGACACTAGACAGGAAAAGGATAAGAAGCTTCTGTAAGTCAGTGAGAGGTTCTCTTGGTAATGAGTAAGCGCGGCTTGTCATCCGCCATGTTGGAGGGAGCTGCGCCCGCCGAGCGCTTACCTGTCACACTGAAGTTATTGTGCACAATGATGTCCCCGGGCTGTGTGACACCTGCAGCACACATGTCCGCTCCCTTTAACATCTGCAGCAGATTGCAGAACACAGCAGCGGGCGGCCGAGAGGAATCTGCTGCTCTGATTGGCTTTTAACCCCCGTCCCAGCATCCCAGCAGGACCCATTTAAAGGGGCACACCACCCTTTATTCAATCGTTAAAAAAAAAAGAAGCCTGTAATAAATAGTAACATAGTATGTAAGGCTGAATAAAGACTTTAGTCCATCCAGTTCAGCCTGTTTAACTCCTTCCAGTGGTCTAGTAGCCAAAGCTGGAAATGTTATTACATGCCAGGAAGGCATCAAGGCCACTATAGATCTCCTTCCAGTGGTCTAGTAGCCATAGCTGGAAATGTTATTACATGCAAGGAGGGCATCCCGGCCACTATAGATCTCCTTCCAGTGGTCTAGTAGCCATAGCTGGTAATGTTATTACATGCAAGGAGGGCATCCCGGCCACTATAGATCTCCTTCCAGTGGTCTAGTAGCCATAGCTGGTAATGTTATTACATGCAAGGAGGGCATCCAGGCCACTATAGATCTCCTTCCAGTGGTCTAGTAGCCATAGCTGGTAATGTTATTACATGCAAGGAGGGCATCCAGGCCACTATAGATCTCCTTCCAGTGGTCTAGTAGCCATAGCTGGTAATGTTATTACATGCAAGGAGGGCATCCCGGCCACTATAGATCTCCTTCCAGTGGTCTAGTAGCCATAGATGGAAATATTACATGCAAGGAGGGCATCCCGGCCACTATAGATCTCCTTCCAGTGGCCTAGTAGCCATAGATGGTAATGTTATTACATGGAAGGAGGGAATCCCGGCCACTATAGATCTCCTTCCAGTGGTCTAGTGGTCATAGCTGGTAATGTTATTACATGCAAGGAGGGCATCCAGGCCACTATAGATCTCCTTCCAGTGGTCTAGTAGCCATAGCTGGTAATGTTATTACATGCAAGGAGGGCATCCAGGCCACTATAGATCTCCTTCCCGTGGTCTAGTAGCCATAGCTGGTAATGTTATTACATGCCAGGAGGGCATCCCGGCCACTATAGATCTCCTTCCAGTGGTCTAGTAGCCATAGCTGGTAATGTTATTCCATGCAAGGAAGGCATCCAGGCCACTATAGATCTCCTTCCAGTTTCTAGTAGCCATAGCTGGAAATGTTATTACATGCAAGGAGGGCATCCCGGCCACTATAGATCTCCTTCCAGTGGTCTAGTAGCCATAGCTGGAAATGTTATTACATGCAAGGAGGGCATCCAGGCCACTTGAATGTTTTACTGTATCCATCATTACTACCTCCTCTGGCAGCGAGTTCCATAGTCTCACTGCTCTTACAGAGAAGAATCCCCTCCTATGTCGGTGGAGGAAGCACCTTTCCTCTAACCTTAGTGGATGCCCCCGGGTTATGGTTACACTCCGGGGTATAAATAGATTGTGGGACAGATCCTTGTATTGACCCCGAATATATTTATACATAGTTATTAGATCATCCCTCTGGAGTTTTTTTCTAAACTAAATAAATGTAACTGTGACAATCTTTCCGGGTACTGTAGCCCCCGCACTCCTTTTATTAACTTTGTTGCCCTTCTTTGAACGCGCTCCAGTTCTCCAGTTCACAGGTTCCCAGAGCTGTACACAGTGCTCCATATGGAGTCTGACCAGTGACCTGCACAGGGGTAAAATAAAGTGAATGTTTAATACACCTCTGCTTGGTTTGGATGCATTGCCGACTATTATCGTGTACAGGATGGATTGTGTGTATAGGGCTCTGGAAAGCAAACACAGGCCACAACATTATAGTAAACAATTGTATAGACAATAATGCAAGAGGGGTGTTTGTTTTATTATTTTATTATTAATTATTATTATTATTTTATTTTTACAGTAAAATCCTTCTTTGAATGTAGTAAATGTAATTGTGTATTATGTTTGTTTAGAGAGTAAGGTGACTTCCCCTTTAACTACAGAAACCCTCTATATATCATACTACAAGTCTCCGTCTGTAACTATCTATCGGTCTCTCATTTCCTCTTTCTTTCTTTCTTTCTTTCTTTCTTTTTCTCTCTCTCTCTCTTTTGTCCCCTTTTCACTCTCTGTTTCACCCTCTCCCTACCTCTATCCATCTATCTTTGTAACCTTTTCCTTTTCTTTCTTTCTTTCTTTCTTTCTTTCTTTCTTTCTTTCTTTCTTTCTTTCTTTCTTTTTCTCTCTATCTCTTTTGTCTCCTTTTACTCTCTCTTTGTTTCTCTGTCTCACCCTCTCCCTAACTTTATCCATCTCTCTGTTTGTAACTTTCTCTTCTTTCTTTCTTTCTTTCTTTCTTTCTTTCTTTCTTTCTTTCTTTCTTTCTTTCTTTCTTTCTTTCTTTCTTTCTTTCTTTCTCCCTGCCCCATTCTTACTTTCTGTTTCTTAATTTGTTTGCTTCTCTGTCTCTCTCTCTCTCTCTCTCTCTCCCCCTTTCTCTCTTTCCCTACCTCCATCCCTCCCTTTCTCTTCTTTCTTTCTTTCCTTCCTTCTCTCTCCCTCTCTTTTCACCTCTCTCACTTTGTTTTTTATTAATCATTGCTCTCCAATTTTTTGTTTCCCCCTCTCTCTTTCTTAGTCTTTCCCTTTCTTTCTTTCTTTCTTTCTTTCTTTCTTTCTTTCTTTCTTTCTTTCTTTCTTCCCTTTTCCTCTATCCCTGTCTCTCTAGTTCCTTTTTCAGTTTTGTTCGATTGCTATATCTCTTTATCTCCATGTATCTCTATCTTTGCTTTTTATCACTTTGTTTCTTTCTATCTTTCTTTCTTTCTTTCTTTCTTTCTTTCTCCCTGCCCCATTCTTTCTTTCTGTTTGTTAATTTGTTTGCTTCTCTGTCTGTCTCTCTCTCTTTCACTCTCTCTCTCTCCCCCTTTCTTTCTCTTTCCCTACCTCTATCCCTCCCTTTCTCTTCTTTCTTTCTTTCTTTCTTTCTTTCTTCTGGGTTCCCTTTTCCTCTATCCCTGTCTCTCTAGTTCCTTTTTCAGTTTTGTTCGATTGCTATATCTTTTTATCTCCATGTATCTCTATCTTTGCTTTTTATCACTTTCTTTCTTTCTTTCTGTCGTCCTTTCTTTATTTTTCTTTCTCTCTCTTTCTACCTCTACCTTTGTTCTCTCTTTGTCTTACTGTCTTTTGAACCCTCTCTCTGTCTTCTTAACTTTCTTTCTTTTTTTGGTCTTTCGCTCTATCTTCCCCTATATCGCTGTGTCTCTGTTTTTTAATATCTCCTATTTTGTTATATCTGTCCTGCCGTATCCCTTTCTTTCTTTCTTTCCTTCCTTTCATTTGCCATAGTAAAACATTTGAACAACTTATAATGTGTAACACGGCCCCGCAGCGCTGCACGTGGATGTTATCCAATCCCCCCCCCCCCCCCCCCCCGTATATAGGGAGCTAAACCTTCTGTAACACTCTTCACTATATACTGGAAGGTTTGAGCTGACTTTCAATGGGTTAAATATGGTAAAGCTCCAGGGCTGAACGGGTCGGCCAGCGAATGAGATTGTGGCGCTGTGTAACCCCCGTTTGCTTTATTGCTTTCATAATATCTCTGGCGCATCTCCAGCAGAAAGACCATAATTAAAAAGGGAAGAAGAAACCCGCGCGCAGCATTTTCATACAATAACCCCCCTGGTGCCGCTAAAAGAAGGCGAACCCGCCGTAATAAGATGTGTCAGGGGCTGATCCCTTTCTCTTTTATTTTGTACCCCCTGGCATTGCGCCTTCCCTGTGTGCATGGCAATGACGCGCTGAGGTCTGCAGCGCCTGTCCACACCACTCATCATCCATGCAAGAAAATAATGAGGGCCCTGCGGGAGGAGGGATACCCGGGATGCCCTGTATTATGCTCAGTCTCTTTCTACAATCTATTAGGGTATAAGGGAGGATACAGGAGGAGAAGAGCTTACAATCTATTAGGGTATAAGGGAGGATATAGAAGGAGAAGAGCTTACACTCTATTAGGGTATAAGGGAGGATACAGAAGGAGAAGAGCTTACAATCTATTAGGGTATAAGGGGGGATACAGAAGGAGAAGAGCTTACAGTCTATTAGGGTATAAGGGAGGATACAGAAGGAGAAGAGCTTACAATCTATTAGGGTATAAGGGAGGATACAGAAGGAGAAGAGCTTACACTCTATTAGGGTATAAGGGAGGATACAGAAGGAGAAGAGCTTACAATCTATTAGGGTATAAGGGAGGATACAGAAGGAGAAGAGCTTACAATCTATTAGGGTATAAGGGAGGATACAGAAGGAGAAGAGCTTACACTCTATTAGGGTATAAGGGAGGATACAGAAGGAGAAGAGCTTACAATCTATTAGGGTATAAGGGAGGATACAGAAGGAGAAGAGCTTACAATCTATTAGGGTATAAGGGAGGATACAGAAGGAGAAGAGCTTACAATCTATTAGGGTATAAGGGAGGATACAGAAGGAGAAGAGCTTACAATCTATTAGGGTATAAGAGAGGATACAGAAGGAGAAGAGCTTACAATCTATTAGGGTATAAGGGAGGATACAGAAGGAGAAGAGCTTACAATCTATTAGGGTATAAGGGAGGATACAGAAGGAGAAGAGCTTACAATCTATTAGGGTATAAGGGAGGATACAGAAGGAGAAGAGCTTACAATCTATTAGGGTATAAGGGAGGATACAGAAGGAGAAGAGCTTACAATCTATTAGGGTATAAGGGAGGATACAGAAGAGCTTACAATCTATTAGGGTATAAGGGAGGATACAGAAGGAGAAGAGCTTACAATCTATTAGGGTATAAGGGAGGATACAGTAGGAGAAGAGCTTACAATCTATTAGGGTATAAGGGAGGATACAGGAGGAGAAGAGCTTACAATCTATTAGGGTATAAGGGAGGATACAGAAGGAGAAGAGCTTACAATCTATTAGTGTATAAGGGAGGATACAGAAGGAGAAGAGCTTACAATCTATTAGGGCATAAGGGAGGATACAGAAGGAGAAGAGCTTACAATCTATTAGGGTATAAAGGAGGATACAGAAGGAGAAGAGCTTACAATCTATTAGGGTATAAGGGAGGATACAGAAGGAGAAGAGCTTACAATCTATTAGGGCATAAGGGAGGATACAGAAGGAGAAGAGCTTACAATCTATTAGGGTATAAAGGAGGATACAGAAGGAGAAGAGCTTACAATCTATTAGGGTATAAGGGAGGATACAGGAGGAGAAGAGCTTACAATCTATTAAGGTATAAGGGAGGATACAGAAGGAGAAGAGCTTACACTCTATTAGGATATAAGGGAGGATACAGGAGGAGAAGAGCTTACAATCTATAAGGATATAAGGGAGGATACAGGAGGAGAAGAGCTTACAATCTATTAGGATATAAGGGAGGATACAGGAGGAGAAGAGCTTACAATCTATTAGGGTATAAGGGAGGATTCATAGGAGAAGAGCTTACAATCTATTAGGGTATAAGGGAGGATACAGAAGGAGAAGAGCTTACAATCTATTAGGATAAGGCCTAGTTTTGTAGTCGGGGAATGCTGTAGGCTGGCGCGGTGGTGGTGGTGTGGGCCGCACTTTTAGTGTGCGCTGTTAGTATACAAAGTCACATACCTAGGCCTGGGGAATTCAGACATGGGAACACTCGGCATTCCTTCCTGGCACTGATGGACTGTTTGTATAGGAACACGCAGAAGGAAGGAGCGTCATTAACACTTCCCTTAGTCTCCTTATTCTATGGCGTCTCTCCAACCAGGCGTCCTCACAGCCCCTACAGGATCACAAAATGGGGCGGGGCTAGATGAGTCATGGCGATGCTTATGAAATGATTGACAGCTGCCTGTGTGCTGTGTAATGCCACAACAGGTCCTCACTGTACATAGCATGTCGGCATTTTACATTTGTATAAGATGTGCATGTGGTCATGTAGCTGTCCCTCTCCCAATCTCAATATGTGCCCTGTTGTTGTAGACTATGAGCCTCGGTGTGTCCTCCCTGGGCATGCTGGTGCTTGTAGTTCCTTGACAGCTGGGATCAGTGGGTAGGAAAAAAAGAGTATCAACATGATTTCCTCTATCTATCTGTCTATCTATCTATCTATCTATCTATCTATCTATTATTATTATTATTATTGTGTATTTATATAGCGCCATCAACTTCTGTAGCGCTTTACATGGTATCTATCTATCATTGTATTTTTCTACCTATTATCTATTCACTTATCTATATATCTATCTTTCTATTCATTTATCTATCTATCTATCTATCTATCTATCTATCTATCTATCTATCTTTCTATCTATCTATCTATCTATCTATCTATCTATCTATCTATCTATCTATCTATCCATCCTCCTATCTATCCTCCTTTCTTTTTTTCTATCCATCCTTCTATATATCTACCTTTCTATCTATCTGTTCTATCTATTTTTCATTGTATTATTCTACCTATTATTTATTCATTATCTATCTATATATCCATCCTGCTATATATCCTCCTTTCTTTTATCTATCTATCTATCTATCTATCTATCTATCTATCTATCTATCTATCTATCATGTATCTATATCAAGCCATATCAAGCTATATATTAAGAATGATCCTAGAATGAGCGGCATCTATCTATCTATCTATCTATCTATCTATCTATCTATTTACCTACCGATCCTTCTATCCATTTTTTTTATCTATCTATCTTTCTTTCTATCAATCTATCTAGCCATCTTCCTTGCATTCTCATTTCTTTCTTTCTTTCTTTCTTTCTTTCTTTCTTTCTTTCTTTCTTTCTTTCTTTCTGTATTTATTTCCCTCGCCCAACCCTGCAAAGCTCTCCTCCCCATGTAACTTTCACCTGACAATCATATGTGAGTGTAACATATAATAGACAGTGGCTCTTTCACACACCTTCACCGCCCCCCCCCCCCCCCCCCCGTTCACCTCTCCTCCCCTACAATCCTCCGGGATGATGACAGCAACACAGAACAGGCAATTATCTTTATTAGAATGATCCGGAAAGGAGGAAATGGCCAGTGCCAAAGTTCTGACAATGCAACTCTTCCTGACAGATCCGATGCTGGATGCGGATGAGGCGTAGCATGGACCGGGGGATTCTTAAATAATGCCTGGTTGCTAGGAAACCATTGTGATCATCCAGGGATTTTATAAAGAAATTGCAGCGTCGAGAAATTTGAAAGTGCAGTTATTTGCTGCTGGTAATATTGACCAAATATTCTCTGGATGTCCCTCCGGCAGCTTGGCCCACCCTATATATATATGAAACCTGCCGGATTAACCCTTACAGCCTGCCAATTTATATCTATGTATAAGCCTTATAAGCTCATATTTATCTATCTACCTATTATCTATCTATCTATCTATCTATCTATCTATCTATCTATCTATCTATCTATCTTATTTTAACCATCCCATATTTGCTATTTATCTAAATATTTATTATTATTATTATTATTATTTCTATGTTTCTAACTATCCATCCTTCTATTAATCTATCTACTATCTATCTATCTATCTATCTATCTATCTATCTATCTATCTATCTATTTATCTAAATATTTATTATTATTATTATTATTATTATTATTATTATTATTATTATTATTTCTATGTTTCTAACTACCCATCCTTCTATTAATCTATCTATCTTATTTTAACCATCCCATATTTGCTATTTATCTAAATATTTATTATTATTATTATTATTATTATTATTATTTCTATGTTTCTAACTACCCATCCTTCTATTAATCTATCTACTATCTATCTATCTATCTATCTATCTATCTATCTATCTCATATTTATCTATGTTCTATCTATCTATCTATCTATCTATCTATCTATCTATCTATCTATTTATTATTATTATTATTATTATTATTACTTCTATTTTTCTAACTATCCATCCTTCTATTAATTTACCTATCTATTATTTATCTATCTTTCTAACCATCCCATATTTATTTATCTATCAATCTACCTATCTATCTATATAGATGTATCTGATATCTGCCTGTTGCATATCTAGCTATGTATCATCTATCTATCTATCTATCTATCTATCTATCTATCTATCTATCTATCTATCATCTATCTTTCTAACCATCCCATATGTATCCATTATCTATCTATCTATCTATCTATCTATCTATCTATCTATCTATCTATCTATCATTATTATTATTATTATAAGTAGTAGTAGTAGTTATATATCGATAGATAGATAGATAGATAGATAGATAGATAGATAGATAGATAGATATACAAAAGGTAGATAGATAGATAGATAGATAGATAGATAGATAGATAGATAATAGACTACTACTACTACTACTTATAATGATAGATAGATAGATAGATAGATAGATAGATAGATAGATAGATAGATAGATAGATAGATAGATAGATTTGGAATAAGATAGATAGATAGATAGATAGATAGATAGATAGATAGATAGATAGATAGATAGATAGATAGATAATGGATACATATGGGATGGTTAGCCAGAAGAGGATGGTTAAAATAAGATAAAAATCTATCTATCTATCTATCTATCTATCTATCTATCTATCTATCTTCTATCTATCTATCTATCTATCTATCTATCTATCTATCTTTTATCTATCTATCTATCTATCTATCTATCTATCTTTTTTTTGCTTACCTTCTTTAGCATTGCCAAAAAGTGCATAACTCTGTAAATGTGGGTTGGGGTGTGGGAAGTATAGAGCACAGTATAGGGGTATAACAGTCCATGGTGCTTCCTCTCAGTTGGTGGGTACTTCTATTTCTGCAGTGAATGGGTGTCACTGGGACTGAGGGGTTATGACCAGCACAAGATAGAAGGGAAGGGATTTAAGAAGGGATAGCGGCAGGTAGTGCCACAGGCAGCGTCCGGTAAACGCTGGGCGCTGCACGGGAAACCACATTGAAAGTGAATCTAGTGAGCGCCTCTAACAGCGCCATGTAGCGCCCAATGTATTATTACAGGTGGCTCAGTGTATAGCGCCGGCGCTCTAGCTTCCAGATTGCCAGGTATTACCTGTCGCTACCTGTCGCTCTCCCATACATTTCAATGGGCTTTCATTAATTGTGTATAAACAGCGCGTTTGGCAATTAAAGTGCAAACACTTTTATACATTTTTTTGACTTTTTATATTGTTATGCAGAATTGTCATTACAGGTCTGGCATTAATGTCACAATGTTACAACAATGTCATTCCATGTGTTTTCGCTTTGTTACTGGTGGATATTTGTTCAAAAACAGACTTTAATCACACAGTGTCTGGCGCTCTATGCTACAGCGCCCAGATCCAGAGCGCCGACGCTGTGTGAGTATGAGTTTTTGTTGAATATGGTGTGAGTCGCTGATAGTCGGTCGCTCTGAGCTGGCGCTACCTCTCGCTCCCTGCAGCGCTGTACTGGAGTTAGAGAGCCTAACATACATCTCATTCATCAATGCCGGCCAGGTTACTACAGCGAATGAGACGCTCTGTTACAGCGCCCGATAGCCGATCACACTATGCTAGCGGTCGCTCTTAGCGCCTCTGTACATGCGCTCATCTGCCGATAGCTGGCGCTAGTAATGAATCAACCTGTATGTTGTTAGAACTTCCTGTTTGGAATATTGTGTACCATTGCATGCTTGAGCACACATAGGAAATCTTCCGCTTAAACCGGACCTTCAGCATGATTTAATGAAAAGCCCAAACCCTTAAAAAACGATTCCCCAGCATCTAAAATTAATATATTTTAAGTTTTTAGTCACTTACTTATTATTCTTTCCCCCACTGGGCTGCAACTCTGTTCAGGACTCTAGGATATGGGCACAGCCATCTTTATTGCCCCGGCCTTGGTGTGTAGCAATCAGGAGCCTGCAGCACTTCATGGGATCAAGTCTGCGGGCTGGCAGTCAGGTGCCTTTTGGCTTTGTGGGCAGCCTGGACTGGGTATACAAACTAACTGCAAGGTGTCACATCACAGGTGGACAACTTTGGAACTCTGGGTGCTCCTGCCCTACCCCAGAGCGCCCCCCACCTTCCCATATACTCACCAGCGCCCACCATGGCTGCACTACACAGCGCCAGGCGGCTTGTTTTACCATTAAACCTCAGCGTTGTCGCTAAACATACAAATGTTTAGAAAGGAAAAAAAAAAAAAGAAACTTGACCCGACTGAGAGGATCATGGGATTCTAAAGCCGCTAACACCTGCTCCGCATTGTCTGCGCTGAGCGCGATGGGGAGGATGTTGCTAAGCAACCATGAAGGTCCCTGGTCCAAGCTTTGTTCATTATATGACTTTACCGCACGTACTTTACAATGTTCTAACTCTCATATCCGAAGTAGAGAACAAAGCATGTGATTGGCTGATGGAAATTGCGCCGGCTGATAGGGAGTAAACATTGCTAACCCTGTATATTGTGATGTCATCACTGAGGTACAATGGCATAGTGATGTCACTAGTTTCCAGTACATTGATAGGCTGTTTGGTGTTTTTGGAAAGTTTCTGCCAGTGATATCCACTGCACTTTCGCAACTTTCTCTCTTTATATGTCCTTTGCAGCTCTTTCCCCATCTATGTTTTTCCACTCTCTCTTTTTTCTTTCTCTCTCCCTTCCTTTACTTTCTCATTCAGTTTTATTCTTCCTATTTTTTTATCCTTACCTCTCTACTTTTTTTGTATCTATCTATCTATCTATCTATCTATCTATCTATCTATCTATCCTCCCCCCTACCCAATCTTTCCCAATCTTCTTTAACTCATTCTTTCCTTTCCTTCCTCTCTTTCTTTCTCTACTTTCACGTTCTCACCATTCTCTACTCTGTATCTATCTATCTATCTATCTATCTATCTATCTATCTATCTATCTATCTATCTATTCCATATGTATCTATCTATCTATCTATCTATCTATCTATCTATCTATCTATCCCATCCTTATCTATCTATCTATCTATCTATCTATCTATCTATCTATCTATTTCATATCTATCTATCTATCTATCTATCTATCTATTCCATCCTAATCTATCTATCTATCTATCTATCTATCTATCTATCTATCTATCTATCTATTCCATCCTAATCTATCTATCCTTATCTATCTATCTATCTATCTATCTATCTATCTATCTATCTATCTATCCTCCCCCCTACCCAATCTTTCCCAATCTTCTTTAACTCATTCTTTCCTTTCCTTCCTCTCTTTCTTTCTCTACTTTCACGTTCTCACCATTCTCTACTCTGTATCTATCTATCTATCTATCTATCTATCTATTCCATATGTATCTATCTATCTATCTATCTATCTATCTATCTATCTATCTATCCCATCCTAATCTATCTATCTATCTATCTATCTATCTATCTATCTATCTATTTCATATCTATCTATCTATCTATCTATCTATCTATCTATTCCATCCTTATCTATCTATCTATCTATCTATCTATCTATCTATCTATCTATCTATCTATCTATTCCATCCTAATCTATCTATCCTTATCTATCTATCTATCTATCTATCTATCTATCTATCTATCCTCCCCCCTACCCAATCTTTCCCAATCTTCTTTAACTCATTCTTTCCTTTCCTTCCTCTCTTTCTTTCTCTACTTTCACGTTCTCACCATTCTCTACTCTGTATCTATCTATCTATCTATCTATCTATCTATCTATCTATCTATTCCATCCTTATCTATCTATCTATCTATCTATCTATCTATCTATCTATCTATCTATTCCCTATCTATCTATCTATCTATCTATCTATCTATCTATTCCATAATTATCTATCTATATACATCTTACAATATATCCCCTTTTCTCTTCTCCCTTCCTTTTTTCTCTTTTCATGTCTCTCTCTTCCTCTGTCTTTTGTTTCTCCATCCCTCCCTCATGCCCTCTCATTTCTTTTGCTTTCACATTTTCTTTTTTTCTCTCTACCTCCTTCTGTTCCCTTTTGGCTTACTCTCTCCATCTTCCTCTATCTCTCCCACTCTTCCTTTCCTTTTCTTCTCTTTATTTCACTCTCTCTCTCTCTCTCTCTCTCCCTCTCTTTATTCTCTCTCTATATATATCCCCTGTTCTTTTCCCTATCTATCTCTATTGCCCTTGATTCTGGGAGGCCGATTCATTAACAGCGGCAGGTAGCGACAGTTGAGCGACTGTAGCGGCATTTTCACAGCGCCCGCTAGTAGTCGCTGTGCTTGGCTGCTGTTCGGTTGTTGATAGCGACTCAGTCGGTTTGCAGTAATGTTGAATATTGGGTGAGGAGTCGCTATTTGACAGGTTCCGCGCTGTATGGGAGCGCATGATAGCGACTGGTCAGAGCGACCGGCTTCCACCATATTCATTAACAAATCACGCTCAAAAAATTCTTGCGCTGTGAAATGCATGTTTAAACCCCAGAGCGCTGGCGGCGATGGGTCAAAAGTAGCCATATTTTTGGAAACCAAAAAAAAAAAAGTTTTTAAAATAATTTAGTAATATGAATACATTAATATCAGACCTGTAATATCAATTCTGTACAATTTTTTTTTTTATATTTTTTACCTTAAAAAAATTATCTAACATGGCAGAAGTGGGCACAGAATTTTTCACATTTAAAAAAAAAAACAATAACAATTAATTATTAATATTTAAAGATTGTTCCATTGAAATGCATTGGAGAGCGCCAGGTAGCGAGAGGTCATACCTGTCGCTGTTCAAGGTCGGACGCTGGCGCTGTGGGCTGAGGCTGGAATAATGATGAATGAGTGGCTATATGGCGCTATCTCAGACGCTAAGCAGGATTGGCTTTATAAATGTGTGATTGTGGTGGGGAGCCGGCGTTCTCATGGCGGTGCCCGTCATTACCGGCCGCTCACAAGTCGCTACCTGTCGCTATTCCTTCATAAATAAGGGCCTATTTCTTTCTCATTTTCTCTCTCTTTCTACCACTTTCTTTGGATTCCATTAAAACAAAAGTAAGGCCCTTATTCATGAAGGGATAGCGTCAGGTAGTGGCTGGTTAATGACAGGCAGCGACAGGTAGCGACTGGTGAACGCCGGACATGGCACGCAATTATACATTTATCAAGCAGAATCTGTTTAGCGACTGGGATAGCGCCATGTAGCGTCTGATTCATCATTTTCACAGCCTCAGCGAACAGCGCTGGTGTTCAGCATTGCACAGCGCCAGGTATGACCTCTCGCTACCTGTCGCTCTCCCATACATTTCAATAGAGGATCCTTTTCTTCTCTTTAAACGGGGTTTTTGTTTTTTTTTCCCAAAAAATCACTGTTACTAGTGGATAGATGCTTGAAAACACACTTTAAACACACCGCCTCCTGCGCTCTGGGCTTCAAACAAGCATTTTTCAGCGCCAGAGATTTGTGAGGCTGTTTTTTTGCTGAATATGGTGTGAGTCGGTCGCTATGAGCAGTCGCTACCATGCGCTCCCATACAGCGACTGAGTCACTATGAAGTAGCGACCCACCGCTGAGCACAGTGACTACTAGCGAGCGCTCTGAAAATGCCTGCTACAGACGCTCATCTGTCGCTACCTGGCGTTAGTGATGAATCAGCCTGCCCGTATCTTTATACCCTGAGATATACTGTATATAACATAATATATGCAAAATTATAAAATCAAAATCCCAAAATTTCCAAAAGTTCAAAACTATAGTAAGACTGTCTAACCACTAGAAACCACTCACAACACTTGGTTTTAACCTGTGGCATCTAATTTTGTATTGTTCTCTGTGCTATATGTTTTACCTTGTCTGTATTATTACCTTGTAAAGCGCTACGGAAGTTGATGGCGCTATATAAATAAACAATAATAATAATAGAATCTGAGTCAGATCAGCGAGGACTCCATTCTGATTGGTTGCTGGAGGTCTCCCCTATATAGTCATTGCTCACACACACACACACACACACACACACACATACATTAGATGGCTGCGGCTGTACATAGGGTCTCGCATTACCCCTGGTGTGATGTCATAGTCGCCGCCACGTCATCTCGCTGTGTTAACTTATCTTTGTTTTACTTTTTATTTTTTTTCAGTAAGAGCATTAATTAATTAGCGCTGAAGTTCTGCTCACGTTCATGGAGACGCCTCTGAATCAAAGATAAACAGGTTTTCTGGTGCCATAAACAGCGAGGCGGATGAGATGATGTAGGAAGGGTTCCCACGATCCTTGGCTGAGCGCGCCCGTCTATAGCAGCGGGGGGGGGGGGGATGCCAGCTCGGCTCCATGCTGAAGAGCGTGGGGACACTTTATTTATCAAGGAAAGGTCTCTGAGTCTCGCAGCACACTGTTATTAGTCACAACTGGGTTGTTTGTTAATAACATTTATTAAAGTTCAGATGATCTTCTGGAGACCAAAACAGCAATGTCTGTTACATCATCAACAACTTAAAGTGGACCAAAACCCAAGGCGATCGGCATGGAAATCTATCAGATTGAGGTTGATCGATTCCCTCCCCCCGGGACATCCTAAATCGGCATGCGCCGCTGTGTGAAACCTCCTTGGTCGCCCATACACTTACCTTCTTTTCCGGTCCAACGCCGCATGCTCGAACTGCGGCAGCCCCCCCGCTATCCCTCTAGCAGGGTGCGTGCCTGTGCCAGGCATTTGTGAATGGCCGGTGCGGACACACTACCTGTGAGAGGGAAGCGGGGGATGCGGCCGTTAGCGTGCTAGGAGCTGCGCGCCTTTGGCCCTTATTTAACAAGGGATAGCGCCAGGTAGCGAATGGTGAGCGAACGGTAATGACGCTCACCGCCACGAGAACGCCGGCTCCCCTCCGCAATCACACATTTATCAAGCCGATCCTGCTTAGCGACTGACAGAGCGCCTGATAGCGAATCATTCATCATTATTCCAGCCTCACCCCACAGCGCCAGCGAGCGGCCTTGAACAGCGACAGGTATGACCTCTCGCTACCTGGCGCTCTCCAATTCATTTCAATGGAGCAATCTTTAAATATTCTTAATTAATTGCTATTAATGTTTTTTTTTTTAAATGTCAAAAATTCTGTGACCACTTCTGCCATGTTAAATATTTTTTTTAAGGTAAAAAAAAAAAAAAAATTGTGCAGAATTGATATTACAGGTCTGATATTAATGTATTCATATTACAAAATGTTTGGAAAAACATGTTTTTTTTTCTCTCAAAAAATATGGTTGTTTGGGGGTTAAAAAACTACTTTTAACCCATCGCCGCCAGCGCTCTGGGGTTTAAACAAGCATTTCACAGCGCGAGAATTTTTTGAGCGTGATTTGTTAATGAATATGCTGGGAGCCGTTCGCTATGGCCATTCGCTGTCATGCGCTCCCATACAGCGCGGAAGCAGTCAAACAGCGACTCCTAACCCCGTATTCAACATTACCGCACACCGACTGAGTCGCTGTCAACAGCCGAACAACGGCCAAGCACAGCGAATACTAGCGTGCACTGTGAAAATAACGCTACTGGCGCTCATCTGTCGCTACCTGGCGCTATTAATGAATCGGCCTCCCCGATGAAGGGACCACGATACTCAGATGTGGCTCTATAGGGAGCACAGCACCGACACTAGCAAAGCACCTAGTGTTCTTGATACATAAACTACATACATGGAGACATAATACATGAACACTACATGGAGAGACGCTAAACATTTTTTTGGGCGTCATAAATATGACTTGCTGGTGGCGCTCACGTAAAATACCTGCCGCTACTCAAATTGCACACAGGTGGACTTCATTTCACATGTGACTTAAATAAGTAATAGTGATACATGCTGATTTAGTTATATAGTGATATAGTTGTATAGCTGTATAGAAATATCCACGGTAATAGAGTTACATTTCGATATAGCTATATAGTAATATAGCTGTATAGTTATATAACTACATAGTAATAGAGTTTATTTATATAGTTAGTTGCATGATTGTATAGCAATAAATGTACATAGGCCCTTATTTAAGAAGGGATAGCGTCAGGTAGTGGCTGGTTAATGAGAGGTAGCGACAGGTAGCGACTGGTGAACGCCGGACACGGCACGCCATTACACATTTATCAAGCAGAATCTGTTTAGCGACTGGGATAGCGCAATGTAGCGTCTGATTCATCATTTTCAAAGCCTCAGCGTTCAGCCTTGCACAGCGCCAGGTATGACCTCTTGCTACCTGTCGCTCTCCCATACATTTCAATGGACGATCCTTTTCTTCACTTTAAAGGGTTTTTTTTTTTTTTTTTCCCCAAAAATCACAAATAATTCTGTGACCTCTTCTGGCATTGAAATAGCAGTTTTTTCATAATTTTTTCATTTTTTAAATATTTCCTCAAAAATTACATTACAGGTCCAGAGATTTGTGAGGCTGTTTTTTTTTTCCTGAATATGGTGTGAGTCGGTCGCTATGAGCAGTCGTTAACATGCGCTCCCATACAGCGCTGTACTGGTCAAATAGCGACTCCTCACAATGTATTCACCATTACTGAACAGCGACTGAGTCGCTATAAAGTAGCGACTCACGGCCGAGCACTGCGACTACTAGCGGGCACTCTGAAAATGCCTGTTACAGACGCTCATCTGTCGCTACCTGCCGCTAATGATTGTATAGTTATATAACCTACATGATAATAGAGTTACATATTGATATACCTAGATAGTAATATAGTTGCATAGTTGTATAGTAGTATTCATGGTAATAAAGTTAAATATTGATATATTTATATGGTAATAAAGTTGTATACTTATGTAGCTACATGGTAATAGAGCTATATATCAATATAGTTACATACTGTAGTAACATAGTTGCATAGTGATATACACTGTAATATGTTACATACTGATTGTATAGTTATATAACCTACATGATAATAGTTACATATCGGTATAGCTAGATAGTAATATAGTTGCATAGTTGTATAGTAATATACATGGTAATAATGTTACATATTGAGATATATAGTTAAATAGTTGTATAGTAATATAACTAGGTAGGTAATAGGTATTAATTGCACTTGTATGGCAGTTGGTTAAGAATATCCTTTTATATATGACCACTATTGACATCATGTCTGTTATTTAGCCAATATTTGTTGTCTTGTATTGTACTGCTTGTTTGTGTTTTTGGCTTTTTTCTATACAATAAAAGTGTGATACTTTTATATTTAGTGGTGCCACTTTTATTTGGGGACTATTTTGAGGAAGTTGTGGGATTCCTCCTTGTCCTTTATTACTCACATAGTAATATAACTACACAGTAACAGGGTTAAATATTGATATAGTTATATAGTAATATAGCTGTATAGTAATACAACTAGTATTGGGTGAACCTGAAACACAAAGTACCGAACTTTAGGAGTTTGGGTTCCCAAACCCGAACACAGACTTCAGCCACAAGTCCATGTTCGAGTTCGACATTTGTCCTGAACCCGTAAAAGCTGGGCTGACCAGCTTAACCCATGCAGGGTGTGCAGCAGTATAATTATAACTACATAATAAAGTGCTATGGGGGTATTTCAGCAAAATAAAGCTTACTTGCCCCCCATATAGGAGTACATGCCCTTTGCAGCTATAGGATCACATATCTGGGCATTGAGCGTGTCTGCTCCTGTTTGCCCGGCAACTGCTTCCTTTGGAGCCTGCTCGCGCCTGCGGCAGCTGACCTGGGATAACCACACTTTAGGAAGCGGCGATTCTTCAGCTGTTACATTGTGCTGAGAAATGTCAGATATCTTGATAATCCAGATAGCAAGTTCTCTGTTCGCCCCCTCACCCAGCCAGCCCCCTCCTATATGGGGGCAAGTAAGCTTTATTTTGCTGAAATACCCCCATAGCACTTTATTATGTAATTATAATTATACTGCTGCACACCCTGCATGGGTTAAGCAGGTCAGCCCAGCTTTTACGGTCATAGTGCATAGAGATACCCCATTGGGGTAAAATTATCTCTCTCTCTCTCTCTCTCTATATATATATATATATATTATTATTATTATTATTATTGTTTATTTATATAGCGCCATCATCTTCCATAGCGCTTTACAAAGTAGTAATTACAGACAGGGCAGAAACATACGGTACATATACTAATTCAAATGCAGTTGTACAGAGTTGACAATGGATATTCTGAGTACAAGATACAATAGGAGAGAGAGCCCGGCCCTTGCGAGCTTACAGTCTAAAGGAAGAGGGGTGAAGACGAGGGGGAAGGATCACAAACAGTCAGTATTGAGCTTTGTGGCATGTGCCCTTTAGAAGATTGGTTAGGCCAGATTATATGCTTGTCTGAATAAGTGAGTTTTAAGGGCACCTTTGAAGGTTTTGAGGGTTGTGGAGTGGCGGATTGGGTGTGGGAGGGCATTCCAGAAGATTGGGGTTGCATGTGAGAAGTCCTGGAGGCGGGCGTGAGAGGAGGTGACCAGGGTGGAGGACAGAAGTAGGTCGGCAGAGGAGCGGAGGCTGCGTCTAGGTTGATACTGTTGGAATAGAGATGAGATGTAGGGAGGGGCCTGGTTGGAGAGAGCCTTGTATGCGAGAGTTAGAGTTTTGAACAGGATTCGCTGTGGGACTGGCAGCCAGTGTAAGGATTGGCAGAGAGGCGCAGAACTAGAGTAGCGAGAGGAGAGATGGATGAGGCGAGCAGCAGAGTTCAGGATAGATTGGAGGGGTGCCAGTCTGTTAGTTGGTAAGCCACAAAGAAGGATGTTGCAGTAATCCAGGCGGGATATGACCAGGGCGTGCACTAGCATTTTAGTGGTGTCAGGTGAGAGGAAAGGACGGATGCGGGAGATGTTTTTAAGTTGGAGGCGACAGGAGGTGGCCAGGGAGTGAATATGTGGTTTGAAAGAGAGGGCAGAGTCCAGAATGACTCCCAGGCACCGAGCTTGGTGAGTTGCTGTTATTGTGTAATTGTTGACAGAAATAGACATGTTAGAGAAGGGAGGGGAGTTAGATGGTGGGAAAATGACCAGTTCTGTCTTGTCCATGTTTAGCTTGAGGTAGCGAGATGACATGAATGAAGAAATAGCTGAGAGGCAATTGGGGAGGCGAGATAGGAGAGAGGAGAGATTGGGGCCTGAGAGATATATCTTAGTGTCATCCGCATAGAAGTGGTATCGGAAGCCTAGTGAAGTTATAAGTTTGCCAAGGCCGTGGGTGTAGACTGAGAAAAGTAGGGGGCCTAGCACAGAACCTTGCGTCACACCAACAGAAAGAGAACGTGAGGATGAGACTGTGTTAGAAAAGGATACACTGAATGATCTGTCAGAGAGGTAAGAGGTGAGCCAAGAGAGTGCAAGACCTTGAACCCCAAGAGAGGAGAGAATATCAAGAAGCAGGTCAAGAGTGGTCGACAGTATATATATATATATACCATAATTAGACTGTTATTAGGCCCCAGTATATATTGTTACTCTGTAATGATATTACTATAGGACCCACTGCAGTTATTCTGTGCGTGATGCACTGTAAATATTGACTCCATAATTATACCTGCTCATATTTATTTACTTCATAACAAATACTGCTTTGAGGCCCAGCCTTTTTTATTTTCTCTATAATGATACTGCTATAGGGGCCCAGTCCAGGCTATTTTCCCTATAATGATACTGCTATTGGGGCCCAGTCTTGTTTTCTCTATAATGATACTGCTATAGGGGCCCAGTCCTGTTTTCTCTATAATGATACTGCTATAGGGGCCTGGCCCTCTTATTTGCTCTATATTGATACTGCTATTGGGGCCCAGTCCTGTTTTCTCTATAATGATACTGCTTTAGGGGCCCAGTCCTGTTTTCTCTATAATGATACTGCTATAGGGGCCCAGTCCTGTTTTCTCTATAATGATACTGCTATAGGGGCCCAGTCCTGTTTATTATCGCTATGATGATACTGATATAGGGACCCAGTTCTGTGTATTTTCTCTATAATGATACTGCTATTGGGCCCAGTCCTTTTTATTTTCTCTATAAGTATACTGCTATAGGGGCCCAGTTCTATTTATTTGCTCTATATCGATACCGCTATGGGGTCCAGTCCTGTTCATTTTCTCTATAATTATACTGCTATAGGGACCATATCTATATCTATTATATCTATATTCATTCCGCTATAGGAGCCCAGTCCTGTTTATTTTCTCTATAATGATACTGCTATAGGGGCCCAGCCCTATTTATTTGCTCTATATTGATACTGCTATAGGGGCCCAGTCCTATTTATCTATATTGATACAGTTCTGATATAGGGGCCCAGTTCTCTTCATTTTCTATATTGTGATATTACTATAGGGGTCTTTTCTTATATATTTCCTCTATAATGATAATGCTATAGGAGCCCAGTCCTATTGATGTTCTCTTTAATGATACGGCGATAGGACCCAGTCTTATTTATTTTCTCCATTATGATACTGCAATAGGTACCCCATCCTATTTATTTTCCTTTTATGATACAGCTATAGGGACCCAGTCCTGTTTATTTACTTTATAATTATACGCCCAGCCCTGTTTATTTCCTCTATAATGATAATGCTATAGGGGCCCAGTCCTATTAATTTCTCTTTAATGATACGGCTATAGGGCGGAGTCTTATTTATTTTCTTTATAATGATAATACAATAAGGGCCCAGTTCTATTTATTTTCTCCATTATGATACTGCAATAGGTACCTGGTCCTATTTATTTTCCATTTATGATACTGCTATAGGGGCCCAGTCTTATTTATTTTCTCTATGGAGGCCCATTACTATTTAGTTTATCTGTAGTATAATGAAGCTGCTTTACATTATGACCCTGTCATACAGTAGGTTGTTACTAAACAATGAAATTCTGGTTTATAGCTACATAATAATAATAATATAATGATATCTACCTATAACAGTCAGACACACATACACAACCCTGTAATGCTACTGCTATGGGGCCTAGCCAGCTACTCCACCATGTACAGTATAAACACCACATTTAAGGACTGATATTCGTTAGCGCAATCCAATTTGTGAAGATACAAGAAAAATCGGAAGGCGGACATTCAATTTCTTGGCGTTTTGCTAATTTTCGACACGATGGGAAGCCGTTTGTTAGGGCCCCCTTGCTGCTACACATTACGGAAAGGACGATAAATAACTCGTCTCCTCTGCAGAAGTGAATGGACCCCATGGAGGGTTGTGTTTTCTGATGGCACGTGCTGCCTGCTTTTATGGCTTCCTTGGTAATAGAAATCGTATTTGTGCTTCCTTTAATGACTAGTTATCAATACGGAGAGTACGCTTATCTGCTGGAATGGCGGCTATAAATCTGTTACAGGAAGGCGCTTAAAAGAGCTTTTTCGGCAAATGTGGAAAAAAGGCCTCAATGTCACCCTTATAGATGGGATTGCCCATTATGGCCCACAGATGTAAGACTGGTGAGCTACCCATGTTGGAATTACAGTATGATGAGGCCCCATCCAAATGTGATGGACTGAAACTGGGCCCGACATAAGGAAAGCGCTTACAATCTGTTAGACGATAGGGAGAATACAAATAATGGTACAACTTCAATATGATTACCATCTTAGGGAAGATCCAATATGTTGAAGAGCATTTAGCATTTTAGAGGCTGTGGAGGATAGAGACAATAGAACGGCTTCCAGTGTATTAGGGTTTTAGGGAAGATCCAAAATGCTGAGCTTTTAGGATAATAGGCAGCCAGAGGTGTAGCTAGGCTTTCTGGCACCCGGGGGCAAAGATTCCAAATGGCAACCTCTACCTCTTCTCAGGCCCTCCTTTGGTGCCCCCTGACCTGCTGCGCCCAGGGCAAGTGCCCCCCCCCCCTGCTGCCCTCTAGCTACGTCCCTGTAGGCAGCTATGAATGTGAAGAACATTTATGATGTGCGCCATTTAGGCCCTTATTTATGAAGGAATAGCGACAGGTAGCGACTGGTGAGCGGCCGGTAATGACGGGCCCCGCCACGAGAACGCCGGCTCCCCACCACAATCACACATTTATCAAGCCAATCCTGCTTAGCGACTGAGATAGCGCCATATAGCCACTCATTCATCATTATTCCAGCCTCAGCCCACAGCGCCAGCGTCCGACCTTGAACAGCGACAGGTATGACCTCTCGCTACCTGGCGCTCTCCAATGCATTTCAGTGGAACAATATTTAAATATTCATAATTAATTGTTATTAATGTTTTTTTTTTTTTTTTTTTTTTTATGTGAAAAATTCTGTGACCACTTCTGCCATGTTAGATAAATTTTAGGTAAAAAAAATAAAATTGTGCAGAATTGATATTACAGGTCTGATATTATTGTATTCATATTACTAAATTCTTAAAAAAAAATGTATATTTTTGGTTTCCAAAAATATGGTGGTTTGGGGGTTAAAAAACTACTTTTAACCCATCGCCGCCAGCGCTCTGGGGTTTAAACATGCATTTCACAGCGCGAGAATATTTTGAGCGTGATTTTTTGATGAATATGGTGGGAGCCGGTCGCTCTGACCAGTCGCTATCATGCGCACCCATACATCGCGGAACCTGTCAAATAGCGACTCGTCACCCCGTATTCAACATTACTGCACACCGACTCAGTCGCTATCAACAACCGAACAATGGCCAAGCACAGCGACTACTAGCGGGCGCTGTGAAAATACTGCTACAGTCGCTCAACTGTCGCTACCTGCCGCTATTAATGATTTGGCCTGTTAGCATCTCTCCGGTTGCCATAGTGCCAGTTTTGAAGCGCCAGTATTTTTGTCTTTTCTGGTGCTCACTGGCACAAAGATAATCAGCAGTCAGGTCCAACAGATGCTGACACAAGCTGCCCCATTTCTTCTGTTACAGTTACAAGAAATCACTGCTGGTGATAAAGGGGACAAACTTTATGGTGCATTTAGGCTGCGTTTTAATTGTTGGTGTCTTAGTTACACATTGTTACGGAAAATAAGCCATTAAAATAAATTTTAAAAACGCAAAAACACATTTTGGCCCATTTAGGTCCTGTGTTTCAATTATTGATAGGTCCCAATGCAAGTTCTGTACAAATAAATGTGTGTAATATTAATTAATGAAATTTATGACATTGATGAAAAGATGTATAAATATGCTGGGGAATGCCGGAAAAACAACAGTACAAAGTGGCACTGATGGGCTCTGGAATAATCGCTCAGCGGGTTCTACAGGCTCTGACATAGGCCGGACAATAGCTAAGAGGCCGATTCATTAATAGTGGCAGGTAGCGACAGTTGAGCGACTGTAGCGGCATTTTCAGAGCGCCCGCTAGTAGTCGATGTGCTTGGCCGTTGTTCGGTAGTTGATAGCGACTCAGTCGGTTTGCCGTAATGTTGAATATTGGGTGAGGAGTCGCTATTTGACAGGTTCCGCGCTGTATGGGAGCGCATGATAGCGACTGGTCAGAGCGACCGGCTCCCACCACATTCATCAAAAAATCACGCTCAAAAAATTCTCGCGCTGTAAAATGCATGTTTAAACCCCAGAGCGCTGGCGGCGATGGGTTAAAAGTAGTTTTTAACCCCCAAACAACCATATTTTTGGAAACCAAAAAAACAAGTTTTTTAAATAATTTAGTAATATGAATACATTAATATCAGACCTGTAATATCAATTCTGTACATTTTTTTTTTTTTAACCTTAAAAAAATTATCTAAAATGGCAGAAGTGGTCACAGAATTTTTCACATTAAAAAAAAAAAATAATAAAATTAATAATTAATTATGAATATCTAAAGATTGTTCCATTGAAATGCATTGGAGAGCGCCAGGTAGCGAGAGGTCATACCTGTTGCTGTTCAAGGTCGGACGCTGGTGCTGTGGGCTGAGGCTGGAATAATGATGAATGAGTGGCTATATGGCGCTAAGCAGGATCGGCTTGATAAATGTGTGATTGTGGTGGGGAGCCGGCGTTCTCGTGGCGGGGCCCGTCATTACCGGCCACTCACCAGTCGCTACCTGTCGCTATTCCTTCATAAATAAGGGCCTAAGTTAAGCTTAATCAAAGTTAATTAGTATCGTTATGTGCAGCGACTGCTAGCGCCAATGTAGTGCACAGCACAGCGCCGGATAAGACGGAAATGCTAAAAGACGCACATCATAAATAAGGTTCATTGACTAACATAGGTGACACAAACTGTCTAAGACAACCCATCATTAAAAGATTTGATCAATGAAACTCTGCATTTCGCAACTCTTGAATCAAAGTGTATATTACCTAAGCATAACATTCTCTCATGAGAACGTGACAGATGTACAACTTCCTGACACAAACACCAAGAAAGAAGGAAACAGCAGATAGGGAGCTCTTGTAGTTGGCGTTGCGCTTCTGAGAAGCAATCTGCTTGCAGACTTCGCAAACACCATGTTTTCCTAGAGAAGATTACATTTCAGCAGTGGAAGGGAAGAGAACAGAAGCAACAGCAGATTGGCAAGCTGGGGATCAGATGGGAGATTGGAGAGAACTGCCCAGAAGTGAGCACCAGAGAACTGGAGTCTGTTCAAGTTGGGCCGACTTCACTCGGTTTGCTGAGAAAATTCAACTTCAAATGCAAAAAGTTGGGCAAGATCTGCCATCAAAAATGCCCCTCCTGACAGAGGTAGCTTAGCTAGATTATCCCACTTCATCTCTTGTTCTAGGAGGAAAAAGGTTTCTTTAAACCTCACATGTGGTAGGTTCTTGTCTACATGGACCACAATTTTCCATGGGCGCTGTTCCATGAGTAGGCCGCAACTTTCCTTGACCATTTCAGGCTGCACATGAGCAGGCAGCTACTGTAATACTTGCAGCTTGTGTGCTTTTGTTAAAGACATTTCACCACTCAACCAAGTGGTTTTCTCAATCCAATGCCGTTCTCCTTCAATTAATATTGACCCTCCTAGACAATAAACATGGGGATGGGCCGAGCACCCTTCAGCATTAGCCTGGTGTGTTTTTAGGGGTATCCATTTTTTGGAACAGAGGACCAAAGCTGAAGAACAAATGGGCAGGTATAAATAAGCATGCCCATGGGCACAGTGATGTACACAGTGATACATTTTTTAAAAATGCTTTAAAGCTCCACATTACCCTTGCTGAAGGACAGAAGCAGTGCAGGGCTTTGCTTTGTATTCTTTATGTCTATGAGGCATAAAAACAGGTGTCAAAATGTATCAAATCATAAGCTCACTATTTTTTGCAATTTGCAGAAAAGCCCCCCCCCCCCCCGCAAAAAAACAAAAACAAATTTACTTACTTAATCTCGCAAAATGTTCAAAATGACAAAACACTAGCAGTTCACTCCAAAACATGGGTGCAAATTGAATACAATTTTTTTGTTTGCTGGATCAAAACCATTGTCTTTAGTAGCATGCCATTAATAACAGGTGGTCTCTAGACTGGGTTGAAGGAGGATAGATAATAGATGTCTTCTGGTGGTGTTTTAGGAGCATAGACAATAGGTGGTTTTCAGTGGAGTTGCAGGTGCATAGATGATAGATGGCTTCTGAGAGGGTTGTAGGAGGATGGACAATAGGTGGTTTCTGAGAGGGTTGCAGGAGGACGGACCATAGGTGGTTTCTGAGAGGGTTGCAGAAGGATGGACAATAGGTGGTTTCTGAGAGGGTTGCAGGAGGACGGACCATAGGTGGTTTCTGAGAGGGTTGCAGAAGGATGGACAATAGGTGGTTTCTGAGAGGGCTGCAGGAGGATGGACAATAGGTGGTTTCTGAGAGGGTTGCAGAAGGATGGACAATAGGTGGTTTCTGAGAGGGCTGCAGCACGATGGACAATAGGTGGTTTCTGAGAGGGTTGCAGAAGGATGGACAATAGGTGGTTTCCGAGAGGGTTGCAGAAGGACGGACAATAGGGGGTTTCTGAGAGGGTTGCAGAAGGATGGACAATAGATGGTTTCTGAGAGGGTTGCAGTAGGATGGACAATAGGTGGTTTCTGAGAGGGTTGCATGAGGACGGACAATAGGTGGTTTCTGAGAGGGTTGCAGTAGGATGGACAATAGGTGGTTTCTGAGAGGGCTGCAGGAGGATGGACAATAGGTGGTTTCTGAGAGGGTTGTAGGAGGATGGACAATAGGTGGTTTCTGAGAGGGCTGCAGGAGGATGGACAAAAGGTGGATCTGGTGGGTTGCAGGAAAATGGACAATAGGTGGCTTCCAATAGGATTGTAGAAGCATGGATAACAGGTTGTTTTCAATCTGGTTGCACGAGCATAGACAATAACTGACTTTCTATTGGGTTGGAGGAGCATGGAGTATAGGAAGTTTCCAGTGGGGTTGCAGGATAGACAATAATTGACTTCCAAAAGGTTTGTGAGAGATTGCATAAAGGTAGATTCTAGTTGGGTTGAAGGAGATTGGATAATAGTATACATAATAATAGTATATATAATACTGTAGGTGGTTATCAATGGGGTTGCAGGAGCATAGGAAATAACAGTTTTTGATGGGGTTGGGGGAGAATAGATAATAGGAGGTTTCCAATGGGATTGCAGGAGGATTGACAATTGCTGGCTGCCGATAGGGTTGCAGGAGATTGGATATTAGGTAGTTTCCAGTGGTGTTGAAGGAGATTGGATAGCAGGTAGTTTATGATAGGATTGCAGGAGTATAGACAATAAGCTGTTCTGATGGGATTGCAGGGCCATAGATAATAGGTGGTTTCCAGTGGGGTTGCAGAAACACTTGCAGAGGCAACAAGGGTATTTCCCGGCTACTGGCACGACCTCCACTTAAGACAATCCATTGTACAGCCCGTGGTAGCTGATCAGGCAGCTTGCTGGGAAGTATCAGTCGTGGTAATGACATTTGGCGAGGTGTTTTACACCTGATCAGATATCAGCCGCCGCTGTATTATGACAGATGGCGCATTCTCTACCTCCAGCTTATAACATTTTGCTCTGCGTCATGTATCCGACCCCGTCACACACATGTGATTATTCTGTTATGTCGTGTTGTGATCAATTACTCGCTAATCATAGGATATCATGTGACACTCCGGTGATACAATGTGACGGATGTCAAGCAACATTAGATATCAAGTCAGAGTGTGTAGTGCATAATCAAGGTTTACCGGTGGCAATCATGGCTCACGGCGAGTGATAGAGATATTGTAAGAGAATTATTTTGGTGCAAATTTGGTCCAAATTTACCAAAACTTTGGGAATTGTTCTCAATTTAGTTTATATTTTTTGTATTTTATACTTTTTTCTTACATTTTTAATGACCCTTTGGTGCAAGTTAAGGCAGCTGGAGCACTTTTGATTCTGAAAGAACTGATTTGGACCTGAAAAACTGAATACTTGTAATATATTCCAAAATGAATCCTGGAGTATTTGCTCATTGCTACTCTATCAATCTATAATTTAATCTATAATCAATCTATTATCTATATGGCTCCCTCTTAGACCAGTAATCCACAATTTTTAAAGTCAAAAATACTAGGCAGAGGGGGCGTCTATCCTTATGGTGGGAGGAGCCTGAATACTAACCTACTTTCACAATCCCTTGTTTCAGCTGCTGTTTTGTGATCCTAAGTGACTTCCAGTGACCTGTGGGGTTCGCTTAGCTTTGCAGGCCCACCCCTAAACCTGACTTACCGCTGGTGGTCATTTGGGGCCACAATGCTACATGGGAACGCTGAAGCAGCTGACCGTGCTTTCTTCGTTGGTATGCATTATTTCACTGGAGGGTCCCAGTCCCAATTTGATTCATCATGAAGCCCCACGGCCAAATGAAAACTCTTTAACCCATAAGAGGCCTCTCAGATAATAGGACTTCTTCCAAATTATATGAGACCTTCTGTCTAACTAAATTCCTTCTAAGAGGACAACTTGACTCAAACTACTATTCATTAAATATCTATAACAGAACAAATTCCACCACCATTCATTGGTCTAGCACAGTGGTGGACGAGTGACCATGCATTGTAGGCCTACCTTAATTATCACTTTTCCTGGACAGCACAAACAGACCTCTAATGGTTTCACCTGCCTCCTGGAGCTGCTTTGAAAACAGAATGTCCGGCATGAAGATGAATCTGTACATTACACAACACTGTTAGTACAAGCCGGTGACTGCTTTCAATCCCGGCTTTTGACAGACGGCTTATGGAGACTTGGCAGGTCTCAGTTAGTTGCTGAGAGAGTCTCTATTCAGTTTCATTCCAGAGCCATCATTACTGACTGTGAAAAGAGCGGCGCACAGGAAAATTACATGCTTGCAAGGTGTGTCGGGAAAATACCAACCTCAGATGTACAGAAAAATTGGGGAATAACTATCAGTGGACAGAGGAGCCCTAATTTATGAAGGAATAGCGACAGGTAGCGACTGGTGAGCGGCCGGTAATGACGGGCCCCGCCACGAGAACGCCGGCTCCCCACCACAATCACACATTTATCAAGCCAATCCTGCTTAGCGACTGAGATAGCGCCATATAGTCACTCATTCATCATTATTCCAGCCTCAGCCCACAGCGCCAGCGTCCGACCTTGAACAGCGACAGGTATGACCTCTCGCTACCTGGTGCTCTCCAATGCATTTCAATGGAACAATTTTTAAATATTCATAATTTATTGTTATGAATTTTTTTTTTTTTTTTTTTAAATGTGAAAAATTCTGTGACCACTTCTGCCATTTTAGAAAAAAAATTGTACAGAATTGATATTACAGGTCTGATATTAATGTATTCATATTACTAAATTATTTAAAAAACTTGTTTTTTTTTGGTTTCCAAAAATATGGTGGTTTGGGGGTTAAAAAACTTCTTTTAACCCATCGCCGCCAGCGCTCTGGGGTTTAAACATGCATTTTACAGCGCAAGAATTTTTTGAGCGTGATTTTTTAATGAATATGGTGGGAGCCGGTCGCTAGGGCCAGTCGCTATCATGCGCTCCCATACAGCGCGGAACCTGTGAAATAGCGACTCCTCACCCAATATTCAACATTACGGCAAACCGACTGAGTCGCTATCAACAACCGAACAACGGCCAAGCACAGCGACTACTAGCGGGCGCTCTGAAAATGCCGCTACAGTCGCTCAACTGTCGCTACCTGCCGCTATTAATGAATCGGCCTCCCCGTGTCAGACACCCACCACATATATTGGTTTTCCATTTCTCTTATTCTTTTATTTCTGTATTTTTTCTTTATTATTCTTTATTTATTTATTTATTTTAATATTTATTTTCCCTTCCTCCATTCCTTGCTTTCCTATTCTTTCTAAGCTATTTAGATTTTTCCTATAACCTTTATTTTTAGTCTATATCCCTTTTTTTCTTTCCCTTCCCTGCCCCTCCCTTTCGTTATTCTTTTAACGTTTCAACCTATACTCCTACTGCAGGTACCGCCCTCTTTTCTGTTTGACTTCCTGTCTTCCTTCCTTCTTTGCTTGATTCTTTTTCACTGCTTTCCCTTCCTATCCATTTTCTTTTGTCTTTTAATTTTCTATATTTTGCTTTCCTTCCATTTTACTTCTCCAGTACACTTCCATTTTATCTTTATCCTTTATCTTTTTTTTTCTTTTTATCACCTCTTCTTCTTACTAATGTCTTTCGACACATTCAAGAGACCTAATCTTTTAAAGAGTTCCAGTAACATGAACATAAGATATATAAAGAGTAGAAAATACCACGCTACAAGATCAAAAACGTTTTTTAAATACTAAGGCCTTGATTCAAAAAGAGTTGAAAAATATTCCCATGGTAGTAAAAAAATTCAATTTGTGAGAAAAAGCCTGAGAACGTCACTCGAGGCCTAAAGATGCAAGTTAAATCAATGTAATAGTAGGGATGCCTTATTCAAACCGTTTCTAACTGGCTGATTGATGCCCAACATAGATTGCAATTCAATCCCGACCTCACAGAATAGCAGGAGGGAGAAATAGACACATTCCGGGTATATTTCACCAGTGCATATTTTTTGGGGGACTTTAATATGTTGCTCTGTGCTTGATTTGTTATATGAACATGAGATATGTTAAATTGGAAGGTAGGAATACATTAGAGTAGCTGTAGATTTTTAGGTGTAAAGCTGGCATATAGAGGCTTTCTATCACTGTCAAGAGGGACTAGCCGGGTGGTGCTGAATTGAAGGTTCACTTTACATTTTGTTCTGGCACAAAGTCCTATGTCGCAGCAATAACAGATGTTGCAGGAGTCGTCCTTGGTTAGAAGGCAACGCATTGTTCCTGCATACAGTAAACAGCATTGTGCGGCTTACTGTTCAATTAAAAAAAAGAGATAGCAGCGAAATAATTAATATGAGGCGCACTTAGCTAATAGGTCAGGGCCCTCTTCTTTCTCATCCTCCGTACATTCCTTCGGGGAGGACCTTAAATTCCCACTAACAGGTTCTCATGCATTTTCATCATGTTTCATTTTTTGTTGGCTGCTTGGACATATGTCCAGGATGAGCCGGGTCCAAGTTGGCACTGTCACTGGGTGCACAAGGCCGGCCAAGGTTAGGTAGGGGCAGCCATGATGCAGATCAGGCTAAAAACCTTCACTAACCATTATGGTGCCTCCAGATGGTGGAGAACTTCAAGTCACAGGTCTTATCAGCTGAGACTTGCAGCTCCTTGGCAGACGCCTGACTTAACGAAATGACTCACGCTATTTGCATTAAGTAAAGGTTGTGTGTAACCTTTATACAAACCTATACTTTACATAAGACCAAGAACAGCTATCAGGACAGTACTTGCATAAATCCTAAAGGGTCATCTGAACATAGATACAGGAGGAACTAAGTCCCAAGTTGCACCCAAGGCTGGCCAGGGTTAAGCATGATGGAAAGATCAGGCTAAAAACCTTAAATGGTGGAGAACTTTATGCCATGGGTGCTGTCAGCTGAGACAAAAAGCTTCTTGGCAGCGTATCCATGCTTTCTCTGCTGGTCTTCAAAATGTACTTTTTATTGTAAACTAAAAATTGGGAGTACCCTTTTACAGTACAAGCACAAATCATTGGGCATACAAGACTGGCTATAGCTAGTTGGGGGTTAAATATTGAGCATCCAGATTTAAAGCCTGTACTCACCATCTTGGAGCCTTCAGATGGTGGAAAACTTCAAGTCACAGGTCCTGTCAGCCATGGATTTTAGCTCCTTGGCAGCTAAACCATGTCTCACAACTTTATGTAATGAGATACCTCAAAGTCAAACTTTCTGCACTGATCTAAGACTTTATAAAAAAACTATAACGTAACTTAGATCCAGAGCATTTATCTTTGTAGTACAAGCAGAAATCCTTTTATGATCATCTGAACATATGTCCAGGTCCAAGTTGACGTTATCATTGAGCACACAATGCCGGCTAGGGTTAGGCTCTGATTTCTATAATAAAGATCCAGATATAAACCATCTTAGAGTCTCCATTGATCATTTTTGAGACTACAAATAGTGGAGAACTTAAAGTCAAAGGTACAGGGAGATTTGTAGCTCCTTTGCAGCTAATCTATGCCTCGTTACTATATAAAACAAAATGCTTCAAAAGTGATGCTTTCAGCACTGCTCTTCAAAATGTACTTGGTTTCTTCTGAACTAAAGTTCAGTGTAACCATTATATATAGTAGATTAGACCATGGGAAGCTATTAGGACAAGCACCGATCCTTATATGGCCACCTGGGGAATAATGGAGAGCCACTTATAAACCTGATCCTCTTGTTGTTTAGGATGAATACCCATAGATTTTGGGCTTGAAGGTAGCTCAATGTGGGTTTTTGCATGAAAGAAATCAATGAAGGAAATATATAGCGTAATATCGCTTTTAATAATAAAAACCTCTAAAAGGTTAAAAATGTGCACTCACATTTACAATCCTTGATGTACAGCATATAATAATGGGGGCGAAGCTCTCACCCTACTTTCGGCTCACCTCGACCACTGGTGTCCACGAAGGAGAGAGGGAGTTTGCTTTCAAAAATTGCAAGATTCCTTTGTTGTATTAGTGCAGGGGTCCGCCTAGTCGCCATCAACCTTGAGGTGAACCGAAAGTAGGGTGAGAGCTTTGCCTTTGTATTATATGCTGTACATCAAGGATTTTAAATGTGAGTGCACATTTTTAACCTTTTAGAGGTTTTTATTATTAAAAGCGATATTACGCTATATATTTCCTTCATTGATTTCTTTCATGCAAAAACCCACATTGAGCTACCTTAAAGCCAAAAAAAATGTGGGTATTCATCCTAAACAACAAGAGGATCAGATATGAATTGAATAGAGCTACGGGGCAAGGAGGGGCTTATTCTTAAGGTGTACCAATATACGCCACCTGGTAAGGGTACCAAAAATAAGTGATGGGCACGCGGTGGATGATACCTATGTGTCTGAGCACTATTGAATACCTGCTGCATGAGATTTGGGATACCCGGCATTAATTGCAGTTTGAAAATTTAACACCACGAGTCAATTTCTGGGACTTCATTAAACTCATGTATATAATTAAAGGACTTTGACATCAGATTTTTTATGGCTGATTTGGGCCAATTTATAATAATTGTATTTTTGTTAACTAATCTCTTGCTCTGTGTATTCTAATTATTTTACTGTTTGCTGAGCCTATTGTGGATATTGGGTTCTTACATGTTTGAGCAGAATTCATACTTTCAACTAATTGTGTAAAATATCTAAATCTTCTAAGCGCGGGTTTTCATTTTCTATATTTCCTTCCACTTTTAAACCTACATTGACCACCTTAGAGCCTCCATTGACCATCTTGGGGTCTCCAAAGTTCACAGGCTCAGTCATCTTGGCTTTATCATGGGTCTATTTTTCTTCACTGCTCTATTTTTCAGAAGGCATATTTTAATTTGGTGCCTGGTACAACTGCTCTGGCTCTTTGGTTGAATGGTGGTAGTGGAATACATGGATTGGCTGAGCATTGGCTCAATCACCAGTATATGATTGGACCCCTGGAGCATGTGACCAGGGGCAGAGCTACACCTATTTACACACAAGAGTTGCCTAGAACGTTGTGATATTTGTTCCCCAGCCCCTGAAGATCAATGCTTACTTTACAAGTCTCTAAAGATATGTATTTCTTTTTTTCATGCCCAGTGACTTGTTTGTACCTTGTAAGTTCAGTGGAGTTTACAAGAAAGCAAATGTGACATGCGGGGAATGTAAATAGACTAAACACAGATAAATTGCAGCATTGCCATTACTTCTCCTCCAAACATTAGCGCCATGGCTTACCCTGCTCCAGCTCGGGTTGTTTGGACAAGTGGGAAAGTGAAATAAACTACGGGAGCTTTCCTTTCCTCAAATGCTCTTTTGCTCAAAGTAGAACTCCAGGAAACACACCCTAGTAAGTGACCCGCTAAAGCCAACCCCGAAACCACTTTTGCGGTTATTAAATCCAATGGCCTTGATTCAATAAAGGTAGAAAAAAATTCTCATGGTAGTAAAATATTCAATTCATAAGAAAAAAGCCTGAGAATTTCACTGTTTCTGAATCACCAGCTAAGAAAACAATGAAAGTCAATGGCACTTTTTACTCCTAAGAAAAGTAGAGAACTGTTTCCTCCTTTCTACATTGTAGTAAAAGCTGCCATTGACTTTCATTGTCTTTTTATCTAGTGATTCAGCAACAGTGACATTCTCAGGTTTTTTTCTCATTAACTTAATTTTTTACTACCATGAGAATTTTTCTCTACCTTTATTGAATCGAGGCCAATATGTCGGTTTGGTTAGAAGCAGCTCCAATGCTGCAGTTGGTGGACACAGCCTAAAGGCGCCATTGAAGGAGAGGCGCATGATCCAGCCCATTAAAGGCCAACTATCATGAAACACTCATGAAAATTAAATGCTATTATATGATAGGCTACAGAAAAATAAATCTTTGACTCATACACTTAGGGGGTTATTTAAGAAGGGATAGCGCCAGGTAGCGCCTTGTAGTGGCAGGAAGCTTCTCGTGAACGTCGGGCACTGTACACAAAACCACCCTAACAGCGTCATGTAGCATCCGATGTATTATTAGGAGGCTCAGTGTATAGCGCCGGTTCTCTATCTTCCAGAGCGCCATGTATTACCTTTCGCTCACTGTGGCTCTCCCATATGTTTCAATGGCCGTTCATTTGCTTGTGTTCAAACAGTGTGTTTGACATGTTTTATATTTTTTTTGCTCCAATCATTGTGTGACATCTCCTGGCTGCAAACACTTTTAGAAACTTTTTGGACTTTTTATATTTTTATGCAGAATTGTCATTACAGGTCTGGCACTAAAGTGTTATTGTAACAGTGTTGTCATTCCATGTGTTTTCGCTTTGTTACTGGTGGATATGTGTTCAAAAACAGACTTTAATCACACAGCGTCTGGCGCTCTATGCTATAGCGACCAGATTTAGAGTGCCGACGCTGTGTGTGTGTCTGGTGCGGAGTGCGGAATACTGGATGCACTGAGCTGGCGCTGTCTGCCGCTCCCTGCAGCTCTGTACTGGTGTTAGAGGGCCCAACATACATCACATTCATCAATGCCGGCCAGGTTACTACAGCGACCAAGGAGCTATGCTACAGCGCCCGATACCCGCTTACAGCATCTACTAGCGGTCGCTCTAAGTGCCGATATACAGACGCTCATCTGCCGATGCCTGGCGTTAGTAATGAATCAGCCTCCACGTGAAACCTTCCGGATCCTCAGTTAAGATGTACTTATTCAATGATCCAATGGTGCATGTGTGCCCATGGCCACATTGGGATTTACCTTTAGCCAGACGCACCAGCAACAGGCATTTATGACTGCCTGGTGTGAATACTCTCCCTACTCGAGGGGATGCCGCCATCAGTGCGCTTAGCTCCTTTCGGCCGTAAGCCTTTTAGACGGGGAGGCTGATTCATTAATAGCGGCAGGTAGCGACAGATGAGCGCCAGTAGCGTTATTTTCACAGCGCACGCTAGTATTCGCTGTGCTTGGCCGTTGTTCGGCTGTTGACAGCGACTCAGTCAGTGTGCGGTAATGTTGAATACGGGGTTAGGAGTCGCTGTTTGACAGGTTCCGCACTGTATGGGAGCACGTCACAGCGAATGGCCATAGAGAACGGCTCCCAGCATATTCATTAACAAATCACGCTCAAAAAATTCTCGCGCTGTGAAATGCATGTTTAAACCCCAGAGCGCTGGCGGCGATGGGTTAAAAGTAGTTTTTTAACCCCCAAACAACCATATTTTTGAAAAAAAAAACATGTTTTTACAAACATTTTGTAATATGAATACATTAATATCAGACCTGTAATATCAATTCTGCACAATTTTTTTTTTTATTTTTTTTTTTTTACCTTAAAAAATATCTAACATTGCAGAAGTGGTCACAGAATTTTTGCCATTTAAAAAAAACAAAAAAAAAAAAAACATTAATAGCAATTAATTAAGAATATTTAAAGATTGCTCCATTGAAATGCATTGGAGAGCGCCAGGTAGCGAGAGGTCATACCTGTCGCTGTTCAAGGTCGCACACTGGCGCTGTGGGCTGAGGCTGAAATAATGATGAATGATTCGCTATCTGGCGCTCTGTCAGTCGCTAAGCAGGATCGGCTTGATAAATGTGTGATTGCGAAGGGGAGCTGGCGTTCTCGTGGCGGTGAGCGTCATTACCGTTCGCTCACCATTCGCTACCTGGTGCTATGCCTTGTTAAATAAGGGCCTAAGAGAAGCCGAATAGAGCTGAGTGTGCTGATTGGCTGGTTTTCTTCTGGAACTTTATTATAGAAACCAGAGCCTAACCCTAACCCGCCTTGTGTGCTCAATAATGACGCCAACTTGGACCTGGACATATGTTCTGAATATCATAAAAGGATTTCTGCTTGTACTACAAAGATAAATGCTCTGGATCTAAGCTACGTTATGGTTTTGTATAAAGTCTTAGATCAGTGCAGAAAGTTTGACTTTGAGGTATCTCATTCCATGTGATGTGAGACATGGTTTAGCATCCAAGGAGCTAAGATTCATGGCTGACAGAACCTGTGATTTGAAGTTTTCCACCATCTGAAGGCTCCAAGATGGTGAGTGCAGGCTTTAAATCTGGATCCTCAGCAGGCTTTAAATCTGGATCCTCAATATTTAACCCCCAACTAGCTTTAGCCAGCCCAGTATGCCCAATGATTTGTGCTTGTACTGTGCCATTGGATTGGTGGTTAGGTAAGTTTTACTGGGGATCTGGGGACTTGAATGGCTGGGGCAGGAGCTTGCTCACAGCTCGAAGATGCAGGGATGCAGTCGCTAGTTGTTTACATTAAGTAGGGGAGGTCTGCTGCGCCCCGAGGGGGGTTTCACACAGTGGGGTACCCCGATTGGGGATGCACCTGGAGAAGGCCAGCCCTGGAACCTTTTAGATTGCAAAGCCAGCGACAGTGGGTTTTGTTCCACTTTAAGTTGAACTGTAGACAAATAATAAAACTGATGTTGATGCAGTTATGGTTTGCAATGCCGATGCATCTTCACAATCACTGTTGCATTACACAGCTCTGTGTTTTCACAGGGTCCACATTCTAGAATCGCTAGAGTGTCTCACTCTTTTTACCAACTGCCATTGTTCAGTCATCACCATGGAGAACCATCATGACGGGGACAGAGGTAATGGTTCTCTCACTCGGCAGATTTTCTCGAGAGGACGTTAAGTAGAAAAGCAACGTCTCTCTCTTATTTTTTCCTCTTATTTTCTTTCCGTTACAGCGAAGAGAGAAAATCTGCCGGTGACGTTGGGTCGGAATAATTACATTTTTTTTTCTCTTTAATCTACTTCTGTTGCCATAGTTTCAAGCTGCTGATAGAATCAGATTAAAGAAAGGATGCTCTTTGCGGAGTTCCAATTATAAGGGGTTCTGGAGGAGATGAGTTAGAGGGGATTCCCAGCTCTGTCATGGCAGAAGACGAGACGCGTCATGTACAGTGATCGGCACAACCAACGCAATACTCCTCTATGATAACCTGAGATAAGGAAAATACAGCAGTCCTTAACCTGACTCTCATTACATAATGCAGTGTCAGTTCGTGCAACTAAGAAATTGAAAGAGTCAGAGTTCCTTTTTACTGTTCATTTAATGAGTCATGTTAAACTTTGCTACGTCTGGATAGTGGCCATCTTTTGGTAGAGCTGATGAAAACTTAAACCTGACCTTCAGCCTGATTTAATGAAAAGACCAACACCTTAAAAAACGATTCCCCGGCATCTAAAATTGATATATTTTAAGTTCTTAGTCACTTACCTATTTTTCTTTCCCCCCACTGGGCTGCAGATATATTCAGGACTCTAGGATACGGGCGCTGCCATCTTTACTCAGAAGCATCACATACTGAGGAGAGTAGAGCTGGATAAGGTGCAGGGGGTGGGGTTATAGCTGTGCTTTGCACAGACAGAGCAGAGCTGGGGTCAGGAAAAGGTCAGCAATCCCAGAATGCAGAGCCGCACAGCCAGAAGACACTTGCCTGGTGCTCCATGAGCTGCCATCTTGGATGTTTAAAGGCTCATAAATGCAAGCTGTAAGGCCCCGTGGGTCACCCGCCTTCGTAGTAAGCTCACAACCCCCAATCTCCGCTACTAGCTTCACCTCTAGACAAGCCCCCGTTTGCCGGGACGCTTTAAAGGCTTTGCCGGACACGGTTGCCCCCAGGACTTGTTAGCACAAAGGATGTGAGCTTACTGGAGTGTGAACGCAGGTGAACCAAGGGCCCGACAGGGCAACGTAGGCAGGCTTGGTCATACACGGGAAGGCAGTCCAATAATATCGCAGCACCAAAGGAATAAGCAAAGAAGGGTCGAGGTCAGGCCAAAGGTCAATCCGAGAGGTCACGGGTTCGCAGTACAGAGGAAGAGACAGAGGCGTAGTCGGGGTTCAGGCAGGGTCAGTCCAGGCAGCAAGCAAGAATGGTCAAACGAAGCAAGCAATATTAAACAGGCGAAACTCAATCCAAGGCACACTCAGCAAAACGCTATCACGGGCACTGAATCACTGCAGGGGCACCGCCTATATAGGAATCCAGACGTGATTGGCGAGGGAGGGTGTGTGTGTGTGATTGGGGCAAAAATGATCCTGGTCCAGATTGGACCTAAACAACCAGAGGGGTGTATAGCCCAAAAACACCTGGGCTCATTGGCCCTTTAACTTTAACCTCCGGCGGGCGCACGCAAGAACGTTTGGAGGAGTCGGGGCCTCGCCCCAGAGCAGAGGCGGCGGCCGGAAGGCGCGGGACCGAATGCGAGGTGAGTTAACCGTGACACAAGCAACCTGTATGTACAGGGTGTGGGAAACATATAAGATAGGCTCTTATTCAGGGTGTAGGTCTGCTTTAAAGAAGCAGGTTCTTGATCAAGTGAACGTATGGAAGAGACGACGCATTTTCTGTTGCTAGGTGGTGTGATTTCCATTATGGTCTAGAAAGCTAAAGATCCAATTGTTTTATTTGAAAACATCCTTCAAAGGTCTTTTGCCTTCTAGTTTGGGCAGGAACCTGTGTAGGAAATATACAGCAAACCTTGACTCTGATTACATAATGCAGCATGATGTCATCCTACTGCCATGGAAGCAGCAACGTAGTACACATACACTAGTTCCGGCCCGTGTGAGGTCTAGCAGTGTGCGTGTTTTCCTTTTATGATCATCTGAACTAGGGATGAGCGAATCAATCCGGACGAACCCGAATTCGTTCCGAATTTCAGGAAATATTCGATTCTGAACGAATCCGAATTTCCCTGCGATTCGATCGATCGAAGTTTTCCTTTAAACTCCATTTACTTCAATTACAGGCATTGTAAAATGGTGGATGGACATGTCTGGACATATCCCCTGGGGCAAGTTATCATGGGAAGGTCACATGCAGCCTATCAGCAGCCAGGAAGCCCAGTGACGTCACCGTGCTATATAAAGCGGCGGCCATCTTGCTTGTGCGCATTTCAGACTTGCATTCGTGAGACAGTGGTGGTTGCTGCAGACAGGGACAGACAGTTAGCGATAGGTAGGGAGAGTTACAGATAGGTAGGGAGATTTACAGATAGGTAGGGAGAGTTACAGATAGGTAGGGAGAGTTACAGATAGGTAGGGAGATTTACAGATAGGTAGGGAGAGTTACAGATAGGTAGGGAGAGTTACAGATAGGTAGGGAGATTTACAGATAGGTAGGGAAATTTAGAGAGGCAGACAGAGCCAGGGAAAGATAGTGGAAAACCGGAACAATCCAGGGACAGCATAAAAGTGACAGTGACAGGATTTGCCTGATCAGTTTTCAATTCAGTTTGATTTCTTTGTGCTGTAAACCGTAATCTGCCTTGCCACTGTGCATGCCATCTATGCAGTGCCTTATGTAACCCTATCTGTTATACTAAATAAGCTTTGTTCAGCATCAGCTTTATTAAACTATTGCATTTTGCATAGGTTTTTGTCCTGCTGTCAATACACTAGGCCGCAGGGTATCCCAAACCTGCACGTAGCACCCTATCTGCTATACTAAATAAGGGTTGTTCAGCATCAGCTTTATTAAGCTATTGCATTTTGCATTGGTTTTTGTCCTGCTGCCAAAACACTAGGCCGCAGGGTATCCCAAACCTGCACGTAGCACCCTATCTGCTATACTAAATACCCTTATTCATCCTCACCTTAATCAAGCTATTGCATTTTGAATTGGTTTTTGTCCTGCTGCCAAAACACTAGGCCGCAGGGTATCCCAAACCTGCACGTAGCACCCTATCTGTTATACTAAATACCCTTGTTCATCCTCAGCTTAATCAGGCTATTTCATTTTGAATTGTTTTTTGTCCTGCTGCCAAAACACCAGGCCGCAGGGTATCCCAAACCTGCACATTTGACCCTATCTGTTGCACTAAAGCAGCTTTAAAAGGCTATTTCTCATAAATATATCGCCGTTTGAATTGTTTTTGTGTGTGCTGTAAAAACACCAGGCCGCAGGGTATCCCAAACCTGCACATTTGACCCTATCTGTTACACTAAAGCAGCTTTTAAAGGCTATTTCTCATAAATATATCGCAGTTTGAATTGTTTCTGTGTCTGCTGTAAAAACCCCAGCCCACATGGGCATCCCAAACACTAGCATAAATATCTCAAGACTACCTGTCTAATAACTGCTTGCATTTTACAATTAACGTCACTTTTTCACAATCAAGGGAGGCCTCCTCTGTATGTGACTAGGGGGCATCCCAAACACTAGCAGTAATATTTCAAGAGTACCTGTCTATTAACTGGTTGCATTTTGTAAAGAAAGTCACTTTGTCAAATTGCCAGCAGCCATTGCCTTTAACCGCTAGCATGCGTCTTTTAAGAGTGCTCATATTGGAGTTGGCAGCAGCAGCATTAGGAGCCCATATATTGCCTGAAAGGCACACATAGAGCTGGCAGCAGCAGCATAGGGAGCCTATATATTGCCTGAAAGACACACCCAGGAGTTGTCAGCAGCATAGGGAGCCCATATATTGTCTGAAAGACACACCCTGGAGTTGGCAGCAGCATATGGAGCTACCATGCATCAGCTACTACCATGGATCAGCCATTGTTGGCTGGAAATCCTGGTTGAACCATGCCTGATTCATCTTCACAAAGGGGAGTCTCTCCACATTATTCGTGGACAGACAAGTTATCCTGGGCATGACTATGGCCCCCGCCGTACTAAACACCCGCTCAGATGGCACGCTACTGGCCAGGCAGGACAGCTTTTCCAGGGCAAACTCTGCTAGTTGCGGACACAAGTCAAGTTTGGCTGCCCAGAAGTCCAGCGGATCCTCAAGGTGTGTTGGCATGATCATGTCAAGGTATGACACGACCTGCTGGTTCAGGTCCTGCTCCAGGTCTTTATGCTGCTCATGAGTCGACTCACTATGCGAGTGTAGAAAGCTACTCATTAGCGACTGAAGACTGAGGCTGCTGCTGATGGAGCTGCTGCTGCTTCTCCTTCCACCCCCCCAGCAGCCATGGCAGTGGAAGGTGATCGCAGAGGTCCCCCCGAGTCAGACCTGCGAGAGTATGGACCATGGCGCAGATAGGCATCGGCCAACTGACTACGTAGAATGTCTTTGTAGTAGGTCAGTTTGTCCTCCCTCTCGGCGGGTTTAAAAAATGCTTGACGGTGTAGGAGCGGCTGAAGTGCATGCAAAGTTTCCTTCCCGTTGTTAGGATGTCTTGCAGATGAGGGGAAGACTTCAGAAAACGCTTGACAACTAGATTGAACACGTGTGCCATGGCAGGACACATGGCTCAGGCTTCCTTGTCGCAGCGCAGACAAGATGTTCTTCCCAGTGTCAGTCATCATGGGTCCCATTTGCAGTTTTCGTGGAGTAAGCCATGATTTAATTTATTGAGTTCTCATTTTTAGCAGTTCCTCCAATGTGAGGCTCTGTGGCTCAATGCAAACCGTGTGAAGAACAGCGTGAAACTGCCGTGTCCTGCACACATGGTAGGCTGGAAGGGCACTGGGAAAGATAAAAAATAAAAAAAAAATATTTAGAAAAAACAAAATACAAAAAAAAATAAAAAATGAAAAAAAAATTGATACAAAAATTCACAAAATATTAAAAAAAGACAATGGAAAAAAATATTTTAAAAAATTAAAAAAATATATATATATGTTTTTAAAAAACACAAAATATGAAAAGAAATTAAAAAAAATATCCACAAATAAAATAATGTTGATAAATTTTATATGTTACTGTTATTATGTTAGATGTTATTGTTGCTATGTTATTATATGTTATTATTATAAATATGTTCAAATAAGATGTTAACTAATAATATGTAATTGACAATTAGCCACTTTTTTCTGTGACACCATTGCTAAGTGCAAGTGCACTGTCACAGGCACAAAGGTCTAGGAGCGTGGAGGCCACAGCGGAGGAACCAGTCCAAGTTGCTGTTGTGGTTGTGCAGGAACCACAATCACCCAGTGGGCCTTAAAGGATATGTATTGTCCCTGACCGTAGTTACAGCTCCAGACGTAGGTACTGCTGTGCACTTTGGTACACACTGACAGGCTAAAGGACTGGCCCACCTTCTGTTCAACAAAATTGTACAGGGCTGGTACTGCCTTCTTTGCAAAGAAATGACAGCATTGGACTCTCCACCTCGGCTCGGCACAAGCCATCAGTTCTCTGAAAGGTCCACCAACTCAAAAGGGAGGGACTGCAGCACCTGCAACTTACACAGGAGCACATTTAGCTTCTGCACTTTGGATGAGTGGGCACATACTGTTGTCTCTTGGACATGGCTTGGCCAATGGATTGCTGGCGGAATGACTGACTCGGATTAAGAGGAGGAGGAGCATCTGGAGCGACAGAGGATGGGTATGACACACAGGAGGTGGTGGAGCCTTGGCTGGCTGGAACAGAGAGCGGCGTGCCACTGGGTAATGCAGCAGGCTGGACCACCACTTTGGAGCCAACTCTCCCAGGCCGCTTGATGGTGACGCTGCAAATGTTGACGCAGGGCTGTGGGTCCAACATTGGGACCCTGGCCACACTTCACCTTCTGCCTACACATCTTTCATATAGTCATGTTAACCTCCTGCGGATGCTTGATGAAAAACTGCCACATGGCCTTGTAGCTGATTTTTCCTACCAACAGTCCGCACTAATTCACTGCTGCTGCCACCGTTGCCGCTGCCAACTCCAGGGACCCTCTTCCACTACCTCCTGGGAAGATAGTCTGCCGCGCAAGTGGTCTACCCCGAGCACATTTGCCTCCATACTTTCCCCTTCTGCCACTATGCTGGCCACTAAATCTGTCACTCTCCATCACTCCAAGCCTTTAAAAGTGCCCTCAAAACTCACTGATGTCCTCCTCAGGTTCCTCAACAGTGTCTGCTTAAGAAGCCAAAACGCTTGCAACGCCACCTCCCACGCCACTCTCCTCATCACTACTTGGCCACCTAGTGGAAGAAGCGGCGAGTGTCTCCTGCACTTCTTGGCTGGGCAGTAGCTACTGATTTTTCTGATTATCAGATCGTCCTCACTGAATAGTGGAGCTGGACCCTAAGACATAACCGACAGTTGACTGGGGGTGTCAGATGTCACTTGTGATGCAGTGGATGATCGTGTTAACCAATGGATGATGGCAGATGGGTTGCTGGTCAAGACACGACCGCTAGCTGATCCCACTGAGACTCCTGCTGCCACTCACCCCTAGTCTGCTGCAACCTCTGCTTGATGAATTTAGGCCTCTGCAACTTCTCTGTGCCCATCCTGCCACTTCTCTGCCTGACATACTTAGTGCGTATATGAGGGGAGGACAAAACGCTACACTACACTTAAAACAGGATTTGTCGATAAGAGCAGCAGGTGTGTAACTATCTATGGTCTTTCACTAAGTAGTAACTAGGCCCTGAAGACTTTAACACGAACAAAGTGATGAAACTCTTAGATGTGCGTAAGTGATGCTCTGATGAGAGCAATTCAATGTGCTCCAGTATGCTTCAAAAATGTTTTTTTGAGAGACTGGCCTGCGTGGAAATGAATCGGGCATGGATCAGCCAAGATTTCCACCCACCAATGCCTGATGCATTAGAATAGATTGATGATGGGGCCAGACCAACACTAAAGAAATATGGATCGTGCAAAACAGATTTAAGGCGCTGCTCTCCAGTTACAGACATTCCTCCGCATCAGACCACAAGTAATTCTTGAGAAATTGCTTTACGTTACTCTTACTTTTTATTAATATTCTTCGGATAAGATATCTGTGCCGAAAATCTGTATATGTTCTCTAAATGCTGCTGCCAACTCCAGGGTTTGTCTTTCTGGCTATTTTGGGCTCCTGCTGCTGCTGCTTGCAACTCCAGTGTGTCTTTTGGCCAACTTTGGGCTCCTGCTGCCAACTCCAGTGTGTCTTTCAAGCAATGTTTGGGCTCCTGCTGCTCCTGCTGCCAACTCCAGTGTGTCTTTCAAGCAATGTTTGGGCTCCTGCTGCTGCTGCTGCCAACTCCAGTGTGTCTTTCAAGCAATTTTTGGCCTCCTGGTGCTGCTGCTGCCAACTCCTGTGTCTCTTTTAAGCAATGTTTGGGCTCCTGCTGCTGCTGCTTGCAACTCCAGGGTGTCATTCAGCCAATTTTTGGGCTCCTGCTGCACCTGCTGCCAACTCCAGTGTGTCTTTCAATCAATGTTTGGGCTCCTGATGCTCCTGCTGCCAACTCCAGTGTGTCTTTCAAGCAATGCTTGGGCTCCTGCTGCCAACTCCAGTGTGTCTTTCAAGCAATGTTTGGGCTCCTGCTGCTCCTGCTGCCAACTCCAGTGTGTCTTTCAATCAATGTTTGGGCTCCTGCTGCTCTTGCTGCCAACTCCAGTGTCTCTTTCAAGCAATGTTTGGACTCCTGCCGCTGCTGCCACTGCTGCTGCTGCTGCTTGCAACTCCAGGGTGTGTCTTTCAGCCATTTTTTGGGCTCCTGCTGCTGCTGCCAACTCCAGTGTCTCTTTCAGCCAATGTTTGGGGCTCCTGCTGCTGACAACTCCAGTGTGTCTTTAGGCCAATTTTTGGGCTCCTGCTGCCAACTCCAGTGTCTCTTTCAGCCAATGTTTGGGCTCCTGCTGCTGCTGCCAACTCCAGTGTCTCTTTCGGCATTTTTGGGCTCCTGCTGCCAACTCCAGTGTGTGTCTTCGGGACAATTTTTGGGCTCCTGCTGCCAACTCCAGGATGTCTTTCAGCCAATATTTAGGCTCCTGCTGCTGCCAGCTCCAGGGTGTGTTTTTCAGGCAATATAGGGGCCCCTCATAGTGATGCCACCTCAACTCTCTGTAATTGTGCCGCTCTGCGATTCTAATAGCGATGCCTCTGATCTGCATGTCATAATTATTTACAGTATTATTTCACTAACCCAGCACGCATCCTATGCGTGTTACAGCAAGGCAGAATGGTTTACAACCCTATTGAGGCTCTAGGAAGCTCAGAAATAGCCGTTTTTAATAGCGATTCGTCGCGAATAAATTCGGACCGAAACAAATTTTGTCAGAAAATTCGGCGAATCAGCCGAATCGAATTTTTCAAAAGTTCGCTCATCTCTAATCTGAACATATGTCCAGGTCAAAGTTGGCACCATCATTGAGCACACAATTCTGGCTAGGGTTAGGCTCTGATTTCTATAATAAAGATCCAGATATAAACCATCTTAGAGCCTCCATTGATCATTTGAGCCTGCAAATAGTGGAGAACTTAAAGTCATAGGTACAGGGAGATTTGTAGCTCCTTTGCAGCTAATCTATGCCTTGTTACTATATAATACAAGATGCTTCAAAAGTGATGCTTTCAGCACTCCTCTTCAAAATTTACTTGGTTTCTTCTGAACTAAAGTTCAGTGTAACCATTATATATAGTAGATTAGATCCAGGACAAGCACAGATCCTAATATGGCCACCTGGGGAATAATGAAGAGCCAGTTATAAACCTACACTGACCATCTTAGAGCCTCCATTGACCCTCTTGGGGTCTCACAGGCCCTGTCAGCTGAGACATGTAATTCCTTGACGTTATCATAAGTCTATTTTTCTTCACTGCTCTTCTTTTCAGAAGACATATTTTAATGTGGTGCCTGGTACAACTGCTCCGACTCTTTGGCTGAATGGTGGTAGTGGAATGCATGGATTGGCTGAGAATTGGCTCAATTACCAGTATTTTATTGGGCCCCTGGAACATTTACACACCGGAGTTGCCTAGAACACTGTGATATTTGTTCCCCAGCCCCTGAAGATCAATGCTTACTTTACAAGTCTCTAAAGATATGTATTTCTTTTTTTCATGCCCAGTGACTTGTTTGTATCTTGCAAGTCCAGTGGAGTTAACAAGAAAGCACCACCTGAGCATGCTCAGGGCCCTTTAAATAGGAAATCCGGTGTGATGACAACACAGGTATAGAACTTTAAGTGGGAAGTCTAGATGACCTGAGCTCTATAAAATCTGTAGGATGTTCCGGTTCGAAGATGGCGCTGGTGGATCTTCTCAGGTCGTTCTACCGTGCCTCCTGTGTGCACAAGCAATGCAATTGCAAATTAGACAGGCTGGTTCATGAATTGCAATGCTTGTGCACACACAAGTAAAGAAGTAGCAATGTCTGCACAAACATTAGGCTTAGCAATGTTAGGGACAGGGTATAACTTGGATGGCCTTGTCATGGCTACCTCGCTTTTACATTAATTGCAATCTATGGCCCTTATTTAAGAAGGGATAGCGTCAGGTAGCGGCTGGTTAATGAGAGGTTGCGACAGGTAGCGACTGGTGAACGCCGGACACGGCACGCAATTACACATTTATCAAGCAGAATCTGTTTAGCGACTGGGATAGCGACATGTAGCGTCCGATTCATCATTTTCACAGCCTCAGCGAACAGCGCCGGCGTTTGGCCTTGCACAGCGCCAGGTATGGCCTCTCGCTACCTGTCGCCCTCCCATACATTTCAATGGACGATACTTTTCTTCTCTTTTAACAGGGTTTTTGTTTATTTATTTTTTTCAAAATATTACAAATAATTCTGTGACCTCTTCTGGCATTGAAAAAGCAGTTTTTTCACATTTTTTTCATTTTTTATATATTTCTTCAGAAATGACATTACAGGTCTGCCATTAGAGTGTTCATGTTACAATGTTGCTACAATGTAATTCCATATGTTTTCGCTTTGTTACTAGTGGATAGATGCTGAAAAACAGACTTTAAACACACCGCCTCCTGCGCTCTGGGCTTCAAACAAGCATTTTTCAGCGCCAGAGTTGTGTGAGGCTGTTTTTTTGCTGAATATGTTGTGAGTCGGTCGCTAACATGCGCTCTCATACAGCGCTGTACTGGTCAAATAGCGACTCCTCACAATGTCGAGCACATCGACTACTAGCGGGCACTCTACAGACGCTCATCTGACGCTACCTGGCGTTAGTGATGAATCAGCCTGCCCGTTAACAGTCCATGCCTTTAACAACTTTATCAATAGTATAAAGGTACAGAGGGTTACATTTCTTTTTTATGCTACTGGCTCATTTTCTAATACTGGTTGATACTGTATATTTGAAGTCCTTGGGCAATATAATTTTACATTGCGAAAAGATATGCTGTATGTTTATGGGTCATATTATTTTCTTTTCTTAGGTGATATATTTTATCTTGGTGCACCATATTGCTTTATATTGCTGTATGATGTTTTATATCTTATTGGGTTGTATCACTTTCTGTCTCTCGTCCTGGTTGACACATTTTGCATTGCTGGGTGATATCTTTTTCTATTGCTATTTGATATATTTTATCTTGGTTGGCCAAATCATTTTCTTTTGCTGTGTGATATATTGTATCTTATTGGGTTGTATAATTTTCTGTTGTTGGTATGTGATATATTTTTGGTGAACTCCTTTTTCCTTGCTTGTTAATACATTTTGTTTTGCTGGGTGACATTATTGTTTGCTCTGTAATGTATTATATGTTGTTGTGTTGTGTGATATCATTTTCTGAAACTGGGCTATCTGTATTATTATGATTATTATTATTTCTTTATGTTGTACTTTATGCTTTTGGTCTATATAGTTTAGGTTACAGACTTTGGGCCTTATTTATGATGTGCACCATTTAGAAGCTTTTTTTTTGTGACCAAAGCGTCAGTTCTTTTTCTTGCTTGTCAATACTTTTTCTTTTACTGGGTGACATTATTTTTTGCTCTGCGATGTATTGTATGTTGTTTTGTTGTGTCATATCATTTTCTGATATTGGGCTATCTGTATTATTATTATTATTATTTCGTATATGCTTTTAGTTTATATAGTTTATGTTACAGACTTTGGGCCCTATTTATGATGTGCACCATTAAAAAGCTTTTTTGTGGCCAAAGCGTCAGTTCTGGAGCACCGCCATTCCTGTCTAATCTGGTGCTGTGCTGTGTACTACATTGGTGCTAGCAGTCGCTGTGCAGAACGCTAACTAATTAGCTTTGATTGTTGCACTAGGTATTGGCCGGCCTATGTCAGTGCCTGTTGGACCCGACTGCAGATTATCCCAGTGCCAGTGAGTGGCACTTTGGACCAACGTTCTTCTGGCGCTCAACATCATATTTATAAAATGAAATCTTTGGTGCTATATTTTCTCAGCACTGGTCAACATTTCATCATAACAGTTACAAGAAATCTCTCCTGGGGACAAAGGAGACAAACTTTACAGTGCTTTTAGTTGTCCAAATTCCACATTATTAAACAAAAGAACCCATGAAAATTAATTTTAATAACCCCCAAAATATGGGGAGGCCGATTCATTAATAGCGGCAGGTAGCGACAGTTGAGCGACTGTAGCGGCATTTTCAGAGCGCCCGCTAGTAGTCGCTGTGCTTGGCCGTTGTTCGGTAGTTGATAGCAACTCAGTCGGTTTGCCGTAATGTTGAATATTGGGTGAGGAGTCGCTATTTGACAGGTTCCGTGATGTATGGATGCGCACGATAGCGACTGGCCCTAGCAACCGGCTCCCACCATATTCATTAAAAAATCACGCTCAAAAAATTCTTGCGCTGTAAAATTCATGTTTAAACCCCAGAGCGCTGGAGGAGATGGGTTAAAAGTAGTTTTTTAACCCCCAAACAACCATATTTTTTTTTTCCCTTGAAAAAATCTAAAATGGCAGAAGTGGTCACAGAATTTTTCACATTTAAAAAAAAAAAAAAATAATAACAATGAATTATTAATATTTAAAGATTGTTACATTGAAATGCATTGGAGAGCGCCAGGTAGCGAGAGGTCATACCTGTCGCTGTTCAAGGTCGGACACTGGCGCTGTGGGCTGAGGCTGGAATAATGATGAATGAGTCGCTATATGGCGCTATCTCAGTCGCTAAGCAGGATCGACTTGATAAATGTGTGATTGTGGTGGGGAGCCGGCGTTCTCGTGGCGGTGAGCGTCATTACCGTTCGCTCACCATTCGCTACCTGGCGCTATCCCTTGTTAAATAAGGGCCAAACTTTACAGTGCTTTTAGTTGTCCAAATTCCACATTATTAAACAAAAGAACCCATGAAAATTAATTGTAATAACCCCCAAAATATTTCATTTAGTGACATCTGGGTCCTGCATTTCAATTATTGACAAGTCCTAATACAAGTTCTGTACAAATAAAATGTGTTTAATATTAACGCAGACCTTCAGCGTAATTTAATGAAAAGACTAAAGCCTTAAAAAATTATTCCCGAGCTAAAATATTAATATATTTAATGTTTTCAATCACTTACCTTTTATTCTTTACCCAACTGGCCTGCAACTCTGTTCAGCACTCTAGGATACGGGCGCCACCATCTTGGCTCAGTAGCATCACATACTGAGGAGAGGGGGTCAAAAGTACAGGGAGGGGCTGGGTTATAGCTGTGCTTTGCATGATTTTTAATGTGAGCATTAATAACTATGTATAAATATATTCAGGGTCAATACAAAGATCTGTCCCACAATCTATTTATACCCCGGAGTGTAACCATAACCCGAGAGCATCCACTAAGGTTAGAGGAAAGGTGTTTTCTCCACCGACATAGGAGGGGATTCTTCTCTGTAAGAGCAGTGAGACTATGGAACTCGCTGCCAGAGGAGGTAGTAATGATGGATACAGTAAAAACGTTCAAAAGTGGCCTTGATGCCTTCCTGGCATGTAATAACATTTCCAGCTATGGCTACTAGACCACTGGAAGGAGATAAACAGGCTGAACTGGATGGACTAAAGTCTTTATTCAGCCTTACATACTATGTTACTATGTTGCTATGTAATCTGTATGTACAGGGTGGTGGAAAAATATATGAAATGATATTATTCAGGGTGAAGGTCCGGTTTAATTATAAGTAAAAAGTATTTAATTATAAGTATTAAAACACTTCAGTACACTTTTGCCCATTGTGCTCTATGGGATCCTGACCTACAGTGGCAGGTTCCATTGGTCACTGCTTCAACCAGAGTGCCCGGCGCTACAACCTTTTTGGCGCCAGTGTTAAATAGAACATCAGCTGACGACCGACTCCTCATATCAATGCATGTATTTTATACAGAGTTACACAAGACCTAACTGAAACAGCAAAAAAGAAAGAGAGTTGGTGACATTGGGCAATGCCCAGCAAAAATAAGATTGCATCCAAGCAAGCCAGCATGCAAATGTTTTAGGTCTGACGGTAGCGTCACACAAATCCTCGACAATCTCAGGGCACAGACTTTCATTTGCCAGACCCAGCTGTCTGATGAGAGCGCCAACCCTCTATGGATCTGTGTCACATATGAGCGGCGTGATATTTACTGGCACACATTGTTATAGAGCCTTACGAAAATGGCAACCAATTTTCCCTGTGCCACCTATGCCGCCTTGTCCCCGTGGGCTCATCCAAGCAAGCCTGAGATCTGCAGTCTTGGTATAATTACAGCCTGCAGTCTGCCTAAATAAACAACAATTAAAAGCCAGAGCACACTAACAGACTGCACACAGTCATTACTGTCTACTGCAGCTTGCTGCGCCACCGCAAACCTTTAACGCTTTCACTTCTGCGCTGACTTTATTGTTTTTTAAGAGACCTAGAGCTTCAGTTCAATCAGTCACTTTAGAAAAAAACTCATATCAGAGTTGGGAGAAATCCTATAATGCACATCATGTTTTATATATATATATATATATATATATATATATATATATATATATATATATATCGTATATTTCGCTCTATAAGATGCACTATTTATCCCCAAAAGGGGGGTGTCGGTGAGTCTTATTGGGTGAATGTGAAAATGAAAGTGAAAAAAAAGGTACTTACATGTGTCTTGCGTCCGCTGTCCCCACTCTGGCTTCCGCCGCCGCCTGTCAGAGTGTGCCGGCCCAAGAGGCAGTTGTGGCACCAGAAGCCAGAGCAGGGACAGCGCTCATGTAAGTACACCTTTTTTTTCTGGGGGGTTGGGGCAATTCTGCCACATTGCTTATGGAATGGGAGGGCGAAACGCCACACTGAATAAGGGGATGGGGGGATGACACTGGCTATATGGGGAATGGGATGGGGGGATGAACCTGCCTATATGGGGAATGGGATGGGGGGGATGCCACACTGCCTATGGGGAATGGGGGGTGCCATATTGCCTATGGGAATGGGAGGGGGGAAATGCCACACTGCCTATGGGGAATGGGAGGAGAGAATGTCACACTACCTTTGGGAAATGGGATGGGGGAATGCCACACTGTCCATGAGGAATGGGATGGGGGATTCCACACTGCATATGGGGAATGGGATGGGGGATGCCACACTGCCTATGAGGATGGGGTGCAGCTTAAAGTGGACCAACACCCAGGATTTTGACTATCCTGGGTATTGGTCCACTTCCCCGGGGCACCCCGATCGGGGGTGCCCCGCTGTGTGAAACCCCCCAGAAAGGCCCCAAAACTCACCTCTCCCCGCTCCCACGTGGCCGCGCCGTCCAATCGGCGCCAACGTACAAGCTGATTTACAGCAACGTACAAGCAGCTTGCCCGTCGGCGCCTCCCGCGCGTCACTCTTGACGTGTGCGCGCCCGCGCCGGCCATTCAGAGACGGCTGGCGCGGGCACGCGCACGTCTAGAGGAGCGCGAGTGAGGCGGCGGCGGCGGAAGCAGCGGCTGGAGAGGTAAGGCTTTTCGGGGGTTTTGGGGGGTTTACACCCCGCGGGACATCCCGATCTCGGATGTGAGGTGATGTGAGGTGATCGGCCCGGGAATCTTATAGATTCCCGGGCCGATCACCTCAGGGTGTTGGTCCACTTTAAGCATACTTCTGCAGATGTGTGTGACTGAGCCTTCTGTTTTTAGCTAAGTTTAGAGACAGATTGTAGGCTGGTCTGCAAGCTAACAGGGTTTAGTGCTGTGGCTCCTTTAAGACTTTTGCCTATGGGGAATGGGAGGAGAGAATGTCAAACTACCTATGGGAAATGGGAGGTGGAATGCCACACTGTTTATGGGGAATGGGAGGGGAGGAGAATGCCACACTGTCCATGAGGAATGGGATGGGGGATGCCACACTGCCTATGGGGCATGGGATGGGGGAATGCCACACTGCCTGTAATGGGGTTTCTTAGCACATTTGGTTTAGAATATTTTTTCTTCCTATAGAGCGTCTTATAGAGCGAAAACAGGTATATATATATATATATATATATATATATATATATATATATATATTGAATCTAGCTTCAGGATGCCAGGTGGAGGCTTCAGTATATGACATTTTGAATTAATAGGATGATCTGATTTTTCGGAAAAAACTCATTTATGCAAAGCTACTAGGGGTGGTGCCTCATTTGAATAAAATAAAAACAGAGTATTTACTCCGCATAAAAAGTGCTGTTTTTTTTCCATATTTGGTGATGGAGAGTGTGCCTATTACGAGTGACTTTAAGTCAATTCTGACTTTAGGTCTGCTTTTAGATAAAAACTATTTCTAAGAATCGCAGAGAGCATTTCCCGCAGTTCTTACCAACTCAGGATAAGTCAAACATTCTGGAATGAATAACTTATAACATCAACTTCCTGAGTTTCTCTTCCTCCTGCGACCCTGCGACTCGGAATGCGTTGGCGTTAGCTCCCTGCGGACAGCAATGGGGGGGGAAACAGGCACAGCAGCCTCCGGGAGCGCACAGGTTTCTCGCCATTGCCGCCGCGCTAATGTCAGGCACCATCCAGAAAAGACCATGATTTAGTCATCCCCCACAGCCGCCCGCCCGCTGGATATGACTGCAATTGTGGCAGTGAAGGATCACCTTGACCTAGTTTGGGAGTCGTTGTTCCCAGCGTGTGGCCTCCTGCTTTGTCGCAGTCCACCGTTTTTTTATTTCATCTACCTTTTCTATCTGTGTGTGTGTCGACGCGGCTTTTGCTTTAGCAGCAGTCACAGTTTTCTGTGTAAGCTGTGACTCACCTGTATCGCGCTTATAAATGTGACAACTTTGTTAATAATTCATGAAAAAGCAACTTCTTAAAGAGTGGCAACTTCTTACAGAGGATCAAAATCCTTTAAAGCAGACCAAAACCCAGGTTTTTCACTCGCCTGGATTTGGTTCACTTGCTGGAGCATCTCAATGAGTGTGAGACACCTGGCTGGTGTTCTTACCTTGCTGCATGCTCCCATGGCACATGCATGGACTTCCAGCCAATCAGAATAGATTGCGTCACCGGGAATCGTGTCCTGAATGACCGGTGCAGGCACACTCCCTGTTAGAGTGTAGCAGGGAATCCGTCCGTCAGCATGCTCAGAGCCGCTCGCCTTAGATGAAGGCTTAGACTGCGTGAAGTCAGTGGTTCCTGATCGGAGGACTGGAAAGAGGCGAGTTGGTTTCGGCGATGTGGTGGGTTTCACACAGCGGGGCACCCCCAGGGGAAGGGACCAAAACCCAGGATCAGGGCCGGCGTCAGCACCCGGCAAGCCCAGTCAGCTGCCGAGGGCCCCCAGGGGGACCCGCTGACAGCTGGCACAATGTGATTAACCCTTCTAGTGCCAGCTTTGTGAGTCTCACTAAAAACAGTTCCAATAGGGGGTTGAAGGGCAAGCAGCCCTTCTTAGTTTTGGCCATGGAATTTATAGACCCCTGACTCGCGACTCTCTGCCGTAAAGGGGCCCACTTAGACCATGCCACCCAAGGACCCACATGAGCCTGGAGCTGGCCCTGCCCAGAATAGTCAAAACCTTGGGTATTGGTCCACTTTATGAATTGATCACAGCGCCATCTAGTGTCATAACATGTCAGAGCTGTAAACTACAGTAAATCTAGCAAAAGTCACTCCAGCATAGACTAAGCTGGAAGTCTGTTGTATAGTTTCTCCTCAACCTGCACCGTGAGGAACAAGGTAAGAGTCAGGTGGGGGGGGGGGGGGTCATTACAGAGTGTGGAGCAGGAAGCGCTGCTGCACAGCTTACCTGAGCCCCGATCTGGTTCCTGGTCGGCAGTGGCTTTCCATTCAAATGGGCTACAGCCAGGGCCACAGAAAGATGGCCACCACTCCCATGAGCCAGCTGCTGCCACTTGGAGTGTCCTCACTCATGAGAGCCGCGGCCATTTTTCTGTGACCATTTAAAAGGAACGCTGCTAATGAGCAGGGACTGGATCGGAGCCCATGTTAGTTGTACAGCAGAGCATCCTGCTACTTCACCATTTAGGTGACGCTGGTTGATTGGCAGATCAGAAGACCATCAACCAGCTTTTCCATGTTTGGGCCGAACTTGGAGAACTGGAACTCGCAAAGTTCAATTTGAACCTGAACTTTGAGGTTTGGGTTCTCACAACATTAATTATGGGGAAAATTTGGCCAGTTTCCTTTTTTTTCTTAAAGGTGTGAGGTTCCTCTGTTTGGGGTTTCAAGCTCCACGCATGAGGCATAGGGGCTGGTCTCCCCAGGGCCCGGAGGCCTTTGGCCGTGACAGCATAGCAGCCCAAATGTTTGATGACTTGCAGACACTGGTGCCCTGGAAGGTAATCGGGCAAACTTCCTACCCAAAAGGGGCCACACCTAGCCTCTCAACTGGCATAGGGGTCCTTGGGACTCTTTACTTGTTTGCTAGTAGAACACATAAAAACAACCCTGTTACAGTGAAAAAAGTTCTGAGTCAGATGACTAGCAAAACGGCTTAAAACATTGATTGAAGTCTTGGTCACTATCAGCAGCTTCATTGAAGGTCTTCCTGGTGTCTTCTGTCTTGATGGGACACTGGAGACCAGTGGCTTCTAGCAAGTCAGTAGATGCCAGAGTAAAGGCCTGAATCAACAAAGAAGATGCGGAGACCAAGCCCGGGAATAAAATGGTAGAGGCAACTCTGAAGATGTCAAAGGAGCTTTGATTTTTTATAAGAGACGGTGGAGTTTTTTATTTTTACCTTTACACTACTAGTGAACTGCTAAGAGATCCCAAGGTGTCCCCATTATAGGCCCTAGATATTTCTGAGAGTGGGAAGTGTGTCCTATTGAGGTGGACCCAACCTGCCTTGACTACTCTGTGCAATAGCGTCTCGGTTCACAAGCACCCTAACACACCTGGATGTATTAAAATCTTCACACTTTTTCTAAAGAAAAAAAAAGTTAAACTCATTCCTGCATTTTCATTGTTGATTGAAGTCTTGTTTGCCATCAGCAGCTTGATTGAAGGCTTCTGGTAGCTTGATTGAAGGACTTCCTGGTGTCTTCTGTCTTGATGGGACACTGGAGACCAGTGGCTTCTAGCAAGTCAGTAGATGCCAGGGTAAAGGACTGAATCAACAAATAAGATGTGGGGACCAAGCCCAGAGCAAAGGAGACCAGGAAGAAAATGGTGGAGGCAACTGTGAAGATGCCAAAGGAGCTTTGATTTTTTTATAGGAGTGGGGGGAGTTTTTTATTTTTACTTTTACACTACTAGTGAACTGCTAAGAGATCCCAAGGTGTCCCCATTATAGGTCCTAGATATTTCTGAGAGTGGGAAGTGTGTCCTATTGAGGTGGACCCAACCTGCCTTGACCACTCTGTGCAATAGCGTCTCGGTTCACAAGGACCCTAACACACCTACTTCAGGTGCCTGACAGGGTAAAGACCTCAATCAACAAAGAAGATGTGGGGACCAAGCCCAGAGCAAAGGAGACCAGGAAGAAAATGGTGGCAACTGTGAAGATGCCAAAGGAGCTTTGTTTTTTTATAGGAGTGGGGGGGGGGGGTATTTTTATTTTTACACTACTAGTGAACTTCTAAGAGGTCCCAATGGGTCCCCATTATAGGTCCTAGATATTTCTGAGAGTGGGAAGTTTGTCCTATTGAGGTTAAGGTGGATCAAACCTACCTTGACCGCTCTGTGCAATAGGGTCTTGGTTCACAAGGACCCTAGCACACCTACTTCAGGTGCTTGTAAGCACTAGATTTTGGAGATACTTACCTTTTCCTTGTGGAGCTCTGTATGATGAACGACCAGAGAACAGCTGCACCAATCCACTGTGGTCAGACGGGCCACTGTTAAATGGGGCATCGTGTGGTCAACTGGTAAAGACAGGTTAATGGACTTGTTGCTGGCTGACCAGGATTGAGTGCTGTGGCACCTTTAAAGTGGACCTAAACCTAGGATTTTGACTATCCTGGGTTTTGGTCGGTGCCTCACTGTGTGAAACCCCCCAGGTCGCCTGAACGAACTCACCTCTTTCTGGTCCTATGACGGATGCGTGGACACTCGTGCAATCAGCACGCTCGGATACGCTCAAGCTCCTTCGGCCAGGAGCTTGTCTAACACTAACACTAACATCCGAATGCTGGCGGCCACATGCCCCGCTACCCTTTAACAGGGAGCATGCCCACAAATGCCTGGTGCAGGCACAAGCCCTGCTAAAGAGATAGCGGGGATACTGTTCGCGCATGCACCGTTGAACCCGAGAATGAAGGTGAGTTTTCGGACCATCGGGGGCTTTCACACAACCCCGATCGGGGTGTCCTGGGGGGAGCAAGTATACCTGCTCTTAAGTCTCATAGACTCCAGGGTGGGTTTGGTCCTTTTTAAGTGTTGTCTATGTCTTTTAACCTCCTCCGGTGGTAGTGGGTGATATTTTCCAGTTGTCAGGAGGCTCCTAGGTGTGCGCACGTTGTTCGGATTCCCGCGGGAGGGGTAACACTTCCTGTCAGGTCCTCAGAGATCTGGCTAAACAGGATTACGAAGCGAAAGAAGATGAAAAAACACGTTGTGTGAGAGGCACACCGCCTATTAAAGCCGCCTGTGACGGGTCCCCGAGGACAGATAGACGCATAAAGGACGAGAGACGTCATTCTCCTGATTGGCCCGCTGGCCCCTCTGGTGTTCTCACGCATGAAATCCTCACACACCTCAGATATCTTCATTAAAGTATTACCGCCATTTATCATCGGAACTTTCCAGGAGGATCCCTTGAAACCGAGAGATGCAATGTTACAATATATGCCGCCGGATCCCCTTCCTAACTGTAAAGTGTGATCGCTCACCTTTCTATGCATCATTTTCCTGTCTTCTTTCTTCCATCTTCATTCATTGTCTCTTTCATGTTTCAGCACCTATTTCTTTTACTTTACTAGTATTGTTTCCTGCTTATTTTCTTCCATTTCCTTTTTCAGGTTGGGATATAACTGTACTGTATACTGTACTAACACATGACACACCACTATTGTGCAAAGAATATGTTCTTTTTTCCCATCTTTCCTCCATTTTGTTTCATTGTCCTTCTTCTGTGGGTATCGTCTCTTCTCCTTTTACTGTCTCCAAGTTATTCTCTTTTATTTTCTTTCTAGCATTTCTGTTCACATATTTTCTTATTTTCCCCATCTTGCTTCACTGTCTTTCTTCTGTGTTCAACTTTCTTTTCATTTCTTTTGCAGTTCCCTTTGTTCTCTCTCACCTATATTCTTAACTTTTCCTTTTAACATGACCACATTCATTCATATAAATTATATCATTATATATATATATCATTATATATTTATATATATATATATATATATATATATATATATATATATATATATTCTATATATAATTTATATACTAACACATGACATAATATTTCTATGAATGCTATATCTTCTTTTCCTATCTTCTATCTTCCACCTTCTTTTATTGACTTTCTTCTGTGTTTATCATCTTTCTTTTCATTTTTTTTGCAGTTCTTTTTGTTGTATCTCACCTATATCCTTACATTTTCTTTCTAACATGACCACATTTATTTATATGTACTAACATATGACATAATATTTCTATGAATGTTATATCTTCTTTTTCCTATCTTCTATCTTCCATCTTCTTTTATTGTCTTTCTTCTGTGTTTATCATCTTTCTTTTCATTCTTTTGCAGTTCCCTTTGTTGCCTCTCACCTATATTCATACATTTTCTTTCTAACATGACCATATTCATTTATATTATTTATATGATATTAAATATATATATAAAATATATATATATATATATATATATATATATATATATATATATATATATAATTTATATACTAACACATGACATAATATTTCTATGACTGTTATATCTTCTTTTTCCTATCTTCTATCTTCCACATTTTATTGCCTTTCTTCTGTGTTTATATTCTTTATTTTCATTTGTTTGCTTCCTCTTTCTTTCCCTTTGTTGTATGCTGCCTATATTTCCTTTCTAACATGAGCACATCCATAAATGTACCAGCATATGACAAAACATTTCTATGCATGTTATATCTTCATTTTCCCATGGTCTATATTTGACCTTCGTTTATTGTTTTTCTTCTGTGTTTTTATTTGTTTGCATGTTTTTGCCTTTTGTTGTCCTACCTATTTTCTTCAATGCCCTTTCTAACTTGTATCACAACCATATATGTACTAACAAATGACATAACGTTTCTATGCATGTTATATCTTCTTTTTCCTATCTTCTATCCTTGAACTTCTTTCATTGTCTTTCTTCTGTATTTATCATCCTTCTTTTCATTTGTTAGAATTGTCTTTATTTCTCCTAAGAGACACAACATTCCTATGCATGTTACTATTATTATGTATTTAAGAAAGCGCAATCTTTTTCCATAGTGCTGTACTAGGTATTATTACTGACAGGTCAAATATATAGTACATGTACTTGCAAACAAGATGCTACAAAGTAAAAGCAAAAGCAAATGAGAAAACCCTGAGCTTATGAGATTACTGTCTTCCTTTTTTTTCTCTGATATCATCTTTCTCTCCATATTCAGAATTGGTATCAGTGAGTCTTCCACTGCACCTGACACCGAGGCCATTATAAAAATTCAGGGGTGCCTTGGTGATGGGGGCCCTGGGCAGTTTCCCCGTTTGCCACCCCCTAATGCTTTTTCTTGCCATATAACTTATTCTGTCTTTTATAGTCTCCCACCTTTATGATGCCTTCTTTATTATTACTCTCATGTTCTTTTTCTATCCTCTATCTTTTTTTTTCACCTTTCAGTCTATCTTCAGTATTATTTCTTCTTTCTCGCAAATTCTAGTTCCTCTTTTTTCATCTTCTGACTTCTTTCTTCTATTTTTCACCAGTTCTTTCTTATTTCTCAACTTTTTAGCATCCCTCCCTTATGTAGCGTATTTTTTGCCCTATAAGATGCAGTTATTTTCCCCCAAAATTTTTTGGGGGGGAATGTCATTCGGGCGAATGTTGAAAAAATAAAAAGTATATTTCCATTGATCCTGCGTTGCTGGCACCAGGCCGCCACAGCCGCAGGAGTCCAGGAGATTTTGAAGTGGCAGGCGGGCGGGAGGGCAATCAATCCCGGGCCCGATGTCTCCACTGTTCGCGCTGTTCCTGCTGTCTCTGCCGCTTCACCCACCCGCTGTATGGAGCCGGGTATTTGCTCTGTGCCACACTATGGGAATGGGATGAGGGAATGCCACACTGCCTATGGGAATGGGAGGGGGGAATGCCACACTGCCTATGGAAATGGGATGGGGGAATGCCACACTGCCTATGGGAATGGGATGGGAATGCCACACTGCCTATGGGAATGGGATGGGAATGCCACACTGCCTATGGAAATGGGATGGGGGAATGCCACACTGCCTATGGAAATGGGATGGGGAATGCCACACTGCCTATGGGAATGGGATGGGGAATGCCACACTGCCTATGGAAATGGGATGGGGGAATGCCACACTGCCTATGGAAATGGGATGGGGAATGCCACACTGCCTATGGGATGGGGGAATGCCACACTGCCTATGGGAATGGGATGGGAATGCCACACTGCCTATGGAAATGGGATGGGGGAATGCCACACTGCCTATGGGAATGGGATGGGGAATGCCACACTGCCTATGGAAATGGGATGGGGGAATGCCACACTGCCTATGGGAATGGGATGGGAATGCCACACTGCCTATGGGAATGGGATGGGGGAATGCCACACTGCCTATGGGAATGGGATGGGGAATGCCACACTGCCTATGAAAATGGGATGGGGAATGCCACACTGCCTATGGAAATGGGATGGGGGAATGCCACACTGCCTATGGAAATGGGATGGGGAATGCCACACTGCCTATGGGATGGGGGAATGCCACACTGCCTATGGGAATGGGATGGGAATGCCACACTGCCTATGGGAATGGGATGGGGAATGCCACACTGCCTATGGGAATGGGATGGGAATGCCACAATGCCTATGGGAATGGGATGGGGGAATGCCACAATGCCTATGGCAATGGGATGGGAATGCCACACTGCCTATGGGAATGGGATGGGAATGCCACACTGCCTATGGGAATGGGATGGGGATGCCACACTGCCCATAGGGAATGGCATGGGGAGAATGCCACAATGCCTATGGGGATGGGAGGGGGGAAATGCCACACTACCTATATGGAGAATGGAAGGGGGTGCCACACTGCCCATATGGGGAATGGAAGGGGAGAATACCACACTGCTTATGGGAATGGGAGGGAGATGCCACACTGTCCATGGGGAATGTGGTGGGAATGCCAATCTGCCTGTAATGGGGGGATTCTCCACCTTGCCTATTATTTGGTTCTTGGGGGGGTGTTTTAGCACATTTGGTTCAAATATTTATTTTCTTATTTACCCCCTCCAAATCCTAGGTGCGTCTTATGGGCAGGGTAAACCATACTGTACATACAACTACTTGCTGTAAATTGTTATTTTTGGGTGTGTAAACTGTTTTTTTTTCCAGGCGTCCTAGATTATGTATTTTCAAATACTGTGACTTGCAAGAGTCAGGACCATCTTTAGGACCCCCTCCACCCTAGTCCTGCTTTTGGACGCGCCTAGTGTGAAAGTGAAAACATATTGGAATGTGGGCTAGTTTTTGGTACTAGTATGTTGGGTGAAATCAGACCTAAACCATCCCCGCCAACTGTGCCATGAAGAATCCTGGTCCTCAGGAATACTAAACTAACTTACCACCTCCACAACAGAGGAGTAGCTAGGCTTTCTGGCACCCGGGGCAAAGATTCAAAATGGCGCCCCCCACCTGTGCTCAGGACCCCTGTTGGTGCCCCCCCCCCCCCCGACCTGCTGCACCCGGGGCAAAGATTCAAAATGGCGCCCCCCACCTGTGCTCAGGACCCCTGTTGGTGCCCCCCCCTGACCTGCTGCACCAGCCCCCCCCCCCCCGCCCCTTGCTACTCCCCTGTCCCACACCATTAGTGAGCCCTAAATATGAGAAATGCTCACACTTTCTCAGTGGAGCTCCCTCTAACAGGGGGCAGAAAGCAGCTGTACACAAGGGTGGCAGCCGTTCCCCCCTCCAGCAACATTGCAGTATGCTGCTTTCTGTCCATGCATTATACAGAGCTCCATGTCTGAGCTCCATGCCTCAGGATTCTGTAACTAGACAGGCCTCCCTAATCAGAAGTGTTGAGCTAACTGGTTCAAGTTTGGCAAGTTCGACCAAAAGTTTGGTTTGGGTAGCGAACCTGGTCCTCACTAAAATCACTGGGGACCTAAGCTTTGAGACTGGAAAATGACAACCCCCCCCCCTCTGCCCCCCCCCCCCCCATCGAAATTAAAGTTACTGACAGGTGTGGAACCAATTGACCAGTGGGGCCAAAAATCAGCCCTGGATTTTACTAACCCCTGACTGGCGTGAGACATCCCTGCTGAGGCTCCCCCAACCATGATGTTGGGGCAATACATTGGCTGGGGTTCCTTGGCTTGTAGGTACAGTGGGGCTGGGTACAGGAGGCTGAGAGGGAGACTAAGGGGGTAGTGATTGAATGTGGGTGGTAAAAGCAGCAGCCCCCCGGGCATTGTCCCGGGTCTCCCTATGGCCAGTCTGCCCATGCATGGAGCCCTGGTAAGCAGGTGAGGAGTGGGGAAATGGAGGGGAGTCCCCCAATGCAGAATTCAGCAGGAAGCGACCTTGCAACTTAACTGCGCCCCACGATCCATCCATCAATGTTTGTCTATCCGCTGCCAAAATGTCCACAATTGGGGCTTCAGAAAAATGGAGGCCCCCATGAGTAAGGACACTTTACATTGTAAGCTGCTGTAAGTGTCCTCACTCATGGGAGCGGCCATTTTTCTGAAGCCCCTGCCGTAGAAATTTTGACAGCAGAACGCCGACCGCCAATGGACGGATTGCGGGGCTCAGGTAAGTTGTACGGCAGCTTCCTGCTGCTGCACACTTTAGGTGAAGCTGGTTGATGGGCTGGATGCCGGACTCGAGCACGGACTTCTGGCTGGAGTCCATGCTCAGGTTTGGGAACTCGATCTCGCAAACATTGGCCATAATGCACCTTTTCCCCAATTCCTATTGCACATATACATAGAAACATAGAAACATAGAAGGGTGACGGCAGAAGGAGACCATACGCTCCATCTAGTCTGCCCTTATGTGTATACTGTATGTTCTCTTTATCTTATGTGTATACTGTATGTTCTCTTTATCTTATGTGTGTACTGTATGTTCTCTTTATCTTATGTGTATACTGTATGTTCTCTGTATATTATGTGTATACTGTATGGTCTCTTTATCTTATGTGTATACTGTATGTTCTCTGTATCTTATGTGTATACTGTATGTTCTCTTTATCTTATGTGTATACTGTATGTTCTCTTTATCTTAGGATAGATGTGTGCTTATCCCAGGCAGGTTTAAATTCAGTGACTGTTGATTTTTCAACTACCTCTGCTGGAAGTTTGTTCCAAGCATCTACTACTCTTTCTGTAAAATAATATACAAATGTGGAGCTCATTCCACTAAGAATTCCTTTGCCGCTCTGAACTCACATTGGCAAGGAAATCCGAATGGAGCGAGTGTTGGCCACTTCTCTGATGGCCTCTAGCTGTGGGCGCATGCACATCAGCCATTCAGAAAGCTCTGGCACGGGTGCCCACTTAGCTACACTAAAGCCAGACAGAACCCAATATTTTGACTTTCCTGGGTTCTGTTTCTTGCCCATTAAGTGTTTTGTTCTGCTTTAAGATGTTCAGGAAAATCAAAAAGGCAAAGGAAACCAAATGTCAATGGAACTTTAGAGGGTTTAGAGGAGGCTTATTAGACCTAAGGCTTCCTTTTTGCTGACCTTTAATTGGTTTAGGATTTTGGCTTTGATAAATGATAGATAGTTTGGGCAGCAGACTGGGTTGTATAAAAAAGCATGAAAACATATTATGAGTACACAAGCTTTACTAAAGTCGTGGAGGCTGATTCACTACTAACACCAGGTATTGGCAGATGAGCGTCTGTTTAGCGGCACTTAGAGCGACCGCTAGTAGGCGCTGTAAGTGGGTATCAGGCTCTGTAACAGAGCGCCTCAGTCGCTGTAGTAACCTGGTCGGCATTGATGAATGTGATGTATGTTGGGCACTCCAACACAGTACTGCAGCAAGCGAGAGCTAGCGCCTCGGTGCTCCACACCATATTTATCAAAAAAGGACACACACACAGCGTCGGCGCTCTAAAGCTGGGCGCTGTAGCATAGAGCACCAGACGCTGTGTGATTAAAGTCTGTTTTTGAACACATATCCACCAGTAACAAAGTGAAAACACATGGAATGACATTGTTGTAACATTGTGACATTAACACTTTTAGTGCTAGACCTGTAATGACAATTCTGCATAAAAATATAAAAGTCAAAAAAGTTTCTAAAAGTGTTTGTTTGCAGCCAGGAGACGTCACACAATGATTGGAGGTAAAATAAATAAATAAATAAAAAAAACAATTGTCAAACACAAGCAAATGAACGGCCATTGAAATGTATGGGAGAGCAACACTGAGCGAAAGGTAATACCTGGTACTCTGGAAGCTAGAGCGCTATACGCTAAGCCACCTGTTATAATACATGCGATGCTACATGGCGCTGTTAGAGTCGCTCACCAGAATCGCTTTCATAAATGTGGTTTAGCGTACAGCACCCGGCGTTCACCAGACGCTGCCTGCCGCTACGAGGCGCTACCTGGCGCTATCCCTTCTTAAAAAACCCCCATAGTTGTCTGTGTGGCTTGTTATTGCCCTGGCAGCAATTGACCAGGACCAGGTAAGTAATTCTGACCTCACTGCCAGGTGTCCTGGAAGGAGTAGCCAGTGACAGACATGCTATGTGTATAGCGTAGGAGTAAATGCAATGAGGATCTATGGCAGTCCGCCTCTTGCCATTCCTCCCTCCTGAGCGCATTTTAGAAGTTACACAAGCGCGCAGCCGGCTCCTGATTTATGCAGCGCCGCGTCACTAACATCAGGGAACGACTCCCTCTAAAAGTCATTTTCGGGTTGTGCCTGTGCGAGGCGATAATTAAACACCCCGTCTTGTTTCCATTAACCTTTGAATCAGCGCCCACCTGTAACTGATGGGAGCGGCGGGTGTGGGATTAACCCCTGTGGGACCGACCACAGCGTCCCACCGCGCAACTAATGGAACAGTAGTTAGACGCTAGATATGTTTTTGTCTTAATGTGGACCAAAACCCACAATGATTGGCCTGGGAATCTTTAAGATTCCTGGGCCGATGTATTCCCCCCCCCCCCCCCGGGCATCCAAAATCGTGATGCCCCGCTGTGTGAAATCCCCCAGGTCGCCCATACACTTACCTTCTTTCCTATCCAACGGCGCACGCGCGAGCCGCATCCCCGCCAGCCCTCTAGCATTTGTGAATGGCCGGGCCGGGTACGCTCCATGTTAGAGGGTAGCGGGGGATGCAGCTCGTTTGGAGCCGCTGGCCTGAGACGAAGGCTTAGGCCCTTATTTATGAAGGGATAGCGACAGGTAGCGACTGGTGAGCGACCGGTAATGACGGGCCCCGCCACGAGAACGCCGGCTCCCCACCACAATCACACATTTATCAAGCCAATCCTGCTTAGCGACTGAGATAGCGCCATATAGCGACTCATTCATCATTATTCCAGCCTCAGCCCACAGCGCTAGCGTCCGACCTTGAACAGCGACAGGTATGACCTCTCGCTACCTGGCGCTCTCCAATGCATTTCAATGGAACAATCTTTAAATATTCATAATTAATTGTTATTAATGTTTTTTTTTTTTTTTTTTTAAATGTGAAAAATTCTGTGACCACTTCTGAGCGTGATTTGTTAATGAATATGGTGGGAGCCGGTCGCTATGGCCAGTCGCTATCATGCGCTCCCATACATCGCGGAATCTGTCAAATAGCGACTCCTCACCCAATATTCAACATTACTGCACACCGACTGAGTCGCTGTCAACAACCGAACAACGGCCAAGCACAGCGACTACTAGCGGGCGCTGTGAAAACACTGCTACAGTCGCTCAACTGTCGCTACATGTCGCTATTAATAAATCAGCCTCCCCGCCAACGTGACGTCAGCAGCTCCGAGCACGCTGATTGGATGAGCTGCCGCGCATGCACCCTAAGACCGGGAAGAGGGTAGTTGGTTTCGGCGACTTGGGGGGTTTGACACAGCGGGCATACCCGATCGGGGTGCCCCGGGGCAAGGACCAAAACCCAGGATAGTCAAAATCCTGGGTTTGGGTCCACTTTAAACCGGACCAACACCTGTTTTTTCATAACCCTCCCACATAACCCCCCAGAACACCCTGTAATCCTCACCTTCACTATGAGCCGGTGCGAGTGGAAGAGAGTCCCGCAATTGGCCGGCGGGCGGTCATGGGGGTAGGTCGTTCCTGTGATCGTCACCGAGGATGCGACCATGACCACCTGGCGGCCAATCGTGGGACTCCGTTCCTGGCACTGGCTGGTGGTAGGGTGAGGATTATGGGCGGTCTGGGTGGTTATGTGCGGGGGGGGGGGCTTTTTCTGGATGCCCCCCGAGCTTGTTTTGATTAGCTGTCTGCGGGACCAACACCTGTTAAAGAAAAAACGGATGTTGGTCCGGTTTAAGTGTTATGCCTAAAAAACAACTTCCACTGGAATGAGACACAATGTAACTGTAGGCTCAGCAGTACAGCAGCTGTTGGGGTAGCTGTGGATTCTTGGATTGAGGTTGAAATAAGCTGGGGGGGTATTAAAGTGGACCAAACCCAGAGATGCCCACCTTGGAGACCAGTTTACACGGTGATGGCCGTGGCGGGGGTGTGGTTTAGAGGTGTGGTTTATTTGCAGGCTTTTGTGATCAAATGCGGCTGCAGCTCTGCAGTCACCGCACTGTTTCTCCAGTTGCAAGGCTGCCAACAGTGAGGGGCTGGTTGGGCAGCCAATCATTTAGTGACGTCTGCTAGCCAATAACACATGGGTTAGAGATCTCCATCAGCCAATTAGCAGGGAGAAGGGAAAAAAATCATGTTTTTCAGGGTGATTTCATAGTCTGTCAGTGTGACTGGGTGAGAGGGGGTCAAAACTGGGTGACTTGGCATCTCTGCACAAACCCAGGTCCGACGGCCTATACGACATAGAATTGTCAGCCCTACCTTAAATTGTAAAGGCTAGATTCCAAACCTTGTCTGCAGGGTGGCTACAGCTGCAAGCGCTCCACTCGCAAAACGCAGCATACAATCCACATGAAGCCAGCCAGCGTTAGCAGTTGTCAACGCGTTTCAGACAACAAGGTCTCAAATCATGATTAAGGACATTGGTGTCTGAAACGCGTAGACAGAAGGTTTCACTCCTTGCTTTTATGGGAATGCCTGTATCTACATTGGACTTTTAATCTTTGGAAATAAAGCTTGGAATTTTTTACTGCTGGCTGGCTTCATGTGGATCCGACGGCCTATGCTGTGTGAAACCCCCCAGTTTCCCAGTACACTCACATTTTCCCCTGATCCAACAATGCATGCACGAGCAGCGGCTGCATCCCTGCTATACCTTTAGCAGCGGCACACTTCCTGTTAGAGGGAAGCAGGAATGCTGCTGGACTCGGCTGGAGCCAAGTCATTAGTAGAGTCTAGATGAGCTTGCGTAAGTGCAGTCGAGTGCGCTGATTGGATCAGAGGCATAGTGTTATAATGGTGAATCCAGCAATTCACCCAAAATAGTTTCAAATCACCCCCTCCACGGTAATCAATACATCAACCAAATATATATCATGAATTCATAAATTATTTATTGCCAAGTACCCATAAAAATCACATAACACACAGTTAAAAGACATATAACACTGGACCACACATTCCCAGGGGCATCCCAATTAAACTCATAATCCTAATCCTACAAACATTAGATTTCAATAAAGTGCCAGTACTGTAAACAATTCATAAGGTGCAAATAGTGCTAAAATTTGTGCAAACCGTAATTCAATTGATACTAAATCTGGCAAGAGAAGAAAAGACTCAAGATACCTTGATAAAGTGGCCTGTGAGCGGGGGGCCACGAAAGGCGTTGGGGGGATTGTCACTTGACCTGGGACATTCTTGGAGGATACCCAGATCTGCACATTTAGGTGATGTGTTTGTTTATTGTGTATTTGTTGTAATCTAGTACTTGAGTCTTTTCTTCTCTTGCCACATTTAGTATCAATTGAATTACGGTTTGCACAAATTTTAGCACTATTTGCACTTTATGAATTGTTTACAGTACTGGCACTTTATTGAAACTTAATGTTCGTAGGATTAGGATTATGGGTTTATTTGGGATGCCCCTGGGAATGCGCGGTCCAGTGTTATATGCCTTTTAACTGTTTGTTATGTGATTTTTATGGGTGCTTGCCAATAAATAATTTATGAATTCATGATATATATGGGGAGGCTGATTTATTAATAGCGACATGTAGCGACAGTTGAGCGACTGTAGCGGTATTTTCACAGCGCCCGCTAGTAGTCGCTGTGCTTGGCCGTTGTTCGGTAGTTGACTCAGTCGGTGTGCAGTAATGTTGAATACAAGGTTACGAGTCGCTATTTGACAGGTTCCGCGATGTATGGGAGCGCATGATAGCGACTGGTCAGAGCGACCGGCTTCCACCATATTCATCAAAAAATCACGCTCAAAAAATTCAAGCGCTGTGAAATGCATGTTTAAACCCCAGAGCGCTGGCGGCGATGTGTTAAAAGTAGTTTTCTAATCCCCCAAACAACCATATTTTTGGAAACCAAAAAAAATATATATATTTTCAATAATTTAGTAATATGAATACAATAATATCAGACCTGTAATATGAATTCTGTACAATTATTTTCCCTTAAAAAAATTATCTAAAATGGCAGAAGTGGTTACAGAATTTTTCACATTAAAAAAAAAAAAAAAAAAAACATTAATAACAATTAATTATGAATATTTAAAGATTGTTCCATTGAAATGCATTGGAGAGCGCCAGGTAGCGAGAGGTCATACCTGTCGCTGTTGAAGGTCGGACGCTGGCGCTGTGGGCTGAGGCTGGAATAATGATGAATGAGTGGCTATATGGCGCTATCTCAGTCGCTAAGCAGGATTGGCTTGATAAATGTGTGATTGTGGTGGGGAGCCGGCGTTCTCGTGGCGGGGCTCGTCATTACCGGCCGCTCACCAGTCGCTACCTGTCGCTATTCCTTCATAAATAAGGGCCTTGGTTGATGTATTGATTACCGTGGAGGGGGTGCAGTGATTTGGAACTATTTTGGGTGAATTGCTGGATTCACCATTATAACACTATGGCTTTGATTTAGGATATAAATAGTCTCCCATCGCTGCACAGCCACAGGTATTGGATTAAATTATTTCTCTTTATTTGTATTGTGGTGCGGAATTTGCATATTTAGTTTAGACGATTGGATCAGAGGCCACGCATGCACCATAGGACTGGGGAAAGGTGAGGAGGGCGGGACCAGCAATCCTGCCCCGCTCTGCTTAGCTGATTGGGGGATGGGATGAAAAGAGAATGTCATTGGCTGAAACTGTAAACCTCAATATATCTGCCATTTCTACTTCAATTTAAAAATGGAAAGCAGTTTAGGACAGTGACAAATGTAGCCCGATGCAATGGTGTAACAATTACCTTTACCTGCTGTATCACTTTAAAGCGGACCAAAACCCACCAAACTTGCGAAATACATTTCATATCCCCTGCGGATAATCCCTTCTTAGGGTGTAGAACTAGAAATGGAGATTTTCATTTTTCGAATCATCCTGGACCCCTGTTTTTTTTTTTGCTGTCCCTCTTTGTAAGATGGCAGCCAACCAGGTATTACATTGGTGTGGCAATGACATCATTGCCACACACAACAATGGCAATGAATGGAGGAGGCGGAGCTTTACAGCTAAAACTGGAGCCATTATCTGGTATTAGAGAGAAGCAGAAGCACTACAAATTGGCGAAAGCTCCTCTTCATGGAGGGAACAATTCGGGGGATGCAGTTAAAAATGTAGGTTTTGGTCCACTTTAAGTATGCGCCAGGATTGTTGTTCCCACGAGCTCAGTAGATTTCTTCTTTCCAGATAACACAGATTCACGGCTCTATCTCTTGGCAGCTTCAGCAGATTGCCACCACCAGCTATAGTGTTCATATGAACATGGCTTTCTGGTGTAGGACGATATAGTCCAGCGGGGATCAGACGCTGCCTTTGCCCAGACTTGTGATGACTTTCTCTATAGAGCCACAGTGCTGTCTGCTGAACAGCTGCCATGACGCATCCAACATGATCCGCTTCTTTATTGAGCGCCTAAACCTACACACAGTGCCAATGAGCTTTGTAACAGAGGCAGGGATGAAATGAAGATTTGTCCAAAGGGAAAGGATACTTTAACTGCTTGACTTGTGAGAACTAAGGGAGTTATTCATCAAGGGATAGCGGCAGGTAGCGTCTCGTAGCGGCAGGCAGCGTCTGGTGAAATCCGGGCACTGTACGCAAAACCACATTTATGGAAGCGATTCTGGTGAGCGACTCTAACAGCGCCATGTAGCGTGACATGTATAATTACAGGCGGCTCAGCGTATAGCGCTGGTGCTCTAGCTTCTTGACTTGTGAGAACTAAGGGAGTTATTCATCAAGGGATAGCGGCAGGTAGCGCCTCGTAGTGGCAGGTGAACGCCGGGCGCTGTACGCAAAACCACATTTATGGAAGCGATTCTGGTGAGCGACTCTAACAGCGCCATGTAGCGTCACATGTATTATTACAGGCGGCTCAGCGTATAGCTTCCAGAGCGCCAGGTATTACCTGTCGCTCTCCCATACATTTCAATGGATGTTCCTTTTCTTCTGTTTAAACAGGGTTTTTTGTTTTTAATATTTTTTTTCTCTCAAATCATTGTGTGACCTCTCCTGGCCTAGAAAAAGTCATTTTTGAAAACATGTTTGATTTTTTTAAATTGTATTATTTATATGCAGAATTGTCATTACAGGTCTAGCATTAAAGTGTTAATGTCACAATGTTAAAGCAGTCATTCCATGATGTTTTCGCTTTGTTACTGGTGGATTTGTGTTCAAAAACAGACTTTAATGACACAGCGTCTGGCGCTCTATGCTATAGCGACCAGATCCAGAGCGCCAGAGCGATCTGTTTTTTTCTGTTGAACATGGTGTGAGTCACTGAGAGTCGGTCGCACTGAGCTGGTGCTACCTTTCTCTCCCTGCAGCGCTATACTGGTGTTACAGTGCCCAACATACATCTCATTCATCAATGCCGGCCAGGTTACTACAGCGACTGAGGTGCTCTGTTACAGCGCCCAATAGCCGAACAGCGTCTACTAGCGGTCGCTCTAAGCGCCTCTATACAGACGCTCATCTGCCGATACCTGGCGCTAGTAATGAATCAGCCTGTAAGAGCTTGCTGTCTGCTACTACTGACCTTTACGTGTCTCCCATGTCTCCTAAAGACAGGCCGAACACAAACCTAACACTATTTACGCTGGCTGATCTCCAGAAACGGCTTTAAACAGGGAGGAACTGACGGGATGCGGAGAGAAATTGGCAATGATATTCAGATACCCAAGAAACATTGAAGAGCGAACATGTCCTAAGAGTTTTTTTATCCACCATGTTGTGTTTTTCTTGGGTGTAGTCACTTTTCTTGGATTTGGCACCATTATATGAATTGGGAAGGGAAGTTGGGAAAGGGGCCTCATAAGACTCCAGTATCAGCATTATGGACCTCCTATGAGGTTGACAAGCTTGAGCTACTTCATTTCAGTCTCTGAATTTCAGTTAGATGATGGTTCAAAGACAAAGATCCATATTTATATGGTCTCAGAAGATTCAGCATTATAGTATAGACTTCCTATGGGACTGGGACACCCAGTTTTTGATCACAGCTTGCAAATTGTAACAGGACACTTCTTTTTTACCTTCAGGACTGCAGATAGATGATGACGGCACAAAGCTCTTTAGTTGTACAATCTGAACATGGCATAGGCTTATATGACTTTTATATGAATCATGAAGGGGTCTTAGAAAAGACTTAAAGATAACTTACACATGTCCCTAAAGGGTCATCTCAATTTGAGATTCCTCATTGTTAGTGTTGCGTGAACCCCCCCAAGGTTTGGGTTCGGCAAGTTCGGCTGAACTTTGAATAAAAGTTCAGGGACTCAAATCCAAACCCAGTCCCCACTGAAATCAATGGGGACCCAAACTTTGGAGGGGTGATTCTGCCCCTGGGGGTCCCCTTTGCCCCCCACTCCTCACCCACTCACCCACCCGCCTTCCCCAGAGGCAGAATTGGGACTGAAAAATAAATTGTGATGGTGGTGGGGGAGTACAGATTGTGCAGCAGACATTTTCAGTGTAACTCACCTAAACCCCGCAGTCCAGTGCCTGATTGGTGGTCGGTGTTCTAGCTGTCAAATGGGCTACAGCTAGCACCACATAAAGATGGCCACCACTCCCATGAGTGAGGACAACTTACAGTGTTCTAATGCATGGGAGCGGCGGCCATCTTTCTGTGGCCTATTTGACAGCCAGACCGCAGAGAAGGGACCTAATTGCAGGGCTCAGGTGAGTTACAGCGCTTCCTGCACACTCTGCATAGGTAAGCTGGGTTGATGGGCTTTTCTGAGTTCGAGCCGAAATCCAAACTCGAACACAGACTTCTGGATGAAGTCCTTGTTTGGGTTTGTGAACTCGAATTTGCAAAGTTCGGTATGTACCCAAACTTGGCTATTTGGGTTGGCCCAACACTACTCATTGTGTATGACTTCTATATGCCCAGAAAACCCGATGGTTTTCCAGAAGCTACAACGGCATCAAGAACGTGGAGCCCAATTTAGCCCAATTTCGTAGGTTTCTGTAGAGTTCAACAGTGCAGAGCATCCCCAATTGGGATTCTTGATAGGAACATTAGTAAGTAATCCAAAATATTTTAGGATTGTGTGATCACCTTAATCAGCACAATGTTCTTTCTAAGGGCTGGGTATTCTTGGTTTTGGTGCAATACATCAAAAGAGTAAACAGCCCTTAAATGGACACTGGGGTCTACTGAAGTAATGTTGGTGGGGTTGCTGGTTTTAGGGTGATGTTACTCAGGGGCAGATGGTAAAATTCTTTGTGGACCAAACTGCTTTGGACCTGTCTGGATGGCTTCTTCTAACATAATATCTGCCTTTCTAGTCTCCCCTCCGGCCCCCTGTACTAGGCCCTATCCTACACTTCCAGCTCATGTTCTGCACCCAGTGGTATAGCGTTGGCATTATGGCTGCAGTGAGGCATCCTTATATTATGTGCCCCTAAAATGCTAAAGCTTAGTACCATCAACTTAGAGGGGCCATATCCACCCCTGCCCAAAATATATCCCTGCAATGCTTATGGCCTCAACCTTGGAGTGCACTCGTTGACCTGACCTACTGAGAAGCACATTAAGGGGTGGTGGGCTCAGCAGGGAAGTCTCGTAAAATCCTAGACTAATTTTTGGTACCAGTCTGCCACTGGGGGAACCATTTTTGGATCTTAGCCATCACCAGAACTGGCTGCCTGGGTATTTGTGTCCTAGTACGGGCCTGCTAAAAAACTCCATGTCCAGCATATCCCCTCCGCTCTTAATACAAAACCGAAACCTAATGCCTAACAAGACATTTAAATGCCACCTTCAATTTAATGATCCAAAACCAAACCCCAATAACCAAACTAACACCCAATATTTTCAGTAGAATTTAAGACTTGATAAATTAGCGTTGCTATATTTCATAATCAGTTCTTCCAGTGGCATAAGTGTAACTGCTGCAGGAACCTGGAGCCCAATTTCGTAGGTTTCTGTAGAGTTCAACAGTGCAGGGCATCCCCAATTGGAATGCTCGAACATTAGTAAGTAATCCAAAATATTTTAGGATTGTATGATCATAGCAAGGAAGTCACGTCCAGGAGTAAAATCCTGAACCAATTTTTGGTCCCAGTCTGCCACTGGTGGAACCATTTTTGGATCTCATCCATCACCAGAACTGGCTGCCTGGGTATTTGTGCCCTTGTACGAACCTACTATAGAACTCAATGTCCAGCATATCCCGGCCCTAATACAAAACTGAAACCTAATGCCTAACAAGACATTTAAACATCACCTTTAAATTTAATGATCCAAAACCAAACCCTAATAATCAAACTAACACCCAATATTTTCGGTAGAATTCAAGACTTGGAGGCTGATTTATTAATAGCGCCAGGTAGCGACAGTTGAGCGACTGTAGCGGTATTTTCACAGCGCCCGCTAGTAGTCTCTGTGCTTGGCCGTTGTTCGTTTGTTGATAGCGACTCAGTCGGTGTGCAGTAATGTTGAATACAAGGTGATGAGTCGCTATTTGACAGGTTCCGCGCTGTATGGGAGCGCATGATAGCGAATGGCCATAGCGACCGGCTCCCACCATATTCATTAACAAGTCATGGTCAAAAAATTCTCGCGCTGTGAAATGCATGTTTAAACCCCAGAGCGCTGGCGGCGATGGGTTAAAAGTAGTTTTTTAACCCCCAAACAACCATATTTTTTGAAACCAAAAAAAACAAGTTTATAAAAACATTTTGTAATATGAATACATTAATATCAGACCTGTAATATCAATTCTGCACAAATTTTTATTTTATTTTTTTTTTTACCTAACATGGCAGAAGTGGTAACAGAAATGTTCACATTAAAAAAAAAAATAAATTATTAACAATTAATTATGAATATATAAAGATTGTTCCATTGAAATGCATTGGAGAGCGCCAGGTAGCAAGAGGTCATACCTGGCGCTGTTCAAGGTCGCTCGCTGGCGCTGTGGGGTGAGGCTGGAATAATGATGAATGAGTCGCTATCTGGCGCTATCTCAGTCGCTAAGCAGGATCGGCTTGATAAATGTGTGATTGTGGTGGGGAGCCGGCGTTCTCGTGGCGGTGACCGTCATTACCGGTCGCTCACCAGTCGCTACCTGGCGCTATCCCTTGTTAAATAAGGGCCTTAATTAGTGTCTGCCATGTGGCGTACATGTATATGCCAAAAAATAATGGCACCAAACTGCCAATAACAAAGTACAGTAAGCTGATTTGTTTAGCGAGTTTAGCGGCAGGATGAGGTTTCCCTCTCTTGATTTTTTTTTAAGAGGCAAGTAGTGATTTGTTGTTATGTTTTTCTAGTAGGAATAGAACATTTCTGTTCTGGAACTTTCTTTTTTGCCTTGTTGTCTTGCCGGTGGTTGTTAGCAGAAATCCTGATCTACGGCCAGGTCTGGCCTCTTTGATCTGGTGACCATTCTCCGTGCTGGAGAAGCGGCCGCCCTTTTTTTTTTTTTTTTTTTTGAGGAGCAGTCCGGAAACACAAAGCAGGAGCTCAGGAAAGCGTCTTCTCTGATCTCTGTATCTCAAGACGTGTTCCTGACAACCTGCATCTCATCACAAATGATACACAGCCCAGAGCAATCGTATTAATAACTCAGGAGAAGAACCAGCGCAAGGCTCGCAGCCCAAAGTCAGGAACTGCTTTAACGGAATCTGTGCCAGGCGGTATTTTTTAAGCAAGTTTAAAGCAGAACCAAATCTGGGATTTTGACTTTCCCGAGTTTTGTTCTCTGTCCTGAGGGCATCCCGGATTGGGATACACCGCTGTGTGAGGGCCAAAGATGCATGAGATGCGGCCGCAGATTTTTACATTGGCGAGGGAGCCGTAATGTGGCGCCTGAGGGTGGTTTCACACATCACAATCTGGGATGCCCGGGAGGGGGGGGTGCAAGGCTGCCAGCCGGCCCAGGAATCTTAGATTCCAGGGCCGTGCCGCAAGTAGTTTGCTCCTCTTTAAATTTGACATACATGATACATGTTTCATACATTACAGGGAATAGTGTAGATAAGGGGTAAGTCACCAACATGTGGGAAGCCCTTCATTAGGAAAACACTAGGGGAGGTTATTTAAGAAGGGATAGCGCCAGGTAACGCCTCGTAGCGACAAGCAGCGCCTGGTGAATGTCGTGCGCTGTACGCAAAATCACATTTATGAAAGCGAATCCGGTGAGCGATTCTAACAGCTCCATGTAGCGTCACATGTATTATTACAGGCGGCTCAGCGTGTAGCACCGCTGCTCTAGCACCCAGAGCGCCAGGTATTACCTTTCGCTCAGTGTCGCTCTCCCATACATTTCAATGGCCGTTGATTTGCTTGTGTTTAAACAGCGTGTTTGACAATTTTTTATTTTTTTTTCTCCAATCATTGTGTGACGTCTCCTGGCTGCAAACAAACACTTTTAGAAACTTTTTTGACTTTTTATATTTTTATGCAGAATTGTCATTACAGGTCTGGCCTTAAAGTGTTATTGTCACAGTGTTAAAACAATGTCATTCCATGTGTTTTCGCTTTGTTACTGGTGGATATTTGTTCAAAAACACAGCGTCTGGCGCTCTATGCTATAGCGCCCTGATCCAGAGCGACGATGCTGTGTTTGTCCTTTTTTGATAAGTATGGTGTGGAGTGCCGAGAGTCGGTCGCACTGGTGCTACTTCTCGCTCCCTGCAGTGCTGTACTGGTGTTAGAGCACCCAACACACACCACATTCATCAATGCCGGCCAGGTTACTACATCGACTGAGGCGCTCTGTTGCAGCGCCCGATACCCGCTTACAGCGTCTACCATTGGTCGCTCTAAGCGCTGCTATACAGACGCTTATCTGCTGATACATGCCGCTAGTAATGAATCAGCCTCTAAGTAATTATTAAGCTGTACAGGCATAATGTGAACTAAACTAGCCCTGGAGTCTCTTAGACTGATTCCCCCTCCTGGGGCATCCTGAACTGGGATACCCCGCTGTGTGTTAAACCCTGCAGGTCGCTCGGAATTCTTACCTCTTTCTCTCGAGTTCACAGCGCATGCATGTTCTGCTGCAGTATCACTTGCGTCACACACACAGCCGAAGGATGCGAGTGCCCCCAGTCTGTGCGGCAGGGATTCTATTCAGCTTCTCCTGCCGCACATTAATATGGAGGGGAGAGTTTAAGAGAAGGTGAGTTTATTGGGCGAATGGCAGAGATTCACACAGCCGAACACCCCAAACCGGGGTGCGCAAGGTGGATGGATCAAAACCCAGGATCGTGAAAATCCTGGGTTTTGGTCCAATTTAGTTGTTATCTCTCACCTCTGCTCAACTCTTCTTAATAATGATGCCCTGGGTGGTGAACAGGGGCAGACTGGCCATAGGGAGACCTGGGACAATGCCCGGTGAGCCGCACTGCTTTGGGGCCAGTTGGGCTGCTACTTTCAACATTCACATCCAATCCCTGCCCCCTTAGTCTCCCTCTCAGCCCCCTGTACCCAGCCCCACTGTACCCATAAACCAAGGAACCCAATGCTATAGCACTGGCATCATGGCTGGGGGCCTCAGCAGGGATGTTTTGGGCTGGTCAAATCCAGGGCTGATTTCTAGCCCCAGTCCACCACTAGTGGTGAGGAGGCAGTGGTCCCAATGGCTGTTGCAGTTTATAGTCTTACATACCTTCCAACTTTTCAGGGAAGGAAAGAAGGACAATTGTTATCATCGATTGATGAACAGGAGATAGGGAGATAGGGTGTAACAGTTACAACAATATAAACACTTTGAATAAGCAAATGAATAATTTATTGATGCAGATCTACATGTTACACCTCAAAGAGGGACAAATGAGAACAATGAGGGACAGGGGGGACACAGACTCAAAAGAGGGTCAGTCCCTCCAAATCAGGAAATTAATGAATTAATGAATTGGTCGGCACACCATAGTCAGAACTCATATAAGAATAAATAGACAGGGTGCTATTACCCCCTGGGATTTTTCCTCAGTATATCCCAACGTAGAATACCATATAAAATTGTTGGTGTGCTTCCTCTTTTCTACAATTTTATATGGTATCCTCCAAATCAGGAACCCTTGCGAGTCCACATTAACAGGATTCCTCCAGCACAGTCAGATTGTTTCTCCGCTTCACGATGGCTTCATTAAAAGTCCGTTCTGATCACACCATTAGGAAGCCAACGATGCCGCTTCCTGAAGGACGTCTGTAAAATGCGCCGTTAATTATTTATGATTACGATCATTGAAAAACAAAATCTCCGCAGACGGGAACTTTACAAACTTCCGCGCTGGATGATTGAATGGCGTAGTAAAGCGCCATCTGCGTTCTGGAGCTTTGCCGCGGTACAGCTGGGACATTACACTGCGCCTAGGCATGACGAGCCGATCTCTGCAGCACCCAGGCGGTTAAACGAGGTTGTATCCTGTCAGCGCTGTAAGATAGATAGGATCCAGTCACTTCCATGTGATGGATGGCCGAGGCCAGGAGTTGGCTCGGGATTGACCAGATGGCTCTGCAAGAGAGAGAGAGAAAAAATCAGGCCGTGAAAATTAATAATTAAAAGATAAACATTCTCACATTGTCTCTAAGGATTGAGGAGTGGATTTCCAGTCCAACTGCAGAACTCGCCGATAGTTTCCCAATGACGAGTGATAATCTCTGTTCTTCAGAGCTAGGCATTTCGCTGATCAGCGGAATACAACCAAGAGGGCCTGGCCCTGGATTCTAAGGGCTCAGACCAGGATGACCGCTGGCTTTCCCCTGGGGCACCCCAGATGTGTGAGTCGTAATCCAGGTGGTATAACAGGAACTGGCTCTACCACAACATGAATGTATCTTACATAGTGGATAACACAGACAGCCAAAGGAGGAAGTACCAGTGATAGAGCAACTGAATACAGGAAATAAAACACAGCAGTATAATGCATAGAAACTACAGTTGAGCATTGGTCACAGCGCCACCTAGTGGCATAACCTGTCCTAGCTGTAAACTGCAGTCAGTCTAGTAAAATCACTCCAGCATAGACTAAGCTAGAAGTCTGTTGTGCAGATAAACATTCTCACATTGTCTCTAAGGATTGAGGAGTGGATTTCGGGTCCAACCGCAGAACTTGCCGATAGTTTTCCAATGACGAGTAATAATCTCTGTTCTTCAGAACTAGGCATTTAATTGATCAGCGAAACAAAAACCATAGGGTCCGACCCTGGATTCTAAGGACTGACCGCTGGTTTTCCCCTGGGGTACCCCAGATGTGTGTGTTGCAGAGTGTGAGTGCAGCGGAAGGGATAAAATGAAAGAAATTATATCTATCTTCCAATTTTAGAGTCAATTTTCCCAGAAAAGAAGACCTACTGTGCATAAACACTGGCCCATCCAGAAAGGCCTGGGGGGGGGGGTCACCTATGGCATATCACGCATTGTATTTCGGGATGCCCCATTAAGGTAGACAAACCCCCCTTTCCAATGATGAGTGATAATCTCTGTTCTTCAGAGCAAGGCATTTCGTTGATCAGCGAAACAAAAACCAGAGGGTCCGGCCCTGGAGTGTGAATGCTGGGTGCAGCGGAGTCGTAATCCAGGTGGTATAACAGGAACTGGCTCTACTGGAACATGAACATGCACCTTACAAAGTGGATAACACAGGAGGAAGTAGCTTTTTTGATAAGTATGATGTGAGTTGCTGAGAGTCGGTCGCACTGAGCTGACGCTACCTCTCCCTTCCTGCAGCGCTGTACTGGTGTTAGAGCGCCCAACATACATCACATTCATCAATGCCGGCCAGGTTACTACCCGCTTACAGCGTCTACTAGCGGTCACTCTAAGCGCCGCTATACAGACGCTCATCTGCCGATACCTGCCATTAGTAATGATCAGCCTCATAATTAGATTATTAAACATAATTAAACAGCTATACAGTATATATATATATATATATATATATATATATATATATATATATATCCAAGTGACAGTGCGCCTAAAGCTTGGATTCTGAGTCACTGACATCCTAATGAATTTACCTTAATTCAACTTAAGGGTGGATACGGGAAACTGATGTTGATTTAAGAGTTTGTAAAAAAGGATTTCCATCGCTCACTTATATATCCCACATTGCACATGATTAATTGATCATCAGGGTCTATATACCCTCAGCAGGAACAAAAAGCCAAGAGCAGTATGGGAGTAATCCATAGTAAACCCACGCAGCAATATAGTGCGGATTATACCCAGAACAGGAGTAATTACTGAGTTCCTGTTGGATAGAGACAGGATTATTGGGGACAGATCAATATGGCTCCCGCAGAGTTCTGAGTTTCCGATCTTTCTAAAGTGAAGCATCCGGGGGAAGAAAGATGACAAACAGATCCACCATAAAGCAGAGGCAAAATACGTATTGATGCATGAAGACCACTACAAATAAACACAAGCTGAGCGGTGATCTGTATACCTTCAATAAACAAGGGATAAAATGAAAGAAATTATATCTATCTTCCAATTTTAGAGTCAATTTTCCCAGACGAGGTGTGGGCCCACTGTCGAATTCAGAACAACAAATAGTGCTTCTTTTTGGATACAGTGCTTTCATTTTTTTTATAAAACTCTGGATTTAGGAGGACCTAAACCCTAACACCATTTAAAGAAGACCTACTGTGCATAAACACTGGCCCTGCCTCTAGCTGCAGACCCGCCCATCCAGAAAGGCCTGGGGGGGGGGGTCACACATGGCATATCACGCATTGCATTTCAGGATGCCCCATTAAGAGGTAGACAAACCCCCCTTTATACTCAAGAGGGGTGTCCCCCTCATTTTTAAGACTACCCTCCCCATCCAGCAATATTTAATTAAACCAGACTTAGAGGCCGATTCATTAATAGCGCCAGGTAGCGACAGATGAGCGTCTGTAGCAGCATTTTCAGAGCGCCCGCTAGTAGTCGCTGTGCTTGGCCGTTGTTCGGTAGTTGATAGCGACTCAGTCGGTTTGCCGTAATGTTGAATATTGGGTGAGGAGTCACTATTTGACAGGTTCCGCGCTGTATGGGAGCGCATGATAGCGAATGGCCATAGCGACCGGCTCCCACCATATTCATTAACAAATCACGCTCAAAAAATTCTCGCGCTGTGAAATGCTTGTTTAAACCCCAGAGCGCTGGCGGCGATGGGTTAAAAGTAGTTTTTTAACCCCCAAACAACCATATTTTTGGAAACAAAAAGAAACAAGTTTTTAAAAACATTTTGTAATATGAATACATTAATATCAGACCTGTAATATCAATTCTGTACATTTTTTTTTATCTAATATCTAATATTGCAGAAGTGGTCACAGAATTTTTCACATTTAAAAAAAAAAAAAAAAATACATTAATAACAATTAATTATGAATATTTAAAGATTGTTCCATTGAAATGCATTGGAGAGCGCCAGGTAGCGAGAGGTCATACCTGTCGCTGTTCAAGGTCGGACGCTGGCGCTGTGGGGTGAGGCTGGAATAATGATGAATGATTCGCTATCTGGCGCTATCTCAGTCGCTAAGCAGGATCGGCTTGATAAATGTGTGATTGTGGTGGGGAGCCGGCGTTCTCGTGGCGGTGACCGTCATTACCGTTCGCTCACCAGTCGCTACCTGGCGCTATCCCTTGTTAAATAAGGGCCTAACAACCATTTTACATAAAATGGGTGTTGGTCCTCTTCAGAGGGAGGGCATCCCAATTGCTGTTGCTAGTTCCCCCCTTTGATTAACCCCCCTGAAAACCCTCTAAATCTTACCTTAAACCACACTAGCCCCCAGTTTTTGCTTTGCCGGCCACCAGCCCAGAATGTTACACTTGACCCCCACTGGACAGTCACGCAGCTGTATTTTGCCTGGGAAGCGCAGTTTAAGGGAAGATTATGAGGGTTTGCAAGGGGTTAGTCAAGGAGGGGGACCCAGCAATCAGGATGCCCCCCAGAACTGACCAGCAGTCATTATATGTTGAATGGATGTTGGTCCGGTTTAAGTAGCCCTTCCCCTCCACCAACATTAAATTAGGACATCCCTCCCCATCTAGCAACAGTAAGTTAAGTAGCTCTTAACCATCCCCCAACATTAAATTAAGTCACCCTTCGCCATCTAGAAAAAGTAAATTAAGTAGCTTTTCCCCATCCACCAACATTAAATTAGGTCAGCGGTACTCAACTGGTGGACCAGGGTCCGAATGTGGACCTCGGCGCCAGATTTCCCGACCCCTGCCCTGTAGTGCTAAGTCTCCCTGCCAGTGTCATGGCTCCCTGGCACCTAACATTGCAATATAAGGTACTGCATGGGCAGGATGGCAGGGTACACAAAAACATTCTTTCTTGCTTTCTTTGCCCCATCCAATCCTGTCCCTCTGCTTCAGCTCTGCCCCATCAACCCCTGTCCCCTTAGCTCTGCCCCATCAATCCCTGTCCCCTCAGCTCTGCCCCATCCAGTCCTGTCCCCTTAGCTCTGCCCCATCCAGTCCTGTCCCCTTAGCTCTGCCCCATCCAGTCCTGTCCCCTCAGCTCTGCCCCCATCCAGTCCTGTCCCCTCAGCTCTGCCCCATCCAGTCCTGTCCCCTTAGCTCTGCCCCATCCAGTCCTGTCCCCTCAGCTCTGCCCCCATCCAGTCCTGTCCCCTCAGCTCTGCCCATCAACCCCTGTCCCCTTAGCTCTGCCCCATCCAGTCCTGTCCCCTCAGCTCTGCCCCATCCAGTCCTGTCCCCTCAGCTCTGCCCATCAACCCCTGTCCCCTTAGCTCTGCCCCATCCAGTCCTGTCCCCTCAGCTCTGCCCCATCCAGTCCTGTCCCCTCAGCTCTGCCCCATCAACCCCTGTCCCCTCAGCTCTGCCCCATCCAGTCCTGTCCCCTCAGCTCTGCCCCATCAACCCCTGTCCCCTCAGCTCTGCCCCATCAACCCCTGTCCCCTCAGCTCTGCCCCATCAACCCCTGTCCCCTCAGCTCTGCCCCATCCAGTCCTGTCCCCTCAGCTCTGCCCCATCCAGTCCTGTCCCCTCATCTCTGCCCCATCAACCCCTGTCCCCTCAGCTCTGCCCCATCAACCCCTGTCCCCTCGGCTCTGCCCCATCCAGTCCTGTCCCCTCAGCTCTGCCCCATCAACCCCTGTCCCCTCAGCTCTGCCCCCATCCAGTCCTGTCCCCTCAGCTCTGCCCCATCAACCCCTGTCCCCTCAGCTCTGCCCCATCAACCCCTGTCCCCTCAGCTCTGCCCCATCAACCCCTGTCCCCTCAGCTCTGCCCCATCCACCCCTGTCCCCTCAGCTCTGCCCCATCAACCCCTGTCCCCTCAGCTCTGCCCCATCAACCCATGTCCCCTCAGCTCTGCCCCATCAACCCCTGTCCCCTCAGCTCTGCCCCATCAACCCCTGTCCCCTCGGCTCTGCCCCATCCAGTCCTGTCCCCTCAGCTCTGCCCCATCAACCCCTGTCCCCTCAGCTCTGCCCCATCCAGTCCCGTTCCCTTTAGCTCTGCCCCATCAACCCCTGTCCCCTCAGCTCTGCCCCATCAACCCCTGTCCCCTCAGCTCTGCCCCATCCATCCCTGTCCTTTAGGGATTAGGTCTTGGTCCACATTGCTTTGGGTCTGGTTGTGCTGCTGCTTTTAAAATCCTTATCCCCTCTCTGCCTACCTAGTTTCCCCCTGTGTCTGTCCCCACTGTAGCCCCATAATCATGGAGCACTAGCCTATCCCAATGATACAGCCTCAGCCTGATGGCACCCACCCCCTCCATGTTATCTGCCAGCCTTGTAATCTGTCTCAGCTCTGTGCTGGCCAGTGCCAAAATGCTGGGCAGATAAAAGGAATTCTATGTGTGCGCATGAATACAATGGCCATATATGCACACACAAACAGTGGCACACTCAGCAACATTTAAAGAGACTGTCCGGGTATGAACAGCTTACCTATAACACCCCATCTCTATCTGCATTATGAGAGGAGGAGACTTTATAATTATTGTTAATATACTGAAGCAGCCCAACGCGTTTCATCACATAATCGCCTTCCTTATGCACCTCTACACAGTAAACTTGCTACAGCAGAATAGGTCATTAATGGAACTGAATAGAAAACAGCAAGTTAATGGAAGTGTAATATAAGATTACAGACCCAGGAAATGAGCTTTACAATTATAAGTGGCTCTAAACGAGTGTGCTTAAGATGCCAAAAGACATTCATTTTGTCATTACTGCGGCGGACATGTGATTACATCCCCGCTATGGCTTCAGGAGGGCGATTTGTGCAGCAGCAACATTTTCTTTTTTTCGGTTGTATGTAAATTAAATCCAGACTGCTAGAATAATGCCATTACGCTTTATGGTCAAGATGTCGCTTGCATTACACCGTGTGACCCGGCGCTCTGCGTTACTGTTCTGAAACGTCTGCTCGGCGGCACAGAAAACAAATTAAATGTCATCAAATAAATTGATTGGATACAGAGCATGTTAAACAAACAGGATTAAAGGCAACATTAGATGCGATGATGTCAAGACAAGCTCATTGGCTACTTATGGGGTTCTTTAAGAAGGGATAGCGGCAGGTAGTGCTTCGTAGCGGCAGGCAGCGTCTGGTGAACACCGGGCGCTATATGAGAAACCACATTTAAGAAAGCGATTCTGGTGAGCGTCTCTAACAGCGCCATGTAGTGTTACATGTATTATTACAGGCGGCTCAGTGTATAGCGCCGGCGCTCTAGCTTACAGAGCACCAGGTATTACCTTTCGCTCAGTGTCGCTTTCCCATACATTTCAATGACCGTTTATTTGCCTGTGTATAAACAGAGTGTTTGACATTTTTTTTTTTTTTTTTAATGTCACAGTGTTAAAACAAAGTCATTCCATGTGTTTTCGCTTTGTTACTGGTGGATATGTGTTCAAAAACAGACTTTAATCACACAGCGTCTGGCGCTCTATGCTACAGTGTGTAGTTTTTGCTTGAATATGGTGTGGAGTGCCGAGTGGCTGGTGCTACCGCTCACTCGCTGCAGCGTTATACTGTTGTTAGAGCACCCAACACACATCACATTCATCAATGCCGGCCAGGTTACTACAGCGTCCACAACGCTGTGTCCACAACGCTGTGTCCACAACACTCTGTTACAGTGTCTACTAGTGGTCGCTGTAAGCACCGCTATACAGACGCTCATCTGGCAATACCTGTCGCTAGTAGCCCACAGCCTCCACTTAGCTTTGATTGTTGCACTAGGTATTGGCCGGCCTCTGTCAGTGCCTATTGGACCCAACTGCCGATTATCCCAGCGCTAGTGAGCGCCACTTTGAACCGCCATCTTTTCTGTGCCGCACAGTGCTACATGGCGCTGTTAGAGGCGCTCACCAAATTTGCTTTCTTAAATGTAGTTTCCCGTACAGCGCCTGGCGTTCACCAGACGCTGCCTGCTGCTATGAAGCACTTCCTGGCGCTATCCCTTCATAAATAACCCCCTAAGTATCGTTCTGAGCAGCAACTGCCAGCGCCAATGTAGTCCACAGCACCAGATAAGACGGGAATGGCAGTACATTAGTTAGCATCAGACACTGTTATCTACAGCGTCCAAATAGCAGCGCCCGAAAAGACAAAAATGCCGGGGTTCCAAAAGTGGCGCTATAGTCACCAAAAAGATGCTAAATGGCGCACTTCTTAAATAAGACCCTTAAATACGCCACTGGTTGGGAGCATTATGGCTTTTATTGCAATCTGTCATCTGAACTTGTATATTAATATTTATATATTAACCTAGAGGTAAGAAGACAACAAAAAGTCTCAGGTCACAGCAAAGCCATGGCTGCCACCAGGTAAAGAGGTAAAGGAAAATCTCCCTGGATAGCAATGCAAAAACAATTCTCAGTTTACCTTATTGAGAAAAAAAATGGGTTTACTAAGTAATTAATGAGGCACATCCTATAAATTGTAATTTAGGGAACAAAGGGCCCCTTTTAATGCAATAAAGATAAAACACAAAGAGGAAGCATGGAGGCATTGTGCGGCACTTCTGGGAGTTGTGCCGGAATGCGGGAAATGTTCTGATGGCTACAATGTGCATCATAAGCATAACTGCTCGAATTTTATTATATATTATTGTTCATGTGCATGAATCCATAGAATGTTGCCTGGCAGATGGAGGATGTGCAATTACCATGTTGTCATTTAATGCTTTGCATGCCGCTTAAACCAGAGCGAGAGCTTTGTCCTACTTGCCTGCACTTTAAAAGCACAAAGGACAACAGAGCCAATTAATTAGCAACTGCCATCCAAGCTTCCGAATGTGATGACCTCTCACTGACTCCAGAACAGGGCGCTGCGCCTCACACAACTTAAAGCCGACCTTCACCCTGAAGAGGAGGCCGATTCATTAATAGCGGCAGGTAGCGACAGTTGAGCGACTGTAGCAGTATTTTCACAGCGCCCGCTAGTAGTCGCTGTGCTTGGACGTTGTTCGGTTGTTGATAGCGAGTCAGTCGGTGTGCAGTAATGTTGAATACGGGGTTAGGAGTCGCTGTTTGACAGGTTCCGCGATGTATGGGTGCGCATGATAGCGACTGGTCAGAGCGACAGGCTCCCACCATATTCATCAAAAAATCATGCTCCAAAAATTCAAGCGCTGTGAAATGCAATATATTTGCCAATATATTTTCTGTGGAATTTAGTTTTTTATTCATTTTCACATATGAGGTATTGTTAAGAGTTGATATTTATTAGAGGTTTTACACTTTGAGGGTTTACACATACAATTTTTATGCCGGCATAAAATAACTGTTATAATAGGATCTAATAAGTGCACATAGGGTCTTTTGATGCATTGTTCCCCTTAGGGGGTTTTTTCATTAATATTATTGTGACCATGGGGTCATCCATGTGATTTTAATTGTCCAGTGTGTTTTTGTGTATTTTAATAGTATCTACTTTTTCATAATAAAGAATTTTGTATCCATATTGATATTGGTGCTCCTTTTTGAAGAAAGGTGTGTAATTGGACACGTCCACTTCAGTCTTGTTTGGTTCATGTGAGTGAGCACATGTTTATATTCAGTGGTATTGTCTGGTGCACCCCTGTTACTAGAAAGTGAAATGCATGTTTAACATGGCAGAAGTGGTCACAGAATTTTTCACATTGAAAAAAAAAAAAAAAAACATTAATAACAATGAATTATGAATATTTAAAGATTGTTCCATTGAAATGCATTGGAGCGCGCCAGGTAGCGAGAGGTCATACCTGTCGCAGTTCAAGGTCGGACGCTGGCGCTGTGGGCTGAGGCTGGAATAATGATGAATGAGTGGCTATATGGCGCTATCTCAGTCGCTAAGCAGGATCGGCTTGATAAATGTGTGATTGTGGTGGGGAGCCGGCGTTCTCGTGGCGGGGCCCGTCATTACCGGCCGCTCACCAGTCGCTACCTGTCGCTATTCCTTCATAAATAAGGGCCTAAGAGTCTATCTTATATGTTTTCCCCACCCTGTCCATACAGATTGCTCACATTAAAAATCATCCTACCTGCATCTACTGCATGTTATGAGCCTTTAAACATCCAAGATGCCAGCTCATGGAGCATCAGGCAGCCTGCAAACAGGAAGTGTCTCCTTACTGTGCCGCTTTGCATTCTGGAATTGCTGTCCTTTCCCTGACCCCAGCTCTGCTCTGTCAGCGCAAAGCACAGCTATAACCCTGAACTATACATAGTTCAGGTTTTAGTGTTAAGGGTGTTATTTAAGAAGGGATAGCGCACGGGAGCACTCTAGGCTCAGGAGCGCCAGGTATTATGGCGCTCTCCCATACATTTCAATGGGGCTTCATTAGTTGTGTATAAATAGTGTTTTGGCAATTTTTGTGCTCCAATCATTGTGTGACGTCTCCTGGCTGCAAACAAACACTTTTATACATTTTTTTTTAATCCTATATTTTTATGCAGAATTGTCATTACAGGTCTGGCACTAAAGTGTAATTGTCACAGTGTTACAACAATGTCATTCCATGTGTTTTCGCTTTGTTACTGGTGGATATGTGTTCAAAAGCAGCCTTTAACCACATAGTGCCTGGCGCTCTATGCTACAGCGCCCAGCTTTAGAGCGCCTGTGTGTGTGTAGTTTTTTCTTAAATTTGGTGTGGAGCGCCGAGTGCCGAACTCACTGAGCTGGCTCTACCGCTCACTCGCTGCAGCGTTATACTGTTGTTAGAGCACCCAACACACATCACATTCATCAATGCCGGCCAGGTTACTACAGCGTCCACAACTCTCTGTTACAGTGTCTACTAGTGGTCGCTCTAACACCGCTATACAGATGCTCATCTGGCAATACCTGTCGCTAGTAGCCCACAGCCTCCACTTAGCTTTGATTGTTGCACTAGGTATTGGCCGGCCTCTGTCAGTGCCTGTTGGACCCAACTGCCAATTATCCCAGCGCTAGTAAGCGCCACTTTGAACCACCATCTTTTCTGTGCCGCACAGTGCTACATGGCGCTGTTAGAGGCGCTCACCAAATTTGCTTTCTTAAATGTGGTTTCCCGTACAGCGCCTGGCGTTCACCAGACGCTGCCTGCCGCTATGACACACTTCCTGGCGCTATCCCTTCATATATAACCCCAACGCTGTGTGTGTGTGTAGTTTTTTCTTAAATTTGGTGTGGAGCGCCGAGTGCCGGACTCACTGAGCTGGCGCTACCTATCGCTCGCTGCAGCCTTATACTGTTGTTAGAGTGCCCAACACACATCACTTTCATCAATGCTGGGCAGGTTACTACAGCAACCAAGATGCTGTTACATCGCCCGATACCCACTTACAGCATCTAATAGCGGTTGCTCTAAGCGCCGCCATACAGACTCTCATCTGGCAATACCTGGCGTTAGTAGTGAATCAGCCTCCACGTTACCTTTTTTTTAAAAAAAAGTATTAGAGTCAACTTTCAGTGACTAGTACATCCCTCAGACCCCATTGACTTGAATGTGATTCAGTTTTGGGTGGAGATAAAAAAAAACTCTTAAACGCTTAAATGTATCGGAACAGAGCAGAGGCAGATTCCAGCAACACTAATGTTCAGTAAAACCCTGGCAAGTCTATTTGCTTTGATGTATTGCTACAGATCCACCATGACCTGGATAATGGAGAACCTACCCTGACATGTGTGATTGATTCCATTCACGCAGAACATTTAATGGGAATCCTCCACTTTTTAAACACCCAGAAGGCACGCACGCAGGGAGCGCCATCCTATTTCCAATTATCCCAATATTTGTGAAAGCAGATTGGATGTAAAAGCCGTATTCCTCACTAATCCGCCAGGAATATGCCCCCTATAGCTTTTAGCGTGATTAAATAGGCCATTGAAACCTTTTAAATGACAAAAGCCGCTATAAACCCCTCAGATTCAATGTCTATCAATCTATTCCATTACGGCAATCTTGCCCTTGAGCAGGGGCGGACTGGTTATAGGGAGACCCGGGCAAATGTCTGGTGGGCTGCACTGCTTTGGGGCAATCAGGGCTGCTACCTTTAAAGTAGTGAGTTGGCATCGGCGATCTGGGAGGTTTCACACAGCGGGGCATCCCCGATCAGGTGCCCCGGGGGAAAGGACCAAAACCCAGGATAGTCAAGATCCCTGGGTTTTGGTCCTTTCCCTTGGGGCATCCCAGTCGAGGATGTCCTGCTGTGTGAAACCCCCAGATCGCCGATGCCAACTCACCTCTTTCCGGGCCTACATCGCATGCATGGCCGCTCGTCCAATCAGTGCGCTCTGGTGGCCACATCCCACACTTAGATTTCAGAAGATTATGGTATGCCACACCCTAAACCTGGCGGGCTGCGCCCCTTTCTGTTGTAAGGAGTTCCTCACTTCACATTAAAGTGGGCCATAACCCAGGACTATCCTGGGTTTTGGCACTTGCCCCCAGGGCACCCCAATTGGGGCTGCCCCGGTTTGTGAAACCCCCCAGGGCACCTGAACAAACTCCCCTCTTACCGATCCTATGGCTTATGTGCGGCAGCTCGTCCAATCAGCTCGGATCCGCTTGAGCCCCTTCGTCCAGGAGCCCGTCTAATGCGAGCTGGCTGGTGGCCGCATCCCCTGCTAACCTCTAACAAGGAGCATTTCCACACCAGCCATTCACAAATGGCTGGCGCAGGCATGCACCCTGCTAGAGGGATAGCGAGGATGCGGCCGTGGCTCGCGCATGCGGCGTTGGCCGGGAAACAAGGTAAGTGTATGGGGGGTTCCACACAGTGAGGCATCCCGATTTTGGTTGCCCCGGAGGGAGGGAATCGATCGCCCCGGAAATCTTATAGGCATGGGTTTTGGTCCACTTTAATAACACTCCCATCCAATCCCCCCCTTCCCCACTCTACCCCCTAACTCAAGCAACCCCAGCCCATGTCCTCCCCCTAATGATATAGCCTCAGCCTTGGAGCACACTGGATGACTGGTCAGGAAGCAGCAGAGATGCCACGCTGGTCATGGGCCGCTCAGGTGCTGGTAAAATCCTGGGCTGATTTTTGGCCTCCTGAGCACTGCAGCAATGCCTAACAGACCTCTGCATTGTGTCACCCTGATCTTTTCCGTGTCTGATTTTGAATTTTTTTCATTATGAAACCCTAAGAAGCAACATAAAGCTCAAAAAGCACAGCAAAACGCAATGGCCTCGATTCAATAAAGGTAGAAAAAAATTCTCATGGTAGTAAAAGATTCAATTCATGAGAATAAAGCCTGAGAATGTCACTGTTACTGAATCACTAGATAAAAATACAATGAAAGTCAATGGCGGCTTTTACTACAGTGTAGAAAGGATTAAACAGTTCTCTACTTTTCTTAGGAGTAAAAAAGTGCCATTGACTTTCATTGTTATCCTATCTGTTGTTTCAGTAACAGTGATATTCTCAGGCTTTTTTCTCATGAATTGAATCTTTTACTGCCATGAGAATTTTTTTCTACCTTTATTGAATCGAGGCCATTGTATGTAATAATGCGTTTCTTCTTGAGAACTCGTATGGGACTCTATTGCCATTTTCAGCACCACGGCCAGCTCCCTGCAGCATCGTCTCCTAACAGCAGCAGCCATCCAGAGAGCTGTCCAATCAGGAAGCTTTACAGCTAATGTAATGAAGTCATGCTATTTGGGACATTCATATTAAAGGTCACAAGTAATATTTTGCCGTTAGTGTTTATTTATTTATTGTTTTATTATTATTATTATTTTAGCAGCTGAGTTTGACAGAGTGGAGGCTGATAAGCCAGGTATGGGCAGATGAGCGTCTATATAGCGGAGCTTAGAGTGACCGCTAGTAGATGCTGTAAGCGGGTATCGGGTGCTGTAACAGAGCGTCTCAGTCGCTGTAGTAACCTGGCCGACATTGATGAATATGATGTGTGTTGGGCGCTCTAACAACAGTATAGCTCTACAGCGAGAGAGAGAGGTAGCGCCAGCTCAGTGCGTCCAGCACTCGGCGCTTCACAAAAAACTACACACACAGAGCGTCGGCGTTCTAGAGCTAAAGTCTTAAAGGAGCCACAGCACTCAACCCTGTTAGCTTGCAGGCCAGCCTATAACCTGTCTCTAAACTTGGTTAAAAACAGAGGACTCGGTCACACACATCTGCAGAAGTATGCTTAAAGTGGACCAACACCCAGGATTTTGACTATCCTGGGTTTTGGTCCACTTCAGGGGGGCACCCCGATTAGGGGTGCCCCGCTGTGTAAAACCCCCCAGAAACCCCCAAACTCACCTCACCACGCTCCCACGGACAAGCGGCGGACAAGGCAGCGCGTCCGCCGCCGCCTCCCGCGCGCCCCTCTGACAGTGCGCGCGCCCGCGCCGGCCATTCACAAACGGCCGGCGCGGGCGCGCGCACGGCTAGAGGAGTGCGCGGGAGGCGGCGCCGCCGATCAGGTGAGTTCTTTTGGGGTTTTGGGGGGGGTCCCTCACCGCGGGACATCCCGATCTCGGATGTCCCACGGTGAGGGGGTGATCGGCCCGGGAATCTTATAGATTCCCGGGGCGATCACCCATGGGTGACGGTCCACTTTAAGCTGCACCACTACGCCAAAGTGCCTCTGTGGGGTGCAGTCCTAACTCTAACCTCTGAGAGCCCATTTGGGACATACAGTGCAATAGATAAATTGGGAGCAGGCTTACCTGAGGTTGCCGTAAACCTCGTTCTAGAGCTGGTGGCTATAGCATAGAGCGCCAGACGCTTGTGTGATCAAAGTCTGTTTTTAAACACAAAGCCACCAGTAACAAAGAAAAAACACATGGAATGACATTGTTTTAACACTTTAGTGCCAGACCTGTAATGACAATGCTGCATAAATATATAAAAAATCCAAAAAGTTTATAAAAGTGTTTGTTTGCAGCCAGGAGAGGTCACACAAAAAAGAAAAAAAAAATTAAAATAAACACGCTGTTTATACACAGCTAATGAAACCCCATTGAAATGTATGGGAGAGCGACACTGAGGGAAAGGTAATACCTGGCGCACTGGAAGCTATACGCTGAGCCGCCTGTAATAATACATCGGACGCTACGCATAGCGCTGTTAGAGTCGCTCACCAGATTCGCTTTCTTAAATGTGGTTTTGCGTACAGCGCCCAGCATTCACCAGACGCTGCCTGCCGCTATCCATTCTTAAATAATCCCCTAAGTTGAATTTCCTCTTCAACAGCTTATGTTTTGTCTTCTAGTAAGTTCTCATTTTATAACAAAGGAAAGGTCATTGTATCAGATATGAATAAGTAGCACTTATTTATTTGCTTTGCATTGTTTCCGCGCTGACACTCGCTGTGTGCCGCAAGGTCGATGGGGAGTTAGGACAATTGGAGTGCCTTTGTTTTTTATTAAAGCTTCCTTTGATTGCGTCACATCGTTATCCCTAAGTGACGACCCCCAAATACGTTACCACGTTGCTGCAGCACATTCTCTGCGGGCATCAGAGACACGGAGAAGCTGCGACAGCATAAATCTGGGACATTCCGAACACAATGCAATTCACAGCGCAATTACTGCCTACAGACTGGAAGCTGAGAATCAAGTTTATGTAACCAGTCCATTCCAGAGCCATGTCTCTGAGCCAATTATCTGCCTTAAAGAAAAATTCCACACTCCCTCTCTAATAGTTAGTGAATACGCAATTTCCTTAAGGCACTAGAAGATCCGTGGAGGCTTTATTAGTTGTAACAGAAAAGCCATTTTTAAAGCAGGGCAAGGTGCTATATTCCCTGGCATGTTTTAATGATATCTGTGACTCCATTGGACTGGCTGTGAATCTTGGCACCTTGCACACTCAGCGGCTTTCTGAGCACTTTGGATGGCCCTGGGACATAAAGAGATGATTTGCATGGCTCTGCCCACGACAAGGAGTGATGGGTAAATCTAATAGTCCTTGTGTTGGGTGATGTGTAAATACCATTCTAGGAATTCTCCTCTTTTCCTTCAACTTTTTAAAAACTTTATTATTTTAAAGTGGACCAAAAACCATGGATATCGGCTCAGTAATCTATAAGATTCCCGGGCCAATTGATTCCCTCCCCCTGGGACATCCAGAATTGTGATTTCCCGCTGTATGAAACCCCCCAGGTCGCCCAGAAACTCACCTTCGTTCCCAGTACAATGGCGCATGCCCGAGCAGCGGCCACATCCCCGCTATCCATTTAGCATTTGTGAATGACAGTGTGGCCTTTCCCCCATCCCATTCTCATAGGCAGTGTGGCATCCCCCCTCCCGTTTCCATAGGCAGTGTGGCATCCCCCCTCCCGTTCCCATAGGCAGTAGGGCATCCCCCTCCCATTCCCATAGGCAGTGTGGCATTCCCCCATCCCATTCCTCATAGGCAGTGTGGCATCCCCCTTACCATTCCCATAGGCAGTGTGGCATTCCCCCCTCCCATTCCCCATAGGCAGTGTGGCATCCCCCCTCCCATTCCCATAGGCAGTGTGGCATTCCCCCCTCCCATTCCCCATGGGCGGTGTGGCACCCCCTTCTATTCCCATAAGCAGTGTGGCATCCCCCCTCCCATTCCCCATAGGCAGTGGGGCATCCCCCCTCCCATTCCCATAGGCAGTGTGGTATCCCCCCTCCCATTCCCATAGGCAGTGTGGTATCCCCCCTTCCATTTCCATGAAGACCAGAAGATAGACGAACGGCAGGTGGACAGGCAGGGCAACCATTCTCTGCACGCTGCCTCTGCCACTCACAGAGCATCGGCCAAGCCCACCCACTGTGCAAAGCCGGGTGTTCGCTCTGTGTGTGAAGGAAAAGAAGTGGCGACAGCAGATACAGCGAGGACAGCGCATATATTTGACGCAGGCTGGCAAACACATCAGCGCTACCTGTTTTTTGTGTGTTAAATCTCACACTGGGGCAAAGATACTGGCGCTGATTGGTATTAGCAGGCTTTAATGCTTCATAAATCAGACTCTTCGTTTATGCCACTGGCACCAGTAGATTTCAGATAGTTTTCTCTGTTTCATGTACACAGAGAAAAGCTCACTTGCCCCCCCCCCCCCCCATCCCTTATATCAGCCACCTTCTCATAATGGTGAAATAATCTGCGTACAAAGGTCTGTTGGAATTCAAGCTTTGGGACAAATTAAACTAGATGCTTATCATCAAGGGGCTTATCAACACCCGCCTTGCTGGTTCCTAAAACGTAATTATTAGGATTAAATGCTTCTTCTTTTTTTTTTTAAGTTATCTGGTTCAAACGAACGGACTTTAATTAAATCCACTGAACTTTTTGCTCAGTTCCTTATAAAAAGCAAAGCAACTTATATGCAGAATTTGTGCATCAGCCAAGATGAGTCCAGTGAAACGTCAATGCAGCTCCTATAAGCTCTTCTACAAGGGCAGAAAATGCTTCTAGTAAAAGGACACTTTTCCTTTCTTCTTTTAATACTCAATCCCATTAAAGAGGAGCTCAGTTCATTGTGTTTCTACAGTATGTCAGAGTCTATGGCTGACTTTACCTAAATTCTCCAAAAAGGACGCAGAGAATATTAAACCATATTAATGATTATATCTGTAGTGATAAGTCAATTAATGTGCACAGATAATTTCTAACTCATTTCAAGGTTAATTCTCAAGTCATATGGCTGGTATTTAATGTATGTATGTATGTGCTTATATGACCATTGTATGCTTATGCACAGGGAAACCATTAGGGCCATCAGGGCAGTATGGAGCCCAAGGAACCCAGATGTGGAGAGTGGGCCCCTGACCTGGTGGCTGGGACCCTAGTCAGTTTGCTTTATGGCTGAATAATTAGGTAAGCCTGTGTGCCTTGAGGACAGGTCTATTTCAGACTAAGAGGCCGATTCATCAATAGCGCCAGGTAGCGACAGATGAGCGACTGTAGCGTGATTTTTTCAGCGCCAGCCAGTATTCGCTGTGCTTGGCCGGCATTAGCTTGATGATAGCGACTCAGTCGGTGTGCGGTAATGTTGAATACGGGCTGGGGGGTCGCTGTTTCACAGGTCCAGCGTTGTATGTGAGCGCCTGACAACGAATGGCCAGAGCGAACGGCTAGCTTCATATTCATCAAAAAATCACGCTCCGAATGTGCTGTCGCTGTCCATTCCTTGTTTAAACCCCAGAGCGCTGTGCCGATCTGTATTAACTAGTTTTTAACCCCTAAACAACCATATTTTTTGAATGTAACATTATACATGTTTTTAGAATCATTTTGTTATATGAATACATTAATCTCAGACCTGTTAGATCAATTCTGCACATATTTTTTTTTTTTTTTTTTTTTTACTTAAAAATAAATCCTAACATTGCAGAAGTGTTCTCCGATTTTTTGACATTAAAAAAATTAAAAAAAAAATTATTACCAATTAATCATGAATTATTATAGATTGCTCCATTGAAATGCATTGGACATCGCCAGGGAGCGACAGCTCATACCTGGCGCTGTGAGGGAATTTGCAGCGGCGCTGTTCGGTCCAGGCGGCTTCATGATGAATGCCGCGCTAGCCGTCGCTCTCGCCGGCGCTAGCCTCATTTTGCTTGATAAATGCGTCATTGTGACCGCCGCCGGGCGTACTTGAGTCGGTAGTCGCCGTTAGCTGCCGCTACCTGGCGCTCGTCGGGCACTACCTGGCGCTTTCGCTTGATGAATAAGGGCCTAAGACCCCATCCATCACATATAGGTTATAAAGGGACCCAGTACTTATACAGCCTATACTGTGGCTGGGCCCCTAGTCCCATTTTTTTTTATTGCTCCAGATTTAGATGAGCCTGGATGCCTTGGGGTCAGAGGCTCACTTTAAACTAGGGGCTAAGCCATCACACATTGGTTATGAGAGGGGGCCCAAACACTGCTGCTGCATGTCCAAAAAATTTAGATGGTGGCCCTGCTTCTGTATACAAAGGCATCTGTGCTCCGTTTGGCACTAGAGGGCAGTGAGTGCACCCGGGGAGCAGTTGGGGGGTGAGTAGTTGGGCATTAGGTACCTTGCTCAAGAGCCCTTCAGTCATGCCCCAGTCGGGAACCAAACCTGCAACCCTCCAGTCACAAGACCATTCTCCGAACCAAGGTGCAATGACTGCCTCATACTAGGCTATGACTGCCACACAGAAGCTACAGTACCTTGGCATTGAACCTTAATGGGACCCAGTCATCATAATATATTTAAAATATTGTCTAGCATCTCCTTGTTGGTTTCAATTGGGGAAAAGGTGTTGTCGACAAATTTGCAGCTCCCCTGCTCTGCTTAATTTAACTTACTGTAGATGGATTTGTTATAGATCAAGTGCAAGGGCAGATTAAAAGAGGGGCGGGACCAGGGCTTCTGTCCCGGGGCTCCCACTACTTCCTAACAAGGGATATGAAGGAAGGAAGGACTTTGGCTCTTGAGGATGGAATCAGTGTTCTATGTCCACCTGTTGCTTAATTAACCCATAGGCAGACATTGAAAGAGAATGGCACTTTTAACTGAAAACAAAGTAGCTTTCTACACCTGGTTACAAATCAAAGACCTGATTTAGCACCAGGTGCAAACTAAAACTTCACTTTCATTCTCTATTTAAGGGGTGATTGAGCACCACCGAGCTTCTTCTTTATTTTCCATCTAAAGTGCACTTTTTACTCGAAAGTGTATCTGATGCCTTCAAATGTGATGCTTTCAAATGCTTAACTGTGTCGTTATTTAGAACCATTTCCAGTTGTTTCCTGTTATTTGGTGTCTATGATCTGTCCATGTTGCTCCCGTCCATCTCTCCAGGCTGAATGCTCCTCTCATGGTAAGAAACGTTGAGGACCCCTAGTCTAGAAACGTATGACTTCTTCAGTTAACAGGCCAGATTCTATTCCATTGGACTTTGACAACTTTAATGCTCTATCTTATCCCATTTATAACCCACAACTTTACTGTCTAGACTGGTCCTTGATTTCTTGTCTATTGCTAAAACCCAAAGACATCAATTACTCATAAATGACTTGTTTCTCTTGAGATATTGCCCAAGTGCCTTGATGTTATCACGCTGTGTTGTCAGTTGTGATTAAATCATGTTCACCCCTCCATACAACAGGAGACATGATGGAGATGGAGAGGTAGCTGCTGTGAGAGATAAATAACAGGAATATCGGGGAGGGATATAAGCGCATGGTGTCACATAGCTCCCAAATAGGATTTTAAGATTAGCTTGTTTAAAGGGCCATTGCCATTTACCATTTGACACATTTTAACTAAGTTTGGCCATTATCCTGCAAACGCTGAAGTACGGGGGTTCCGTCAAATGTGCCAGCAACACCACCCATGGTTTCCTGGAGCGTGTGGCTCATAAGGACAGAAGTGGCCTATCATTGTTGCTTCTCTAGATTTTTAGATATAGATATGGGCCTTGATTTATCAAGAATTGAAAAATATCTAATGGTAGTAAAAAATTCATTTCATAGGAAGACAATGAAAGTCTATAGTACATTTTACTACAGGTAAAAAGTTCAATACTTTTCTCAGGAGTAAAAAAGTGTCATTGACTTTCATTGTCTTCCTATCTGGTGATTCAGCAACACTGAAATTCTCAGGCTCATGAAATTAATTTTTACTTACATGATTTTTTTTTCAACTCCTAATGAATCAATGCCATGGTTTCTTCTGTTTTAGTCTTCATTAGTCTAATGGTATTCAATTTGGTCAAAACAACAGGAAGAATTAGTAACTGTATGAGCCATGATGGACCTTTACCTTTGGTAGTGCCCAGCTATCTTGAGGCAACCATTAAAGGGACTTTCCAGACTAAAACATAAACCTTATGTCACCTTTTGTCCCCCGCAGATAATAGCTCCTCTGGAGCTTACCAGGTCATCAGAATCAAGTCCTGCACCAACTGTGCTCAATCATCAGCATCTCTGTGATGAACATTCACTCCCCAGCCATTAGTCAAAGTGACGCTGGCATGCCTATCCTATTTATTGCTATAGAAGGGGTGTGCTGAGGTCTGACACACCCTCTCTCAATTCAGTGAATGGAGTGGGGATCACTGTGACTGATTATAGAGGAGGGGGTGTGACTTCCTCTGGTGAGCTCCAAAAATGATTTTCCCTGGAGGGGGCTCAACAATAATTTCCTCCGGTGGGCCTAAGAATGATTTCCTCTGGTTGGCATAAGAATTATTTTCTCTGGTGGACCCATAGGAATGATTTTCTTTGGTGGGTCTTACAGGAATTTCTTCTGGTGGGGCCAGAAATGATTTCCTCTTGTGGGCCTAAGAATGATTTTCCCTGGAGGGGGCTCAACAATAATTTCCTCCAGTGGGCCTAAAAATGATTTCCTCTGGTTGGCATAAGAATGATTTTCCCTGGAGGGGGCTCAACAATAATTTCCTGCAGTGGGCCTAAGAATGATTTCCTCTGGTTGGCATAAGAATGATTTTCTCTGGTTGGCATAAGAATGATTTTCTCTGGTGGGCCCAAAAAGAATTTCCTATGGTGGATGCCCAAGATTGAATTCATCTTGTGCTTCCCAAGATTGATTTTCTGTGGTGGGCTCCAAAAATGATTTCCTCTAGTGGGCCCAAGAATGATTTCCTCTGGTGGGCCTAAGAATGATTTCCTCTGGTTGGCATAAGAATGATTTTCTATGGTGGACCCCTAGGAATGATTTTCTTTGGTGGGTCTAATTGGAATCTTTTCTGGTGGGGCCAGAAATGATTTCCTCTGATGGGCCCTAGAATGATTTCCTTTGGTGAGCACCAAAATGATTTCCTCCGGTGGGCCCAAAAAGAATTTCCTATGGTGGAGGCCCAAGATTGAATTCATCTTGTGCTCCCCAAGATTGATCTCCTGCGGTGGGCTCCAAAAATGATTTCCTCTAGTGGGCCCAAGAATGATTTCCTAGTCTGCAGTCTGCCACTAGATAAGGACAAATATCCCAATATAATTCACGAGCGCTATTAGGTGGCTTCAGTGAGTACAATACTTGTTAGATATTGTTGTTTTTCACCACAAACCCTCCTAACAAAGCATCATCAAGATTCACGTTTGTCAGACAATTAGTTGAGAGTATTTTCAAGGTGATGGAAAGGTAAGAGCCGGTTATGTGACAATCCTGTTTACCCAAAGTACATCACCGCTGACCTTAATGAAATCCCAGAAGAGCTTAGTCATCATGAGATGACCCTGATTAGCTCTACTCACCGTGTGACATGAGATGGCCATTAATTTCAAATCCCAATGAGCCTCGTTAAAAGAGTCCAGTCAGATGACGAAATGTCAGGACTTATACTGACACATGGGTCCTGCAGTTGTCAATAAATCCTGACACTGCATTTTTTTTAGATTTAGTGATGGCAGAGCATTCAGAATGGGATCCCAACATTAGACCAAAATTAAAAGTAAGGTATAGAGAAGACAAGACTGATCATTAGCATAAAAAGTGGGTTTGCTCCTGTAGGTTAGATCTCCATTGTGTATTGTATCTCCATTGTTTACAGTGTATCCATTGTATCCATTGTGGGGCTCCCATACAGTAGATGAGAGTAGGAACTTCACTTACAGAGATGCCTTAATGGAGCCTGTGAGTTTTCCAAACAGAGGTGCAGCTGGCCTTTCTGGCACCCGGGGCAAAGATTCGAAATGGTGCCCCCCACCTGTGCTCAGGACCCCCATGACCTGCCGCACCCGGGGCAAGTGCCCCCTCAGCTACGCCCCTACTTCCAAATGTCACCAACTTTTATCTAGATTTTAGAGACGGATTTCAGGGTTGATTGCTGGCTGACATTGTTTGAGTGCTATATGTTGTCTATGCAGACCTATAGTTAAAGTGGCACAAAACCCTTCTGATCGCCCTGCCCTTCCAGTACAAGTACCACGGCCAATGTGCCTGGCTCGGCAGTTTCCCGGGTGTCTAAAAATATGGGTTGTTCAACCTCCAAGGCCACTCCCACCTGGCATTTTTTAGATTAGCGATTGGTTGATGTCAAGAATGCTGACGTATGTGACGTACATGTCCCTGGGTTCCCTGTAGACTGGGAAGCGATCCTGTCACCAGCCTATATGAGCGGCTGTATGCAGGATGCCAACGTTGCAAATAAAGCGCCATGGGAGCCACCGGGAAAGGTGAGTCTACCGGCCTGGAATAGAAAAATGGAGAAAAGAATGGTTTTACTTAAAGGAGCGAAAAAAGGGCCAATAATAGAAATCCATATAAATATGCTGGATGGCAAGTGGAGGGGTCATTTATATACCCATGTATTTCAAGATATAATATAATATATATATATATAATATATAATATATATGTAGGATAGGAAGAAGTATCCAGGCAGGCAGCACCCGATGTATTGATGCTTTTATGCTAGATATAGAATTGATTGAAAGTGTGCCACCAATCACTTATCTTTTGTCATTTATATACCCAGCATCAATGTCCAGCCAGGCTTGTTTTTTATTTTAATGGAAGAAAAAGGAAATCACGGGTGACAGGCCCTGTCACCCCTCATAGATTAAACCTGTCACCCCTGGATTTTATTCCTACCAGGAGAAGAAAACCACAAGCTTGGTGGGAGATTTATTCAGTTCCGGTGTAAAAGTGACCCCTCCCCTCATTAGCTATGAATTTTTTATATTACACAATTTCGCGAAAGTGCGCCTTTTAATGTACAAAGTACAGTATTGAATCATACTAAACTAAAAAATAATGTACATGAATGAAGTATAGATCGTTTAGCTTAAAGAATGCTTCCAAGGTGGGGTTTGTTTTTTTATAAACGAGTTTCAATAAAGTTGTTTTGAACAAAAATAGCTGTTTTTAAGTTGCCACGTTCACCAGCTAAACATGTTTCACCCTATGGACGGGCTTCATCAGGAAATGGCCTGGAAACAAAGGTTAAAGCCATGGCACGATATAAGTATGAATTTTAGGTTGCCTGTACAGTCTTTTCTGCATGTACAGTCTTTTCCATCCCACATGCACACTACATTGTAAGCTATCTGCATTCCATTAATAGGCTCACGACTGCTTTTGAAAGTATCACAGCTGATTACAATAGAAACAATTAAGCTAAATAAATTGCCGTTTGGCTTAAATATCTTGTTTGTTATAGTCGTAGCTGGAGGGAGAAATAATGCATCCCAAGGTTTTTACCTTCCATTCCATTATATGGCTCTCTGAGCTTTATCGCCACTCTGTACAAAGTTGTATATGGTGACGCTCAATACCTGATATATGGTACCATTAGCTTTATCCAGGAGTTTATCAGCCACACAATGGGCCATCGCGATTTTGGATGCCTGGGGGCAGTTTAGTCCTTTAGACTCCATCTCCCCACTGCAGGGCTTTTGTTCCACTTTAAAGTGGACCAACACCCAGGATTTTGACTATCCTGGGTTTTGGTCCACTTTGATGGGGCACCCCGATCGGGGGTGCCCCGCTGTGTGAAACCCCCCCAGAAACCCCAAAAAACTCACCTCTCCTCACTCCCACGTGACCGCCACTGCCAATCCCCGCCGACGGACAAGCGGGAGGCAGCGACGGACAAGGGAGCGCGACCGCCGATGCCTCCCACGCATCACTCTTACAGGGCGCGCGCCCGCGCCGGCCGTTTGTGAATGGCCGGCGCGCGCGCGCGCCCTGTAAGAGTGATGCGCGGGAGGCATCCGCAGGCGCGCTCCCTTGTCCGTCGCTGCCTCCCCTTTGTCCGTCGTACCTGCTAGAGGGATGCGTGGGAGGCGGTGGCGGGCGCCGCTGGAAAGTGGATAAGGTAGGGATTTAGGGGTTTCTGGGGGGTTTCACACAGCGGGGCACCCCCGATCGGGGTGCCCCGCAGTCAGGGGTCTGATCGGTCTGGGAATCTTATAGATTCCTGGGCCGATCATGGGAGGGTGTTGGTCCACTTTAAGACAAAAGTATAATTAAAGGACCACTAAAATCAGTCTGATTAACCTACCAAGTTCTTCATGGGCTGGCTCAGGGAACAGATATTTAGAGGTTAGCAGTTCTCCTCTGTAATATTGGAATGGGATGCTCCCAGTAGCTGAACCCTCCTCTCAGTAGCTGGCATGTTTATATGGATTTTTAATATTAGACAATTTCGTCAGAAGTTTGGAAGTTACTGTATTGGATGATCTTTGAGGAAGATGACCATCAAGGAGCAGTTATATGTTGAATTTTATAATCTACCCACACTAAGAGTGTAAGAAGGTTGCGGGTTACTTACCTGCAGATGTTGTATTTGGTCACTAGTGAGGGTAAAACTGATGAGATGAACTGAGGGTGATGAACAGCGTTGCTGCACATGTCTGCTCCTCTCAGCTATGGATTAAAGGAAGTCTGTTGGAGGCTGCGCTGTGCCAACATCTCCGGCTCTCTTATTACCTGACTCATCTGATTACTGCAGCCTCTGCTACCAGAGAAACACTGACTGACTTATCTGAGATCTTTACAGGGATAAACAGAGAGAAACAAATGACAAATACTGATGCGGGCTGCTGCATACACCCTGGTGTTCCCACAATGCAATGGGGGACAGACAGTGGCTTCAAAGTACTGGAGATTAACTCCATCAATGCTGATACGTCTTAGGGTAAAGTAACTAAAGCTTAGGACTTCGATTTCAAAATAAATTAAAGTACGCCACGCCCTAAACCTGGTGATCATGCGCGTCTGCTCGTCCAATCAGTACGCTTGGATCCGCTCCAGCCCCTGCGTCTAGGAGCTCGGCTAATGCGAGCAGATCTGAGCATGTTGGCGGCCACATCCCCCGCTACCCTCAGGGAACGTGCCCACGCCGGCCATCCACAAACACCTGGCACAGTCACGCGCCCTGCTGAAGGGATAGTGGGCATGCGCCATTGGACCGGGAATGAAGGTGAGTTTTTGGGCAACCTGGGGGGTTTCACACAGCAATCGGGGTGCCCCGGGGGGATAGAGTATGCTTGCCCTGGATTCTCATAGCCTCCAGGGTGGAATTTGATTCACTTTGACATCTGCAGGTTAGTAACCCCCAACCTTCTTACACTCTTAGTGTGGGTAGATTATATAATTCAACATATAACTGCTTATCAGGAGAGACTTAAAGAACTTAATTTGTACAGTCTGGAGGAAAGAAGGGAGGGGGGACATGTTTGAGACATTTATATATGTGAAAGGATTGAATAAGGTTCAGGAGGGAAGTGTTTTTAAGAAGAAACTTAATGATAGAACAAGGGGCCCAACCTGAAGGTAGTCGGGGGGAAGATCAGGAGCAATGTTAGAAAATATTATTTTACAGAAAGAGTAGTAGATGCTTGCAACAATATTCCAGCAGAGGTAGTTGAAAAATCAACAGTCACTGAATGTAAACATGCCTGGGATAAGCACACATCTATCCTAAGATAAAGAGAACATACAGTATACACATAAGATAAAGAGAACATACAGTATACACATAAGATAAAGAGAACATACAGTATACACATAAGATAAAGAGAACATACAGTATACACATAAGATAAAGAGAACATACAGTATACACATAAGATACAGAGAGCATACAGTATACACATAAGATACAGAGAACATACAGTATACACATAAGATAAAGAGAACATACAGTATACACATAAGATACAGAGAACATACAGTATACACATAAGATAAAGAGAACATACAGTATACACATAAGATAAAGAGAACATACAGTATACACATAAGATACAGAGAACATACAGTATACACATAAGATACAGAGAACATACAGTATACACATAAGATAAAGAGAACATACAGTATACACATAAGATAAAGAGAACATACAGTATACACATAAGATACAGAGAACATACAGTATACACATAAGCTAAAGAGAACATACAGTATACACATAAGATACACAGAACATACAGTATATACATAAGATAAAGAGAACATACAGTATACACATAAGATAAAGAGTACATACAGTATACACATAAGATAAAGAGAACATACAGTATACACATAAGATAAAGAGAACATACAGTATATACATAAGATACAGAGAACATACAGTATATACATAAGATACAGAGAACATACAGTATATACATAAGATAAAGAGAACATACAGTATATACATAAGATACAGAGAACATACAGTATATACATAAGATACAGAGAACATACAGTATATACATAAGATAAAGAGAACATACAGTATACACATAAGGCCAGACTAGATGGGCCGTATGGTCTCCTTCTGACGTCACCCTTCTATGTTCTATGTTTCTATGTTCTATGTTTTTATGTTAAGCAGTCCTCATAAATATAGGGTTGCAGCAGCTTTGAAAGATATCACACAGAGTGGGCAAAAGTAAAAGGTAACAGTGAAATAAATAAGTACATCACCATGTTTGGGGTCTCCCAGTGGAGGGAGGCCGAACTGGCAGCACAGGAACCCACGCGTTACGTGGCCAACAGGTCGGTCACTTCCTCAGGGTCTTTCGTATTGTATTGTATTTGAATCTCATGGATACAGGTTACTGACCAGCTTTATTGTGAGTGGGGGAGACTTTTGGCATCGGCCCTTTGTTTTTAAATGTCTTACGGAGTGGTGTATGGTTTTAATGTATGTGTTTCTGTCTATGTAATCATTTGATTAATGAATGCAGTCTATTTTGAGTATCCTGGTGTATGTGTGCAGCACTCCATTGCAAAGAATCGGTTAGGGTCCGCCTAAAACCTCATTTGTTTAGTAATTTAGGTGCATTAACTTACTCCTAGTGTGCAAGCACCATCATTTTATATAGTTTTGAGGTGTGCATGCCTTTGCTGTTGGCACCTTTCCCAACAAAAAATACTGGCCTTTTCTCGAGTACATGGGCGTGGTCTTGCAGGAGGCGTGGTCTTGTAAAATGTAAGCTTAACCATACTTCTTCACTTAAAATACCTTATTTTTCACTTTCTAACGTGCAGCAGCCAACAGACACACACAACAAGCTTCTACAGAGAGCTCCAAAGTAACAGACCGGCTGGGACTCGATCCCTGGCCCTGTTGCTTAACAGTAACAAAAATAACGGCAATTACCAAAAAGTACTGACAGGTTACCAAAAATAGTGGCTGTGCCAGTAAAATACAGGTAAGGTGGCAATCCTAGCTGTGCGGCTTATTTAGACAGTAACATCACAATGATCAGGATAGAGAATCTGTCAGGGCGCTGGGGCAACAGGATTTAGGGGACAGTTGGGTTGTTCATTTAGCATTGCGTCCATTCTCCTACTGACCCAGCCGGGGGGCAGGCTGATTCATTACTAGCGCCAGCTATCGGCAGATGAGTGTCTGTACATCGGCGCTAAGAGCCACCGCTAGTATATGCTGTAAGCGGGTATCGGGCACTGTAGCAGAGCACCAGCTCAGTGTGACCGACTCTCAGCGACTCACACCATATTCAACAAAAAACAGACTCACAGAGCGTAGGCGCTCTGGATCTGGGTGCTGTAGCATAGAGCACAGACGCTGTGTGATTAAAGTCTGTTTTTGAACACATATCCACCAGTAACAAAGCGAAAACACATGAAATGACATAGAGGCCGATTCAGTAATAGCGCCAGGTAGCGACAGATGAGCGACTGTAGCAGTATTTTCACAGCGCCCGCTAGTAGTCGCTGTGCTTGGCCGTTGTTCGGTTGTTGACAGCGACTCAGTCGGTGTGCAGTAATGTTGAATATTGGGTGAGGAGTCGCTATTTGACAGGTTCCACGCTGTATGGGAGCGCATGATAGCGAATGGCCATAGCGACCGGCTCCCACCATATTCATTAACAAATCACGCTCAAAATTTTATTTTTTTTTTTACCTTAAAAAAATATCTTAGCAGAAGTGGTCACAGAATTTTTCACATTTAAAAAAAAAAAACATTAATAACAATTAATTATGAATATTTAAAGATTGTTCCATTGAAATGCATTGGAGAGCGCCAGGTAGCGAGAGGTCATACCTGTCGCTGTTCAAGGTCGGACGCTGGCGCTGTGGGCTGAGGCTGGAATAATGATGAATGAGTCGCTATCTGGCGCTATCTCAGTCGCTAAGCAGGATCGGCTTGATAAATGTGTGATTGTGGTGGGGAGCCGGCGTTCTCGTGGCGGTGCCCGTCATTACCGGACGCTCACCAGTCGCTACCTGGCGCTATCCCTTGTTAAATAAGGGCCATAGTTGTAACACTGTGACCTTAATACTTTAATGCCAGACCTGTAATGACAATTCTGCATAAAAATATAAAAAATCAAAAAAGGCCAGGAGAGGTCACACAATTAGTTGAGAGAAAAAAAAATATTAAAAACAAAAAACCCTGTTTAAACACAAGCAAATAAACGGACATTGAAATGTATGGGAGAGCGACACTGAGCGAAAGGTAATACCTGGCGCTCTGGAAGCTAGAGCGCCGGCGCTATACACTGAGCTTTCATAAATGTGGTTTTGCGTACAGCGCCCGGAGTTCACCAGACGCTGCCTGCCGCTACGAGGCGCTATCCCTTCTTAAATAACCCCCTTACACGTGACATCAGCGGCTCCAAGCACACTGATTGGACAAGCCGCCACACACGTGCCGTTGGACCGGGAAGAGGTGAGTTAACTTCGGCGATCTGGGGGGTTTCACGCAGTGGGGTGCCCCCCGGGGGAAAGGACCAAAACCCAGGATAGTCAAAATCCTGTGTTTTGTTCCACTTTAATGCGTTCCTTCAGCTGTCAAAGCTCTTCCTATTGCTTTGACAGCTAGCTGAATGTGAAATAGAGAGAAGCAACCCAGTAAAATGCTGATACAGAATCCACTTACATTTACATACCTACAAAGTGAGATAAAAACCAGAAAGGGAAAAAAAAATCATAAAAGAAAAATGAGGCAAAGGAAATGTGCATAATGTCAATGCAGAATAAAAGTCAGAGAGAATAATCAAAGCCAGGGGTCTCTGGGCGCTAAAATATAATGTGAAAGTGGCGTCCGCCGTCAGCAGCTCGCCCTATCAGTCTCCTTACAGATCGTCCGTCAGATAAGATGGAAGCCGAGAGGCGCGCGCCTTGTGTGTTTTCCAGAATATTAAGATGTTCTGTGTATTTATTTATATATTTCCATACTTTTCACTTCAAAGAGCCCATCTCGGCGTCTGTCTTTCATTGCCTTTTCCAGACTCGTCAGACAGTCGGGATTTAGTTGCCGTTCTTTTCACGTAGGGAAGAGAGATGGCTTGGCACGGAATTCTGAGAAGCTCCGTCGGACTTCGGAGGCCACGCCAGCATTCGAGGTCTTAATTTAATGAAATAATGTATTTGCTAAAGAAATACAAGACTTCATGTCAACTTGCCAGATGCAGCTTCAGTAAATAGAGCCTTTTCACAGGCAACCATTTAGTGTTCTTAAAGTAAACCTATTAAAAAAGACAAAAAAAAACAAATGACCGGGAGCAAAGACAGCAAAAACTTTTTCCATGCCTGGCCTAATTTCTCTTGAGATGTTGCTGTTTAAAGCCGAACTTCACCCTGAATAAGAGCATATCTTATGGGGCATTCATCAAGGGATAGCGGCAGGTAGCGCCTCGTAGCGGCAGGCAGCGTCTGGCACTGTACGCACAACCACGAGGCCGATTCATTAATAGCGCCAGGTAGCCACAGATGAGCGCCAGTAGCGTGATTTTCACAGCGCCCGCTAGTATTCGCTGTGCTTGGCCGTTGTTCGGCTGTTGACAGCGACTCAGTCGGTGTGCGGTAATGTTGAATACAGGGTGAGGAGTCGCTGTTTGACAGGTTCCGCGCTGTATGGGAGCGCATGATAGCAAACGGCTCCCAGCATATTCATTAACAAATCACGCTCAAAAAATTCTCGCGCAGTGAAATGCTTATTTAAACCCCAGAGCGCTGGCGGCGATGGGTTAAAAGTAGTTTTTTAACCCCCAAACAACCATATTTTTGGGAGAAAAAAAAAAAACATGTTTTTACAAACATTTTGTAATATGAATACATTAATATCAGACCTGTAATATCAATTCTGCACAATTTTTTTTTTTTTTTTTTTTTTACCTTAAAAAAAAAATCTAACATTGCAGAAGTGGTCACAGAATTTTTGCCATTTAAAAAAAAAAAAACATTAATAGCAATTAATTAAGAATATTTAAAGATTGCTCTATTGAAATGCATTGGAGAGCGCCAGGTAGCGAGAGGTCATACCTGTCGCAGTACAAGGTCGCTCGCTGGCGCTGTGGGGCGAGGCTGGAATAATGATGAATGCTTCACTATCTGGCGCTATCTCAGTTGCTAAGCAGGATCGGCTTGATAAATGTGTGATTGCGGAGGGGAGCCAGCGTTCTCGTGGCAGTGAGCGTCATTACCGTTCGCTCACCATTCGCTACCTGGCGCTATCCCTTGTTAAATAAGGCCCTAAATTTATGAAAGCTAATCTGATGAGCGACTCTAACAGCGCCATGTAGCGTCCAATACATCATTACAGGTGGGTCAGCGTATAGCACCAGCACTCTGGCTTCCATAGCACCAGGTATTACCTGACGCTACCTGTCGCTCTCCCATACATTTCAATGGACGTTCCTTTTCTTCTGTTTAAACAGGGTTTTTTTTCTCCCAAATAATTGTGTGACCTCTCCTGGCCTAGATAGAGTCATTTTTGAAAACTTTTTTGATTTTTTTTGTTTTTTATACAGAATTGTCATTACAGGTCTGGCACTAAAGTATTAATGTCACAGTGTTACAAAAATGTCATTCCATGTGTTTTCGCTTTGTTACTGGTGGTTATGTGTTCAAAAACAGACTTTAATCACACAGCGTCTGGCGCTCTATGCTACAGCGACCAAATTTAAAGCGCCGATGCTGTGTGTGTCCTTTTTTGATAAGTATGGTGTGGAGCGCTGAGAGTCGGTCACACTGAGTTGCCACTACCTCTCGCTCCCTGCAGCACTGTATTGGTGTTAGAGCGCCCAACATACATCACATTCATCAGTGCTGGCCAGGTTACTACAGCAACTGAGGTGCTCTATTACAGCGCCCGATACCTACTTACAGCACCTACTAGCAGTCGCTCTATGCACCGCTAGTAGGGAATCAGCCTCAAAGACAGCTGAAAGGACCATATCTGAGTTTTTTTTAGGCAGAGACGTAAATTCAAGGAAAACAAGATCATCGGTTACCCCATTCATCCAGGTCACAGGTTTTTCAGCATTCTGCCATCAGGCCCCAACGGTTCCATCCTTGAGGACAGCTAGATATAGAAACAGCTTCTATCCTCTGGGCATCCAAAGACTACATAACAAATGTCTCCAAGGCCAGTGCTTACTAAAGAGTCAAAAATAACTTTGCAGGAGTGCTACTGTAGTGTTATTGCTTTGTTGTAGAGCTATTTCTATGGCGAGCACTTGTTCTAGAATTGCAACTCTCATAGAATTATTATATTTGTATGGAACTTACCTTTGCCAGGGGGCCCGCGGCGAGCGTCTGCTGAGCGGCGCTCGCCAGCTTCCTGACGCAGGGTGCCCGCCGTTTCGATCTGACGGGGAGCGTGGTGTGCCGCCTCCCTCGCTCCTTTGTAGCTGTGCTGGCATGCTTGAGCGCAGCCCGGCGGGTTTGCTGCCAGGAGGCGCCGCGCAGCAATTGGAAGGCGGCGCAGCGTCCTCTTCACCTGCCTGGAATCAGAGGCTGGTCAGCCCTGCTGCCGGGACTGACCAGCCCCTGGAAGTGTTACACCAATCACGTTACACCAATCACATTACACCAATCACATTGCACCAATCAGCACATACACTCCCCCCCCAGGGTGGCCATTGGTCAGTTCCCCAATAAATATGGAGTCAGCCCAGTACTCAGTGCCCATGATAGTCTCTTGTGATTAGGGTGTGATTTCATTAGTTATATCTGTCTCCGACCCGGCTTGAACGACCATCCCCGTCCGCTGCCTGTACCGACCTTTGCTTTGTCTGACCTCGAACCCGCCTGCTCCTTTGGATACCCCGCTATCTCTGACCTCCCAGCTTGACCCATTGGCTACCCCTGACTACGCACCTGTCTCATCCCTGTACTTTGACGCATCATCCGGACTGTCTTCCCGTGTTTGGGATGCCCTCTCTGTTCATTGACCTTCACCGTAAGCAGACATCCTTTGCACCTATTAAGACCTGGGGGCAACCGTGTCCGGTGAGGTGTTCCTAGCGTCCCGGCAAAAGGGGGGATTGACTATAGGCAGAAGCAGCGGTGGAGATTGGGGGTTGTCCCGCTGGGCATCACAATATTATACAATAACTGTATATAGTATCCATACCTACCAACTTTCAGGGTGGGGAAGAGGGACATTTGTTAAATTAGGCCACATGCCCTCATTAATTGGTAGATAGGAAATAAGTTGTAACAGTTACAACAATAGAAACATTTTGAATAGGTGAATGAATAATTTATTGATGCAGATCTGCATGTTACACCTCAAAGAGGGATAAATGAGAACAACAAGGGACAGGGGGACATGGACTCAAAAGAGAGACAGTCCCTCCAAATCAGGTCCATTCCTTTACAAGCTCTCTTTCCAGATAACATTCCTTGCATCTATTTATGTATGGATATACTTGGCGATAAATAATTCTGATTGGGCTTATTGTGTAGTTTAATATTGAATTAAGTTCTGGCCTGCTCACACATTCAGGGTCATCCACACCAGATACATTTTCCTATAAAGCTGTAATGCCTTGACCAGTCACAAACCTACATTTCAAAATGACCTTAGTCTATCTCAGCACACTTTGCCTATAGGCAACGAAACGCGTTGGCAAGCGGCACTTGGGGGTCTTCCTGGATACCACACACAATCATTTCGTTTGGATTTTGGCCTTTGGGTCCTGCTTTTTTTAAACTCGTAAATGATGACACGTGTCCTGGGCTGGTGAGAGCTCCCTGCGTGTCAATGACATGCTTTATTTATTTACTATTTATTAAAAACTTCCCGTTGATATATATAGAATTATGCTAAATGCGTTTAAATGCGTTTTTTATTGTTTCATTCATTCCTTTCATGTATGTCGGATGGATATATTGTTTTGATATTTTTACTGGCCTGCTATTGGAAGCTATTTAACCTAGTAAACCAAGGAAACTGAGTGACATTTTGCTTAATTTGGCTTTTTCCATTACAACATCTGGTAAGAAGCTGTGAGATTGGTGGAGGGCACTGTGGTGTTTTTCTGGACAGAGGGACGCATGTGCTTCGGGATGACAGTGAAAGAAGTTTATCACACCAGCTGGGTGCTCTGTGCAATTCAATACATACTTTAATTGAACTGGTGGAATAGGTTGTTCAGCACGTTGAGCACTTCATCTAAGAACTTCTCCAAATTGCAACCTGCAGTTTTAAATTAATTTTCTTTAGCGCGGTATTATTGTATTGTTTTTCTGACACTTTGCCTATAGTTTAGCCTTCGCCCAACCTCAGGAGACACAATTTGATGTCCCAGCACACAGATGTAGTCTAGGACATGAAACCACAAAGACCATTGGAAGGAAGATAAGGGTGATAATCCAGGGGGATACCAGGTAGTAAATCAAATCAAGCATTGTAAACAAGGACAAGACTGTAAACAGGGTCAGAAACAGGAAAGCAGGGCACAAAACCCCAAAGCACATGGGTAATCTAGAAGGGAGCTCGGCTACAAACAAGGTCGCTCTAGGCAGTGATGAAATGTGATGACAAACAGGCAATGGTCAGTAAATGCAAAGTATGTTTGACTGGTGGGATTTTAAGTATTCCAGTGATCATTTAGTGGGAGCCATTGGCCGTGGGGCTGTAGAGGTATATCCTTCAGGTATGCAGTTTTTGGGGTGAGAAACCTGTGTGATTGCACAGGGCACAGCCCAAGTCCCATTGGAGCCACCAGAAGACACCATCTGGACTCTCCTTCACTCCATTATTTTTTTCTGTACCCCACCTCCATTGTTCCTATTGTTTTCATGCTTCCTCCTCCTTCTCCTTCTTCTTTTTTCACATTTGCTCTTTAAAGTGGACCAAAACCTACCAGTGTCCGGCCTGGAATCTAAAAGAATCTAAAAGATTGCAGGGCCAGCCGTTGACTTTCTCCCAGGGCATCCCAAATCGTGATTCTCCACTGCGTGAAACCCCTCAGGGCGCCCGTAACACTCACCTTTCCCCAATCCAATGGTGTATGGACAGGCTCTCATCTGATGGAAGCAACATGCTGAACTGACGGAATTCGGCAGACGGCTCAATTGGAACCAGCGTCGTGTGCACGCTCCTGCCCCAGCAATTCACATAGAGTGGAGCAGGAGCGCGTACACGGCCTCAGATGCAGGGGCTGCGGCTGTGCAATCTGTCCATTATAGTCAATGAGGGCCATTTGCCAAAAGACGTAAACATAGCATTAGCAAAGCACCCGCGCATGCACCAGTGGACCCGAATCGGCAACGGAACAAAACCCGGGAAAGTCAAAATCCCAGGTTTTGTTCTGCTTTAAGTCTACTTCTTTTAACTATTACACCTTGCTTTCACATCGCTTATGCAAATCCCCTCAACTCTCTTTTCCATGTCACCTTCCATCTCCCTCTTCTTTTAGCAACTCAATATCTTCCTCTCTTTCAGTTTTCTTCCTTCTCACTCCTTTCTACCATATCCCTTTATTTTTAGGGCTACATCCATCCCTCTTTTTCTTCTTTCCTCTCTTTCTCTCTATATCTTTTGTTCTGTCCATCTCTTTCTGTTGTCAAATTACTTCCATTTGTTCTATTCTGCTTTTCCCCCATTTTTCTTCATTGATCTCTCAGAGGCCGATTCATTAATAGCGCCAGGTAGCGACAGTAGCGTTATTTTCACAGCGCCCGCTAGTATTCGCTGTGCTTGGCCGTTGTTTGGTCGTTGACAGCGACTCAGTCGGTGTGCGGTAATGTTGAATACGGGGTTAGGAGTCGCTGTTTGACAGGTTCTGAGCTGTATGGGAGCACATGACAGCGAATGGCCATAGCGAATGGCTCCCAGCATATTCATTAACAAATCACGCTCAAAAAATGATCGCGCTGTGAAATGCTTGTTTAAACCCCAGAGCGCTGGCGGCGATGGGTTAAAAGTAGTTTTTTAACCCCCAAACAACCATATTTTTTTGGGAAAAAAAAGTTTTTCAAAACAATTTGTAATATGAATACATTAATATCAGACCTGTAATATCAATTCTGCACAATTTTTTTTTTTTTTAACCATAAAAAAAATATCTAACATTGCAGAAGTGGTCACAGAATTTTTGACATTTAAAAAAAAAAAAAAAAAAAAACATTAATAGCAATTAATTATGAATATTTAAAGATTGCTCCATTGAAATGCATTGGAGAGCGCCAGGTAGCGAGAGGTCATACCTGTCGCTGTTCAAGGTCGCTCGCTGGCGCTGTGGGGTGAGGCTGGAATAATGATGAATGATTCGCTATCTGGCGCTCTGTTAGTCGCTAAGCAGGATCGGCTTGATAAATGTGTGATTGCGGAGGGGAGCCAGCGTTCTCGTGGAGGTGACCGTCATTACCGTTCGCTCACCATTCGCTACCTGGTGCTATCCCTTGTTAAACAAGGGCCTCAGTTTCTCTCCACCTGTCGCATCTATTGTTGAACATAGATGTGTGTGTGTTTGGAAAGTTTGTGTGTTTTGACAGCATGTTTGAATAGGAGATTGTATGGCTTTATTCTGAAGGTTTGTTTTTTTTTTTACATCGTTAGTAATTAGTAGTCTAAACATCTAGTTAAACCTCTGGCTGGATACTTTTGGCCATGGTACGCTTCAATATGTTGCGCAAGCGCAACCCTTTTATGTTCCAAAATCCAGTTTTAATTCTGAGAAGGTGTCAGCCAGCTGCTGAGTACCTGACTCATGTTCAGCTCAGACGCGCTCTTAGGAGCCGCTCTTTGCGTATTCCCGCGGCTGCGGTTGGGTAAAACAATAGATTTCCCGGAGAGGATAATATAAATCATTAGTGTGAATTTTCTCCGAAACGTTTCTTCACTCGGCCTCGATCATTACAATGGAATGCTCTATCATAAATCGGGATGGTGTGAGGAAAGCGCCATGTGTTTGGATTTAGTGTTGCTAATTCTAGGGTAGGCTCGGAGAAATACATGGGTTTGTTTTTAGCTGTTTGGACGACTATTGTGTAGTTATACACACAACTACAAAGAGGCACAAATGAAAATGTCAAAAGTCATAAAGTTTGGGAGAAGCAGATGTTAGCCCCAAATTGGCTTGTTCCTCTGCCCTTTCAAGTGTTAGCTGATATACAACCACCCCTACTGGCCTTGTGCTGACGAGTGCCACCAGCCCAATACACATGTCTACAAGTACATGGTACAGTACACTATAGTATAGTAGTGTAAATATTGGAAGATACAGAAGCAGCAGAGCTAGATGAAGTGTGGTGGAGGCTCCCGGGTGGGAGGAACAGCACACCCAATTTTTACCTTTTGGGGTGCTGTTCCTATATGCGGCGGCATCCAAAATCGTGATGCCCACTGTGCGTATTTTCCCTGGTCACTTGATAAACTCACCTTTCTGTCACTCCCATGGCACAGACTCGAGCTGAAAGCGAGCGCGCTGATCAGCACACTTGCTTTCACTCGGCTCCCTTCTGCTCCGCTGATGGCTAAGTCACCTGGACGGCTTAGCAGCCGATCGGTGCTGAAGGGAGCCGAGTGTGTTGCCGGCCGCATCCCCTGCTCCCCTTCTAGCTTTAAAATGCCGGCGCCGTCCATTCAGATGCGGCACAGAGACGCAGAGTGGGCTCTGGGACAAGGTGAGTGTAATGGTGCTTCGGGGGGGTTTACACAGCTGGGCATCCCAGTTCTGGATGCCCCAAGGAATAGAACTTGGATGGCCCTGGAGTCTAAAAGACTCCAGGTCATGCAAAGTTCCTCTTTAAAGGGACAGTCCAGGCAAGGCCAATAATCCAGCAGCAAGGCACTCACCTAAAGCCTGACCCATGTGCCTCTCCTCCATTTCCTGCAGCGTGATGTAGATGCTGTAGAAGGTCTCCAAATCTTGCCCCTCTTAATTCAATTCCTCAACGACCACACTCTAAATGTGGCCAGAAGTTCTCTCGTGTCTCCCCATTGCTCCCAGCATGAGCCAGCCCAGTAAGCCACAGTGGTCTTGCTTAACTGGAATAGCTTTGCGACCACATTTGAAGCATTGCCATGGAAAAATTAAAGGAAGGGCAAAGTTTGGAGTCCCACTACAGCATCTACAGCACACTGCAGGAAATGGAGGAGAGGCACATGGGAGCTCCTTGATGTCTTATTGTTTCATTGCCTGGACTGTCCCTTTAATTCAGTCCTAAGAGGCAGCAGTGCATACTGTAATAAAACTCTGGCTGCCAGTTTTAAAACTTGCACTTCTGTCTCTCTCTTGTGCTTTACACTGTAACAAGAAGGAAAGGGTCATGCTGTTACATTGTCAAATGTCAACGAGCTCCCTGCTGTGCTACATTGTTAGCACAAAGCCCATGGCTGCTGTTAAAAACAAAGGGTGCTCTCTACTGTGTTACATTGTGATTACAGCCATACACCTCCAGTTACAATGTCAGCTCACAGCTAACTCATAGCTTTCTGTGATGTGTGAGTGATCTCTCCATCATGCTAAAAATATTTGGTATAGCTTCATGTTCTTGGGCTCCATGTGTCGTGTAAATACTTTCTGTTTCAAGAAAGCACTTTTTATACCTTTTTTGGCCAATAATAACTATGACCGTTATCCGTATCTTCAAATCTTTACGGCTTTTGCCGTTTTTTACGTGTGTCATTAGAAAAACAATCATGCCCCTTAAGTTTTGTGTATAAATTTGCAGCAATAACATTCAGAATTGTATTATGCCTGAAGAAGAAGGTTTATAGGTTTCTAAAGGTTTCCTTTTATTGAGCCAATACATAATATTACTTTACCTTCAGGCTTGCCTATAGAAACTCAGTTCATGAAGCTCAAGATGAATATGCTTTAATAGTCAGGCCCATATACTGTGATCTTTTGCTTTATGATTTAGCTGTTGTCCTTGGCCAATGAGCTTTTCAGTACAAGCCAACGTCCATCTAGCTCAGGGGGCTTCAACCTTTTTTTTTTAACCCATAATTTAGCTTATTGTAATAAATATTGGGTAGCATACATTGTAAATTTAACCAACGTCGGGCACAACATTCTAAGCCTTGGTTACGTAGACTCTTATGGCGTAAAATTCATCATTAGACAGCTGCGACCATGTGACTGCTTTCAGTTGTACGAGCGACTGTTGCAACATTAATGTGTTTGCGTGGGATTGGGGGATTTTAGGATCTCTGTTTTTTCTAGGATATTTAATATAAAACTATAAATAATTTATGCGTGATGCCTCCCAGTGTTTGTGAATCCATTGATGCTTTATAAATAAATTATAATATACTTGTTAGCAGCAGCCTGATATTTAACCTGCCACTGTCTCGACTGACGGGTGGCTCGGTGACTTCTTTACATATCTGACTGCTTTTCCAAACAAGCCAGCAGCCAACGATTCTGAAGGTTAAAGAAAACAAGGATTCCTGTGTAATGGATAAATGCTAATACATGTTAATGCTTGCAAATCGAGCTCATGCATATGCATAGACAGCAAGGGAATGTGCCACGCCTGACCCGCCTGTTGCTTGGCGGCGGCCGAGGGTTGACGTCTGGGGCAACTCAAGGCGATTTCTTGCATGCAGAAAGTTGGTTAGCTAATTAGGACGGTTACGCTTAGCAATTCTTGACTCGGGTAGTTGTTGCCTCGTGTATGGGACGATTCAAAATGTCCATTTCGATCATACATACAGTTTACAAGGACATTTGGAGGACTGACTTTCAGCTAAGAAGTAATTAGAGTAAAGTTCGAACCCAAGCCCAGATCTATATTCTTTCTCGTTCAAAATTAGGATCTGATTTTGACCAAAGAACACAATTTTGTGCGCCCTGTTTTGTGCAAATTACTCTTTTCATTTGAACTGGAAAAAAAATTATACAATGTATTGGCTAGCTTAATAGGGAAGCCCTACTGGTGTTACTGGTATGTGCTTTCATTCTGTTCTGAAGCAGTTCAATCACCCAAATCCGAATACCATTTAGGTCTATGATGGTGGTGGTAGGGGGCATTAATACCTGGCATGCCAGCATATAGCGGCAACCAGCTCTACAGTGTAAGGTATTTGACAATGTTCAAGACAACGGTTGCACAGCGTGAGGTATTTGTACTACACCTGAGGCCTAAAGACAAAGCTTTGATGCCTACATCGCACTCTCCACATGCCTTATTCCCTCTGAACATATTTATCCAAATTTTCCCTAATTTTTTCTCAGGACGAATTTGCAAATTTGTGGTTACATTTATTTTATAATCAAATCCAAATAACTAAGCTACACAGAGGAGTCTTACTAAGCAAAAAAAAATCTTAGTGGGTTTCAAAAACTTTCCTCTACCGAGTTAGTCAGTAATGACGCTGCTTTTACCGTTTGCTAACATGGTGCCAAGACGCCCTACTAGCTTAAAGCACACCCCCGGTGTGACCCGTAAACTCACCTTTACTAGCGGCTCCCACAAAAATGACTTCACCAGCTGCCGCATCTTCAGCTGCCCTGTAGCGGTGGCATTGTCCCACACCCAGATATTCAGATAGGCTGGAGGCAGGAGTGCTCCCAATTAACAAGGAAGCCAGGGATGTGAGCAGTTGGCTTGTCACATCCGCTGACACTCTTGAGATCAGCCAATTAGCGATCTCAAAAGTGCTGTTTGGGCTCAGTGTCAGCAGTGGGGAAAGGGTTTTGTGCCACCCTAAAAGTAACACAAAAACCAAGAAGATCTGGCAATATTCTACAAAATTTGGCACATCTCTCTCATTTTTAAAGTGGACCAAACTTTGACTATCCTGGGTTTTGGTCCTTTCCCCTGGGGCACCCCGATGACCGCATCCTCCACTTCTCTCTAACAGGGAGCGTGCCGTGGCGGCCATTCACAAATGCCTGGCGCAGGCACGTGCCCTGCTAGAGGGATAGCGGGATGCAGCCGCGGCTCGCGCATGTGCCGTTGACCAGAAAAACGAGGTAAGTGAATGGGGTGACCTGGGGGGGTTTCACACAGTGGTGCATCCAGATTTTGGATGTCCTGGGAATCGATCAACGTGGGTTTTGGTCCACTTTAATAATTACATGTGCTTTGAGTTTGCAGGCTGTTTCTAACTAAAAACGTAATTTTTTTTTAATTCTCAATAACCCAAAAAATTGTCTTGTGGATACAAAGATTGTGTAAACTATTTTGTAAGCCAGATTTCTTTTAGTTTCACGCTCAGCGCCATGGTGGAGCAGCATGACCCATAGGTTTTTTTTTTTCATCTTTCCAGGAGAGAAGGTCGCAGGCTAATTGTGGACGCGTGGCATTTATTTGTGTCAAACCAACCATGGAAGCCTCCTCGTATCTCCAGTCATTTTATTTCCCGAGTGTGTCGACAATTTATCTAATCTGCTTTGTAGCGCTCCTGGCTTCTTCTGTTGGAATAAAATGGTTTATGTCTAGGGCGCCTCATTTATCAGCGTGCCCCTTGTCAGCGGGTGATTGCTGTTATTGGAGCAATAGTTTGTTTTGTGCAAAGATTTTATCATGGCTGTTTGGATGTTTACTTACAATGTGTTGAAGGCTTTAAATGGTTTTGTAAAATGAGGTAGAGAAAAGGGGCTTCAAAGAAGAGTCAATGGCATATTGGAAGACGATAGACTAAGAAAGAGGCGGCTGTTTTGTAAAGGTGAGTCCACCCTGTATTGATCTTTCAGAAGAAGATAAAGAACGAAGCTTGGGATTCTTTCCATATCTCTCAGGGACTTCAGTGGTATGATGCTGTTCTTTGCTGTTGGAATTTAAACTTCTGAAATATTTTTTGTAGCTTAAAAGTCATATTTATATTTTGTAGTAGGAGAAGAAATAGTGACAACTAATTAAACAGAGAGGGATCTCAAATCTCTCCTGTTTCTTGGTGGACAATTTATGTTTCACCTTTTTGAAAACCTTTTACTTTACTTTAGTCCTTACAAAAAAAAATCGTACACTCACTTTTTTCCCCTCTCCATTTACTGCAACTGAGGCCAGGCACTGCCTCAATTTCCTCACTCTATAGGAGGCTCTGGAGGCACTTTGAGATGCCAGGGGACCTCAGTTGGCTAAAGGTGCCCCACATCTATTTGGCATCAGTGAATGATTGCAGCAATCAGGCAAGTTGTTATATTATTTTTTTATGCTCAAATCATACTTACAGGAGCAGTATCACAAAATTGTGTAATCTTAAAAATACAATAAACATGTCGGCTAATGAGAGGAGGGGTCTTTTATACACCCAAACTGAACCAAACTCCCACCAAGCTTGTGGTTTATTCTCTCATGGTAAGAATAAAATCCAGGGGTGACAGATTTAGGCCCTTATTTATGAAGGAATAGCGACAGGTAGCGACTGGTGAGCGGCCGGTAATGACGGGCCCCGCCACGAGAACGCCGGCTCCCCACCACAATCGCACATTTATCAAGCCAATCCTGCTTAGCGACTGAGATAGCGCCAGATAGCCACTCATTCATCATTATTCCAGCCTCAGCCCACAGCGCCAGCGTCCGACCTTGAACAGCGACAGGTATGACCTCTCGCTACCTGGCGCTCTCCAATGCATTTCAATTAAATCTTTTTTCTTTAAATATTCATAATTAATTGTTATTAATTAGGGATGAGCGAACCGGTTCGGACGAACCGGAATTCGCTCCGAATTTCAGGGAAAATTCGATTCGGCACGAACCCGAATGTTTTTGGGTTCGTGCCGATCGAATTTTCCCTGAAATAAAAAAAAAAATGCCGGCATGGTGGGAGCGGGCAGGCCGGCTACGCTGTCAGCGGGCGGCGGAACAGCACCATGCCGGCATTTGTTTAAAAAGCAAACACTTACCTGCATGGTCGGAGTGTGGAGGCCGGCGCAGCTCTCAGCTGTCATCAGAGGACGCGTCTTCAGAGGGCGACTGAGAGCGGCGCCGGCCTCCACGCTCCGACCATGCAGGTAAGTGTTTGCTTTTTAAACAAATGCCGGCATGGTGGGAGCGGGCAGGCCGGCTTCCGCCGCCCGCTGACAGAGTAGCCGGCCTGCCCGCTCCCACCATGCCGGCATTTTTTTTTTTCAGATGAGCGATTCGTGAAAGTTCGATTCGGCCGAACCCGAATTTCTTGGGGAAATTCGGCGAATCGCCCGAATCGAACTTTCAAGAAGTTCGCTCATCTCTATTATTATTTTTTTTTTTTTTTTTTTTAAATGTGAAAAATTCTGGGACCACTTCTGCCATTTTAGATGGCGTTGTACAGAATTGTACAGAATTGATATTACAGGTTTGATATTAATGTATTCATATTACTAAATTATTTAAATAACTTGTTCTTTTTGGTTTCCAAAAATATGGTTGTTTGGGGGTTAAAAAACTACTTTTAACCCATCGCCGCCAGCTCTCTGGGGTTTAAACATGCATTTTACAGCGCGAGAATTTTTTGAGCTTGATTTTTTAATGAATATGGTGGGAGCCGGTTGCTAGGGCCAGTCGCTATCATGCGCTCCCATACAGCGCGGAACCTGTCAAATAGCGACTCATCACCCAATATTCAACATTACGGCAAACCGACGCCAAGCACAGCAACTACTAGCGGGCGCTCTGAAAATGCAGTCGCTCAACTGTCGCTACCTGCTGCTATTAATGAATCAGCCTCCCCGTCTATCAGGGGTGACAGAGCCTGTCACCCGGGATGCCATTTTCCTTCCATTAAAAGCAAGAAAAACAAGACTGGCTGGATATTTCCTGATGCCGGGTGTATAAGTGACTCCTCCCCCCGCCATCCAGAAATTTATATGGATTTTTATCATTGGGTCATTTTTTGTGATAGTGTAAGGGAGGGGTGGAGGTTACAAAAAGCTTCCTCTTAAAATAAAGCTTTAACTAATGTTTCTTATCACTTATTTACTTGGACTTGCCCTGAAGGTTTCTAGGGAATCCACTGGTGGGCCTGCCTACTGCATAGTCTCGTGGGCCCCAAGAGTCAGTTTAGCCCGTAACATCCCAGCCCAACACTGCACTTTATCTATTATTATCTATTATTACTTACCCTACAGTCCTGTGCTGAACTGTACCGATGTAAAGTCTCGTGCTGGAAAAAGCTTTTCCAGCTCAACAGGAGCTCTTTCCTTTGCGGATATCTGGATCTGTTAAAGAGCTTCCTTGGATCAATTGACATTTATTTGAGAGCATAGCACTAAGTTTAATTATTAGGTATATTGAAAGGATCAGGTATTTTCAAGATGACTACTACAAGAATCCAAATACAAGCACACCTGGAAAAGATGGTGGTCATAAAAAAAGTACATTCTTTGGACTATATCTCATTAAATAAGGGTAGATTTGTAGTGAGAAAATCAGAGGAAACCTTGTGTGTAAATCTGACATGGTTCTTCTATATATGATCCTATTAGGATTCTCCAGCGGTGAAGGCGAATCTGGATAACTTCATTAGCTGGCTGTGCAGACCAATCTCCGACATGGCGCTCGGTGGGGGGACCAGCTTTGCCGAGCAAGATGCAATTTTTACCAAGTCATACTTGTTACATTACACCCACTTGATTTCAAAGTTTACTTGTGAGAACTCTCAGGCAATTACTTGAAAGACTTTCCACACTGGCCCCCTCGGCAGACATTTGTTTAACTCTTTGTTGTCTCAGTTATCTCATGGACTTGTTTCTTTAGGTAGTTACTGTGAAATTCATTCTGGGCAAGGCTGGCTAAAATGTATGCTCAACTATGCTCAACTCCCCCTTCATATTACCCCCCTTCATATTACCTTGAGTACTTGGAACAAGAAAACATTGCAGGGTGGTCTTTCTTAAGTGACATATGCCGGGGAAACCAGAACTAGCTAAAACTGGAAATAACATACAACCCAAATGTGTATTTAAAATGAGGCATCTGCCAGTCAAAATGTTTGTATAATGAGAATGATTTCTTCTGCTGGGCCCCAAAAATGATTTCTTTTGGTGTGCTCAAAGAATGATTTCTTCTGCTGGGCCCCAAAAATGATTTCCTCTGGTGTGCTCAAAGAATGATTTCCTTTGGTGGCTCGAGGAATAAGTGCCTCTGGTAGGCCTCAAGAAAGATTTCATCTGGTGGCTCCAAGAATGATTTCCTCTGGTGGGCCCTGAGAAGGATTTCCTTTTGTGGCTCCAATAATTATTACTTCTGGTGGCCCCAAGAATGATTTCCTCTGGTGGGCCCGAGAAGTATTTCCTTTGGTGGCTCCAAGATATATTATCTCTGGTGGTTTGAAGAATGATTTCCTCTGGTGTCTTCAAAAATGATTTCCTTTGATGGCTCCAAGAATGATTTTCTTTGGTGGCCCCAAGAAGGATTTCCTCTGGTGGCCACAAGAAGGATTTCCTCTGGTGGCTCCAAGAATTATTTCCTCTTGTGGCCCAAAGAATGTTTCCTCTGGTGGGCCCGAGAAGTATTTCCTTTAGTGACTTCAAGATATATTATCTCTGGTGGTTTGAAGAATGATTTCCTCTGGTGGCTTCAAGAATGATTTTCTTTGGTGGCCCCAAGAAGGATTTCCTCTGGTGGCCCCAAGAATGATTTCCTCTGGTGGCCCCAAGAATGATTTCCTTTGGTGGTTCTAAGAATGATTTTCTTTGGTGGTCCTAAGAGTGATTTCCTCTGGTGGCTTCAAGAATGTTTTTTTTTTGTGGCCCCAAGAAGGATTTCCTCTGGTGGCCCTAACAAGGATTTCCTCTGGTGGCCTCAAGAATGATTTCCTTTGGTGGCTACAAGAATCATTTCCTCTGGAGGCCCCAAGAATGATTTCCTCTGGTGGCTTCAAAAATGATTTTCTCTGGTGGGCTTAAAGATTCATTCCTTCTGATGGGCCCCATAATCGATTTCCTGTGGTGGGCCCCAGAATTGATTTTCTGTGATGAGCCAAATTCTGCGATCCCACGGCACATGCTTGGACAGGCAGCCAATCACTGGCTTCATTTAGTTTTACTATACAGCTCTGAGCTCAGAGTGGCAAGAAAACTGGAATGAAGGGCGCACCGCTGCCTGCCTGTGCCCCTTTATGCCCACCCCAGTCATTCAGAAATGCCTGCCATGGGTAGACACCACAGATTGAGGGGTTTGGGGATGCTGCTGCAGCTCCAGAGATGCGATGAAGGATCGCTGGCTGCACAAGATTACCAGGTGGGAGTTTCACACATCTGGGAATGCCAAATCAGGGTGTGCCACAAAGAGGAAGATCTCCAGCCCTAGAGTCTACTAGTTGGGTGGTTACTTCTACAAACCGGACCAACAGCCTGGCACAGTTGGAAAAGAAAGGTAGTGGCCATTTTGGAGCTTCCTCTCCTAACTGACATAACTGAAATGCACAGTAACAGGAAGCCCAGCACGACTTCCTGTTTGCAGGTGACCTACAAGCCCATGAGCGGCCATCTTGTTTTTGAAAATTTACCCCAGCAGGAGTTAGATAAAGGTAAATGAATTTTTATGTGCAGCAATCTAAATTGCCCTGGAGAATGATTCATATAAGCACTGTTTGTTGTGTTGGTCTGGTTTAATTCATTTTTGACTGTTGGTCCGCTTTAATGTTAAAAATCCATAGAACCATGTCGGCTAATGTGATGAGGGGTCACTTATACATTCGAATGAAATAAAACTCCCGCCAAGCTTGTGGTTTATTCTCTCATAGTAAGAACAAAATCCAGGGGTGACAGGTTTAGTCTATGAGGGGTGACAGAGCCCCTGATTTCCTCTTATATCCATTAAAATAAAAAAAAAAAACAAGCCTGGCTGGATATTTCTTGATGCCGGGTGTATAAGTGACCTCACCTCCCGCCATCCATGATAGTTATATTGATTTTTTATATCATTGGGCTATTGTTTAGTGCTTCTTTAAACAGTGATTACACCCCGCCTCACAAATAAATAGCATACAATCCACCACATAAACAAGACCTAAATTAGTCTGAAGGCCATAAAAAGCCATGACAGGGCCAGGCCTAGAAAATGAGTACACTCCCTTATACGAACACACGGGGAGGCCGATTTATTAATAGCGCCAGGTAGCGACAGATGAGCGGCAGTAGCGTTATTTTCACAGCGCCCGCTAGTATTCGCTGTGCTTGGCTGTTGTTCGCTTGTTGACAGCGACTCAGTCGGTGTGCGGTAATGTGGAATACGGGGTTAGGAGTCGCTGTTTGACAGGTTCCGCGCTGTATGGGAGCGCATGATAGCGAATGGCCATAGCGAACGGCTCCCAGCATATTCATTAACAAATCACGCTCAAAAAATTCTCGCGCTGTGAAATGCTTGTTTAAACCCCAGAGCGCTGGCGGCGATGGGTTAAAAGTAGTTTTTTTTAACCCCCAAACAACCATATTTTTGATAAAAAAAATAAACAAGTTTTTATAAACATTTTGTAATATGAATACATTAATATCAGACCTGTAATATCAATTCTGCACAAATTTTTTTTTCTTAAAAAAAATATCTAACATTGCAGAAGTGGTCACAGAATTTTTGACATTTAAAAAAAAAAAAAAAAAAAAACATTAATATCAATTAATTATGAATATTTAAAGATTGCTCCATTGAAATGCATTGGAGAGCGCCAGGTAGCGAGAGGTCATACCTGTCGCTGTTCAAGGTCGCTCGCTGGCGCTGTGGGGTGAGGCTGGAATAATAATGAATGATTCGCTATCTGGCGCTATCTCAGTCACTAAGCAGGATCGGCTTGATAAATGTGTGATTGTGGTGGGGAGCCGGCGTTCTCGTGGCGGTGAGCGTCATTACCGTTCGCTCACCATTTGCTACCTGGCGCTATCCCTTGTTAAATAAGGGCCTGAAACTTTGATTCATCAGCTGTCAAGGCCTACTCTAAGAAAGAGGCCTTCATGACAGGAAAGGAGGAGAAACCCCCCCTCCCGGATGCTGCACATTGGTTACCAAAAATAACTCTTAGACTCCATTTTGTTGTCCTCATTACTTTACAAACACAATCTAAATACGTTTAGGGACATTACAAAGAGAAGTGACAGGATCAGGCCTAAGAAAATAATTCCCAAATAAAATGAATACCGTATTGCTCGCCCTATAAGACGCGCCTGCCCATTAGACGCACCCAGGATTTGGAGGAGGAAAAATAAGAAAAAAAATATTCTGAACCAAGTGGTGTGCTAAAATACCCCCTTCCAATCACCCCATTACAGACAGCATGCAGAATCCTCCCCATCACCCCATAACAGACCCTACATTACAGGCAGTGTGAGGACATCCGAAATACAGACAGTGTGTGTGGCATTCCAATTACAGGCAGTGTGCGGTCATCCCAATTACAAGCAGTGTGCGGTCATCCCAATTACAGGCAGTGTGCGGTCATCCCAATTACAGGCAGTGTGTGCGCATCCCAATTACAGGCAGTGTGTGGGCATCCCAATTACAGGCAGTGTGTGGACATCTCAATTACAGGCAGTGTGCAGGCTTCCCAATTACAGGCAGTGTGCGGGCATCCCAATTACAGGCAGTGTGCAGGCATCCCAATTACAGGCAGTGTGCGGGCATCCCAATTACAGGCAGTGTGCAGGCATCCCAATTACAGGCAGTTTGCAGGCATCCCAATTACAGGCAGTGTGCAGGCATCCCAATTACAGGCAGTGTGCGGGCATCCCAATTACAGGCAGTGTGTCGGCATCCCAAATACAGGCAGTGTGCAGGCATCCCAATTACAGGCAGTGTGTGGGCATCCCAAATACAGGAAGTGTGCGGTCATCCCAATTACAGGCAGTGTGCAGGCATCCCAATTACAGGCAGTGTGTCGGCATCCCAAATACAGGCAGTGTGCCGGCATCCCAATTACAGGCAGTGTGCGTTCATACCAATTACAGGCAGTGTGTCGGCATCCCAAATACAGACAGTGTGCGGGCATCCCAAATACCAGCAGTGTGCAGCATGCCCCAAAAACAAACAAATAAAACTTACATTTCCCAGCTTCTACACGCTGCCTTCATAGCCACCGCCCCTGCCGGCGCAGGTTCGGAGCGTGTGGGTTCTGGCCCCCAGGTGGGGCATGGCATGTGACTTGTGCCAGCCTCTAATGACGCTGGTGAGAGTTATGTGCCACACCCACCCAGGGGCCGGCTCGCTCTGTATTTGCAGCTGCTGACCGCCGCTTCTGTTGCTGCTGCGAGATCCGTCTGCCGGGTGGGGCGTGGCCTGTGACTCATGCCAATGTCCACATGGATGCCGGCGGGTGTCATAGGGCGAGCCCATTTAGGGGTCGGAGCCGACCCATTCTGAGCTTGCGGCGGCTACGGATGTGATGGACAGCGGCAGGAGCGGCGGCTACCGAAGCGGCAGTCAGCCACCGAGGGTTCAGAGCGAGATGGTTCCGGTTTCTGGGTGGGCGTGGCCCATGACTCCTGCCAGCGTCATTGGACACTGGCACGAGTCACAGGCCACGCCCTACCTGGGGTCTGGTACCGTCTCGCTCTGAACTTGTGACGGCTATGGAGGCGGTGGGCAGCGACAGGAGCGGCGGCTAAGAAGGCGGCAGAGAGCCAGGGAATGTACTTTTTTTTTTTTTTACATGTCACATACCACTTTTGGGAAAAAATAAGTGCGTCTTATATGGCAAAAATATGGTAAATAGGTTGCAACCCAAATACCTGCCTGTTGCTATGGCACCAGCAGCCAAGACCTACTCTGAGTGACAGGCATTCATGACAGGAAATGTACACAGTTGAGAAACTTCCTCTACCATGTTTCCTCCATTTTTGTCCCTCGCGCTCTTGCAATAATTGGGCTGCCCTCTTTTTATATCATTTTGCATATAAATCTACATTTTTTTTATCTTGCTTTGGAACCATGATATTCCATTCAGAGTAAAGTCTGTGTTTTACATGTCGGCGCTCGCGAGTCCAAAGAACAAGGCGTCTCCAAAGGGCACCATCGCCGAGGCTATCTGGCGCTTGCAGGCACCTCTACTTTATCACCCTGACTTTAATTGTCTGTCAGAGAGAATCCCTCCTCGCCAGGTTCCTAAGATCTTTTTTTATTATCCAATGGAAAAGATGAGAGGAATTCGGGGGGAAAGATGCTGGCAACAGTTCAGTACCAGGCCAACCAGAGGAGTAGCTCGGCTTTCTGGCACCCGGGGCAAAGATTCGAAATGGCGCCCCCCACCTGTTCTCAGGCCCCCCTTTGGTGCTCCCCTGACCTGCTGCAACCGGGGCAAGTGCCCTCCCTGCTCCCCCCTAGCTTTGCCCCTGAGGCCAACTATTGGAGATGACAGCTTTTTACATTCGCATGGTCGAGGTCTAGCCCGCATGAAACCCCTCAAGCTAAATATTTTCTTTAACTACCTGAATATTAATTAAAATCCTGCCTTGGGGGGCCCAACCCTCAGGCATCCACCGGTTGGGATGCTCAACAGATGAAGATCCACTGTAAAGGGGAAAACTTTAATGTACTCTTTAAAGTGTAGCAACCCTGTAGTGACCCACTTTGCCATTGTATGTCCCAGGTCACATGCTCCAAAGTACCCTCTAAATGTATTTGACTGCAAACCCCATTGGCCACATGCTGGAATCTACAAGTGGAGAGGTCAGTCCTACTCCATTTGCATGAAGGGATTGAGTTCCATGCAGGTGGGGTGTGTGAAGGCCTGGGATGCCCCCTACATTGCAGTGAAGGGAGTGGCTGTGCTCAAGTCACTGGACAGACATGAGAGAGTAGGCTCGATAAACAGAGAGATGGACCTGGGACTCAGTCTTAGGACCTGGTAAGTTTAACCCCCCTGGCGTTATGATAGAGGCAAATGTAATGGTAACGAAAGCGTTACCATTACATTTGTCTCTGACACACGGCTCCGCCCCCATGAGCCTCTGCGGCTCACAGAGACGGAACCCGGAAGTGCGACGGACGCCGCAGCCGCGGCTCTCACCTGCGATCGCAGCGGGGACATCGCTGGATCGCAGGGAGAAGGTAAGGAGACTGCGCCGCCCTGCTCCTCTGCCAAATAGATCCCGAGCGTGACTCGGGGTTACCGCTACTTACAGCGCAAATTAACCCCGAGTCACGCTCGGGATCACCGCTAAGGAGGTTAAAGGAGGACTATCACACAAACATGGCCCAATGATACAAACCCATATAAATATGCTGGATGGCGGGAGGAGTCACTTAAAGCGAACCAACAGTCAAAAATGACTTCAACTAGACCATCACAACAAACAGTGCTTATATGCATCCCTCCCCACGGCAATTTAGATTACTGCACATAACAATTAATTTACCTTTTTCTAACTCCTTCTGTAGTAAATTTTAGAAACAAAACGGCGGCTCTTGCATTTGCAGGCCACCTGCAAACAGGAAGTGCTGCTGGGCTTCCTGTTACTGTGCAGGGCGGCTCCAGGTTTATGCGGGCCCTCAGGCAGCATGGCCTCAGTGGCCCCTTTGCAGTGTAGAGTTGCGGGTCAGGGTCTATAAATTACTTGGCCAAAACTAAGAAGAGCTGCTTGCCCTCCAACCTCCTATTGGAGCTGTTTTTTAGTTTGGCCCAGCATGAATAGGTAGAGCATTGAGGAAGAGGGATGGACAAACCAGGAAGGGCAAGAATGGATGGATGGAGAGATAGCTGGGAGGTAGAGGGATGGATGGGCAAAATGAAAAGGACAGGAATGGCTGGGTAGAGCTGGTGGGGGGGGGGGGTAGATGGGCAGAGCTGGAAGTCCAATGGATAGATTGGCAGAGCAATGAGGACAGGCATGGAGAGGCGTAACGTTGAGGGGATGGGGAAGAGCTGAGGGTAGAGGGGTGCAAATTGCACAGGGATGGATGGGGCAGAACTGAGGGTACATGGATGAATAGGGCTGAGCTGGGGGGACAGGGATGATGGGGCAGAACTGGGGGGCATGGATGGATGGGGCAGAGCTGAGGGGACAGGGAGGGAGGGGGCAGAGCTGAGGGGACAGGGAGGGAGGGGGCAGAGCTGAGGGGACAGGGAGGGAGGGGGCAGAGCTGAGGGGACAGGGAGGAAGGGGGCAGAGCTGAGGGGACAGAGAGGGAGGGGGCAGAGCTGAGGGGACAGGGAGGGAGGGGGCAGAGTTGAGGGGACAGGGAGGGAGGGGGCAGAGCTGAGGGGACAGGGAGGGAGGGGGCAGAGTTGAGGGGACAGGGAGGGAGGAGGCAGAACTGGGGTGACATGGATGGATGGGGCAAAGCTGAGGAGACAGGGATGGATAGAGGCAGAACTGGAGGCAGCGCAGGGCCCCAATGCAATGTTAGTGGCAAAGAAAGTTTAGGTTCTTTAACCACATTGTGCCAGCTGTCAGTGGACCCCCCTGGGGGGTGGGGGCCCTCAGCAGTTGACTGGGCTTGCCGGGTGCTGGCCCTGTTACTGTGCATTGTCAGTTATGTCAGTTGAATCCAGGCAGCAGCATGGCTGAGATGCTAGGAGAGGAAGCTCCAGAAATACAATTCTGTGATTACTCACCTGTAGAATTGTTTTTTCCGTGTCCTGTTCAAGTCACTCCACTTCTTACGTGTGGGTAATGCACCACAAGGTGGCGCAGTGACTGCAAAATCGTAGCCCCTCCCGGCTCCATAAAAGGCAGCTGTCTCCCAAAAATCCCTAGTGGTTCAAAAGCAGTAAGAAGAGACAGACCGGGAGGACAAGAAACCATGTTACTTCACATAGTTTCAACATGTACTCTCTCAACAAGAAAAACTCAAGGACAAAGTCCAAATGAAAACTGTCACCATAATAGGCAAACAGGAGATAACAAGAACAAGGGTGGGGTGGAGCGACCTGAACAGGACACGGACAAAAACAATTCTACTGGTGAGTAATCACAGAATTGTATTTTTCCCCCTGTCCTGTTCAGGTCGCTCCACTTCTTACGTGTGGGACATCCAAAAGCAGTGTCCAAAAAAAAGGGTGGGAGCCCCATTGAGCAACAGCATGTAGTTCACGACACTTCCGCCTGAAGCACCTTACGTAAAACTTCGTAAAGGTACTAACAGAAGACCAAGTAGCGGCCTTACAAACTTGTTCAACAGAGGCCTGGTGCTGAAAAGCCCAGGAGGCACCAATAGCTCTAGTAGAATGAGCAGTAACACGAAAGGGGGGTTCCTTCCCCTTGGCAGAGTACCCTTGCACCATCGCCTCTCTAATCCACTTGCTGAGAGAGGATTTGGCTGGAGGCAGACCCTTCCTAGGGCCGTCAGTGAGAACAAACAGGGAATCCGATTTCCTGAAGGACTCCATTGCAACCAGGTAGTACTTGATGGCCCTGACCACATCCAGGGAATGGAGGGTCCTTTCCTTAGAATTAGAAGGTGCGGGGCACAAGGAAGGCAACACAATGTCTTCATTAAGGTGAAACGAAGAAACCATCTTATCCTGATGCCGCTCAAAGTAAGTAGGCTTAATACAAAGCGCAGCCAGCTCTGAAACGCGATGCACCGAGGTGATAGCTACCAAAAAGATCACTTTCAGAGTCAAAATGGATAGAGCAGGAACACACAAGGGCTCAAACGGAGGACCCTGGAGAGCAGAAAGCACCAAGTTCAAATCCCACACCGGTAACACAGGCTTACGTGGTAGACGTACATGAGTAACCCCCTGAAAAAAGGTCTTGATAAGTCTATGATTGGCGAAAGATCTTTGGAAAAAAATGGCCAAGGCCGAAACCTGGCCCTTGAGGGTAGATCCGAGTCCAAACCATGTAGTAGGAAATCCAAAATCCTTGAGACAGAGAAAGTGCAACAAGGGAGACTCTTGGACTCACACCAGGCAAAGTAGGCATGCCAAACTCTGTAATATATCATGGAAGAGGAGTTCTTCCGAGCCTGAATCAGGGTACGCACGACCGTAGCGGACAGCCCCTTCTCCATCAAGATGGAGGTTTCAGCAGCCAAGCCGTCAAAGCCAGTGTTTGTAAATTGGGGTGGCGCAGCAACCCCTGTGTGAGAAGCCCTGGATCGTCGGGCATGATGTAGCGATCCACTGACAGCTGGACTATGTCCACAAACCAACTCCTTCTTGGCCAGCGAGGAGCCACCAGGATGGTTGAAACCCCATCCTGGGCTATCTTGCGCAGCACTCGCCCAGGAGTGGAAACGGAGGAAATGTGTAAAGGAGCTTCGGAAGCTTGTGATTGTGCTTCCTGGACGCGAAAAGGTCCACATCCGGCTGACCCCAGACACAGAGCGTGAAAGATCTTCTTGCTGAGAGACCATTCCCCCAGACAAGAGGCCCCCCTGCTCAGGGAGTCTGCCTCCTGGTTCTCCACCCCGGGAATGTAAACCGGCGAGATGCAGGGAACATTCTCCCCCGCCCAAGTCAGGATCTGGGTCACTTCCTTGAGGGCTCGCTTGCTCCGAGTCTGGCCCTGGTGATTGATGTAAGCGTCAGCCGTCTGATTGTCTGAGCGGACCTGGACCGCACAACCCCGTCGCTCTCAACTCCAGGAGATTGATGGGCAAATGGGCCTCCTGCGGACCCCACTGGCCCTGGAACCTTAGCGATTGCCAAAAACCGCCCCAGCTAGTCAGACTGGCGTCCGTGGTGACAATCTCCCAGCAGGGAGTCAGAAAGGACCTGCCCACTAGAAGATTTCTGGAGTCCAACCACCACGAGAGAAACTGCCTGGCCAGAGAAGACAGATAGAATTCCCGCTCCAGGGACTCCTGTGTCCGGTCCCAAACGGTCAAAAGATTCAATTGAAGAGGCCTCATGTGGAACTGAGCAAAGAGCACAGCCTCGAAACATGACACCATGAGACCCACCAGCTTCATCCCCAGACGGATGCATGGACGCTGGCACGACAGCAAGGCCCGCGTCTGCGGATTGTGGCGGATTACCCACACGTAAGAAGTCGAGCAACCTGAACAGTACACGGGGAAATGCCCGCGACCATTCTTTTCCAACTTAACTTAAACCAGACCAACAGCCTGGCACAGTTGGAAAAGAAAGGTAGCCATTTTGTTTCTAAAATTGTTGGAAAAAGGTAAATGAATTTTTAAGCGCAGCTATCTAAATTAACCTGGGGAGAGATGCATATGAGCACTGTTTGTTGTGTTGGTCTGGTTTAAGTCATTTTTGACTGTTGGTCTGCTTTAAATACCCAGCATTGAGGAATATGAAACCCCTGGATTGTATTCCCACCAGGAAAAGAAAAGCACGGGCTTGGTGGGAGTTTTGTTTTGTGTGGAGGTATTCTTTCAACTCATCAACTCACTTTATCCTCAAGAAGGTTTTACAGACGTATTTTGAATTGGAACAAAACTCGGAATTTTGACTTTCCTGGGTTTTGTTCTGTTCCCCGGGGGCATCCTGATTTGCCCTGATCACATCCTTCAGCACTGACTTGTCACGTGCACTGCCACATCCCCTGATCCTCGGCGGCATGTGCGTTCCCACCGTATCTGAATGGCGGGGGCAGGGGGGTCATTTGCCGAATGACGTCGAGAGCCCGCGCATACACCATTGGACCGGGGAAAGGTAAGCAACCGCCACTCTGGGGGTTTCACACAGCAAGGCATCCTGATTCAAGATGCCCTGGCGGAAAGCCAGCGGTCGGGCCATGGAATCTTTTATATTCCAGAGCAACCGCTGGTGGGTTTTGTTCCACTTTAAGGAAAGTACAGCATGGTATATATAACTTCTATATAAGAGTATATAAGTTAACCCTCTTTTAGCCATTTTAATATTTGCAATATGTCTCCTGTATGAAACGGAAGCGCTTGCACACTCGCACCGCGGGATAACTTTAATACATCACCAGCAGGATTAGCGTTTTATCAACTGTTTTACTAAGCGTTTGAGTCTCTGGAAATATACACCTAGGCCTGTGATTGGTTGCTGTAGATTCCCTGGTTATTTTTCGGGCCCGCCGGTTTCCTCACACACCCGGTTGCCTGGTATTTGAACTATAAAAAGATTTCAATTTGCAGCAATGTGAAAGGTTTGCATGTTTTGCTCGCAGCGCGCTGCCTTTCTGGTACATGTCACTCTACGTCACATCCAAACAACTTACAAAGGACTTTAAATATTTACACTAATCTATATTTCATATATACAAAAGGCGCTCAAAATGCCTTCACTAATACTCATGACCGAATGGAAGGTTTCGAGGAGGAACCATTCTCGGCCTGTCCTACGTGCAGAGGGTCACTGCACGGGGGTAACCTTAGGTAGATCCAGGGCCACCATTATGATTTTTAAAGTGGACCAAAACTCAGGATTTCGACTATCCTGGGTTTTGGTCCTTTCCCACAGGGCACCCCGATTGGGGATGCCCCACTGTGTGAAACCCCCCCAGATCGCCCGATCTCACTCCCCGCTCCTACGGAGAAGCCGCACTTACAGTCAACATACTAGGATCCGCTTCCGGCCCTTTGTCCAAGAGCTCGTCTAAGCTGAGCAGATCCGAGCACGCTGGCGGCCGCATCCCCCGCTACCCTTTAATAGGTAGCGCACCCGTGCCGGCCATTCACAAATGCCTGGGCATGCACCCTGCTAAAGAGATAGTGGGGATGCGGCCGCTGTTTGCGCATGGGCCGTTGGACCGGGAAAGAAGCTGAGTTTCTGGGCAACCTGGGGGTTTGACACCGAATCTTTATGCCCCGGGGGGAGCGAGTATGCATGCCCCGGAGTCTCATAGACTCCAGGGTGGGTTTTGGTCCCCTTTAAAGAGAACCAAAACCGAGGATCTTGACAATCCTGGGTGTTGGTCCTTGCCCCTGGAGCACCCGATCAGGGATGCCCCGCTGTGTGAAACCCCCCAGGTCGCCTGATGAAACTCACCTCTTGCCGGTCCTAAGGCACATGCGCAGCCGCTCGTCCAATCAGCGCCCTCGGATCTGCTCCCGCCCCTTCGTCTAAGGCAAGTGGATCCAAGTGGATACCCTCTAACAAGGGAGCGTGTCCGCGACGGGTATTCACAATTGCCTGGCGCAGGCATGCGCCTTGCTAGAGGGATAGCGGATGCGCCGTTGGACCGGAAAAGAGTTTATGGGCGACCTGGGGGGTTTCACACAGCGGGGCATCCCGATTTTCGATGCCTCAGGCGGAGGGAATCAATCGGTCCGGGACTCGTATAGATTCCCCGCCTGATCTTTGTGGGTTTTGGTCCACTTTAAGCCGGCACAGATGGGTTGGCATGCTGGATGATTAGACCTGGATCTTGCCAGTCTCTGGGAAGGGATGAGCCAGACAAAAATTCAGGAGGAATCTTGCCTTGGCCCGTGCCCGCAGCCCATCACTTGCCATCACTCCATTAACAATGGCAAAGCACAAGACACAGGATTGTTCTCTGATGCACTTCTGCGTTTCAACCACTCTTAGGGCTTTGTTCATCAAGGGATAGCGCCAGGTAGTGCTTTGTAAGCGACAGGTAGCGGCAGGCAGCGGCAGGCGATTGCCGGGCGCGACACGCAATACCACATTTAAGAAGCGGATTCTGGTGAGCGACTGGAACAGCGCCATGTAGTGTCCGATTCATCATTACACAAGGCTCAGTGTATAGCGCCGGCGCTCAAGCTTCCAGAGCGCCCAGGTATTACCTGTCACTAGCTGTCGCTCTCCCATACATTTCAACGGGCGTTACCTTTCTTCTCTTTATTTTATCTTTCTTTTATTTTTATTTATTTTTTTTTTTAACAAATCATTGCGTGACCTCTCCTGGGATAGAAAAAGTCATTTTTGAAAATGTTATTGATTTTTTTATATTTTTATGCAGAATTGTCAATACAGGTCTGGTATTAAAGTGTTAATGTCACAATGTAATAACAGTGTCATACAGTGTGTTTTCGGTTTGTTACTAGTGGATATGTGTTCAAAAATGGACTTTAATCACACAGCTTCTGGCGCTCTGGGCTACAGCTGTAAGTCGTGCACCGGTAGGTCTTTCAAGGTACAGCAAAGCCACAGACAAGAAAGCGACACTGACACCAGCTTATGCAAAACACATTTACTAAAACAGGCTTCTGAAAATACTTCAATTATATGCAGCAAACAGTGAAATAATAACAGTTCCCCTACCCCAAAGCTGACCCAAACTGCGTAGCAGGCACTGTTCCAGAGGGATGCACTGAGTAAAACTGCAGACAGCTCAGTGCACAACAGCCAATGTCTTCTGTAGCAAAGTTCCTGTGTAATCCAGAATCCAGAATCCAACAGCAAAGCAAAACAAAGTCTTGGCCTGTGTAAAGTCTCTCTATCTAACTAACTAGCTAACAGGCAGTCTATAGCACGTGCATGTATTAATTAAAGTACTGACCCGGGCCTTTGGTAAACTCCAGCTGAACAGATCTCCTTCACAAAACGACCGGATGCACCATGCAGCTCTCAGGAGTCTTTCAGGCAAAAATCCACAGCCTCTGATTCAGATCCAGTTGTCAGTCTTTCTTTATCTGCTGCACGCCAGGCCACCACTTGCTCACATGGCCTTTTTCTCTCTCTTTCAAAATGGTGCCCAGTCTGCTTCCTCCTTGCTCTAGCACACACAGCACATGTGATTTCCTGCTCCTTATGATCAACAAGTCTCTGCAGAGAATTAACTGTGTGAACAGGGGAACCAGTGGCCCCTTGTGGCCAAACAACAGGACGGCAGTTTTTATAGAATAGTCCTTTTTTTCACCCTCTTACACAGCGACACAATTTTGAGTGCCGGCGGTGTGTGAGGCTGTTTTTTTTTTATGAATATGGTTTGAGTCGCTCACACTGACCAGTGGCTACCGTTCGCTCCCATATAGCTCTGTACTGGTGTTATAGCCACTCACACATCAAATTCATCAATGCCGGCCATGTTACTACAGCGACTGAGGCGCTTTGTAATAGCGACTCACGGCCGATTAGAGCGACCACTAGCGGTCGCTCTTAACGCCGCTATACAGGCGCTATCAGCATACTGGCGCTATCAGCAGATGAGCGTCTGTATAGCGGCGTTAAGAGCGACCGCTAGTGAATCAGCCTCCACGTTTCACAGACCCTGTGGAGGTCGTCTTTAGCGTGGCTTAGCAATAGGGGACGGAATGTTCATGAAACAGTCCTCCATTCACAAAGCTGTGCAGGGGAGGCCTTGCAACATGTCCCTGATGCTGGAGGAGCAGCATGACCATGTGGGAGCCAGCCTAGCGCTACACAGGCCGCCCTGGATATCCATCATGGCCGCTCACTGACCACTTTGCTAACATAGGCCCTTATTTAACAAGGGATAGCGACAGGTAGCAACTGGTGAGCGGCCGGTAATGACGGGCCCCGCCACGAGAACGCCGGCTCCCCACCACAATCACACATTTATCAAACCGATCCTGCTTAGAGACTGAGATAGCGCCATATAGCCACTCATTCATCATTATTCCAGCCTCAGCCCACAGCGCCAGCGTCCGACCTTGAACAGCGACAGGTATGACCTCTCGCTACCTGGCGCTCTCCAATGCATTTCAATGGAACAATCTTTAAATATTCATAATTAATTATTTTTTTTTTTAAATGTGAAAAATTCTGTGACCACTTCTGCCATTTTAGATTTTTAGATTAGATTTTTTTTAAGGTAAAAAAAAAAAATGTACAGAATTGATATTACAGGTCTGATATTAATGTATTCATATTTCTAAATTATTTTAAAAACTTGTTTTTTTTGGTTTCCAAAATTATGGTTGTTTGGGGGTTAAAAAACTACTTTTAACCCATCGCCTCCAGCGCTCTGGGGTTTAAACATGTATTTTACAGCGCAAGAATTTTTTGAGCGTGATTTGTTAATGAATATGGTGGAAGCCGGTCGCTCTGACCAGTCGCTATCATGCGCTCCCATACAGCGCGGAACCTGTCAAATAGCGACTCGTAACCTTGTATTCAACATTACTGCAAACCGACTGAGTCGCTATAAACTACCGAACAAAGGCCAAGCACAGCGACTACTAGCGGGCGCTCTGAAAATGCCGCTACAGTGGCTCAACTGTCGCTACCTGCCGCTGTTAATGAATCGGCCTCATACACTCCTTACGCTGCGTGTTGCCTTTGTGTCGCCGCAATGAAGCAAATGTATTTTTTCCCCAGAAACATCCCCGGGTAGAAGAAGAAATAAAGACAGAGTTACATAATTCTGTCAAACTGATGAATTTATTCCTCGGCCGGCACGTCTCGCAGGCGCACCTTGATCATCTATCATTTTAATTGGTTTTCAAAAAGTCCGAGTGATGATGGTTCCCTTGGTGTCGCGGCGAGCGCCTCAGGATTTCCTGGGCCGGGCTGTTTATGCCGATAGAAAACAAGACCCAGACAGGGACTGGAAACACGTGTAGCACTCGCTTCCTGTCTCATCCACTCCTTGTGTGAGAACGATGGGTCACGGAGCGCGAGGAGGCGGCGGCAGCGAGTAACCCTTTACCGCTAAATCTACTGGCGCGATTATCCGGCAGTGTCAGGATTTGGTTGTTATGGCGGCCCCACAGGGTTACCAGCAGACTTACAGGCTGATTCATCATTAGCGGCAGGTAGCGACAGATGAGCGTCTGTAGCAGGCATTTTCAGAGCGCCCGCTAGTAGTCGCAGTGCCCGGCCGTGAGTCACTAGTTCATAGCGACTCAGTCGCTGTTCAGTAATGTTGAATACATTGTGAGGAGTCGCTATTTGACCAGTACAGCGCTGTATGGGAGCGCATGTTAGCGACTGCTCATAGCGACCGACTCACACCATATTCAGCAAAAAAACAGCCTCACAAATCTCTGGCGCTGAAAAATGCTTCTCTGAAGCCCAGAGTGCAGGAGGCGGTGTGTTTAAAGTCTGTTTTCCAGCATCTATCCACTAGTAACAAAGCGAAAACATATGGAATTACATTGTAACAACATTGTAACATGAACACTTTAATGGCAGAGCTGTAATGTCATTTCTAAAGAAATATTAAAAAATTATTGATTGATTTTTTGGCCAAAAAATAAAAAACAAAAACCCGGTTTAAAGAGAAGAAAAGGATCGTCCATTGAAATGTATGGGAGAGCGACAGGTAGCGAGAGGTCATACCTGGCGCTGTGCAAGGCTGAACACTGGCGCTGTTCGCTGAGGCTGCGAAAATGATAAATCAGACGCTACATGGCGCTATCCCAGTCGCTAAACAGATTCTGCTTGATAAATGTGTAATTGCGTGCCGTGTCCGCCGTTCACCAGTCGCTATCTGTCGCTACCTCTCATTAACCAGGCGTTACCTGACGCTATCCCTTCATAAATAAGGGCCTTAGACCACAGGGTTAATGGGAAATCCCCCTTGTGAGGACCTTCATTGCCAAACCCTGAACTCCGGGGGTTATTCATTAAGGGATAGCGCCAGGTAGCGCCTCGTAGCGGCAGGCAGCGTCTGGTGAACGCCGGGCGCTGCACGAAAAACCACATTTATGAAAGCGAATCTGGTGAGCGCCTCTGACAGCGCCATGTAGCGTTGCATGTATTATTACAGGCGGCTCATCGTATAGCGCCGGCGCTGTAGCTTCCGGAGCGCCAGGTATTATATTTCGCTCTCCCATACATTTCAATGAACGTTCATTTTTTTCTGTTTAAACGGGGTTTTTTTTTTCTCAAATCATTGTGTCACCTCTCCTGGCCTAGAAAGAGCCATTTTTAAAAAACTTTTTATATTTTTTTTTTATATTTTTATGCAGAATTGTCATTACAGGTCTGGCACTAAAGTGTTAATGTCACAATGTTACAACAATGTCATTTCATGTGTTTTCGCTTTGTTGCTGGTGGATATGTGTTTAAAATCAGACTTCTGGTGCTCTATGCTATAGCGACCAGATCCAGAGCGCCTACGCTGTATGTGCTTTTTTGATAAGTATGGTGTAGAGCGCCGAGAGTCGGATGCAATTTCACATTTTATTAATTTCCTTCTCCTTTTGTTTTTTTTTTCCCATCGACCTCTCCCATATTCTCTTTTCAATTGTCTTTTCCACATTCCATCCTTTATTCTTTCTTTTCTCACTTATTTCTGTCTCCATTTTCCCAATGACCCCTCCTTCTATCTCTCTTCTCTACATTAGCTCGGTCTTTATCTCTAATATATCTCTATTTTTCCAGCTTTCCTCTTGTCTCTTTCATTCTCCAGATTCCTCCCCACCCCTTTCTTTCTTTCATACACTCTCCATCTTTTTTCATGTATCCTCTATTCCTTGCTCTGCTACTTTCTCTCCTCTGCACTGTCAGAGTGTTAATGTTTATGTGTGTTTGGGGGACACCTTCCAGTTCCTGATTCTTCACACAGGGCCCCTAACTCCTTTTTTTTAGCACCTTTATTTTAGGGCTTTAGGGGGTTTCCTGCTGAAAGTTGATATGGGGGCGTGGCCAGCTGTTTATGTGGCGCTGTAACGCGAGCCGCGCGGATTTACCAGGATGTATATTTTATTCCCCACATGCAGCTTCTAAAAATACTCCATATCAATTTATACTTAACAGATCTGTTTTATCCTCACTGATCCCTCGACTGAGCCTGCTATATTTAACTCCCAGCATGGCGCGCCGCGCCGCTCGCTGTGAGCTGCTATTTCATGTAAAGGGAGGTGACACCAAAACGTGAAGTTTAAAAGTTTAGTTGAAGCCACTTTTAAAGAGAAACTAAATTCAAGTTGTCCAATGCTTACCACTTACCTCATTTATTGCATGGCTGCCAATCATGTGGCTGCTTGTGACCAATCAGGCATGTCAAGTGTGCGCTTGCACATTAAAACAAGACTGGTTCCCAGTGGTCACGTGATTGGCTGCCATTCGCTGTAATACAAGTGAATGAGGAAGTTGTGGATTAACTTTGCTTCCTCTTTAAAGTGGACCAACACCCAGGATTTTCACTATCCGATCGGGGGTGCCCCGCTGCGTGAACCCCCCCAGATCGTCCGAAAAAACTCACCCCGCTCCTACACGAGCACTCGTCAGGGCGCTCTGAGCCGCTGTGGTATGCACGGACAAGCGACGGACAACCACAGCGGCTCTGAGCACGCTGGAGGCCGCATCTCGCGCTTCCCTCCAAATGGCCAGCGCCGGTGCGCGCCCTGCTAGAGGGAAGTGCGAGATGCGGCCGCGGCTCGCGCATGCGCCGTTGGAACGGGGATAAAGTAAGGTTTCTGGGCGTCCTGGGGGGTTTCAGATGCCCTGCGGGGAGGGATCTGATCCCCCCTCGGTGTTGGTCCACTTTAAACTGGAATAGAACACCTATTTTTAACACAATGGGTTTTGTTCCCTGCACAGGGGGCAGGGCTGTTTCTAGGGGAGGGCGGGCAAGGCAATCACCCTGGGCACCAAGGCCATTGGGGGGCACCTTTATCCCAGCCATCCTATTTTCTGCAGATGAGTCAGGGCCACCGTTAGTGGTGCCAGCCACAAGTCATGCCTACCGCTTAGGTAGAGGCACAGCATGGCAAATACCTGTAAGGGACAGCAGCAGTGCCATAGAAGGGGTGAAGAGAAGTTAGAATTCTTGAGTGTTGATTTTGGCACGATACTGCCCTGATGGGGGGCATCCCGATTGCCGGGGCCCTGCTTTGCCATAACGCTTGCTTCAAATCACTCCCTCACAAAGTCAAGCCACGCAATTGTGTGTCGCAGTTACGTGGTCGCCCACAGACAGATGCCTAGGCGGAGACCTGCGAACCACATGATCATAGCGGCCAATCGCAGGGCTCGATTTCACAGGGGGTGAGATTTGAAAGGTAAGATTATTCGGTTTAGCAGGTGTTGCAGTATCCTGATTGCCAGCGCCTCCCGTTAAACATGGGTGTGGCTCCTGTTTAAGTATTAAATGTCCTTTATTTGAGGGGAAGGTTTTAGTTTAATCTGTTTTTATTGGTAAATCAAAGAAAATACATACAAAATGTGGTACACAGTACAGCAGAACATCCATTAAACAGACCAACATTACAATAGCTTTACATAGTGCCATAACAGTTCCCCGATATCCGTTATCCCGCCCTAAGAACATTGGGGGCGCCAAGCCGGTGCGCCGCGGGAATCCCACCCCCGTGTCATAATGAACCAAAGCCTCTCCGGTCCAACTCCACGGCCACCCAGGCACGACAGGGTCCCGGACGGTGAACAGGGGACTCCTGTTCTTCCCTAGCAATTGGCATCAAGCCGAGCGCCCCAAGAATCAGACCGGAGACCGCTGCAACCACGTTACATCAGCCGATAACAAGCCGCACCCCACGGAGCCCGGCACACCGACCCCGCACCCCGCCATCCAGCCAGGGGGGACATCCCGCATGGCACAAATCAGTAGCTGAGTAGATATAATGCAACAAAATATGATAGTAACCAAGATAAAATATACCAGGTAACAAACCTATAAACAGGAGAGGGAAAAAGAGAGAGGGGGAGGGAGGAGGGGTGGTAAAAAAGGAAAAAGAGGGGGGAGGGGAAGTGCCCTGAGCCGGACCAGAAGTACCGACCCTTTCATCGCAGTAGCCTTTGCTCACTGCTAGACTAGAGTACAGTACGTTGCCCATTGGCGTCCACACTGTATCATTGTATTATTGTATTAGCGCTCTGAAACGATCTGAGTCCCGGAAGTCGATCCAACAGGCCCAAGTTGCGATGTATTTTCCTATCAAGCCTTTATCGCCCAGGATGAGTTCCTCCATTCGTCTAATATGTTCAAGCTCCACTACCCACTCAGCCAAGGAAGGGGACCCCCGTGTCTTCCAGTGTCTAGGTATAACAGCTCGCGCTGCCAATAGAAAGTGCTGAGGGGAAGGTTTTCTTACCAGATGGAGTATTCTGTAGAATTATTTTTCTATAGATTTTACGAAGGGAGCCACCCATTCGGAAGGACCAGGCACAGTTGTGCACAGCTAGAGGTGGACGGGGATCAGGTGAGTGGATCTGAGGATCTGGGGGGGGGGTTCTACACAGCGGAGCATCCCAATTCGGGATGATCCAAGGACTTACTTGCCAAAACTACCAAACTACTGCCAAAACTATATAAAAAATAGAATAACCGCACACAAAGAAATATACTAATAATAAGCTCAATGTGTGCAAAGTCCCTATAAACACATGCAAGTTCCAAATATCACAGAGCTGTCTCATAAATCTGTGAATCCAGTGTGTCTCACAGTGCGTGCTCTTGATATGATCCTCAGGTGAAACCACCACCGGCCACACAAAATTCTTACCAGATGTACTGTGGGCAAAATGCACCACTCAATCACATAAATGCGTCTTCTCACACATATAAGAATATTCAATACTCCATAGAAGGCGATTTCCAAAGGTGAAGGTAGATAAACTTAAACGTTATCTAATACTTGTCAACTTGCTGGTTATAATTCCTCCAAATGCATTCCATAACACCATAAAGGAGAAAAGCACAAGGAAACCGCACTAGTGTAATATATTATTAAAACACAAACTATTTAATCTTATAAAATTACACTCACAAACAACAATAAAATAAGCGCTTATCAAATCCAAGAAAGTCCAGCAATCCTCACCGCCAAGGGACTCCTTCCTCCAACTGACAAGTCTTCAAAGTATGGCAAGTTATTCCTGCGCGTTTCGCCGTCTATGCGGCTTCTGCTGGGATCTCAGCTCAATTATTAGATAACGTTTACGTTTATCTACCTTCGCCTTTGGAAGTCGCCTTCTATGGAGTATTGAATATTCTTACTGCCAAAACTACTTCCTAGGATTTTATTGGAGCCTGAAACTTTGTTTTTTTTTTTTTGCCATGACTTGATTCCTGATAACGTCTTGCTGTGAAAATCGCTCCATAGTAAATGGATTTATGGTTTTGCGGAATAAAAAATCAACCTTTTGTTTGTAGATTGATGTACACGTTAGATGCTTCCATCTAATCTATTATTCCTGCTTGACGTGACACAAAGATCCCTGATACAAGCAGAAATTACCACTGTGCCACCAGGTGTGACGAGTCCATGTGAGTGTCAACCTATCAAACAATGACAAATAACAGCTCGGGGTTAGGGAAACATTTGAATATTACTCTTGAAGTCTCTGGAAGATGGCCTACATTTGTTAGCCAGGATGTCACTTACATAATTTGTTGGCATTCAGTTTGAATTATGAAAGGTAAATCAAGTTTTTTCGTTGAACATTTATTTCATGCAGTCTGGCTGACCCCAACCTACTTACTCTTGCATTTCGTTGTTACAGCAAAATGCAACTCTTAGAGGCCGATTCATTAATAGCGGCAGGTAGCGACAGTTGAGCGACTGTAGCGGCATTTTCAAAGCACCCGCTAGTAGTCGCTGTGGGTGGCCGTTGTTCGGTAGTTGATAGCGACTCAGTCGGTTTGCTGTAATGTTGAATATTGGGTGAGGAATCGCTATTTGACAGGTTCCGCGCTGTATGGGAGCCCTAGCGACTGGTTCCCACCATATTCATTAAAAAATCACGCTCAAAAAATGATCGCGCTGTAAAATGCATGTTTAAACCCCAGAGCGCTGGAGGCGATGGGTTAAAAGTAGTTTTTTAACCCCCAAACAACCATATTTTTGGAAACCAAAAAAAAAAAATTACATTAATATCAGACCTGTAATATCAATTCTGTACATTTTTTTTTTTTTACCTTAAAAAAATTATCTAAAATGGCAGAAGTGGTCACAGAATTTTTCACATTTAAAAAAAAAAAAAAAAAAAATCATAACAATTAATTATTAATATTTAAAGATTGTTCCATTGAAATGCATTGGAGAGCGCCAGGTAGCGAGAGGTCATACCTGTCGCTGTTCAAGGTCGGACGCTGGCGCTGTGGGCTGAGGCTGGAATAATGATGAATGAGTCGCTATATGGCGCTATCTCAGCCGCTAAGCAGGATCGGCTTGATAAATGTGTGATTGTGGTGGGGAGCCGGCGTTCTCGTGGCAGGGCCCGTCATTACCGGCCGCTCACCAGTCGCTACCTGTCGCTATCCCTTGTTAAATAAGGGCCTAAATCTAAATTGTAGTGACTGTCCAAGCTAAGTGTAAAAACAAATCGTTGTTTGCTTACTTGCCATACAGTGGTTTCTACCCGGGGTTCTACTGCATACAGGTGTCATTGTTGAGATTTAGGGGGTCATTGACAAAACAATTGGCCAGCCATTCATCGGCCATTCGCTCTTTTCCACATTTACAACTCACACCGCTGCTTGTTTGCCCGGCCATTTCGGTGCTTGCTAGATTTACGTCAAAGTCATTTTGCGCGGCACATGCTGGCAAACACCTTTTCTGTTCACCAGCTTTTACTGGCAAATCCCATAGGAATCAATGTTAATTTTAGAGAGATTGGCCTTGATTCATCAAGAGATGAAAAAAATTCCCATGGCAGTAAAAATAAAATGTAATGAGAAAAAGCATAAAAATGTAATTGTTGCTGAATCACCAAATATGAAGTCAATGAAAGTCAATGGCACCTTTCACTACAGTGTAAAAAGGAGTAAAAAGTTCACTACTTTTCTCAGGAGTAAAAAAGTGCCATTGACTTTCATTGGCCTTGATTCATCAAGAGTTGAAAAAAATTCTCAAGGTAGTAAAAAATACATTTCATGAGAAAAAAACTTGAGCACTGCAGTGCTGATGAATCACCAGCTAGGAAGTCAATGTAAGTCAATGGCACTTTTTTAAGGTTAAAACCTCCCCCAAACCTCACTGATCTGCTGCCCCCCCCCTCCGGTTTTACCTTTGGGCAATTTTTACTCACCTCGCCAGGGTCCCTCGGATTCCGGACGACGCGTCGCCATCTTGCATTCCATCAGGCACTACGCACGGCCCCGGATCTCGTTCCTGCTCAGTACCCATGAATGGGGTGCAATGTAGCCATCCGAAACCCCGTGAGACTTTGCGGTGCTGCAAGATCGCCGTGGGACATTGACAAGCATGGCTAAGGCTGTGCTTGTTGTGACGATTGCACGGGTTGATCAGACCTATTGATCGTTCATCTGATCAGACCGGCCAATCGTACCCCACGTGTGTAGCTGCAATTCTTTAATCGGCAACACACGTGGTTATAAACTGCTGCCACCAGAGCACAATCAATGCTCAACTCTATAATATAATACAGGCCACACACAATACAATCAGATCGAACGTATCGATCGACCCACAACCACTTCCAGGCGGGGGGCGATCGAGCGTCCTAAGCAAGTAAGGTAGCCAGGCTCTTCAGAAATAGCGTGGGCTATAGCGTGTATTTTTAGAATTTATTTAAACAAACAGAAAAACACAAAAACAACAAGAAACACGATGCAAGGTGATAAAACCAGAGTTAACTATAAAACACGGTAAATAAGATAAATAGCAATGCAAAATAAAAGAAGGTGGAAAATATACTTAAAAGTCCGTCTGGGCTGCATTCTGTTTGATCAAATCAATTGTCCTCACATGCTTTCTGGTCTTCTTTTGCTTGGATGTTAAAAGCAGCGTGTCACTCTTGATGGTCAGATCGAGTGTGTCTGGCTATTCTTCCCAGCCATGCTTATAGGCCCCAGAACAGTTAGTCTCCCTACCCCTCCCATTTCTGCTATAGGATACCAACTGACCACATTCCAAGGGAGGGGGGTGACAAGCATGAGGGACCTAGCTGGGATCTATTTGCCGTTTGTTTATTTGGCTTTTCCAAGTGGTTTTATTACTAGGTGTGAGGGAGGAAAGGATTTTAAGAGGAGATGATTATCAGCATTGACCTGGCATGTGAGGGTTAGATAACTAGGAAATCCAAGTGGGAGGCGGGGAGAAAAGAAATGAGGGGTTTACAGGCAGGTCAACAAAAGTGTATATATATATTTATATGTATACACACACACACATATGTATTACCCCAACATACACACACAGAGAATTAAAATACACCTAAGATGTTCTGTGACACTTGTCATTTACAGATGGCTATGCAGACAGCTAGGTGAGAGTTGGGCCCTGAAGCAGGCGGAAGTCGCTGCTGCCTGCTGCATCCAAAAGATTAGTAGGGGCTGATGGGGGGAGGAGGAATCGTCCCCTTTTTATTTTAGGTCCGATGTTCCTCTTTAAGTAGTAGGTGCAAGATAAGTGAGACTGTACTTAAAGCCCAGATCAAGCCAAAGCCTTTAATTTCAGTTCTTAATTAGCTTTTGCCTGGGGTGGTCAAACAGACTATCACCCAAAGCCTACTTAGCAGAACCCAAGATGCAAAACCCCGCCATATATTTATATCATGCCACCAATAAAAATACAATTTACATATACATGATAGTCATACCTTTTCGAACTATTGGCAAAATACTTTTTTTGGGTAAAGAAAAAGCCGAGGGAATAAAGCTCTCAACAATCTGTGATGAGCGTGACATTTCAATTCTGAAGAACATGGTGGTATTATGCAGTTCTTATGAGCTTCCTTTATTAAAGGTCACGTTGGGTCACTACGCTGGCTCAGCACTGCTGGAAATTGCGTCCTCTTGCAACAATTAGAGGCAATCTGTAAAGAATTCGGAATACTCAATTTTTCTAGCCTACAGCTGTGAAACCCCCTCCCCACCCCCATCCTGCTAATGACCTCTAGGGGATATAATCATCACTTTCCTCGTTTTAATGTGAATTTAGGATAAACAATGCATTCAGGGATGCCAGATGTACAGTACAATTGTTTTTGAAGACGGGTGTTCGTGCTGCTTGTAGAGGAGCTCTGTTCACTCTCCTGGGGGGATGCAATAGTAATGAGCTACGAGGGGAAGGTATAAAAGGCACAACGGGAAATTAGAGCAAAACAATGGCAGCAACAACTGCTAAAGTGATACGGGTGGCATTACCTCTTCTTTGGAGGAACTTGAGTTTCCATTAGTTTACGTACTCCCGTTGGTTGAGTTATGATCACTTTTCCAGTTGTGCTTATTGGTCTTATGAATAAAATATTACAGTTGGAATCTGTCATAGCAAGTCTACCACCTGTTGTTATGATGAAACAGAGAACACACGTGCTGGGATGAGAACCATGAAAGACATTTAACAAGTGTCCCTCAGAACAATTCAGGGTATGAGTCTACCTTCCTGTCATTGGGTAACATAGAAACATAGGCCCTTATTTAACAAGGGATAGCGGCAGGTAGCGAATGGTGAGCGAACGGTAATGACGGTCACCGCCACGAGAACGCCGGCTCCCCTCTGCAATCACACATTTATCAAGCCGATCCTGCTTAGCGACTGACAGAGCGCCAGATAGCGAATCATTTATCATTATTCCAGCCTCACCCCACAGCGCCAGCGAGCGACCTTGAACAGCGACAGGTATGACCTCTCGCTACCTGGCGCTCTCCAATGCATTTCAATGGAACAATCTTTAAATATTCTTAATTAATTGCTATTATTTTTTTTTTTTTTTTTTAATGTCAAAAATTCTGTGACCACTTCTGCAATGTTAGATATTTTTTTAAGGTAAAAAATTAAAACAAAAAATTTGTGCAGAATTGATATTACAGGTCTGAAATTAATGTATTCATATTACAAAATGTTTTGAAAAACTTTTTTTTTTTTTTTTTCCAAAAATATGGTTGTTTGGGGGGTTAAAAAACTACTTTTAACCCATCGCCGCCAGCGCTCTGGGGTTTAAACAAGCATTTCCCAGCGCGAGAATTTTTTGAGCGTAATTTGTTAATGAATATGGTGGAAGCCGGTCGCTCTGACGAGTCGCTGTCATGCGCTCCCATACAGCGCGGAACCTGTCAAACAGCGACTCCTAACCCCGTATTCAGCATTACCGCACACCGACTGAGTCGCTGTCAACAGCCGAACAACGGCCAAGCACAGCGAATACTAGCGTGCATTGTGAAAATACCGCTACTGTCGCTCTTCTGTTGCTACCTGGCGCTATTAATGAATCGGCCTCCCGAAGGTTGACGGCAGGAGACCATACGGTCCATCTAGTCTGCCCTTATGTATATACTGTATGTTCTCTTTATCTTAGGTTAGATGGATGCTCATCCCAGGGATGTTTAAATTCACTGACTGAAGATTTTTCTTCTACTGCTGGAAGTTTGTTCCAAGCATCTACTACTCTTTCTGTAAAATAATATTTTCTAACATTGCTCCTGATCTTCCCTCCGACTAGCTTCAGGTTGTGCCCCTTGTTCTATCATTAAGTTTCTTCTTAAAAACACTTCCCTCCTGAACCTTATTCAATCCTTTCACATATTTAAAGGTTTCAATCATGTCCCCTCTCTCCCTTCTTTCCTCCAGACTGTACAAATTAAGTTATTTAAGTCTCTCCTGATAAGTTTTAAGTCCTTCCACCATTTTTGTTGCCGGCCTTGGACATGTTCTATTTGAATAATGTCTTTTTGCAGGGGAGGTCTCCAGAACTGCACACAGTATTCTAGATGTGGCCTCACCAGGGCTCTATACAGCGCCATCACAACCTCCCTCTTCCAATCCTCCCTCTTACAATCAATGGGAATGTATTTCCTTTCTGTTCTAGTAATATCTTGTTATTTATTGATACCCATGGCTCCTTGCAGTTGAAGTGAAGCTATGTCGGCCATTGGGGACACAGATAGAAAGATAGAACTAAAAACTTTGGCCTGGAGTTTTGACTACTTATTAATTAGAACAAAACTCTTGCTTCATGGCTCTGGAACTCAAAAGATCCACTGGCCTTCCATCCTGTGTGAGACCCCCCCCCCCCCCCCCCCCCTGCGTGCGGCACCGTAGCACTCACCATCTTCCGGGGCTCCCTCACAAATTTAAACACCAGCGGGAGCATTCCCGAATCTTTGGGTTTAGAGATTAGCTCATATTTCAAGATTTTGTTATAGATGTTATATTAACCTACCGCAGTATATAGCCAGCTTTACAGTTGCAGTTACAATTTTATGGGTGAATATTGCAATGTAGTTTAGGTGCTGTCTAACGTATGACCGGCCTTAGATAAAATTAGGGTTTACGTTCGGGATCAGGGTTCCAAATTCATATGTATGTTAGCTGCCAAGTGTATGGCTCTATTTAGGATTGGGTTGTGGGATTTGTTTAGGTATAGCAAGATTTTAATTTAGGTGCTATGTTTGCTGCTATGGCCTGATTTAGGGTTGGACTAAGGTGTTTGCGTGTATGGTTTATATGCTGTCTATCCTATGGCCAGCTTTTGGTAGAGTTTAGCGTTTAGGTTGGGGATCAGGATTCCAATTTAGGTTTTGTGTTTTCTGTTGAGTCTAAGGCCAGATTTAAGAGTGGGTTTAAAGATTAGGCTGGCAACATCATGATTTCATAGTAACACATAGTATGAAAGGCTGAATAAAGACTTTAGTCCATCCAGTTCAGTCTGTTTATCTCCTTCCAGTGGTCTAGTAGCCATAGCTGGTAATGTTATTACATGCCAGGAAGGCATCCGGCCACTATAGATCTCCTTCCAGTGGTCTAGTAGCCATAGCTGGTAATGTTATTACATGCAAGGAGGACATCCCGACCACTATAGATCTCCTTCCAGTGGTCTAGTAGCCATAGCTGGTAATGTTATTACATGCCAGGAAGGCATCCCGGCCACTATAGATCTCCTTCCAGTGGTCTAGTAGCCATAGCTGGTAATGTTATTACATGCAAGGAAGGCATCCAGGCCACTATAGATCTCCTTCCAGTGGTTTAGTAGCCATAGCTGGAAATGTTATTACATGCCAGAAAGGCATCCAGGCCACTTTTGAACGTTTTTACAGTAGCCTTCATTACTACCTCCTCTGGCAGAGAGTTTCATCATTTAGATGTTAAATTATCTGCTGAATGGATCACGGGGTTTAGGGTTGGGTTTAGGGATTAGGTTGGGTATATCAAGATTCAGTTTTCAGTGGTACACTAACTTCCAAGTGCATGGGCAGCGTAAAGGTTGGGTTAAGCGATTAAGGTGGGTATATAAGTATTTGTTTTTTGTTGTCACGATACGTTGGGTGGAAGGATTAGGTTAGATATAACAAAGATTCAGTTTCAGGAGTTGTAGAATGTGTCGCTTGGGTTAAATGAATAGGTCAGGTGTATCAATATTCATTTTTTGTTGTCATAGTATGTTGTATTGAGGGATAAAGTTGGGTATATCAGAGTTTAAGAGAGAAATTTGCCATTCACTTTTATTGTCTACCTTGGGGTTAATTCAGAGCCAGGTGAAAATTTACACCCGATAGACAGTGAATGTCAAGTGAATGGCAATTTCTCTCCTACAAAAGAAGTGAGTTTTCTCACCTGGCTCTGAATCAACCCCATTAAGTCAAGATTTGGTTTTAGATAATTGTATTAGCTACAATCACAGTATATCACAATTTAGTTTTAGGTGTTACATTAGCTTCTTAGAGTATAATCAGCTTTAGGGTTGGGTTTAGGGAATAGGTAGGGTATATCAAGTTTCAGTTTTAGGTATTACCTTGTTCAGTGTATGGCCAGCTTTTGAGTTTAGTTATTAAATTAGGTTTCAGTTTAGGGATTCAATCAATTGCCAAGTGTTTTGTTGTCAAAGCATGTTGGGTTGAGGGATTAGGCTGGATATACTGTATTAGGATTTAATCTTATTTGTTACATTAACTGCCGAGTGCATGGTCCGCTTTAGGGCTGGGTCATTGAATAAGATTGGGATTATTAGTATTCTATTACTGTTTAGTTATAGTTGTCAATGTATGTTGGGCTGATAGATTAGGTTGGGTAAATCAAGATTCGGTCACCAATTGTATGGCTAGCTTTAAAGTGGACCAACACCCTCCACTGATCGGCCCGGGAATCTATAAGATTCCCGGGCCGATCAGTCCCCTGACTGCGGGGCACCCCGATCGGGGAGTTGGTCCACTTTAAGGTTGGAGTTGGGATTTAATATCAGTATATCACAATTTAGTTTTAGGTGTTACATTATCTATTGAGTTTAAAATCAGCTTCTGAGCTTGGTTTAAAGTGGATGGAAACCCTTTTTTGGGTCCACTGCTAATTCACTGCACCAGGAACCCCCCCCCCTCACCCGCCCGAGCAACCAGGCTCTGCTGTTGGCTCGGCGGCGGTGGTGGCTCTGTGCCAAGGTGTAGCTGCTTCCCTGGCACGCTGTTGGGCACGCTGAATGGCTGGGTGCAGGAGCGCACACAGCTGAGGAAAAGTCAGGGATGCGGACAGAGATGCGGCGTTGCCGGAGATTGCGGCAGGTTAGATCACCGGTGCACCAGGGTGTTTTACACAGTGGGGCATCTGGTGTAGGATTTTAGATTCCAGGGCCTGGCTATGAGGGTTTTAATCTGCTTTAAGAGTTTTAGAGCCAATTTTAAGCTTGGGTTTTTGGTTCGAGTTGGGTATATGAAGATTTAGCATTAGCTGTTGCATTAGCTGCTAAGTAGTATATAGGCTCTGTTAACATCTTTGCATTGCTGCTCTGCGTTACAACACATTCAAATTTAGGTCAGATGTTCCTCTTTAAGTTTAGTAAGGTTTAAGTAAGGTTTAGGGGTTAAACCAGACCTTCAGTATGATTTATTGAAAAGCCCAAACCCTTAAAAAACTATTCCCCAGCATCTAAAATTAATATATTTGAAGTTTTTAGAACCTTACTTATTATTCTTTCCCCCACTGGGCTGCAACTCTGTTCAGGACTCTAGGATACGGGCACCATCATCTTGACTCAGAAGCATCACATACTAAGGAGAGGAGAGTGGGATAAAGTACAGGGGGTGGGGTTATAGCTGTGCTTTGCACAGACAGAGCAGAGCTTGGGGCAGGGAAAGGACAGCAATCCCAGAATGCAGAGCAGCACAGTCAGAAGACACTTCCTGTTTGCAGTCTGCCTGATGCTCCGTGAGCCGTCATCTTGGATGTTTAAAGGCTCATAACATGCTGTAGACGCAGGTAGAATGATTTTTAATGTGATCAATCTGTATGTACAGGTTGGGGAAAACATATAAGATAGGCTTTTATTCAGGGTGAAGGTCCGGATTAATGTGAGCAATCTGTATGTACAGGGTGGGGGAAACATATAAGATAGGCTCTTATTCAGGGTGAAGGTCCGGTTTAATGTGAGCAATCTGTATGTACAGGTTGGGGAAAACATATAAGATAGACTCTTATTCAGGGTGAAGGTCCTCTTTAATGGTAGGAATAGATATGGACCTTAACATTTAACATAAAAATGTCCACAAAAAAATGTTGAAGGGCAAAAAGGAATAAATGATCCTATAAAATTGGCAGTCAGTTGCTTGTGGCTTCATCAGCTCCAATGTTATATAACTTTTTTATTATTATTACCCTCGCTCCATGTGACAGTCGGAATCATTCCGCGGCGCAGATTACACATTCCAGTCACTGGCCGCGATGGCTCAAGTATAATTCGATAACGATGTTTGGTGCAGATCATTTCTGTCTGATTTCCCCTAGTTATTGCCCGGGAATGATTACTGTCAGATGGGTGATTCCTGACAGCACTCAATGCTCCGCAATTCACTTCCCTTATATGTTTTTTCTGCAATGTCAGATGAAATTCCCCCAAAACACAGCAGAAGTGAGATCTAACATGTCGTGGCAATTACAGCCATAATAGACCCGATGACCTTGCAAAACCGGGTACATTAATGGTATTATGTGTGGAAGCGAGCCAAGAGAAAAGGTTTCAAGGGTTGGCCACTTTAGAAACTAGAGTCCTGCTTGACATTGGGAACATTCGATGCAGCAACAGCGCTTCTGCTGGTAGAACCTGTTATTACAGCCACGCTGTCCAGAATAGGGACCTTTACAAGAGGAAATCATTTTAGGCCCTCATTTATGAAGGAGTAGCGACAGGTAACGACTGGTGAGCGGCCGGTAATGACGGGCCCCGCCACGAGAACGCCGGCTCCCCACCACAATCACACATTTATCAAGCCGATCCTGCTTAGCGACTGAGATAGCGCCATATAGCCACTCATTCATCATTATTCCACAGGTATGACCTCTCGCTACCTGGCGCGCTCCAATGCATTTCAATGGAACAATCTTTAAATATTAATAATTAATTGTTATTAATTGTTTTTTTTTTTTTTTTAATGTGAACAATTCTGTGACCACTTCTGCCATTTTAGATTGTACAGAAAAATTGTACAGAATTGATATTACAGGTCTGATATTAATGTATTCATATTACAAAATTATTTTAAAAACTAGTTTTTTTTGGTTTCCAAAAATATGGTTGTTTGGGGGTTAAAAAACTACTTTTAACCCATCGCCGCCAGCGCTCTGGGGTTTAAACATGCATTTTACAGCGCAAGAATTTTTCAAGCGTGAATTTTTAATGAATATGGTGGGAGCCGGTCGCTCTGACCAGTCGCTATCATGCGCTCCAATACAGCGCGGAACCTGTCAAATAGCGACTCCTCACCCAATATTCAACATTATGGCAAACCGACTGAGTCGCTATCAACTACAGAACAATGGCCAAGCACAGCGCCTACTAGCGGGCGCTCTGAAAATGCTGCTACAGTCGCTCAACTGTCGCTACCTGCCGCTATTAATGAATCGGCCACTTAGTTTTGTTGGGTATAGGTCAACCACAACTTTTGTACAAAGGCCTTCGAGTTCAACCCCGCCAACAGATATTCAAAATGCAATATTCCATTAAAAATATTTCCCATTTATTTGTTAATCTATTAAAAAGAACATATTTACAAAGGTTATGATGTACTACAGCACCAAGCATGATATTGACAGGTTAATCCCATAATCAGAAACATAATATGTAAATTGTAAAATTTCTTGTATTCATATGTCAATCACTCTCAGATAGCTCAATTTGCAGATATCTTACAAATTGATTGAAGGTATATTCAATGTTGCTAAAGACTTAAAGGAGCCGCAGCGCTCAACCCTGTTAGCTTGCAGACCAACCTATAATCTGTCTCTAAATCTGGTAAAAACAGAGGCTCGGTCACACACATCTGCAGAAGTATGCTAAGCTGCACCACCGCGCCAAGGTGCCTGTATGGGTGCAGTCCTAACTCTAATCTATGAGAGCCCCATAACATTATATTCAATGTTGACTTAATTGTAATTGAGATGGGTGTAGGAAGACAAGCTTCACCCTGTTGGGCTTCTTCTGCGCCGAATTTCAACCGGAATTCGCTCCGAATTTCAGGGAAAATTCGATTCGGCACGAACCCGAATTTTTTTTGGTTCGTGCCGATCGAATTTTCCCTGAAATAAAAAAAAAAAATGCCAGCATGGTGGGAGCGGGCAGGCCGGCTACGCTGTCAGCGCAGCCGGCCTGCCCGCTCCCACCATGCCGGCATTTTTTTAAAAAGCAAACACTTACCTGCATGGTCGGAGCGTGGAGGCCGGCGCTGCTCTCAGGCGCCCTCTGATGACGCGCCCTCTGATGACGCGTCCTCTGATGACAGCTGAGAGCGGCGCCGGCCTGCCCGCTCCCACCATGCTGGCATTTTTTTTTTCAGATGAGCGATTCGTGAAAGTTCGATTCGGGCGAACCCAAATTTCTTGGGGGAAATTCGGCGAATCGGCCGAATCGAACTTTCAAGAAGTTCGCTCATCTCTAGTTATTGCGATAGACATCACAAAACCCTATGTTTTGTAAGTAACCAATTATAAACCTGGTACATGGCTTGATCCCCACAGTCTGAAATACTATATATATATTCTATGCTCAAGTAGGCAAATACTCATGCTGAGGGTCTAAAATACCATTTATCTGGAATAGAAAAATGTATATATATATGTTCAAATATTCTCTGTAGGCAGTGATCGGAAAGTCAGGAAGTCTTTACAAGAGCCTCCCAGGTGTAGCTGTAACTCCTTGGCCCTAAAGTAAGCACAAATCATGTAACCCCCTTCAACCTAAGTAGCTCCTATGTAAATGTAAATACAAACACAATACCACACTAGAATATGAGTAAAAGCCTCCAATACAAACCCCAAATTTGAGTCCATGTCCCCCTGTCCCTCATTTGTCCCTCTTTGAGGTGTAACATGCAGATCTGCATCAATAAATTATTCATTCACCTATTCAAAGTGTTTATATAGTTGTTACTGTTACATCCTATCCATCCCTTAATGAAGGGGCGTGGCTTCATTGCCCCCCTTTCCCACGCTAACAAGTTGGTAGGTAATGCACATTGAAACCAATAACCAGAAGGACCAGTCGCAAACACAGTTCCTGTGCGGATGTTAACGTTCCTAGTGACCCTATGTTATTGACTAAGGGGGTTATTCATCAAAGGCTAACGCCAGGAAGCGCCTCATAGCGGCAGGCAGCGTCCCGTGAATGAAAGCGAATCTGGTGAGCGACTCTAACAGCGCCATGTAGTGTCACGTGAATTATTACAGGCGGCTCAGTGTATAGCGTCAGCGCTCTAGCTTCCAGAGCACCAGGTGTCTCTACCTGTCGCTCTCCTATACATTTCAATGGACGTTCCTTTTCTTCTGTTTAAACAGGGTTTTTTTTTCTCAAATAATTGTGTGACCTCTCCTGGCCTAGAAAAAGTCATTTTGACTTTTTAAATGTATATGCAGAATTATCATTACAGGTCTGGCATTAAAGTATTAATGTCACAATGTTACAACAATGTCATTCCGTGTGTTTTCGCTTTGTTACCGGTGGATATGTGTTCAAAAACAGACTATAATCACACAGCGTCTGACGCTCTATGCTATAGCGACCAGATCCAGAGCGCCAACACTCTGTGAGTCTGTTTTTTTGTTGAATATGGTGTGAGTCGCTGAGAGTCGGTTGCACTGAGCTGGCGCTACCTTTTTCTTCCTGCAGCGCTGCACTGTTGTTAGAACGCCCAACATACATCTCATTCATCGATGTGAGTCGCTGAGAGTCGGTTGCACTGAGCTGGCGCTACCTTTTTCTTCCTGCAGCGCTGCACTGTTGTTAGAACGCCCAACATACATCTCATTCATCGGTGTGAGTTGCTGAGAGTCGGTTGCACTGAGCTGGCGCTACCTTTTTCTTCCTGCAGCGCTGTACTGTTGTTAGAACGCCCAACATACATCTCATTCATCGATGTGAGTCGCTGAGAGTCGGTTGCAGTGAGCCGGCGCTACCTTTTTCTCCGTGCAGCGCTGTACTGTTGTTAGAACGCCCAACATACATCTCATTCATCGATGTGAGTCGCTGAGAGTCGGTCGCACTGAGCTGGCGCTACCTTTTTCTTCCTGCAGTGCTGTACTGTTGTTAGAATGCCCAACATACATCTCATTCATCGATGTGAGTCGCTGAGAGTCGGTTGCACTGAGCTGGCGCTACCTTTTTCTTCCTGCAACGCTGTACTGTTGTTAGAATGCCCAACATACATCAATGCCGGCCAGGTTACTAGAGCAAATGAGGTGCTCTGTTACAGCGCCCGATACCCGCACGCGAGCGTCTACTAGCCCTGCTATACGGACTCTTATATGCTGATACCTGGCGTTAGTAATGAATCAGATTTTGGCTTTGGCTTTCCATGTCGGGGTGGTTTGCAGGGGTTGGACTGTAAAATAGAGTCTCCGGCTTTGTGATCTTTTACAACAGGTGTGTTACAATATTCTTCAAAGCCCCACAGTATGATGGAAGAATCTAATTGGAGAATCTGTAATGCATTAAATGTGTGAGACTCGTGTGGCTTTGTAAATGTTTATTGGTTTAGTGGTTGGAGTTGCTCTTTAAATGAAAGCTTTTACCTGATCCTAGCCGGCGACTGTGACAAATCTTTACCTCTTACCAGTACAAGGCGAAACAATGCGGATTAGAGCTTTCTGAGCATGATGTGTTGTTGTGGAGACAGAATGTTTCGGTGTAAAGCTCCCGCTTGAATTATACCTTACAACACTTCTCACTACAGTCACATGAGGACATGCAGCCAATGCTTCCTCTTGTGTTACTGGGAAATAGACAGGAAGAGGTGCAACACAATGATTGCCGGGCTTATATAACCACATAGAGAACATCCTCTGCATTATGTTGTGTCCTCACCTCCATCTCATTCATCTGCAGATTGCCTTCAACTTTTCTAGTTCCATCATAAAAAGTTTCCCGGTGTCCCAAGGTAACTAATCGTCATGAAGGCCTGAATGTGTTATGAGGAACCAGCAATAACCTCAACAATTAGGCACCTGTAAGCTAAAATAATAAAATATCCAGTGTCTGTCATTATTACTAGAGATTAGTGATCAGAAAACCCAAACAGTACTGTTCAGGTCCATGCCAAAGCGGGTATCAGGTCCCCGGACCCAAACACAAACTTACACCGCCACATCCACCTCCACCTCTTCCAATTACATCGCCACATCCACCTCCACCTCTTCCACTTACACCGCCACATCCACCTCCACCTCTTCCACTTACACCGCCACATCCACCTCCACCTCTTCCACTTACATCGCCACATCCACCTCCACCTCTTCCACTTACATCGCCACATCCACCTCCACCTCTTCCACTTACACCGCCACATCCACCTCCACCTCTTCCACTTACACCGCCACATCCACCTCCACTTCACTTCCTTCTCCACCTCTTCCACTCACACCGCCACATCCACCTCCACCTCTTCCAATTACATCGCCACATCCACCTCCACCTCTTCCACTTACACCGCCACATCCACCTCCACCTCTTCCACTTACACCGCCACATCTACCTCCACCTCTTCCACTTACATCGCCACATCCACCTCCACCTCTTCCACTTACATCGCCACATCCACCTCCACCTCTTCCACTTACATCGCCACATCCACCTCCACCTCTTCCACTTACACCGCCACATCCACCTCCACCTCTTCCACTTACACCGCCACATCCACCTCCACCTCTTCCACTTACACCGCCACATCCACCTCCACTTCACTTCCTTCTCCACCTCTTCCACTCACACCGCCACATCCACCTCCACCTCTTCCACTTACACCGCCACATCCACCTCCACTTCACTTCCTCCTCCACCTCTTCCACTTACACCGCCACATCCACCTCTTCCACCTCTTCCACTTACACCACCACATCCACCTCCACCTCTTCCACTTACACCACCACATCCACCTCCACCTCCTCCACCTCTTCCACTTACACCACCACATCCACCTCCACCTCCTCCACCTCTTCCACTTACACCACCACATCCACCTCCATCTCCTCCACCTCTTCCACTTACACAGCCACATCCACCTCCACCTCTTCCTCTTACACCGCCATATCCACCTCCTCCACCTCTTCCACTTAAACTGCCACATCCACCTCCGCCTCCTCCACCTCTTCCACTTACACAGTCACATACACCTCCACCTCTTCCACTTACACCGCCACATCCACCTCCTCCTCCACCTCTTCCACTTACACTGCCACATCCACCTCCTCTTCCACCTCTTCCACTTACACCACCACATCCACCTCCTCCTCCACCTCTTCCACTTACACCGCCACATCCACCTCCTCCTCCACCTCTTCCACTTACACCACCACATCCACCTCCTCCTCCACCTCTTCCACTTACACAACCACATCCACCTCTTCCACTTACACCACCACATCCACCTCCACCTCTTCCACTTACACAGCCACCTCCACCTCTTCCACTTACACCGCCACATCCACCTCCACCTCTTCCACTTACACCGCCACATCCACCTCTTCCACTTACACCGCCACATCCACCTCCACCTCTTTCACTTACACCGCCACATCCACCTCTTCCACTTACACCGCCACATCCACCTCCACCTCTTCCACTTACACCGCCACATCCACCTCTTCCACTTACACCGCCACATCCACCTCCACCTCTTTCACTTACACCACCACATCCACCTCTTCCACTTACACCACCACATCCACCTCCACTTCCTCCTCCCCCTCTTCCACTTACACCGCTACCTCCTCCTCCACCCCTCTCGGACGTCTGACACTTGCTCAAGGGCACTTCAGTCATACCCCAGCTGGGAATCGAGCCTCCTGGTCACAAGCTGGGCCCTTTACCACTAGGCCACGACTGCTCCCTTGCAGGTGCTCAGTTGGAATTGCTTGTCACTAGGGGGCACCTGGAGTAAGAAGGTTGCAGATACAGATACTTCTGAACCCTGCAACTTACAAATTATTTGTCTTGAACTAATTTACTATAAATGTCTCTATTCGAAGCATCCTAATTTCCCATTGCTCAACACAATTTCCTATCTGCAAAAATAAAAGCTCCATCTATTGAAACAGTTGATTCCTTCTCCATTAATGCCATGGGTCAATCAATCACGATAAGCCGCAGCGTGTGCCATTTTTTGTGCTGTCATTGATAAATGCGGCTCCCTGGACAAATAGACTGAGGAGTCATTATTGTAACGGCGTTCAGCCTCACCAGAGAACTGTTTTATCAGCCTGTGAGTGAATTAACTTAACTTTCTCGCCCATTCACCGCTGAAGCCCGGGCACGAAGATTTTTCAAGCAGAGTAGGTTCTCTGAAAATGTTATTAAAGTGAGGCCCAGGGGGATATTAAGCTTTGGAAACAACTCGCTGAACAGGCCTGGCCAATCTAAATACATTTTGTAAAATCGCATCTGTTTTAGGCCACCGTAAGCTCCTGGGGGGGGGGAGAAGAGAGATAGTAATATCGGACTGTCCCTAGCTGTCGTGTTGCCCTTGTTTCCAATTTCTGAAATGAAGGCAGTTTGTTGCAGAGAAATAGGGCTGTAAAGGGTCACCAAACAAGAATAATAAAGATAAAAAATAACTGCTTCATGTAAAATTTGAGTTTTAACAGCCTCTATAATCATTTTACTGATAGTAACACACTCCTCTCCCTCCGTTTGGGTTTGTTTTAGATTTGCCACTGCATCAATATGTTAAATAAATGTTATGGATGACAGTTCATGCAAGGAGGGACCTGCAGCAGAATCACTTGTCCCACAGATTGGTCCTCCTTAAAGTGGACCAACACCCAGGATTTTGACTATCCTGGGTCTTGGTCCACTTCGGTGGGGCACCCCCGATCGGGGTGCCCCGCTGTGTGAAACCCCCCCGAACCCCCCGAACAACTCACCTCTCCCCGCTCCCAGCGCCGACGGACAAGCCGCGGACAAGCGGCTCCTCCGCCGCCGCCTCCCGCGCGTCCCTCTTGACCATTCACGGACGGCCGGCGCGGGCGCGCGCACGTCTTGAGGGGCGCGAGGGAGGCGCCGGCGGCCGGCCGCCGCCGAAGATAAGGTAAGGAGTTTGGGGGGGTTTCACCCCGCGGGACATCCCGATCTCGGATGTCCCGCGGGGAGGGAGGTGATCGGCCCGGGAATCTTATAGATTCCCAGGCCGATCACCCGTGGGTGTTGGTCCACTTTAAAGACAGGCAACCTGGCACAACCAGCACTAGCTTAGAATTCTAAAAAGACCTCTCAATCTGGGTTGTAGGAGGACAGACAGTCTGGTGGGACAGGTAGTGAGGTCCTTAATTAGGCCTCAGTTTGTTTTTTACCATGTGTATGTTTCTTGTACTTGTGTGTTCCTTGTATGTAATCAGGGCCAGCCTTATGTTGGAACATACTCACAGGGCAAAACAGCCCCCCCACTCCTAAGAAAAAAATCTGGTTGAGGTTAGCAGTCTGCCCATCAATTAGAGCAGAATTAAGCACTGAGCACAAGGAGGTCCCGCACCAGGGGCGAGGCCTCCACCAGTATTGTGCAATCCTGTTGGGCTGCTGGTGGGCAGGTTGAGCAGGGAACTGGCAAGAGCATGTGGGGGTGGCAGGTAAGGTCTTCCTGGTTGTCTGGTCTTGGGATTCCAATGACGGGAATGTGTAGCAGGACATCCCAAATCCAGATCGGGCATGCACACAAAAAACTGGGCCTAGAACACCTCGGTCTGACACTGGGCCGCAGGGCACCTAGTGATGGCTGCTCATCTGCAGTTTGCAGTTGGCCTCTGTTGAGTTTTGTCACAGAAATCAATTGTTGTGCTGCGTCAGACGTTGTCCAAGCTTTGCCTGTGTAAGCTCCTCAGTGGAGTCGATTCAGAGCCTGGTGCAACAACTCACTACTTTTTTTTAGAATAGAAAATTACCATTCCCTTTCATTGTCTACCTCGAGACTGATTCAGAGGCAGGTGAAAATTTACACCCGGTAGACAATGAAAATGTATGACAGTTACACTGCTCGTCGACATCGTATCACCTATATGCTGCTGTGGTCCCAGCCTGAAGCTTTTGCCACAGGTGATGCAAGACGGTTAGGAGGCCGCTTGCATTGGGTCCATTTCTGTCATGGGCCTGGTTGCAGTTGCCTCCCCTGCCTCTATTGTTTGCACGCCAAGGCTCAAAACAAACCTTATGGTCAGACTTAGACGAGTCTCAAATAGATTTTAGCACAAAAAATTATTTGGACCAGAAAGGAATCTCATGGTCTGATTTCAGATGATTTTTCACACAAAATAAATCTCGTAAAATAAGCTTGTTTCAAGTTCTCAACTTCCTGTCCAATTTGGTCATACTGTATCTATTGTAAAACAGGAAATGTACCTGGACTTGATGTGCATTTCACATATCTCATTGAACAGAAAAATTTCTTGGAGTAGCAAAACCTTTTCAAGAGAACACAGAAAGCCTATTTTCCTTTGACGTATCCCTATAGATTTCTGAAGCTCTTCTCCAGAATTTACACTTGTGTCAGCCCCTTTCTTTACACAGTAGAACAGATTTCACAAGCAACAAGCCCAGCCCTGCCGAAATGACAGCAGCTTGTTGAGCCCCCCATTTTTTATGCTTGCCGTAAGCCCATAATAATGGACAGACGTGTCTCATGGAAACAATTGATTTCACTCAACGATTCTATTATCTCTGCTGGTATTCCGAATATTCTTTCTCATTCAGTAAAATTCTTGTTATGTCTCATGCACTAGGGGCTTCATCTTGCCGGGGATGTTCCTCATGTTCGATGTTATGTCATGTCCATCTGAGGAGAGGGCTTGTTCTGCTCATCAGGCAGCTCGTTAGAGGGGAAAGATGAATGTTTCCACATGCGTTTCTTGCCTTCGCAACGAGCGGCACATGATGCTCTGATTTGAATTCAGGTGGATGAAAAGCTGTTTAGGCTTTGTACGTCTAACATGCCGAGATTGTATTTTCTTGAGCATAATAATGATGTAAAATAGCTGAGAGAGATCCTTCCTGACAGGCGGCATTCTTACAAAATAATAAGCACCACGAACTTGCTTAGTATTTCATAGCAGGGGAGGGAGCGAGACAAAAGATATGATGAGACTTGTCATTGTGGAAGGAATTAAAAAGGTTCTCCGGCTATACTGTGTGTACTGTGCAGTAAATTAGGAAAGCGTTCCAAAATAATTTCATGAATAGTTTTTATGCATCTAAAACCTTACTAGAAAATAAAGAAAATGTACAGGCGTGTCCACCCTTACATTGATATTGATTATATATTGGTTAATATCTTATGATATTGAACACAGTATCATGGAGATACTTATCCACTGCTCTTCCGCTGGTACACACCAATGTGCAGCAGCATTGCTAGGCAAAGGCCTACGGCATCTGACACTCAAAGCGCTTCTTCCTGTGACCACCACCCAAACCATCCAGCTCTGCAGTGTGCTTGGGCTGCTGCTTCTCCTGATTGAAGGCAGAGAATTAAAAACCAGCCAACATGGAGCTGTCAGTATTGTCAGTGTACTGTACTGTGCAGTGCGCTAACCTGTCGCATGTTGCTTTGTTTTCTGAATCCTTTGATGACATTTTGCTACAGACTTCAGCCAGTTACCTTCAGTCAACCTCTTGCTGTAGATATCAACCATCACCTGTACATGACCTTGTGCTTCAGCAACATCTGGCATCTACCTGCCCATGACCTCTTGCTATGGATCACAACCGTGTCTACCAGCCACCTGCCCTCAACATCTTAGTATGGATCACAACTATGTCTACCAGCCACCTGCCCACAACATCTTACTATAGATCTCAACTATGTCTACCAGCCACCTGCCTTCAACATCTTAGTATGGATCATAACAATGTCTACCAGCCACCTGCCTTCAACATCTTAGTATGGATCACAACAATGTCTACCAGCCACCTGCCCCTTAACATCTTAGTACGAATTACAACAATGTCTACCAGCCACCTGCCCATAACCTTTTGCTGGGGATCTCAACCACATTTGCTGGACACATGGCCATGATCTCTGGCTATATATCTCAACCATGTCTGTCAGCCACCTGCCCTCATGCTGCCCTCAACCTCTTGCTATAGATCCTAATCATGTATCCCAGCCACTTGTTCTCAACCTCTTACTATGGATCTCAATCATGTCTCCCACCCACCTGCCCTCAAACTCTTGCTATGGATCTCAACCATGTTTACCAGCCACCCGCTCATAGCGTTTTGCAATGGATCTCTGCCATGTTTGCCAGACATCTGCCCGCAACTTGTTATGGATCTCAACATCTGCCAACCCCTTGCCCATGACCTTTTGCCATTGATCTTAATCATGTTTTTAAGTCATCTGCTCATGACCTCTTGCTACGGATCTCAACCATGTTTGCCAGTTGCTTGCTCACAGTCTCTTTCTATGGATCTTGATCATGTTTGCTTGGAGCCAGCCCACAACCTGTTGCTATGAATTACAGCCACATCTTGCCTGCTCTCAGTGACTGCCATTCATTGCCACAGACCAGGCTTCAACTTCAGCTGTTCTTCCATGCTGGAGCATTATATCATGAAAAAGCCCCTGGACCCTTGTATGCATGAATTGCATTTTGGCTACTTTAAAGAGGAGCTCTAAGTTACATTGGAGTTGCATCATTTCCAAAACATTTACATGCTGGCCTCCCATAGACTTACATTAGCATATATTAGATAACATTTAGAATAGACTAGAAAACGTGGTAATCTTCGAACACCATACAATATTATTTAACCATGACAGGTATTTATTGTGATTTCCCAGAGCCTTTAACTATCATGCAGTCATGCAGGGGTTTACATGACAGGAGAGCTAATTTTGCCAAATAGTGTTACTGTTAATTTAACTCTAGAAGCTACCCTAACCTAAACATTTAGACTAACATACATGTTATAGTTCTCAATTATCTAGGTCATGGTACATGGTATCTGTAATTAAAAGATGACTCTGATTTGATATTCCTCATAATGCCCCAAGTGACACATGCTTCACTTTTGAATGTAAGTTATCCACAAAGTAAGCTAAAATCTTAAAAAGTTACTCCTACTGGGAAATACCATTCTGGTAATGTAGCTACAGTTAACAAAGTTGGTATCTACCCTAGTGAAGCTATCTACCTTGTGTATTTTAAAGTTATGGTCACTCCTAATTAAAGCAGAATTCCAGTCACAGCTCCTCCGGCCCTGTGACCCTCCTGCGACCCTCCTAAGTTTGGGGTTTATTTAATAAACAGTAGCACCAAGTGGTGCCAGATAAATGGCAGGTGTCAATGCAAAAGGTGTAGTAATCAAGTAAAAAATCCAGAGTGCCCCTGATATGGCCGAGTAGTGTCCCATCTATCAACAGCCCCTTCAATGGGATGAGTGTCGGTGCTGAGTTCCCTACAGTGCCAGATAAGACCAGGCTCTCACCCTGCACTTTGTGGCCTTATCCCATACATTTCAATGGGCTGGGATGGTAGTACATTTTTTGGCCTTTTTTGTTTCATTTTTATTTTTGGGCTGGTGCATGTGCCACAGGATCCCTGGGCTGTTTGGAAATGATTCTGTGCGCATTTTTAAAACTTTTGTGTTGCTCTGCAAACTTGTGATTTGGGTCATGCCTTTCACGTGTCCCCAATGCAATTCCTTATTTTTTTGTGGCTTGCCACCTCCCTATAAAACAGGGATTGCAACAGGCACTGTGTGCCTTGAATACACTTTTTTACAGCACCTGTATGGTCGTTGTGTGCTTGCATTCATAAATTCAGAAGATTTGCAGCACTCCTAGCACCCGGCCAGGAGCGCCAGCTGTGTCTAGACAGCTCGGCAGTGCGGGTGCTGAGAGCTTCTCGCAAGAGATGCTCATCTAGCGCCCACAAGAAAAAATAATAAATTACCCTCTTAACTTTAAAGTCAATCAAATTCTTAGGCTTAAATCCCTTCTGAAGCTCTGAAAAAAAGAAATGGTGAAGTTTTGACTCCTTGATTTAAAAACGACTCCCAATTCCTATCAGTTAGTATCGATGGGACACTTTTGTATAGAAAGAATTCCTCTGCAATATTTATAGGATGTCTCTGAGGCCAGTGGCCCCCATTTTCCTTCCTTTTGTCATCATGGAAAACAGTTGGTCTACTTGTCTACCGTGTTGGTAGCTTTCCATCGTAGGGAAAACCACATATTTTATAATAATGGTCACTTTTAATGGAGGCAAGAGACAATGGCTACCCAATGGTACCCTATTCTGTATCACCCAAGATTTTATGTATCAACGGCATGTTACCTTAAAATGAAATCTGAATGTAAAGAGAACTGATTCACTTGTAAAGGTAAATTTTGTCTCTTAGGGGATGTGTTTCATTTTTAGGAATCACATACGTGAGCTATAACTATCCTGCTTTTTAGTTGTATAATATGGAATGACAAAAGAAACATTGTCTAATTTTGTTAACTATTCTCACCTGATTTTCCCCTTTAACATCAAAGATGTAATTGATAGATAAGGAAACTCATCATGACAAGCCATTAGGAAATGTATGCTCTCTATGTATTCTTGGTGAGTGCCCAAAATGGCAACGCGTTGCTTTATTCCTGGAAGGCATATCAGCCTCCTCAGCAATTAGGATGAAAAATGGTGTTAAAGTGGCGACATATTCACGCCAGTGAAATTTTTCACCGATGTAAATAACTTGCTTCTTCTGAGATAATTAGGAAGGGGCTGCCAGAAGACTTTCTTAAAAGAACTTTTATGTCCAGAGAACCAAAATGTATAACTCTGTAATGCTAAAATTAGAATTAAACTCATAAGAAATATTTGACTAATCCATTACTTTTGCTGACTCAAAAGTTTCTCTAAACTTAAACCTTAAAAATGATTTCAGCTTAGGGCAAGGACCTCAGCTGTAGTATTCTCAGAAATACTACCAGTACCAAGAGCCACACCAAACAGGCAATGGGAGATTAAGAGGGTAAACAGGTGGCTCAAAAATTAGAGTAAAAAGAAGGGGTGTGGGTTCTTAGAGAACTGAGGCAACATCTCAGTGGGCTACAGGATCTTTGGCAGGGATGGGCTGCACCTCAATAGGGAGGGTGCATCTGGTCTGGGGGAGAGGATGGCTAAAAGCTTGGAGGAGAGTTTAAACTAAGCACTGGGGAAGGAGGTATAAGCAGTTATAGAGGGTAAGTTGGGAAAGAAAGTGACAGTGTGTGGTCATGAAACTGGGATGGAGAGGGGGAGGGGTGGGCACATCGAGCAGGAATAAGGGCAATATACAAGATAACCATAAGCATGCATAGCAAGCATAATCAAGAACAGAAGAACAATATTACATAGTGGGGGTAACCGAGACATGGCTGGATGAAAGCTATGACTGGGCAGTAAACCTACAAGGTTACTGTGTGTTTTGGAGGAACCGTAAAAACTGCAAAGGGGGTGGATTCTGCTTATTTGGAAAATACTCTTTACAGCCCACTCTGCGGGAGGATATACGTAAGGGAAACAAACGTGGAGTCTGTTTGGGTAGAAATACATGCAGGGATAAACTAAATAAAATACTCATAGGTAGCATAGGTTTGCTACAAGCCTCCAGATATATCAGAAGACATTTTGATATATTTACCACAGAAAACGTGATGCTAAGGCAAATAGATATAGCAGCTAGTTTAAATGAGTAGATGTGGATTGGGATTAAAATCGATAAATCACTGGGATACATCCCCATGTTTTAAAGACGTTATGTACAGTAACAGACAAGCCATTATTTCTAATATTTGTAGATTCAATAATTACGGGGACTGTTCCAAGGGATTGGCACTCAGCAAATGTGGTGCTAATATTTAAAAAGGGGTCTAAGGGGGATCCTGGAAACTATAGACCAGTAAGTAACATCTGTGGTGGGCACGCCGTTTTTGTAAGAGATTATCCTGGAGTTTCTCCAGGATACCTTATTACTCCATATCAGCATGGAATAATGCAAAATTGCTCCTGCCAGACAAACCTAATTAGCTTTTATGAGGAGATAAGTACAAGATTGGATCAGGGGGAGTCATTGGATATCATATATCTTGACTTTTCTAAAGCATTTGATAATGTGTCACATAAAAGACTGGTACAAAAGATGAGAATGCTTGGACGGGGGGAAAATGTGTGTACATGGGTGAGAAATTGGCTTAAAGATAGTAAGCAGAGGGTGGTTATGACCATACATATTCAGATTGGGTCACCGTTACTAGTGGAGTACCACAAAGGTCAGTTCTGGACCCTATTCTCTTAAATATATATATTAATTACAAAGGGTACAGATTAAACAGTAAAGTCTCAATCTTTGCAGATGATATTAAGCTGTGTAAAGTAATTAACAATAAAGAGGACAGCAGGCAGCAAACAGATATAAATCTAAATAGGAAGCATGGGCAGTAAAATGGCAAATGACGTTCAACACAGATAAATGTAAGGTTATGCACGTGGTAAGGAGAAATCTGTGCAATGATTACACATTAAATGCTTGGTTAAATTACAATGGAAAAGGACCTAGGGGTTTTAGTTAACAATAAACTTAACTGTAACTTAACTGTTGTGATCAATGCCAGGCAGAAGCTGTCAAGGCAAACAGGTTCATGGGGTGCATCAAGAGGGGCATATGACCAGATTATTATTTTACCCCTGTATAAGTCACTGGTCAGACCACATATGGAATATTGTGTACAGTTATGGGCACCAGTGCATAAAAAGGTCATATCAGAACTGGAGCAAGTTCAAAGGAGGGCAACTAAGGTAATAAAAGGAGTGTGGGGACTAGACTAACCTAAAAGATTGTCAAATTTAGGTTTATTTAGTTTGGAAAAGAGGCGCCTGAGGGGTAATATTATAACTATGTCTAAATAAATATCTATCCCATGAACTATTTAAACCCTGGAGTCTAACCGTAACCCGAGGGCACCCACTAAGTTTAGAGGAAAGACGCTTCCTCCATCCACATAGGAGGGGATTCTTCTCTGTAAGTGCAATGAGACTATAGAACTCTCTACCAAAGGAGGTAGTTATGAAGGATACACTAAAAAAGTGGCCTTGATGCCTTCCTTGCATGTAATAACATTTCCAGCTATGGCTACTAGACCACAAGGAGCTCTTCTTATATACAGGCTGTACTGGATAGACTAAAGTCTTTGTTGATCCTTACGTACTATGTTACTATGATAGGATATTAGCTGGGTTACACCCCAGCAGCTTCAATTGATGTCCCCCCAAAGCAAAAACAGAAGAGAACAGGCTCAGTCAATGCATGATGAACCAGTAAATTGAGCTGGTGGGCAGGCGATGGGCGGGTTGTGGGCATTGAGCAAGCAGGCGCAGCTCTGCGGTACCATACTGATCATGAACCCTGGACAATGGTACACCTCACACACCCCTAAAGCTGGCCATTAGTGGGTGGACTTTTGGAGGACTCAATGAAAGGAGGAGTCACTTATACACCCAAACTAAACAAAATTCCCCCAAGATTGTGATTTATTTTCTCATGGTAAGAATAAAATCCAGATGTGACAAGTTTAGTGTATCAGGGGTGACAGAGCCTGTCACCCCTGATTTCCTCTTCCTTCTATTAAAATAAAAAAACAAGCTTGACTGGTTATTTCTTGATACTGGGTGTATAAGTGACCCCTCCTCCCCCTATCCAAGTATATATATATATATATATATATATATATATTATTTTTTTTATCATTGGGCTATTTTTCACGATAGTGCTCCTTTAATACAGGTCAACAAAATGCAGTATAACCTCTAAGCTTAGACACTTATTTTCTTAATCAGCATGAAAGAAGATGAATTCCCCCTTTTAACTGGTTTCCCGGCTTCCATAAATTGTATGTTGTATAGCTAACATGACTTATGCTATCTGCATTTGATCAAGCCTTAGCCTCAAGTGCCTTATTAAAAATCAGTGTCTTTTATAGTCTCCGACAGAAAAAAAAAAAGGACAAAAGAAACCGCAGCCATTGAAAATTGCAAACCACTTCCTTCCAGGGCTGTGAGCTTACTTTACAAAGTACAAATAAAGAAAATCAAACATTTCATTAGCATTGTTCGGAAAACTTTTGAATTAAACGGTTTAATTTCACTACCAATTTAGAAGCTCAGCGTGGTGGGACCATTAGAACAGGCGGGGAGGCTGACAAGACTTTTGGAAATTCCAGGCCTCACATAGAGCGGCCAAGTTTGTGCCTCACAAAACTTTGGGTGGGTGTTTTGGCATGTCGTGCTGGTTTGCATTTGTAAGTATTTTTGCATTTTCATTGAGGATCTCCCTGTGTGAATGCCGTCAATGTCGAGTGCTTGTACAGTGCGACAAGGCTTTTTATTTAATCATAGCCCTGGCGTCTCTTAAATCTGCAGAATCACTCTGGCTTCATTGAGGACGCATGTTTGCTGGTTAATGTTCTGTTGCTGAGTCGCAGTCGATGTCAAAGCATGGGGTTGGCTTGTGTTGGTAAATATAGGCGTGGGTGTTAAGTACCGCATGAATATTTGCAGGGTACACTCAAGCAAAAATGACTATGTGCCACTTTAAAGCAAATGTGTCACTTGTTTAAACAGAAAAACACATGATGGGTGGTTAATAGCTGAGCACTTTGAGTACCTCCTGCTTACCAGAAGTCAGATTATCTGCTGGGTTACTCATACCTCCCAAGTGTCCTTGATTTAGAGGGATTGTCCCTCTCTTGAGTCCATGTCCCCCTGCCCCTCGTTGTTCTCATTTCTCCCTCTTTGGGGTGTAACATGCAGATCTGCAGCAATAAATGTGGGTTCATATATATATATATTGTCTTCCTTTCCCACCCTGAAAAGTTGGAAGGTATGGGTAACCTAAACAGGTGTCTGGTCTGTGGGTTTCAAAGAAACCTGGAGAGTCTTCCAAAACCTCAAAAATGTTTTTCTGTCCCCCAAAAACCAAGTTCAGTCCACATTTTCTCCCATGGGACCTTTCTTGTGCACTAAATCCGGAGTTGGACAAAGAGCAAGAAAGGTGGCCTTCCACTCAGGACATTTAAAGCACCGATCTTCATCACAAAATGCATTGCAAATGATAAATACAGCACTAAGCCGAGTTAGTAAAAGTATTTACACTGCAACTAGTCTCTAAAGTGGACCAAAACTGGCCTTCGGGGTCTATGACCGGCTGATTCCCTGGATCAGGCATTGATGATAATGTTTAGGTCTTATTCTTCCTTATTGTTATTAAGGACAAACATACTAATTAGGCACAAGAGGCCAAAGCCTTGAGGTGTCATTCATCGAGGGGTTCACACCATTTAGTAAAGGGTTAGGAGTATTTTATCAATTCACTTAGGATTCTATGCTTCATTCCAAACATCAACGCCCTTTGGTATATTTTAAAGTCAAGGTTGGATACCCTAGGGATGCCACACTCTAGTTTTGTTGAATCTTTAGTTTACTGGTAGGTAGATACTACTAAGCTACATCATACATCTCGGTTTACTTTTAAAGCAGAACTACAGTCAAAGATGGCTGTAGTTCCGCAGTACGACTGCGGCTGCCCCGCTGCTTATCACCACAGGGAAAACACCTATCTAACTAACTAACAGGCCTAGTCACTGCTCAGTTATGCATGCATGCTTTTACTGACCCGGGTCTGGTTGCTGAATCCGATGATGTCTCCAAGCTGAACCGCAACAAGTCTCTTCCATAACCATAAGGCACCGCAGGATACAGGAAAACAATCAGTCCCTCTCTGCTGCAAGTCTGGTCTGCTCAGAACACACCGGACTCTTTCACACAGCCGTTCTCTGTTCTCACAAGATGGAGGTGTCTCCACTTCCTCCTTCTTCTTCACAGCCAAAACCTGAGACATAACCTTTTCTTTTGCAAGTTCCATGTCACGGATTTCTCAATGGAGAAATCCTCTATTAAAGAGTGACCAGAAAGTAAAAAACTGTGAGACAAAGAGACTATAAATATGCAGTAAACTGTGTTTTATTGTGACAACCAGTGAACAACAAACACATCAATCAGGCTGCTGTACATATATAAACATGTAGAGTCAAGATACAGATTGAGATTCAGTTTCAGATTCAGATTGAGATTCAGAAGTCCGGGTAGACAGTTCAGAAGACAGATTTAATGCTGATCCACTAGCTGAATGGGTGGATCAGCTTATATAGAGCAGGTCCCACAGGTGCAGGCTGATTAGCAATACCTCTGCAGGACAGAGCCATCTGCTGGTGAAGCGGCATATAGCAGGGGAACTCAAGCTGTGGAGGAACTCCAGACCTGACATTCCAGCAGAAGCTGCATGGGGGAAACAGCGGCCTCTTGTGGCAAAACAACAAAACAACAGTCTTCATGACATGAAATGATATAGTAAGCTTATCTTGGTGTGCTTAAAACAGACCTACACCCACCCTAGGAATTGTGTCTCAGGAAGGGTTTAGGTTCACTGTGAGATTATCCGTATCTCCCCATCACTGTAATTAGCTATATGTAAGAGGGTAACTCTTACATATAGCTAATTACAGTGATGGGGAGATACGGATAATCTCACAGTGAACCTAAACCCTTCCTGAGACACAATTCCTAGGGTGGGTGTAGGTCTGTTTTAAGCACACCAAGATAAGCTTACTATATCATTTCATTTTTCTCATAAATAAAAGATAATCAAGCAATGACAATATGACAAATTGGGTCTGGTGGACAGGGCATCATAGCAGTAGCTATTGTATCTCAAACTTCAGAAGGTTTGCGGTTTCCCTCATATACATTTCAGTGCTAAATATTCCTCCTTAAGCCACCAACGTGAACTATTTGTAGCTGGAATGTTTACTGAGGCGCTTTATATACCAGAACAGGCCAGCTCCCAGCTTCATATATCTATTCGGCCTAGTTGGAGACCAGGTATTGTTAGCTTCAAGTGTATGCTCGGTGGCTTCCAGAGCAGGAATTTGCATAGAATTCCATGTGTATGATGAATACCGATGGCTCGATTTCCGAGCAAAGCAAAATACAATTCAGAGAAAGGATTGTATGGTGAGTTAGTAGCAGCGGTATTAGAAATGTAGATTAAACTGCTCGAGAGAGGGGGACAGAGAGGAGACATCTGTGTTGGTGGCACAGAAGGACTTCTTTTTCAATCTTATTCCCTAATACACAGACTAGTGAAGTAGCAACAGCAGGTGCTAAGTCCACACAGAGTTAGCACAGAGGTGAGGGATACGCTTGTGTCTTTAACGTCAGGAAGACATTAACGCCATAGAGGCTGATTCATTACTAACGCCTGGTATCGGCAGATGAGCGTCTGTATAGCGGCGCTTAGAGCGACCGCTAGTAGATGCTGTAAGCGGGTATCGGGCGCTGTAACAGAGCATCTCAGTCACCGTAGTAACTGTTGAATGATGAATGTGATGTGTGTTGGGCACTCTAACACCAGTACAGCGCTGCAGGGAGCGAAAGGTAGCGCCAGCTCAGTGCGACCGACTCTTGGCGCTCCACACCATACTTAACAAGCAACTATACACACACAGCGTTGGCAATGTAAATCTGGTCGCTATAGCATAGAGCGCCAGACGCTGTGTGATTAAAGTCTGTTTTTGAACACATATCCACCAGTAACAAAGCAAAAACACATGGAATGACATTGTTTTAACACTGTGACATTAACACTTTAGTGCCAGACCTGTAATGACAATTCTGCATAAAAATATAAAAAGGTAAAAAATGTTTCTAAAAGTGTTTGTTTGCAGCCAGGAGACGTCACACAATGATTGGAGCAAAAAAATAGTCAAACACGCTGTTTAAACACAAGCAAATGGTCTGCCATTGAAATGTATGGGAGAGCGACACTGAGCGAAAGGTAATACCTGGCGCTCTGGAAGCTAGAGCTCCGGCGCTATATGCTGAGCCGCCCGTAATAATACATGGCGCTGTTAGAGTCGTTCACCAGATTCGCTTTCATAAAATGTGGTCTTGTGTACAGCGCCCGGCGTTCACCAGACGCTGCCTGCCGCTACGAGGCACTACCTGGCGCTAACCCTTCTTGAATAACCCCCATAGTGAGCGCCCGGTCCTATCTGGCACTGTAGGGAACTCAGAAACTGCACTTTCCGGTGCTGTTGATAGATGGGACACTACCTGGCACTTTCACAGGCGCTCTGGATTTTTGACTTGATAAATACACCTTTTTCACTGGGACCTGACATTCACCTGACATTCATCTGGCATTACCTGGTACTACATATAAACATGTAGAGTCAATGTGCATACATACAAGATACAGATTCAGGTTCAGATTCAGATTGAGGTTCAGAACTCCGGGTAGACAGTTCAGAAGACAGATGTAATGCTGATCCACTAGCTGAATGGGTGGATCAGCTTATATAGTGCAGGAAGTACCACAGGTTCTGGCTGATTAACAACACCTCTGCAGGACAGAGCCACCTGCTGGTGAAGCGGCATATAGCAGGGGAACTCAAGCTGTGGAGGAACTCCAGACCTGACATTCCAGCAGAATCTGCGTGGGGGAAACAAAACAACAGTCTTCATGTAATGACATCTGTTTTACCCTCTTACATATAGCTAATTACAGTGATGGGGAGATACGGATATTCTCACAGTGAACCTAAACCCTTCCTGAGACACAATTCCTAGGGTGGGTGTAGGTCTGTTCAGCACAGCAAGATAAGCTTACTATATCATTTAATTTTTCTCATGCATAAAAGATAATCACGCAATGAAAATATGACAGATTGGGTCTGGTGGACAGGGCATCATAGTAGTATCTATTGTAGCATTTCCTAAATAACCCCTTAAATCTGTTGACCTAAATATCTGGGTTGATTGGTGGGGCACAGTTCCTCAAATCCTAGCAAAAAAAACTAGAGAGACTAGAGCAGACATGACTCAAGCTCTCAAATGGTTACGCTGAGAGGGGAGCTGCATTTTGACAAGGTCTTCTTGATGTACTTCTCCAGCAATACAGCTTAATCTCGCTCCTCTTGAACCAGTCAGTTTGCATTGTGATGGAAGTCGCTTAGTTTTCGTTAGGATCTGGCACGCAGGCTAACATTTCCAGGAAAAAGCTGCAGACAATGAAACCGCACGTGGAAACAAATATTGATGCTTTTCTGTAGAGCGGGTTATGTATGTATAGTGATGCAACATTGGGTCTTCATACATTATAGGGTCGATTCATGGTCGTGCGTCGGTGACTTTACTCATGCTATTTTATGGCTTCCTGCATGATTCATGGTCATCAAAATGGGATGCGCATTTGTTTTTGTGCAATTTGTGCACTAACGTTCGCCAATGCACTAATTTGCACCTGAAATTTTCCGTTAGCGCCATTTTTGTGCACCGAACTGTCTCCTGCGTTTGATTTATGGTATGTTTGGAGGGCAGAAAAGTGTGTGCAAATGTGGCAATTTGAAGAGTGAATTTCCTTCAGCAAATAGGTGGCTGAAACTGTCGATTTCAATGAGTAACAGCCGGTGGCGTCCGGCAGGTTTATGGACAATGAAAGCGTCACCCTTTTTAGTGTTTGAACCCATTTTGTGCTTTTGTAGTAAAAAACTAATTGAAGAAAGGTGTAAAAAAAATAACAAAAATTAATGGCAAAACAACAAAAATGTGGATATTGGGCCCCAAAGTTTAGCAAAATCACAAACAATAAAAAATTGTTAAACTATTAAGCATTAATATGCAAAACAAACAGGGGAGGGAGGGTTAAAGGGAACATCTGGGACAAAAGATTGGGGCAAAACATTAAGGGGTAATTGGAATCAAAAAATCCCCCCCCCCCCCCAAAAAAAAAAAATGGAGAACACAGGTTCTCCAGGGAAGACACTCCGGAATGGTGAACAGAGCTTCGCAAAAAACACAGAAGCTGGAGAGAACAAATCACTATGGAGAGGAAAGGGGAGAAACATGGGGGATCATCAGGAGCAGTTAAGTGCTTAGCCGGCCAAATGCGCATGGGGCGGGGCCTTTTGCACTTTAAAACAGCAGATTTTCCCTGCAGAAGATGCAAACCGGTGCTAGAAGACGCTATTTGCACTTCTCCCGTGCACTTGCCATTTGGTAGCCATGAATTATGGGCCTAGCACCTAGGCTCATAATTGATTCATTTGTTCTCCGTCTGAGCGTTTTTGTGCATCAACCATAAATCCACCCTAATATCACTGCGCACAGAGCAGGAAGTAAGAATTTTCCTTTCATACTATTTATTCCAGATATTTTTGCAAACATGGGGAGTGGAATTCTGGGTTTTGTATGCATCATATAAAAATTTTCACTACCGGAGCAGTCTGGGAGCTAACTCAGCGACTCAGGTCAGTTATAGTGTGGGGTGAGGTGCATTTACTCCTCATGCGGCTGGGCATATACTATCCTGAACCCTTTAACAAGGCATTTACCTCTTCCAGGTTCCACCCATAACAGTCATTTATTTATTAGTCAATTATTATTATTATTATTATTATTATTATTATTATTATTATTATTAATAATAATAATGTTTATTTATATAGCGCCATCATTTCCCATAGCGCTTTGCAATGTATGATTAAAGACAAGGTAAAACATATAGTACAGGGAACAATACAAAATAAGATGCCACGAGGTTCAAACCAAGTGTTGTGAGCACAGGAGACAGTAGGAAAGAGAGCCCTGCACATTGCGAGCTTACAGTCTAAAGGATGGTGGTGAAGATAAAAGGTAGGGATCACAAGTGGTAGAGCTTGAGTTGGGCTGCATGTGCCATTTATAAATGTATTACAATAAAAATAATCATAATAATAATAAAATATTTATTTCAAGTACAACACAGTACCTTTGCACATTGCAAAAGCGAATATGCAGGACAATAGTATCAAATACAGTATAGAAAAGAAAAAAAATATAATAATAAATTGTTTTTTCCTAAAGCCATTTATATATATACATATATCAGGTGTGGATCCGCTTTAACCGTGGGACCGATGGCGGGTACCGTGTCAGGGGAGCGGAGTCTAAGGGGCCACCGGTATTCACCAGAGCCCACCGCAAGGCAGGTTGGTCTTGTGCGGCGAGTGACCCCCAGGTCGCTACCCCCCCAACAGCGGCCCAGTCCCACAGTCAGCCGAGGTTCAGCGAGGTACACAAGTGGCAGGCAAAAGGCGTAGTAAGTACAGGCAGAGATCAGGGCTGGCAGCACAGGTTCGCAGTAAAGGTGAGTAGCCGAGGTCGGGGCAGGCAGCAAAGGTTCAGAGTCGGGGACAGGCAGAGGTCGGTACACGGGTGAGCAATCCAAGAATGTCTGACTTTCAACAAGCATGGAGAGACCAAGATCCGGCACTGAAGGATGGAAGTTCCTCTTTAAATAGGGGAAGAGGATGCAGGATTGGATGACCAGGCACCAATCAGTGCTGTACAGGCCCTTTAAATCTCAGGAATCCAGTGCGCTCGCCCTCTAGTGGACGGAGATGTGCGCGCACCTGAGCATGTGAGGAGGAAGCATGGGGGGAAGGGCGGCAGCTGGATGCAGCCATGAGGGAAGTGCTGCAGGATGGATGACGGCTGCATGCAGCCATGGAGGTAAGTGACTTGCTGTGAGACGGGCGTGCAACGCTCGCCCTAACAATATATGTATATATATATATATATATATATATATATATGTAAACATAAAAAATATATTTTTTATTTATATATTCTTTGTACATTGCCTTTATCATATAAAACTGCTGGCAATATTGTGATATATTATAAATAGTACTAATACTAAATAATAATAGGAAAACAACTACTAATAATACAAATCCTAAAAATACTTATTAATAAATAGTATAATTATGAATGTTATATTTTATATTTTAACCTTAGTATTAATATTATTTATTGACAACATTAATGTTATACAGTATATCATTTTGACAATAAAAAACAATACACCTATGAATTTTTATTAAAGTATTTTAAATTAGACTTTTTAGCAGTATAGAAGTAACATCATAATTTTAATTGACATTAATAATATTTTTTTAGATAATGCTGGGAGGCTGATTTATTAATAGCGACATGTAGCGACTGTAGCGGTATTTTCACAGCGCCCGCTAGTAGTCGCTGTGCTTGGCCGTTGTTCGGTTGTTGACAGCGACTCAGTCGGTGTGCAGTAATGTTGAATACGGGGTGACGAGTCGCTATTTGACAGGTTCCGCGCTGTATGGGAGTGCATGATAGCGACTGGTCAGAGCGACCGGCTTCCACCATATTCATCAAAAAATCACGCTCAAAAAATTCAAGCGCTGTGAAATGAATGTTTAAACCCCAGAGCATAGAAACATAGAAACATAGAAGGCTGACGGCAGAAGGAGACCATACGGTCCATCTAGTCTGCCCTTATGTATATACTGTATGTACTCTTTATCTTAGGATAGATGTGTGCTTATCCCAGGCATGTTTAAATTCAGTGACTGTTGATTTTTCAACTACCTCTGCTGGAAGTTTGTTCCAAGCATCTATTACGGTACTCTTTCTGTAAAATAATATTTTCTAACATTGCTCCTGATCTTCCCCCCGACTAGCTTCAGGTTGTGCCCCCTTGTTCTATCATTAAGCTTCTTCTTAAATGCTTGAGGCGATGTGTTAAAAGTAGTTTTTTAACCCCCTAACCACCATATTTTTGGAAACCAAAAAATATATATATTTTAAATCATTTAGTAATATGAATACATAAATGTCAGACCTGTAATATCAATTCTGTACAATATTTTTTTTAATTTTTTTTCCCTTAAAAAAATTATCTAAAATGGCAGAAGTGGTCACAGAATTTTTCACATTTAAAAAAAAAAAAAAAAACATTAATAACAATTAATTATTAATATTTAAAGATGGTTCCATTGAAATGCATTGGAGCGCTAGGTCATACCTGTCGCTGTTCAAGGTCGGACGCTGGCGCTGTGGGCTGAGGCTGGAATAATGATGAATGAGTGGCTATATGGCGCTATCTCAGTCGCTAAGCAGGATCGGCTTGATAAATGTGTGACTGTGGTGGGGAGCCGGCGTTCTCGTGGCGGGGCCGGTCATTACCGGCCGCTCACCAGTCGCTATCTGTCGCTATTCCTTCATAAATAAGGGCCTAAGTATATAAAGAGAACATACACACATAAGGGAAAACTAGGTGGACCATCTACCATTCTGCCATCAACCTTTTACACGTTTCTATGGGACAGCAGCTCTGAATATTGAGGAATCCTCCAAGAGCCGTCCAAGGTTGACCACAGTTGTGTCCCAGGCTGATAATAATATATTGAAAATGCTAATAAAATCTCGGTAGTAATAAGAAAATTACATGGCAATATGTTTAATATAATATTATTATAAAATGTCTGTATATAATTGAAAATAATTCATTTATAATCATTATTCAGAGCTTTGGAAAGGAACTGTTTTTATTTATCATGCTTTTGTGTGACATGGCAGTTGGTCACATGAAGCTGCCAATATTAATTTCTCTGCTGCACAATGTCGGTCGCCATTTGTTAACCACCGAGTGGCTTGCCGCTAATGGCTTGCTGCAGAGAACATCTGCGCTGGGCATAGCCAAGGTGGCTTGGCGTGCTTTGATGGGCACGGGTTAATAATGCAGGAAGTCCAGAAGGCCCATCCATATTTATGTAACTTGTTTATTGCGCCTTTGTTTCCAGCCGTTTCATGGAAATATGTAGGACCGGCCACTAACTGAATGCGGGAATATTGTGTGCTTAATTTTACCAATAAAGTTTAATTAACAGCAATTACATTGATGAGCATTGACTGCGCAAAGTATTCGCAATAATTGTCAGACTGACAATTCAGGAGGGAAAACGTTTCCTTTCTAATAGAAAATTTACATTAATAGCATTTTTGTGTTTGCTAGTTCTTTAGTTCTCTTTCATTCCAGTCATTATATATATGTAGTGGTAAGTACTAAAAGCTGCCTCTTTAAGTGCCCACCGGGGGCTCATTGTGTGTGTAGGGTTAAAAAAAATTCAATCACCCAATCTTTGCATCTAATGCGTTTACCCGGCACATGGATGGGCCTTTAGTTACAAAATATGTAGAGGGATGGTGTGACGGATGTGACAAGTGGGGGTATTTTAGGCTAATACTCCCTTATAATGAACTCATTGCCATGGGCTGCTCTAGACGGGCAGGCTGATTCATCACTAGCGCCAGGTATCGTCAGATTAGCCCAGTACATAGGCGCTAAGAGCGACCCCTAGTATACGCTGTGATCGGCTATCGGGCGCTGTAATAGATCGCCTCAGTCGCTGTAGTAACCTGCCCGGCATTGATGAATGAGATGTATGTTGGACGTTCTAACAACAGTACAGCGTTGCAGGGAGCGAAAGGTAGCACCAGCTCATTGCGACTGACTCTCAGCGACTCCAACATATTCAACAAAAAAACACAGCTGTGTGATTAAAGTCTGTTTTTGAACACCTATCCACCAGTAACAAAGCAAAAACACATGGAATGATATTGTAACATTGTGACAATAACACTTTAATGCCAGACCTGTAATGACAATTCTGCATATAAATATAAAAAATCAAAAAGTTTTCAAAAATGGGTAAAAAAGGTAATACCTGGCGCTCTGGAAGCTAGAGCGCCAGCACTATACGCTGAGCCGCCTGTAATGATGAATCGGACGCTGCATGGCGCTGTTAGAGTTGTTCACCAGAATCACCTTCTGAAATGTGGTATTGCGTACAGCGTTCACTAGACGCTGCCTGCCGCTACGAGGCGCTACCTGCCACTATCCCTTCATGAATAGACCCCTAAGAGTCACTTACTTCAGTGTTAAAGGATTTAGGGATTGAAACAGCTAAGTAACTATCTCCCCAGGAGTTCTGAAAGGTTTGGCACATGGCATCGACATTATATATATTGTAATTGGAATTAATTTCTGTAACCCATATTGGTCCAGTGCATTCATCCAGGCCTCCCAATGGTGGCATAGGGGGCTAATATAAATGATACCAGGGCTGTGGAGTCGGTAGATAAATATTCCGACTCCGACTCCTCAGTTTTTTGTACTTCCGACTCCGACTCCCCGACTCCGACTCCTCTGTATTAATATGTGAATGTATTTTATACATTCCTTGAAGGAAAGAAAGGCAACATACATGTCATTACTTCTAGCAGAGAGAGGTAGTTGGGCAGAAGCTGCCTTCTCCTTTCTGTGTGCTGATCTTCTGCTGAAGATAGGGCAGTGGGAGGATCCAGAAAGGGGCCTTTATTATAAAACATGATTTCCCTAGTAGAATCCCATAGTCATGTTTAAAGTTTAAGCTAACAATCGAAGTTTACAAGTTTTTATAGCCTTTTGCTGAATGACAGCAGTTTTTCCAATGGTACAGCTTCAGTCTTGAACTATTGATCCTCCATTCCCTTCACTTATACAAGTGTCTCTAGTCCTGCAAAAAACATATTTACTTAATCCCTTATCAGTGAGAGGCTAGGTTACCCATGGGTTCCCTGTAACAGCAGAACACAACACTATGCAAAGTACAAGTATTGCCGCTTCTAATTGTGCGTTGCGTGCCATATAGTGAAGCACATGAAAAGCACGCTTCTTCACGGTCACTTAACGTGTTCGTTTTGCGGTTACGTGAGGCACTGCATGCATTGGTCTTTATTCTTACAATAGAGAAGTCATTAATTATAACTTTTTGTGAATTGGGACATTTAAACTTGCTAAATCAAAATTTAGTCGGAGTCGGTGCATTGTTTGCCGACTCCGACTCCAGGTACCCAAAATTTCCTCCGACTCCTCGACTCCGACTCCACAGACCTGAATTATACGATAAAGGTTCACATGGCAACACAATGGTCGAAATCTCTCCAACTTAGGTCATCAATGCTTTACAATTTGCAACCCAGCACCTGCCCTCATTTCAGCTCTTTCTTTAAGGATTGGGCAAGATGTCCTAACTAGGCTCCAGCCTATAGCTGCACGCACAGCCACAGGCTATTATCAACTGTTCCAGCTGTGAGAGGAGTTGTTTTTATAGTACATAGTGGAGTCACTTTACATTCTCCATCATGCAGTTCCAGGTCTTAGTAATCCCTTTAGCAGCCTCAACTGGCCCAGCACAGCTTGACTCGCCAAAGTAGGTACAGTACCTGGGCCTTAAGCTTCCTCCACAGGTTCCTGGTGGTAGAATTCCCTTGCTCCTGGTTGACCCTTCCTGAACACATTTTTTTCCAATTTCCATTCCAATAACAATTACTAATCTAGTTCTGGTTGGTTCTTCACTATTAATACCTCACATTTACAATGGTCTTGTAACATTAGCAGACAGGACACATGCCCATGCCATGTGAGAAATCCTGGTGGGCACCTGGTTAGTTACTTAACTCTGTCTATCCCTAACTCTAACACTACAGTGAGTGACTCTCTTAGTATAAAGCAGAGTCTCTTATAGAGGTTTTTTATCCTTCAGGCTAGCTGTCACGCCACCCCCTACATATTGTTTAACCAAAGACAAATACATGAGTTCCATATTCTGTGGTCAGTAAATATATATAGCTAAAGAGTTCTGTCAATGATATAACAACCGCAGTGTATATCCTTGGATCAATACAGTGGCCACTGTGTATAGCCAAGGATCAACACATAAGGCCCATATTGCATAGTCAGTAATCAATAGAGAAAATCCAATGTCAATACACAAGGCACCTAATATGTAGCGAATAATCAATACATGCTGCTCAAATTGTGCAGCCTTTAATAAATATGTGCACTAAGCATGTAATATGGAGCCAAGGATCATCACATAAAGTCCAATGTAATTAGACATTGCTGAAAATGTATGGTTCCCTAGTGTGGAGACATGGTCAGCATCAATATATAAGACAATTAAAGTATTTCCAAAGATCAATACATGAGTTCCATATCTTAAGGACAAAAATCAATACATAAAGCTTATAGCATTAAGTGAGTGATCATGACATATCATCAATTTGCAGCCATTCATTCAATATCTTGGAGCTATAGTGTGTTGCCAAGGACCAACACATGAGGCCTGTATTGCATTGTCAGTAATCAATTTTTTAAAGTCCGTTGTCAATACATTCATGATCAATACATGATTATTGTGTATTGTGTAACCCATAATAAATATAAACAATCATTACATGAAGCATGTTTGTAGACATTGGTTTAAACATCTGGGTCCATAGTGTATAGCCAAGAATCGGTCCTTAATAGCCAAAGTGTGTAGCCAGGAATCAGTCCATAATGGCCATAGTGTGTAGCCAGGAATCAGTCCATAATGGTCATAGTGTGTAGCCAGAAATCAGTCCATAATGGCCATAGTGTGTAGCCAGGAATCAGTCCATAATGGCCATAGTGTGTAGCCAGGAACCAGTCCATAATGGCCATAGAGTGTAGCCAGGAATCAGTCCATAATGGCCATAGAGTGTAGCCAGGAATCAGTCCATAATGGCCATAGTGTGTAGCCAGGAATCAGTCCATAATGGCCATAGAGTGTAGCCAGGAATCAGTCCATAATGGCCATAGTGTGTAGCCAGGAATCAGTCCATAATAGCAATAGTGTGTAGCCAGGAATCAGTCCATAATGGCCATAGTGTGTAGCCAGGATCAGTCCATAATGGCCATAGTGTGTAGCCAGGAATCAGTCCATAATGGCCATAGTGTGTAGCCAGGAATCAGTCCATAATGGCCATAGTGTGTAGCCAGGAATCAGTCCATAATGGCCATAGTGTGTAGCCAGGAATCAGTCCATAATGGCCATAGTGTGTAGCCAGGAATCAGTCCATAATAGCAATAGTGTGTAGCCAGGAATCAGTCCATAATGGCCATAGTGTGTAGCCAGGATCAGTCCATAATGGCCATAGTGTGTAGCCAGGAATCAGTCCATAATGGCCATAGTGTGTAGCCAGGAATCAGTCCATAATGGCCATAGTGTGTAGCCAGGAATCAGTCCATAATGGCCATAGTGTGTAGCCAGGAATCAGTCCATAATAGCAATAGTGTGTAGCCAGGAATCAGTCCATAATGGCCATAGTGTGTAGCCAGGATCAGTCCATAATGGCCATAGTGTGTAGCCAGGAATCAGTCCATAATGGCCATAGTGTGTAGCCAGGAATCAGTCCATAATGGCAATAGTGTGTAGCCAGGAATCAGTCCATAATGGCCATAGAGTGTAGCCAGGAATCAGTCCATAATGGCCATAGTGTGTAGCCAGGAATCAGTCCATAATGGCCATAGTGTATAGCCAGGAATCAGTCCATAATGGCCGTAGTGTATAGCCAGTATTCAGCCCATACAAATAAACAAATAGGTAATACCGCGCTTATACTTTTTCCAAAAAAGATTAGTGTTTACAATGTTAAATAAAATTAGCTCCACGTGCAGAACTTCAATCTCACTAGTAAGTCCAATCAGTAAATACAAGTAAAAAGCACAGAGCTATAAGTAGAGATGAGCGAACTTTTGAAAAATTCGATTCGACTGATTCGCCGAATTTTCCGACAAAAATCGTTTCGACCCGAATAAATTCGCGACGAATCGCTATTAAAAACGGCTATTTCTGAGCCTCCTACAGCCTCAATAGGGTTGTAAACCATTCAGCCTTGCTGTAACACGCACAGGATGCGTGCTGGGTTAGTTAAATAATACTTTGAAGAAATATCACATGCAGATCAGAGGCATCGCTAATAGAATCGCAGAGCGGCACAATTGCAGAGAGTTGAAGTGGCATCACTATGAGGGGCAGAAGGAGCCCAAATATACACTGGAGTTGGCCTCAGGAGCCCAAAAATTGGATGAATCACACCCTGGAGTTGGCAGAAGTTGGCAGCAGCAGCAGCAGCAGGAGCCCAAATATACACTGGAGTTGGCTTCAGGAGCCCAAAAATTGGATGAATCACACCCTGGAGTTGGCAGAAGTTGGCAGCAGCAGCAGCAGGAGCCCAAATATACACTGGAGTTGGCCTCAGGAGCCCAAAAATTGGATGAATCACACCCTGGAGTTGGCAGGAGTTGACAGTAGCAGCAGCAGGAGCCCAAATATACACTGGAGTTGGCCTCAGGAGCCCAAAAATTGGATGAATCACACCCTGGAGTTGGCAGAAGTTGGCAGCAGCAGCAGCAGGAGCCCAAATATACACTGGAGTTGGCCTCAGGAGCCCAAAAATTGGATGAATCACACCCTGGAGTTGGCAGGAGTTGACACCAGCAGCAGCAGGAGCCCAAATATACACTGGAGTTGGCTTCAGGAGCCCAAAAATTGGATGAATCACACCCTGGAGTTGGCAGAAGTTGGCAGCAGCAGCAGCAGGAGCCCAAATATACACTGGAGTTGGCCTCAGGAGCCCAAAAATTGGATGAATCACACCCTGGAGTTGGCAGAAGTTGGCAGCAGCAGCAGCAGGAGCCCAAATATACACTGGAGTTGGCCTCAGGAGCCCAAAAATTGGATGAATCACACCCTGGAGTTGGCAGGAGTTGACAGTAGCAGCAGCAGGAGCCCAAATATACACTGGAGTTGGCCTCAGGAGCCCAAAAATTGGATGAATCACACCCTGGAGTTGGCAGAAGTTGGCAGCAGCAGCAGCAGGAGCCCAAATATACACTGGAGTTGGCCTCAGGAGCCCAAAAATTGGATGAATCACACCCTGGAGTTGGCAGGAGTTGACAGTAGCAGCAGCAGGAGCCCAAATATACACTGGAGTTGGCCTCAGGAGCCCAAAAATTGGATGAATCACACCCTGGAGTTGGCAGAAGTTGGCAGCAGCAGCAGCAGGAGCCCAAATATACACTGGAGTTGGCCTCAGGAGCCCAAAAATTGGATGAATCACACCCTGGAGTTGGCAGGAGTTGACAGTAGCAGCAGCAGGAGCCCAAATATACACTGGAGTTGGCTTCAGGAGCCCAAAAATTGGATGAATCACACCCTGGAGTTGGCAGGAGTTGACAGTAGCAGCAGCAGGAGCCCAAATATACACTGGAGTTGGCCTCAGGAGCCCAAAAATTGGATGAATCACACCCTGGAGTTGGCAGGAGTTGACACCAGCAGCAGCAGGAGCCCAAATATACACTGGAGTTGGCTTCAGGAGCCCAAAAATTGGATGAATCACACCCTGGAGTTGGCAGAAGTTGGCAGCAGCAGCAGCAGGAGCCCAAATATACACTGGAGTTGGCCTCAGGAGCCCAAAAATTGGATGAATCACACCCTGGAGTTGGCAGAAGTTGGCAGCAGCAGCAGCAGGAGCCCAAATATACACTGGAGTTGGCTTCAGGAGCCCAAAAATTGGATGAATCACACCCTGGAGTTGGCAGGAGTTGACACCAGCAGCAGCAGGAGCCCAAATATACACTGGAGTTGGCTTCAGGAGCCCAAAAATTGGATGAATCACACCCTGGAGTTGGCAGAAGTTGGCAGCAGCAGCAGCAGGAGCCCAAATATACACTGGAGTTGGCCTCAGGAGCCCAAAAATTGGATGAATCACACCCTGGAGTTGGCAGAAGTTGGCAGCAGCAGCAGCAGGAGCCCAAATATACACTGGAGTTGGCCTCAGGAGCCCAAAAATTGGATGAATCACACCCTGGAGTTGGCAGGAGTTGACAGTAGCAGCAGCAGGAGCCCAAATATACACTGGAGTTGGCCTCAGGAGCCCAAAAATTGGATGAATCACACCCTGGAGTTGGCAGAAGTTGGCAGCAGCAGCAGCAGGAGCCCAAATATACACTGGAGTTGGCCTCAGGAGCCCAAAAATTGGATGAATCACACCCTGGAGTTGGCAGGAGTTGACAGTAGCAGCAGCAGGAGCCCAAATATACACTGGAGTTGGCCTCAGGAGCCCAAAAATTGGATGAATCACACCCTGGAGTTGGCAGAAGTTGGCAGCAGCAGCAGCAGGAGCCCAAATATACACTGGAGTTGGCCTCAGGAGCCCAAAAATTGGATGAATCACACCCTGGAGTTGGCAGGAGTTGACAGTAGCAGCAGCAGGAGCCCAAATATACACTGGAGTTGGCCTCAGGAGCCCAAAAATTGGATGAATCACACCCTGGAGTTGGCAGAAGTTGGCAGCAGCAGCAGCAGGAGCCCAAATATACACTGGAGTTGGCCTCAGGAGCCCAAAAATTGGATGAATCACACCCTGGAGTTGGCAGGAGTTGACAGTAGCAGCAGCAGGAGCCCAAATATACACTGGAGTTGGCCTCAGGAGCCCAAAAATTGGATGAATCACACCCTGGAGTTGGCAGAAGTTGGCAGCAGCAGCAGGAGCCCAAATATACACTGGAGTTGGCCTCAGGAGCCCAAAAATTGGATGAATCACACCCTGGAGTTGGCAGGAGTTGACAGTAGCAGCAGCAGGAGCCCAAATATACACTGGAGTTGGCCTCAGGAGCCCAAAAATTGGATGAATCACACCCTGGAGTTGGCAGAAGTTGGCAGCAGCAGCAGCAGGAGCCCAAATATACACTGGAGTTGGCCTCAGGAGCCCAAAAATTGGATGAATCACACCCTGGAGTTGGCAGGAGTTGACAGTAGCAGCAGCAGGAGCCCAAATATACACTGGAGTTGGCCTCAGGAGCCCAAAAATTGGATGAATCACACCCTGGAGTTGGCAGAAGTTGGCAGCAGCAGCAGCAGGAGCCCAAATATACACTGGAGTTGGCCTCAGGAGCCCAAAAATTGGATGAATCACACCCTGGAGTTGGCAGGAGTTGGCAGCAGCAGCAGCAGGAGCCCAAAAAATGGCCTAAAGACATAAATATGTTTTGCACCATTTGGAAAGTGTAAAACGTGGCACCATGCTGAATCTAGTCGCATGCATCAGGCATTGGTGGGTGGAAATCCTGGCTGATCCATCCCTGATTCATTTTGACAAAGGTGAGTCTCTCCACATTTTTAGTTGACAGACGAGTTCTCCTCGCCGTAACTATGGCCCCCGCCGCACTAAACACCCGCTCAGATGGCACGCTACTTGCCGGGCAGGACAGCTTTTCCAGGGCAAACTCTGCTAGTTGCGGCCACAAATCAAGTTTGGCTGCCCAGAAGTCCAGCGGATCCTCAAGGTGTGTTGGCATGGTCATGTCAAAGTATGACATGACCTGCTGGTTCAGGTCCTGCTCCAGGTCTTCCTGCTGCTCATGAGTAGCCTCACTATGCGGGTGTAGAAAGCTACTCATTAGCGACTGAAGACTGAGGCTGCTGCTGCTGATGGAGCTTCTGCTGCTGCTGCTGCCAACCCCCCCAGCGGCCATGGCAGTGGAAGGTGAGCGCAGAGGTCCCCTCGAGTCAGACCTGCGAGAGTATGGACCATGGCGCAGATAGGCATCGGCCAACTGCCTACGTAGAATGTCTTTGTAGTAGTTGAGTTTGTCCTCCCTCTCGGTGGGTTTAAAAAATGCCCCCATTTTGTGCCGGAAGCGAGGGTCCAATAAGGTGGACAGCCAGAAGTCATCCCGCCGACAGATGGAAACAATTCTGGGGTCACTACGCAAGCATGTGAGCATGCTTCGTGCCATTTGCGCAAGTGACTCGGATGGACTACCTGTCTCCATCTCCACTGCATACTGCCACGGTGTGCCCGGGTCCTCTGTCTCTCCTTCCTCAAAAACCTCTAGCTCCTCTGGCTGCTCCTGCTCCTCCTCTCCTGTCCGCTGACTAGATAAACCAGCCATTTCGCCAAGCCTAAACTGTGTTTCGCTGGGCAACTCCTCCTCCTCCTCTTCCTCCTCCTCCTCCTCCAGTTCAGCTCCAACGGGGTTCATGTGGCCGTAAGATGTAAACGCCATGTCTCCAGTGCCCTGACCAGCCATGGTTTCCAACATGTGCTGTAGTACATGAAGCAGTGGAATCACGTCGTTCATCCCGTAATCCTGCCGACTGACAAATAAAGTGGCTTCCTCAAAGGGCCTGAGCAAACGGCAGGTGTCACGTATGAGCTGCCACTGGTTGACATTGAAGTTACACAGGGGAGTCCCCCTATCTGCTTGGATCATCAGGAAATCCGTGATGGCTTTTCTCTGTTCATATAATCGGTCCAACATGTGAAGGGTGGAATTCCAACGGGTGGAAACATCGCAAATCAGACTATGTTGGGGGATACCATTCTGACGCTGTAGCTCAAGAAGGGTGTGTTTGGCGGTGTAGGAGTGGCTGAAGTGCATGCAAAGTTTCCGTGAAGTTGTTAGGATGTCCTGCAGATGGGGGGAACACTTCAGAAACCGCTTGACAACCAGATTGAAGACGTGAGCCATGCAGGGGGCATGGGTCAGGCTTCCTTGGCGCAGCGCAGACAAAATGTTCTTCCCATTGTCGGTAACCATGATTCCCATTTTAAGTTTTCTCGGAGTAAGCCATGTTTGGATTTCCTGATGAATACATTTAAGCAGTTCCTCCCCTGTGTGACTCCGTTCGCCAAGACAAACCATGTGAAGCACTGCGTGACACCTCCGTGCCCTGCACACATGGTAGACTGGAGGGGCACTGAGACTTGAGCCTACAGTGGAGGGTGAGGAGATGGCGGAGGATGAGGAGGCCGAGTCGCACGGTGTCACAGGCCCAATGGGCAGAGAGCGCGGAGGCCGAAGCGGCGTGACCTGTCCAAGTTGCTGCTGCAAAGGGACCACATTCACCCAGTGGGCCGTAAACGACATGTACTGCCCCTGACCGTAGTTACAGCTCCAGATGTCGGCGCTGCCATGTATTTTGCTACACACCGACAGGCTCAAGGACTGGCCCACCTTCTGTTCAACAAAAGTGTGCAGCGCTGGTACTGCCTTCTTGGCAAAGAAATGACGGCTTGGGACTCTCCACCTCGGCTCGGCACAAGCCATCAGTTCTCTGAAAGGTGCAGATTCCACCACCTGAAAAGGGAGCGACTGCAGCACCAGCAACTTGGACAGGAGCACATTCAGCTTCTGCGCCGTAGAATGAGTGGGCGCATACTGCTGTCTCTTGGACATGGCTTCGCTGATGGATTGCTGGCGGGATGCATGACTTGGAGGAGGAGGAGCAGGAGCGACAGAGGATGGGTATGACGCACAGCTGCCTTCGGCTGAGGTGCTGGAGCCTTGGCTGGCAGAAATTGGGAGCTCACTTGGTGAGGAAGCAGACTGGACCACCCCTTGGGAGCCTCGGTTCTCCCAGGTCGTTTTATGGTGACGCATCATATGTTGACGCAGGGCCGTGGTGCCAACATTTGGACCCTGGCCACGCTTCACCTTTTGCCTACATATCTTGCATGTGGCCATGTTACCCTCCTGCGGATGCCTCAGGAAAAACTGCCACACTGCCGAGTAGCTACTTTTCCCACCCCCTGGCCTCACTGATTCACTGCTGCTGTTGCCAACTCCAGGAACCCCTGCTCCACTACCTCCCGATAAGGTAGACTGCCGCACAGCAGGTGCTCTACCCCGGCCCCGGCCCCGGCCGGCTCCAGCCTTTGGAATTGTGCCCCCATGCTGACTGCTACCACCTTGCTGCCTCAGCTGCTGACTCCGGGGCAACCTGCACCCCTCTTCTCCTGATGATGACGATGAAGCCCCTTCATCACCCGGCTCCCAAGTGCGATCGGCTTCATCGTCATCATCATCATCATCACCGAGTTGTGGCTGTACGTCACTGATGTTCGTGGATTCGTCAACAGTGTCTGGCGCAGGAGCTGGAACGCTCGCAGCACCCACGACACTGTCCACATCACTATTTGTCTGCCTAGCTAAAGAAGCCACCTCCATTTCTTGGCTGGGCAGTAGCTGCTGACTGTCCTCTATCTGATGGTCCTCCTCACTAAAGAGTGGAGCTGAACCCAAAGCATAGGATACGTCGCTGGGGGAGGGAACGGCGTAGGCCAGAGGCAATGGGAGGACAGGGACTGCTCTCGGGGCATGCCAACTCAGGGTTGTGTCAGAGGAACCTACCGACCCTAGACTGGGGGTCTCAGACGTAAGTTGTGATGATGTTGTTGATGAGCGCGTCAACCAATCTACCACGGCAGATGCGTTACTGGTGGAGACCCGACCGCTAGCAGATACTGGCAGATTAGGTCTCTCAGCGTGACTCCTGCTGCTACTGGCCCCCAGTCTGATGCGAGCTCTGCCTGCGGAATCTTGGCCTCTGCCACTCCTCTTTTCACTTCCAGGCACTTGTCTGCCCGACATAGTCTAACTGGCGTGGTAGTAGGTGATATTTAAAAAAACCCCGGGCAGCGGTGGGTCTATATGAAACAGAATATAATGCACACCAAAAGTGAGCAGTAACACTCAGCCTCCAACAGGCCTGCTTAGTGTAAATAAGAGAGCTGCTTAGTGTAAATAAAGAGGGGTATGCTATGTTACAGAATGGGATGCCTCAACAGAAGTGCACCTGGCAGGCAGCAGTAAGCCTATGCCCAGCAAAAGTGTCTTATAATATAAATATAATAAGAGCAAATGCTTATATGGTCTTAAACAGAGGCTGCTTTAGTCACAGAATGGGATGCCCTGGGCAGGAATGGACCTGGCAGGGTCCAGTAGTGCTTTGGCCAGCAAAAGTGTCTTTATCAGGCTAATTTCAAATATGATAAGAGCAAATGCTTATATGGTCTTAAACAGAGGCTGCTGTAGTCACAGAATGGGATGCCCCGGGCAGGAATGGACCTGGCAGGGTCCAGTAGTGCTTTGGCCAGCAAAAGTGTCTTTATCAGGCCTAATTTCAAATATGATAAGAGCAAATGCTTATATGGTCTTAAACAGAGGCTGCTGTAGTCACAGAATGGGATGCCCCAACAGGAATCGACCTGGCAGGGTCCAGTAGTGCTTTGGCCAGCAAAAGTGTCTTTATCAGGCCTAATTTCAAATATGATAAGAGCAAATGCTTATATGGTCTTAAACAGAGGCTGCTTTAGTCACAGAATGGGATGCCCCAACAGGAATCGACCTGGCAGGGTCCAGTAGTGCTTTGGCCAGCAAAAGTGTCTTTATCAGGCCTAATTTCAAATATGATAAGAGCAAATGCTTATATGGTCTTAAACAGAGGCTGCTGTAGTCACAGAATGGGATGCCCTGGGCAGGAATGGACCTGGCAGGGTCCAGTAGTGCTTTGGCCAGCAAAAGTGTCTTTATCAGGCCTAATTTCAAATATGATAAGAGCAAATGCTTATATGGTCTTAAACAGAGGCTGCTGTAGTCACAGAATGGGATGCCCTGGGCAGGAATGGACCTGGCAGGGTCCAGTAGTGCTTTGGCCAGCAAAAGTGTCTTTATCAGGCCTAATTTCAAATATGATAAGAGCAAATGCTTATATGGTCTTAAACAGAGGCTGCTTTAGTCACAGAATGGGATGCCCTGGGCAGGAATGGACCTGGCAGGGTCCAGTAGTGCTTTGGCCAGCAAAAGTGTCTTTATCAGGCCTAATTTCAAATATGATAAGAGCAAATGCTTATATGGTCTTAAACAGAGGCTGCTTTAGTCACAGAATGGGATGCCCCAACAGGAATCGACCTGGCAGGGTCCAGTAGTGCTTTGGCCAGCAAAAGTGTCTTTATCAGGCCTAATTTCAAATATGATAAGAGCAAATGCTTATATGGTCTTAAACAGAGGCTGCTGTAGTCACAGAATGGGATGCCCCGGGCAGGAATGGACCTGGCAGGGTCCAGTAGTGCTTTGGCCAGCAAAAGTGTCTTTATCAGGCCTAATTTCAAATATGATAAGAGCAAATGCTTATATGGTCTTAAACAGAGGCTGCTTTAGTCACAGAATGGGATGCCCCAACAGGAATCGACCTGGCAGGGTCCAGTAGTGCTTTGGCCAGCAAAAGTGTCTTTATCAGGCCTAATTTCAAATATGATAAGAGCAAATGCTTATATGGTCTTAAACAGAGGCTGCTGTAGTCACAGAATGGGATGCCCCGGGCAGGAATCGACCTGGCAGGGTCCAGTAGTGCTTTGGCCAGCAAAAGTGTCTTTATCAGGCCTAATTTCAAATATGATAAGAGCAAATGCTTATATGGTCTTAAACAGAGGCTGCTGTAGTCACAGAATGGGATGCCCCAACAGGAATCGACCTGGCAGGGTCCAGTAGTGCTTTGGCCAGCAAAAGTGTCTTTATCAGGCCTAATTTCAAATATGATAAGAGCAAATGCTTATATGGTCTTAAACAGAGGCTGCTTTAGTCACAGAATGGGATGCCCCAACAGGAATCGACCTGGCAGGGTCCAGTAGTGCTTTGGCCAGCAAAAGTGTCTTTATCAGGCCTAATTTCAAATATGATAAGAGCAAATGCTTATATGGTCTTAAACAGAGGCTGCTGTAGTCACAGAATGGGATGCCCTGGGCAGGAATGGACCTGGCAGGGTCCAGTAGTGCTTTGGCCAGCAAAAGTGTCTTTATCAGGCCTAATTTCAAATATGATAAGAGCAAATGCTTATATGGTCTTAAACAGAGGCTGCTGTAGTCACAGAATGGGATGCCCCAACAGGAATCGACCTGGCAGGGTCCAGTAGTGCTTTGGCCAGCAAAAGTGTCTTTATCAGGCCTAATTTCAAATATGATAAGAGCAAATGCTTATATGGTCTTAAACAGAGGCTGCTTTAGTCACAGAATGGGATGCCCTGGGCAGGAATGGACCTGGCAGGGTCCAGTAGTGCTTTGGCCAGCAAAAGTGTCTTTATCAGGCTAATTTCAAATATGATAAGAGCAAATGCTTATATGGTCTTAAACAGAGGCTGCTGTAGTCACAGAATGGGATGCCCCGGGCAGGAATGGACCTGGCAGGGTCCAGTAGTGCTTTGGCCAGCAAAAGTGTCTTTATCAGGCCTAATTTCAAATATGATAAGAGCAAATGCTTATATGGTCTTAAACAGAGGCTGCTGTAGTCACAGAATGGGATGCCCTGGGCAGGAATGGACCTGGCAGGGTCCAGTAGTGCTTTGGCCAGCAAAAGTGTCTTTATCAGGCCTAATTTCAAATATGATAAGAGCAAATGCTTATATGGTCTTAAACAGAGGCTGCTTTAGTCACAGAATGGGATGCCCTGGGCAGGAATGGACCTGGCAGGGTCCAGTAGTGCTTTGGCCAGCAAAAGTGTCTTTATCAGGCTAATTTCAAATATGATAAGAGCAAATGCTTATATGGTCTTAAACAGAGGCTGCTGTAGTCACAGAATGGGATGCCCCAACAGGAATCGACCTGGCAGGGTCCAGTAGTGCTTTGGCCAGCAAAAGTGTCTTTATCAGGCCTAATTTCAAATATGATAAGAGCAAATGCTTATATGGTCTTAAACAGAGGCTGCTGTAGTCACAGAATGGGATGCCCTGGGCAGGAATGGACCTGGCAGGGTCCAGTAGTGCTTTGGCCAGCAAAAGTGTCTTTATCAGGCCTAATTTCAAATATGATAAGAGCAAATGCTTATATGGTCTTAAACAGAGGCTGCTTTAGTCACAGAATGGGATGCCCTGGGCAGGAATGGACCTGGCAGGGTCCAGTAGTGCTTTGGCCAGCAAAAGTGTCTTTATCAGGCTAATTTCAAATATGATAAGAGCAAATGCTTATATGGTCTTAAACAGAGGCTGCTGTAGTCACAGAATGGGATGCCCCAACAGGAATCGACCTGGCAGGGTCCAGTAGTGCTTTGGCCAGCAAAAGTGTCTTTATCAGGCCTAATTTCAAATATGATAAGAGCAAATGCTTATATGGTCTTAAACAGAGGCTGCTGTAGTCACAGAATGGGATGCCCTGGGCAGGAATGGACCTGGCAGGGTCCAGTAGTGCTTTGGCCAGCAAAAGTGTCTTTATCAGGCCTAATTTCAAATATGATAAGAGCAAATGCTTATATGGTCTTAAACAGAGGCTGCTTTAGTCACAGAATGGGATGCCCTGGGCAGGAATGGACCTGGCAGGGTCCAGTAGTGCTTTGGCCAGCAAAAGTGTCTTTATCAGGCTAATTTCAAATATGATAAGAGCAAATGCTTATATGGTCTTAAACAGAGGCTGCTGTAGTCACAGAATGGGATGCCCCGGGCAGGAATGGACCTGGCAGGGTCCAGTAGTGCTTTGGCCAGCAAAAGTGTCTTTATCAGGCCTAATTTCAAATATGATAAGAGCAAATGCTTATATGGTCTTAAACAGAGGCTGCTGTAGTCACAGAATGGGATGCCCTGGGCAGGAATGGACCTGGCAGGGTCCAGTAGTGCTTTGGCCAGCAAAAGTGTCTTTATCAGGCCTAATTTCAAATATGATAAGAGCAAATGCTTATATGGTCTTAAACAGAGGCTGCTGTAGTCACAGAATGGGATGCCCTGGGCAGGAATGGACCTGGCAGGGTCCAGTAGTGCTTTGGCCAGCAAAAGTGTCTTTATCAGGCCTAATTTCAAATATGATAAGAGCAAATGCTTATATGGTCTTAAACAGAGGCTGCTTTAGTCACAGAATGGGATGCCCTGGGCAGGAATGGACCTGGCAGGGTCCAGTAGTGCTTTGGCCAGCAAAAGTGTCTTTATCAGGCTAATTTCAAATATGATAAGAGCAAATGCTTATATGGTCTTAAACAGAGGCTGCTGTAGTCACAGAATGGGATGCCCCGGGCAGGAATCGACCTGGCAGGGTCCAGTAGTGCTTTGGCCAGCAAAAGTGTCTTTATCAGGCCTAATTTCAAATATGATAAGAGCAAATGCTTATATGGTCTTAAACAGAGGCTGCTGTAGTCACAGAATGGGATGCCCTGGGCAGGAATGGACCTGGCAGGGTCCAGTAGTGCTTTGGCCAGCAAAAGTGTCTTTATCAGGCCTAATTTCAAATATGATAAGAGCAAATGCTTATATGGTCTTAAACAGAGGCTGCTGTAGTCACAGAATGGGATGCCCTGGGCAGGAATGGACCTGGCAGGGTCCAGTAGTGCTTTGGCCAGCAAAAGTGTCTTTATCAGGCCTAATTTCAAATATGATAAGAGCAAATGCTTATATGGTCTTAAACAGAGGCTGCTGTAGTCACAGAATGGGATGCCCCGGGCAGGAATGGACCTGGCAGGGTCCAGTAGTGCTTTAGCCAGCAAAAGTGTCTTTATCAGGCCTAATTTCAAATATGATAAGAGCAAATGCTTATATGGTCTTAAACAGAGGCTGCTTTAGTCACAGAATGGGATGCCCTGGGCAGGAATGGACCTGGCAGGGTCCAGTAGTGCTTTGGCCAGCAAAAGTGTCTTTATCAGGCCTAATTTCAAATATGATAAGAGCAAATGCTTATATGGTCTTAAACAGAGGCTGCTGTAGTCACAGAATGGGATGCCCTGGGCAGGAATGGACCTGGCAGGGTCCAGTAGTGCTTTGGCCAGCAAAAGTGTCTTTATCAGGCCTAATTTCAAATATGATAAGAGCAAATGCTTATATGGTCTTAAACAGAGGCTGCTTTAGTCACAGAATGGGATGCCCCAACAGGAATCGACCTGGCAGGGTCCAGTAGTGCTTTGGCCAGCAAAAGTGTCTTTATCAGGCCTAATTTCAAATATGATAAGAGCAAATGCTTATATGGTCTTAAACAGAGGCTGCTTTAGTCACAGAATGGGATGCCCTGGGCAGGAATGGACCTGGCAGGGTCCAGTAGTGCTTTGGCCAGCAAAAGTGTCTTTATCAGGCTAATTTCAAATATGATAAGAGCAAATGCTTATATGGTCTTAAACAGAGGCTGCTGTAGTCACAGAATGGGATGCCCCGGGCAGGAATGGACCTGGCAGGGTCCAGTAGTGCTTTGGCCAGCAAAAGTGTCTTTATCAGGCCTAATTTCAAATATGATAAGAGCAAATGCTTATATGGTCTTAAACAGAGGCTGCTGTAGTCACAGAATGGGATGCCCTGGGCAGGAATGGACCTGGCAGGGTCCAGTAGTGCTTTGGCCAGCAAAAGTGTCTTTATCAGGCCTAATTTCAAATATGATAAGAGCAAATGCTTATATGGTCTTAAACAGAGGCTGCTTTAGTCACAGAATGGGATGCCCTGGGCAGGAATGGACCTGGCAGGGTCCAGTAGTGCTTTGGCCAGCAAAAGTGTCTTTATCAGGCTAATTTCAAATATGATAAGAGCAAATGCTTATATGGTCTTAAACAGAGGCTGCTGTAGTCACAGAATGGGATGCCCCAACAGGAATCGACCTGGCAGGGTCCAGTAGTGCTTTGGCCAGCAAAAGTGTCTTTATCAGGCCTAATTTCAAATATGATAAGAGCAAATGCTTATATGGTCTTAAACAGAGGCTGCTGTAGTCACAGAATGGGATGCCCTGGGCAGGAATGGACCTGGCAGGGTCCAGTAGTGCTTTGGCCAGCAAAAGTGTCTTTATCAGGCCTAATTTCAAATATGATAAGAGCAAATGCTTATATGGTCTTAAACAGAGGCTGCTGTAGTCACAGAATGGGATGCCCTGGGCAGGAATGGACCTGGCAGGGTCCAGTAGTGCTTTGGCCAGCAAAAGTGTCTTTATCAGGCCTAATTTCAAATATGATAAGAGCAAATGCTTATATGGTCTTAAACAGAGGCTGCTTTAGTCACAGAATGGGATGCCCTGGGCAGGAATGGACCTGGCAGGGTCCAGTAGTGCTTTGGCCAGCAAAAGTGTCTTTATCAGGCTAATTTCAAATATGATAAGAGCAAATGCTTATATGGTCTTAAACAGAGGCTGCTGTAGTCACAGAATGGGATGCCCCGGGCAGGAATCGACCTGGCAGGGTCCAGTAGTGCTTTGGCCAGCAAAAGTGTCTTTATCAGGCCTAATTTCAAATATGATAAGAGCAAATGCTTATATGGTCTTAAACAGAGGCTGCTGTAGTCACAGAATGGGATGCCCTGGGCAGGAATGGACCTGGCAGGGTCCAGTAGTGCTTTGGCCAGCAAAAGTGTCTTTATCAGGCCTAATTTCAAATATGATAAGAGCAAATGCTTATATGGTCTTAAACAGAGGCTGCTGTAGTCACAGAATGGGATGCCCTGGGCAGGAATGGACCTGGCAGGGTCCAGTAGTGCTTTGGCCAGCAAAAGTGTCTTTATCAGGCCTAATTTCAAATATGATAAGAGCAAATGCTTATATGGTCTTAAACAGAGGCTGCTGTAGTCACAGAATGGGATGCCCCGGGCAGGAATGGACCTGGCAGGGTCCAGTAGTGCTTTGGCCAGCAAAAGTGTCTTTATCAGGCCTAATTTCAAATATGATAAGAGCAAATGCTTATATGGTCTTAAACAGAGGCTGCTTTAGTCACAGAATGGGATGCCCTGGGCAGGAATGGACCTGGCAGGGTCCAGTAGTGCTTTGGCCAGCAAAAGTGTCTTTATCAGGCCTAATTTCAAATATGATAAGAGCAAATGCTTATATGGTCTTAAACAGAGGCTGCTGTAGTCACAGAATGGGATGCCCTGGGCAGGAATGGACCTGGCAGGGTCCAGTAGTGCTTTGGCCAGCAAAAGTGTCTTTATCAGGCCTAATTTCAAATATGATAAGAGCAAATGCTTATATGGTCTTAAACAGAGGCTGCTTTAGTCACAGAATGGGATGCCCTGGGCAGGAATGGACCTGGCAGGGTCCAGTAGTGCTTTGGCCAGCAAAAGTGTCTTTATCAGGCTAATTTCAAATATGATAAGAGCAAATGCTTATATGGTCTTAAACAGAGGCTGCTGTAGTCACAGAATGGGATGCCCCGGGCAGGAATGGACCTGGCAGGGTCCAGTAGTGCTTTGGCCAGCAAAAGTGTCTTTATCAGGCCTAATTTCAAATATGATAAGAGCAAATGCTTATATGGTCTTAAACAGAGGCTGCTTTAGTCACAGAATGGGATGCTCCAACAGGAATCGACCTGGCAGGGTCCAGTAGTGCTTTGGCCAGCAAAAGTGTCTTTATCAGGCCTAATTTCAAATATGATAAGAGCAAATGCTTATATGGTCTTAAACAGAGGCTGCTGTAGTCACAGAATGGGATGCCCCAACAGGAATCGACCTGGCAGGGTCCAGTAGTGCTTTGGCCAGCAAAAGTGTCTTTATCAGGCCTAATTTCAAATATGATAAGAGCAAATGCTTATATGGTCTTAAACAGAGGCTGCTTTAGTCACAGAATGGGATGCCCCGGGCAGGAATGGACCTGGCAGGGTCCAGTAGTGCTTTGGCCAGCAAAAGTGTCTTTATCAGGCTAATTTCAAATATGATAAGAGCAAATGCTTATATGGTCTTAAACAGAGGCTGCTGTAGTCACAGAATGGGATGCCCCGGGCAGGAATGGACCTGGCAGGGTCCAGTAGTGCTTTGGCCAGCAAAAGTGTCTTTATCAGGCCTAATTTCAAATATGATAAGAGCAAATGCTTATATGGTCTTAAACAGAGGCTGCTGTAGTCACAGAATGGGATGCCCTGGGCAGGAATGGACCTGGCAGGGTCCAGTAGTGCTTTGGCCAGCAAAAGTGTCTTTATCAGGCCTAATTTCAAATATGATAAGAGCAAATGCTTATATGGTCTTAAACAGAGGCTGCTGTAGTCACAGAATGGGATGCCCTGGGCAGGAATGGACCTGGCAGGGTCCAGTAGTGCTTTGGCCAGCAAAAGTGTCTTTATCAGGCCTAATTTCAAATATGATAAGAGCAAATGCTTATATGGTCTTAAACAGAGGCTGCTTTAGTCACAGAATGGGATGCCCTGGGCAGGAATGGACCTGGCAGGGTCCAGTAGTGCTTTGGCCAGCAAAAGTGTCTTTATCAGGCTAATTTCAAATATGATAAGAGCAAATGCTTATATGGTCTTAAACAGAGGCTGCTGTAGTCACAGAATGGGATGCCCCGGGCAGGAATGGACCTGGCAGGGTCCAGTAGTGCTTTGGCCAGCAAAAGTGTCTTTATCAGGCCTAATTTCAAATATGATAAGAGCAAATGCTTATATGGTCTTAAACAGAGGCTGCTTTAGTCACAGAATGGGATGCCCTGGGCAGGAATGGACCTGGCAGGGTCCAGTAGTGCTTTGGCCAGCAAAAGTGTCTTTATCAGGCTAATTTCAAATATGATAAGAGCAAATGCTTATATGGTCTTAAACAGAGGCTGCTGTAGTCACAGAATGGGATGCCCTGGGCAGGAATGGACCTGGCAGGGTCCAGTAGTGCTTTGGCCAGCAAAAGTGTCTTTATCAGGCCTAATTTCAAATATGATAAGAGCAAATGCTTATATGGTCTTAAACAGAGGCTGCTTTAGTCACAGAATGGGATGCCTCACAGCAGACTTAAGATCAGTTCAGTATATATGCACAGTTAGTTACTATAAGCAGCCTGAAAACGCTAACAAAGGCTGGATGAAAAAAAAAAATCTCCCTGTCAGCCAGCTCCGTTTTTCCTACCTTTCCCTGGCTTTCTGTCTGTCTCCTGTCTGTCTCCTGCCTGTCTCCTGCCTGTCCCTGTCTGTCCCTGTCTCCAGCCTGTCTAACTGCCTCAGCTACACAGCGTTCTGTCTGTCTGTCACGAATGCAATAGAGAAATGAGGAAAAGCAAGATGGCCGCCGTTAAATACCGCTGTGTGACGTCACCGGGCTTGCTGGCTGCTGATAGGCTGCATGTGACTGCCCCAGCTTGCACTGGCGCGGGATACATGTCCAGACATGTCCCGTCCGCCATCTTAGAATGCCTGTAAATGTAAATGAATGGATGTTAAAGGAAAACTTCGAGTGATCGAATCGCGGGGAAATTCGGATTCGATCCGAATCGAATTTTTCCTGAAATTCGGATCGAATCCGGGTTCGTCCGGATCGATTCGCTCATCCCTAGCTATAAGGTATTAAGTCCGATTCTTCAATAAAACTTGTTCAAATCAATGACTCATAATAATAGTGCCATGATGTGAAATCCATCCATTCACAACATGTGCCTGCCACCAATTTTATGCTCTTACAAAAAATGGTATGTAGTTCGCCAAAACAGTGTAAATCTCAGACCATTTCATAGGTTCTAATTCTGATTCCAGCATTTATATAAGGAAAATCATTGACTTTCACATAATATACCATGCAAAAGAAAAGGCAAGCCAATAGTGCATCATTTCTAAGAAATACTCCCACTTTTATTTATGCCAATGGGACACTTACACTAAAATTATTAAAAACACGGAACAAGTCCAACAATCATGGCCAACTCACACTGCTCGATTCCACCTTCTATATGTGCATTAGGTTCCCCCCCCCGTTGAAGTGAGGGGGAAAGTACATCCGCCGGCTGATTGAGCAAATGCTCAGCTACATACATTCCATGCATTCCACTACCGACATCCTGCATCAGCATCAGAAAGGTGGGACATTCAAGTGACCCCAGAATTTTGGGGGGACCATGGGACTGGCCCGCCGGAGGTGGGACATCTGGTCTGTTTAGGTATACATGTACATTTACAGTAAGGTAAAGCTAAGAGTGATTTTTATTGAGGTTCTAGGATTAGGATTAAGAAGATAAGAATGACTTTGTTTTCCAAGTATCATAGATCATCGTCATGATCATAGATGCTCAACAGATTCATTCTGGCTAGATACCCAGCCGCAGGGAGACATTTGCAAAACACAGAGACCAGAAGCGTTAGCAGCGGATTGTTCACAACACTCTTCTTGCATGCAGGAACATTCAGCAACAATCAGGAACATAAACGTGAGCAGGATGCATCAGCGAGACATGGAGCAAAGGAAACAGCTCCTTTCAGTTAGCAGACTATACACACTATGGGGGGTTATTCAAGAAGAGATAGCGCCAGGTAATGCCTCATAGAGGCAGGCAGCATCTGGTGAATGCCGGGCGCTGTACGCAAAACCCCATTTATGAATGTGGTGTGTGCCTCTAACAGCGCCATGTTGCGTCACATGTATTACTACAGGCGGCTAAGCGTATAGCGCCGGCGCTCTAGATTCCAGAGTGCCAGGTATTACCTTTCGCACATATTTCAATGGGCGTTCATTTGCTTGTGTTTAAACAGCGTGTTTGACCATTTTTTTTTTGTTTTTTTGCTCCAATTATTGTGTGACGTCTCCTGGCTGCAAACAAACGCTTTTATAAATTTTTTGGATTTTTCATTTTTTTATGCAGAATTGTCATTACAGGTCTGCCACTAAAGTGTTAATGTCACAATGTTATAACAATGTCATTCCATGTGTTACTGGTGGATATGTGTTCAAAAACAGACTTTAATCACACAGCTTCTGGCGCTCTATGCTATAGCGACCAGATTTAGAGCGCCAGACGCTGTGTGTGTGTCCGTTTTTGATAAGTATGGTGTGGAGCGCCGAGAGTCGGTCGCACTGAGCTGGCGCTACTTCTCGATCCCTGCAGCGCTGTACTGGTGTTGGAGCACCCAACATACATCACATTCATAAATGCCGGCCAGGTTACTACAGCGACTGAGGCGCTCTGTTACAGCGCTCGATACCCGCTTACAGTGTCTACTAGCGGTCACTCTAAGCGCCACTATACAGACGCTCATCTGCCGATACCTGGCGTTAGTAATGAATCAGCCTCCAAGTATATAGTCACATGCCCCTCGATTCAAAGAGCAAAAGTTAATTGATTTCGTATCGAGAATCGTAAGTTTGGGTGGGTGTTAGTCATTTTTTCATGTTTTTTTGCCCATTTCGTATTCGCACGATCGTTCGCGCATAGACGTATATGAACATACGCATTTCGTACGAGAATCGTATAATTTGCGTTAGTTCGTGTGTTTTTCCCGTCCAAATCGTATTATTTGCGTCCGATCCTATTTTTTACGTCCTTCACATGGGCTTGCGACCAATTCAGAGAGGTGATTGCTAATTGTTTGGAAGCCCATTAAAGAGCTGCTTTACGAAATGTTTGCCGGCAGCTATTTGGCCTCGGGAGTAGGATGGAGCGGAGCGAGTTTGTGGCACATCAAGGGCTTATGCTTTTTGGCATTGAGTTGATCGAGATGTCTGAGAGCAGATTGCCCCTGCGTCGTCGCATGAACATCGATAGCATGAATGATGTTGAGCTGTTTGAGCTGACCAGGCTTAATCGCGCTTCCCTCCATAAATTATATAGTGAGCTGCGGCCATGGTTAGCCCGCACCACAAGGAAGGGGCATGCAATTTCAGGTATGACCAAGATGCTTGGCTGCCTGCAATTTTTGGCGAACGGCTCGTTCCAGAGGCTGGGTGCCCTCTCCGTGGGGATGTCACAGCCTACGCTGAGCCGCGCACTCTCTAAATTTTTGGAAGGCATGGCTGCCATAACTCAAAAATATATTTATTTTCCTGATGATATGGCAGCCAGAAACGCCATTAAGCTTGGGTTTTATAATGTGGCCGACATGCCCAACGTTATTGGTGCTATTGACTGCACACATGTGGCACTCGTACCTAGGGCAGCCGACGAGTATATATATAGGTATTGAGATTGGTTATTATGTTGCCCAACGTGTCATGTAACCTGTTTTCCTTTGCGGCAGCATATTTGTTTATCCCTCATTTGTGTAGCTGCTTTATCTAGGCTTTTCATTAGTATTTCCCAATAGAGTGCAGACATGTTTTGTTGTTAATTGTTTATTTTGGGTCAAATATCAATTACCCTTTTTGTATGTTTTTGCCTTAAGGAATCGTAAAATGGGACACTCACTTAATGTCCAGGCCGTGGTTGGTCCGGACATGCGGTTTATGAGTGTCCTTGCCGGCTACCCCGGATCGTCCCACGACTCCTATATCCTCAGGCGATCTGGGTTGTTTCGGAGATTTGAGGCAGGTGAATTTTCGGGGGCATGGCTGCTTGGTAAGTGTGTCCTATTTGTGTGTTATTAAATGTGGCATTAATCTTGTATTTGTTGATATGTTTGTATTTCAATTCTTTACATAAGCGTCAAAATGCCTTTTTCTAGGGTCATATATTATGAACTTCCCAAAAAAATGCTTGCCTCGCTTTGTCCTTCAGAATGTTTTCCCTTTAGTTAGGATGTCTGTAAGTTCCTTGTCCCTAAATATATTGGTTTGGAGTTTAGACCAAAGGATCTTTGAGCTTTGGCTCCTTTTGTCCTATTGGTCTTTAAATGTCAAAGTGGACTTAAACTGCATACATTGTAGTTTACAGATAAATGTGGATAGCCCCTCAGCAGCATCCTAATTGTAACATGTCTGAAAACTAAAAATAGTTTTAAATTCCAAATACCCTTGGGCGTGCAGATGTTTGTTAATTAATTGGTATATTGAAGTGCCATTTTTAAATAGGTAATACATTAGTGGAAAGATTTATTTGACTAATGTGCCCTGTTTTTTTTTTGCCCAACTTTACCTTACATCATTATGATATATGTTATTTTTTTTGTGTTTGTTGTGTTGCCTTTTTAATTTTGATTACATTTAATTCTCTGTTTAAGGTGATTCCGGGTACCCACTTCTACCCTGGCTCATGACGCCTGTGCTGCGGCCCCAGGATGCCTCTCAGGAAGCGTACAACCGTGCGCATCGCAAGACCCGGGCTGTTGTGGAGAGGGCCTTTGGGCTGCTGAAGACACGTTTTCGTTGCCTTGACCATACTGGGGGCGCCCTGCAATATGATCCCAAGAAAGTGATCGACATTATCATGGCATGTGCTGTTTTGCACAATTTTGCCATCCTGGAACGTGTCCCACGTTATGTGGACAGCCTGCCCTCTTCAGCCGTCGAGGATGAAGTCGAGAATTTTGTGGGGCCCCCCAGTGAGTCTGGCCAATCTGTTAGAGCCAACCTGATCATGCAGCATTTTACTTAACTTTTTTCCGTGTCTCAACATTCTGTGTGTCTGTGTTATCCTTTTTGTTAAATATGTTGTTTGGCCGTAATGTGGCATTACCTCAAAGTAAAAAATTTAGACCTTAATTCTTGCCTAATGTATTTCATGTAGTTTCCTTAGCTTTAGATTTGCATTGTTACACCTCTTCAAACCAAAATTATCTGGTTTAGCCCAAGTTGTTTAAAATGTGTTCCCACTAAAAACGCCACAAGTATTGTAAGTGAGAATTTTTTTTTACTTAGAAAAGGAAAAATTATAGTGCTTAACAGAAAACATTCCACATACATCTGTGGTTACAAATAGATAACATTACAAAAAAAACATCGAGCACATCTACACCTGGAAGTGAGTGGCACAACCAAACAAGGACACCCAGTCCAAAGGCCAGCCTAGTCCAGTCATTAATATTGCCTGTGCCCAGGGATATTTGGGCATGGCCATAATGTCACACAAACATGTCTGCAAACAGGAGGAGCACCAACCAAATACATATTTCAAGCCATAAGTGGCCAGATACCCTCCACATAGACCTATGGCATTGGCTAGTGGCCTTAAGCATTACTCTAAGGAGCTATATGGGAGCAAATCCAAAACACAACCTGCATGAGCAACACAAAATGGATTGTTTGAAACCTCAAAGGACAAGTAAATACAGTGGGGGTTAAGAGAAAAGATGTCCCACACACCCATGGCTTAATAGGGTGGCTGCCCATAATACCCAGGTGGAGGTCCAGGTGGAGGTCCATGTGAATGGGACCTAGCCTGGGCCATGGCAGCATTGTGAATTTGAAACTGCTCCACAATGTTTCTCTGCATATTGGTCATCTCAGCCATGGCTGACTGGATGCCATTACTTGCATTTTCCACGTTGCTGTTGAGGGTACGCAACTCCGCGAGGATGCCCTGTAGACTGGTATGGATGTTGACCATGTCGGCATGCCTTTGCTCACGCTCTGTAACGAGCTGGGCGTCATAAGAGTCCCTTTGTTGGGTCCATAATTGAAGCAGGGCACTCTGCCTCCCCTGGGAAATTGTGGGGCGGCGTAAAGGAGTCCGCCGCACAATTACCCTGGCTCTTGGGCGTGCCCTGCCGCGTGGTGTCGTACCCTCAACAGCAACAGGCCTGCTTTGCAAATCCTCAGCAGCAGAGTGAACACTGGGGACTGTAGTGTCAGTCTCCCCATGTGCATGCACAATGGATGGAGATTCACTCTGCTGCTGAGGATTGGCCAGAGAAACATCATGGAGCAGTTCCAAATTGGGACCCAGGGGGAGGTCATCCGACGTGCCCTGCATGGAGACATCATCATCTTCCTCCATGTCCTGGATCTCTTCCATGAGTGTGCGGGTCTGTAGGGACATATAAAAAAAAAAGTGTAAGTTGGCGTCCAAATTTGGGATTCCAACAGTTTAACACATTCTTAAGCACTTGTTAGTATTTATGGTACTAAATTAACTTACCGGAAATCTCTGATCTGGGCTCCTATGCTGTACGGACCTGGTAGGCAGAACCAAACTGGGGGGTGAGTTTACCCTTGCTGAGGGATCATGCTGGGCTGAAGAAGAGAAAAACAAACCACGTAAACACACACATAACCATTTTTGGGATAGGTAATCAAATATAGCTCTATTTGTAATATTAATCAACTCTAGAGCAATGGGGACATTTGTTAAAAGACACGCAAGTTTAGATAGGTGCAATGGCTCGCGCAAACTGCTAACTGACCTCAGTTCTAAGTCAGGAAGTGTACCCAGTCAGCATACAACTTTCCACGCACATTTTTGGATTTAGACTACCATTCGCTAGGTCCGGGGTACTCAAACAATTGTTGGAAAGGCCCATTTAAAGGTATGTGGTGAGAGGTGAATGTCTGGCCATGGTGCTGACGCAGGGGGTGTCTAGTTAGAAATAAACACACTGGTGGAGGGACTGGAGATTTCAAAGTGCCAACTAATAAAGGCTGCTTGCCCTTGCTGGGCTGGATGGGGCAGAGCTGAGGGGACAGGGATTGGATGGCTAAAGGGGGGAGTTAACGTATTGATGGTGATGGGATGGATGGAGCAAATCTGTTACAAATGTATGGGGCTTATGTGGGGGGGGGGGGGGGGGCATGGGGGGACTGTGGCAGATGGGGCCGAGCTGGGGCTGCGGGACACGATTGTACCAAGAGAAAGATGTACCAAGTTACTGTGTACCTTGCAATGCCACTTCCTGTGCAGTACTTCATATTGCAATGCTATGTTTCAGGGAGCCATGACATTGGGCAGGAGAACAACCACTACATCGCCGATCAAGGGGGCAGCTCTGAGCACGTCAACACAGAAGTAACTGAGTGCAGGGCTGTCTAGGCAGGGGTCCTTGAATCTGGTGCCAAGGTCCGCATTGGGACCCCGGGCCGGCAGTTGAGTCTCGCTGCTCTAGGTCAGATATGTTTGGGGGTGGCTAATGACATTGTTAACTCAAACACAACTCACACAACAAAAAGGCAACCCATACATAATGATGTGTGTTTTGTGATTGATTCAAAATATATCACTTTTCAGGAGAAACTTCATGACTTTAACAATCCAATTGGAAATTTGATGTTTGCCATAATGGCTTTGGGCCTAAATGTGTGATTCCCAGGGACCAAAAGAGGACACAAACAGGCACAGTAGTGCGAGGCCAAGCCAGGCAAACCATAGGGGCATCCCGTTATCTTGTTACTAGTGAACTGTAGATTATTTAGCAAACAGGCAAACATGCAGATTTAAGAGTACTCACCGTGGGTACGGGTCGGTGAGTCTGTGTCCCTTAGACCAGCATGTCCACCGACCGCGACCGGATGGAGAAGTCCAAGCACAATCTCCTCAGCAGGGGTAAACTCCAGTTTAGATGGAAAGCCACCTCCAGTTTTTAGGCTGAAAAGAGAAAATCGTTTGGTACTCAGAAAAGGTGCATACAGTACATCCTAAACATTATATTTAGAGAAAGCATTTATTTACCTGTAATTATGCCTTTTAATTTCTTTTTGCCGTACAGCATACTTCAGATCAGAGATTTTCTTCTGAATTTGGGACACATCTTTCCTCTCTTCCCCCGCTGCATTTACTTGTCGGAGGATGGTTTCAAACAATTCCATCTTGCGCTGCTTTGTGGTGTGTTTGGATTTGCTCCCATAGAGCTCGTCATAGTATAATGTAAGGCCACTAGCCAATGCCATATTTTGGTCATGGGAGAATCTCCCACTCAACTGGCCGCGGCGCAATGTGCGGCCAGATGGTTGGCTTGGCTGCTCCTCCATGTGTGCAGACACATGTGGTGACATTATGGCCTGGGGCTGGGTAGGGGAATGGCCGGATTGGTGGCTTCCCAATGACTGGACTGGACTGGCCAAGGGACTGGGTGTTCTGGCGTGGCTGGCCACCGAACTTCCAGGTGTAGATGTGGTCATGGTTGCAATTCTGGGCCCTCTTGGGGGGCTATGTTCCCGGCTGGTGCCAGGTCGGGGGCTCTGTTCCCGGCTGGTGCCAGGTCGGGGGCTTCTGGCCCTGGATGGGGTTCTTCGGGCCCTGTAGGGGCTTCTGGCCCTGGATGGGGTTCGGCGGGCCCTGTAGGGGCTTCTGGCCCTGGATGGGGTTCGGCGGCCTCTGGCTGGGCTTCGGGCCCTGGATGGGGTTCGGCGGCCTCTGGCTGGGCTTCTGGCCCTGGATGGGGTTCGGCGGGCCCTGTAGGGGCTTCTGGCCCTGGATGGGGTTCGGCGGCCTCTGGCTGGGCTTCTGGCCCTGGATGGGGTTCGGCGGCCTCTGGCTGGGCTTCTGGCCCTGGATGGGGTTCGGCGGCCTCTGGCTGGGCTTCTGGCCCTGGATGGGGTTCGGCGGCCTCTGGCTGGGCTTCTGGCCCTGGATGGGGTTCGGCGGCCTCTGGCTGGGCTTCGGGCCCTGGATGGGGTTCGGCGGCCTCTGGCTGGGCTTCGGGCCCTGGATGGGGTTCGGCGGCCTCTGGCTGGGCTTCTGGCCCTGGATGGGGTTCGGCGGCCTCTGGCTGGGCTTCTGGCCCTGGATGGGGTTCGGCGGCCTCTGGCTGGGCTTCGGGCCCTGGATGGGGTTCGGCGGCCTCTGGCTGGGCTTCTGGCCCTGGATGGGGTTCGGCGGCCTCTGGCTGGGCTTCGGGCCCTGGATGGGGTTCGGCGGCCTCTGGCTGGGCTTCTGGCCCTGGCTGGGCTTCGGGCCCTGGATGGGCTTCGGGCCCTGGATGGGCTTCTGGCCCTGGATGGGGTTCGGGCCCTGCTGCGGGGCCTGGGTTGCCGAACTGCCCTACTTGAAGGCATGGCCGGTGTGGGCTCCCTTGTGCTGCCTCTTCTGGGGGCAGAGGTGGTGGGTGCTGCAGTTGGCTGCTTTTTGGCTGCAGGGGCACGGGGCTTGGGGCCCCTTTTTTTGGTTCCTGAGGGTCCAGGGTCCCTTGGTGGGGCCGAGGTGGGAGTCTTGCCTCTCAGCTTTCTCCTACCTTGCTGGGACCTTGTTGTTGGGCCCTCCGCGGTCTTGCTTTGCTGGGGTCGCTTGCTCATAGGCTTTTTAGGTGCCATCTTACACAAATGCTCAAAGAGAATGAGCTTTGGGTGCAGGGACCTTTAAATAATGAGCCCAGCGTGTGACGCCTATGCGCACGACTACGCGCTCGTACGAACGTACGTTCGAGCGGAACCAGGAAACCGCTGGGGTTTCACTTATCTGCTGCCTTGAAGAAGCATAAAGATGGCGCCCACTATCTTCACCCGTCAACAGGAAGAGATCCTCATGCTGGTAAGTGGCTGCCTGTGCATTTTAATCTAATAGTCAATGATGGCCTAAATGTAAATGATGCGTTTGGAACTAGTTTGGGGTCTCTTAATGTTTAATCACTGGCTCCTCACACTTCATCCTCAAGGGCCGAGCCTGGCCACGTTTTCACCTGTCTATGCTGATGTCCTAATTCGGCCAATTGCTCCGGCTTAGCAACAGTTAATTAACCTGTGGAGTAGCGGGGCGAGCTGGCAAACCTGGCCTGTCTCGGACCTTGATGCGGATGTTTGAGGAACACTGTTTTCCTAAGCCATAAAAACACAACGGGAAGCCACACACGTGGTCCAAAAGCCTAAGCATTAGCCTACATGTTGGATGTTTAAACCATCCTAACATGCCATAGATGCAGGTGGGCTGATTCTTGATGTTGGCTATTATCTGTATGTACATGGTGTGTGATACATATAACCTAAGACCAGACTCTCATTCACAGTCAACGTCCGCTTTAAGGCACTCCCCAAAAATGGATGCCACTAGAAATGTGTGTGTTAATGACATGAAATCCTCAACTTGTGATGCAACACATATGTGTGTGTGTGTAAAAAAGTAAAATCTCTGTGTCCATTATGTTTTTCAGATCATGCTTCAACGCCGGTATGACTTCGCGCCCAATGTGTGCGAGAAAAGGGACATCGCCCGGGAGATCATTGCGGAGATCCACCGTGTGACTAGCACCACCTTCACTCACACCCAGATAATGCAGCATTGGTCGGACCTGAAGCGTCTGCACATGCCCCGGGTGCGGAGGTTTTTTGGAATCCATTTTCCAAGTAAGTACAAAGCAATTGCATGGTATATGTTCCAAATGTATAAGTTATGCCTTTATTTATAATGACTTTTCTTTGGTAGTGTTGGAAATGGATTTCAGAATTCGCCGCACCCGGAGGCGTACAGGCCGACCAGTGCTGCATGAGTCTGCATCTGTGAGTGAAGGTGGTGGATCTCCCGGGCGACGGACCTACCCCTCCTCTGTGGCCTCCTCAGACCAGCCCCTGGACCTTACCACAGAGGAGGGGCCAAACCGCGTGGGCGTGGAGTCATACCTGGCCACGCATGGGGAAGGCTCTGGTATGTCACTCTTCATGTATAGGCACAAAGATATACATGGCAGGCCAAAAACTAAGTTATCCTTTATTATGTATTTGTAGAAGCTTCTGGAGCGGGTGAGATAGTGGAGGAGGAGGCAGCAGAGATGCTTGAAGTCGATCCTGGCGAAGGTGAGTGATGTCAGCCAGACTGGGAGCCAGATATGTTGGGAATAGTGACTCTCTACAAGTACTAACCAAATGTCACATGTTTCTCCAGGGACTTCTTCACAGCAGAGCCAGGACCAAGGGCAGCCTGTTGGCCCCAACCAGCCATCTGTCGGCCACCAACTCCGTAAGTCTCCATGCCATTATTCATATTAATGTTTGGTTAGCTAATAACACACACATAACTAAAGGCGTAGCCAATGTGTAGTTCACACTTTCATGTGGGCACTTCGTTAGCTTAAAGAGGACCCTAACTAGTATTAAGAACCAAAGAATTAGCCATCACACTGTACCTACAGATTAGAACCATGGAAAAACACCCTTCACCCATCTAATGCATGTTATTAGACTGAACCAAACCAATATTGGGGAATATGGAATGCGCAATATTTACAGGCAGCATGGGATACAGATTGAAAAAAGGAAGGTGCTGCCATGCATTGTGTGAGTGATGACCTTTCCCTCAACCCAGCTATGCTCGGGATTCCCAACGCAACACTGTAACCTACTCCCCTGTACTTTATCCAACTCTCCACTCCTCATTAAGTGTTATGCTTCAGAGTCCAGATGGCGGCGCTGTAATCCCAAATAAACCCTATTTAACTTTGAGGTGGTGCCAAATCATTTGTGAATAGTTATTGGTTTTCATAAAATAATGTGGAAGGTCCGGTTTAAGGAGTTTAAACACTTACCTGTGTGAAATGCATTAACTGTATCCCTTGGAAGAATGACATATGTCATGCATTTACATGTATTTGATTAACCCTAAATCTATTTCCAGCATACAAACCGGTCTGGGACTCCTAGTTATGTTTCTTTCTCTATTGGTTACAGGGATGATCCCCCAAACTTTGGCGGGCAAAAAAAAACGAATGAAGGAGTTGGTGGCCGAGCTGCTGGCCATACAGGCGACGTTGGGGCCAACAGATGAAGAAGAGGAGGAGGATTAGTGCCCTTGGTCCTGGCTCCTTTGTTTAACTTGCTGTTCAAGTTTTTAAATTTTTACTAAGTTGTTTGTTGGCATTTTTTAAAACCAAAAACAAAATTTTTTTACAAAAACACTTAAAAAAAAAAAAAAAAGGGTTTTACTGTTAAAAAAAAAAAAAAAATTTTAGATGTGTTTTACCGAGGCCAAAAAAAAAAAAAAATTTTTTTAAAAACTACCCAAAAAAAAAAAGAGGTTTGGAAAATTACTTCGAACAAAAACAAGCAAATATTTTAAATAAATACGATTTTAAGCCTTCAAAATTTGTGTCTTTTCTAATATGCACACACCCAAAAAATAACACAAACCAGAAACAACACGCTTAGAAACATATAGACATATGTACATTATGTGATTTTCTTACGTTTTAGGGACCGAGAAAGGAAGTTGGATGCAAGCGCTAAGGGGTTTAGGTAAGTTTGAGGGACCGAGAAATGAAGTTGGATGCAGCCGCTAAGAGGTTTAGGTAAGTTTGAGGGACCGAGAAATGAAGTTGGATGCAAGCGCTAAGAGGTTTAAGTAAGTTTGAGGGACCGAGAAATGAAGTTGGATGCAAGCGCTAAGAGGTTTAGGTAAGTTTGAGGGACCGAGAAATGAAGTTGGATGCAAGCGCTAAGAGGTTTAGGTAAGTTTGAGGGACCGAGAAATGAAGTTGGATGCAGCCGCTAAGAGGTTTAGGTAAGTTTGAGGGACCGAGAAATGAAGTTGGATGCAAGCGCTAAGAGGTTTAGGTAAGTTTGAGGGACCGAGAAATAAAGTTGGATGCAAGCGCTAAGGGGTTTAGGTAAGTTTGAGGGACCGAGAAATGAAGTTGGATGCAGCCGCTAAGAGGTTTAGGTAAGTTTGAGGGACCGAGAAATGAAGTTGGATGCAGCCGCTAAGAGGTTTAGGTAAGTTTGAGGGACCGAGAAATGAAGTTGGATGCAAGCGCTAAGAGGTTTAGGTAAGTTTGAGGGACCGAGAAATGAAGTTGGATGCAAGCGCTAAGAGGTTTAGGTAAGTTTGAGGGACCGAGAAATGAAGTTGGATGCAGCCGCTAAGGGGTTTAGGTAAGTTTGAGGGACCGAGAAATGAAGTTGGATGCAAGCGCTAAGGGGTTTAGGTAAGTTTGAGGGACCGAGAAATGAAGTTGGATGCAGCCGCTAAGGGGTTTAGGTAAGTTTGAGGCACCGAGAAATGAAGTTGGATGCAGCCGCTAAGGGGTTTAGGTAAGTTTGAGGGACCGAGAAATGAAGTTGGATGCAGCCGCTAAGGGGTTTAGGTAAGTTTGAGGGACCGAGAAATGAAGTTGGATGCAGCCGCTAAGGGGTTTAGGTAAGTTTGAGGCACCGAGAAATGAAGTTGGATGCAAGCGCTAAGAGGTTTAGGAAAGTTTGAGGGACCGATAAATGAAGTTGGATGCAGCCGCTAAGGGGTTTAGGTAAGTTTGAGGCACCGAGAAATGAAGTTGGATGCAGCCGCTAAGGGGTTTAGGTAAGTTTGAGGCACCGAGAAATTAAGTTGGATGCAAGCGCTAAGAGGTTTAGGTAAGTTTCTGGTTGAGGGTGCGCATGCGCAAGATCTTATAAACATACGAACGCACGAATCTAAGAGGCCAAAAACCAATGAAAGCCAGAGGCAAACGCAAGTAATTGGAAGAGGTTGACGATGGAAGCAGCCGAAAAAACAGGCTGCCGCCACAACAGGTGAGCACATGAACGTGATTTTTACGATTGCCAACTGACTGAGGCAAGTTCGGGAGATATCATACGAACGGACGTATCTTTTAGGATAGAAACGTATTTGCTTATTGAATCACTCGCAAGTTCATACGAACGCACGAGCGGACGTGAAAAATAGGATGATCGTGAGCCAAATCCAAGCTGTTACATGTTTCTTTGAATCAACCCAATGGTCTGCATACAATTTCCTGTTGCATTAGTATGTATTAGTATGTATTAGTATGTTGCATTAAAGCTATTCCAACAAAAAGCCTCAAAGTACACAAAAACCCAATATGTACATTCAGAGCAAGATACAGATAAGAAAATTGGTGATAGAGATATATATAACCTTACTGAGTAGCTGGATGGATAGTAACTGCGTTTGAGGCTCCTGGAATGGAGCCTCTTATCTAAGCAGCCTTCTCAGGCGCCATCTCGTCCTTGACAATAAGAATGACTGAATAATCAGGCATGTATGTTTGATACATCATGTACTTATCGTAACACTTTCTTTGTAGTAAATCACTCTTTCTTAGAATAAACGGTTGCCCACGCGCACTGGTGGCGTCCTATATACTCCTATATAGTGAACTTTGAACTTCAAGTGTTCTTTTTCTATAGACAATAATAGGGGGAACCATGATGATTCTCCCACCCCCCCCCAGCCATGTAAAATATAGATAGATGCTTGAGGCTTGGGGGCAAAGCACTGGTTTTTAGCTTAGAAGCCCACAATCAGGCAGAATGACTCACCCTTTCACATTCCTGGACTGTGGCAACTGCATCTTGCCAGTCACCTTCTTCACCAGCAAACTATTACACACACACACCAGAGAAACCATATTGGCAGTGGCACTCAGGAAGGGTGTAAGGGCGATGTGAGATGCACAATTTGGGCTCTTTTGGACTAACTGGAGGCACATCCCTAAAAGTGATGAGGGAGGTAAAGGGGTTGTTACATGCGAACTAAAGTAATATTTGCCCACCTCTGGTGGTTGGTCGTTAAAGTGCACCAAAATCCGGATCTAGTGTCTATAACTAGGTTTAGTTAAATACCAACCCCTGAGGCATCCTGATTTGGGATATCTAATCGCCTGATATTCTTTCCTCATCTGTGAAACCAAGGCATACATGTGGCAGGCGGTGTCGTCTCTCGCATCCTACTAGTGTAGGATGTCTGTGTGCAACCACTGTAACTGAATGGCTGGAGTGGCCGCGCCCAGCCATAGAAGGATGCAGGAAGTGTCACCCGACACTCGCTAGTGCAGCTCACATTCAGTATCTTTAGCCAAACATTAATATTTGCGGGCAAAGAAACTGATTGGAGCAGAGCCGCTCCTTTGCAATGGGAACAATGGCTAGGTATGTATATCGGACAACGGGTGCAGTTTTACAAAGTGGGGCATCCCAAGGACATGGACCAAAACCAGGGATAGTGAACAATCTAGGTTTTAATCCACTATAAGGTTTTTTCTTTAGATATAATGTTGACGATAATTTACACAGGATAACGCACTAGACCTTGATATTGTTCTTATGAGTGGCAGGGAAACCTTGAGGACGTAGCGTTTTTTTCACGAAACGCGTGGGTGAAGATACCAGTGGGGCCCGGCAGGGAGATTGTATTCAGCCCTTTGGCAACAAGCACTGTTGTTATAATATGGATGAATTTTTGGATATGTGATATATTTGGGGATTTAGTCTTTTTTAATGGTATGTTGTTTGTGATGTAATATTTGCGATGTTTTTATTTTTTATGCGTTAAAGATCGTCCTTTGGATATTTATGTGATTAATGTGGGGTGATTGGTGCCGATTCTGGGTATTGTCTGGTGTGCGGTGTACTGGGACCGCAGTGTGTGTTTGTTGTACTTAGGGCAATTTAGTGACACCAGATTGGCACATTGTGCCCCACTGTTATTTAGGTGGTGCGGTACGTATTCCCCTATCGTGGCTCCAGAAACCACCAAATTAGCCCCAGACCCTCTCCACAGCAATGAATCAACTCAAATATATCTCATGAATTCATCTTTATTAAAGTCTCCACTAAAAATTACATATAAACGTACAATTTAAAATTATCCAAAAATATTCATTATATGGGGTATCCCATACAGACCCGTAATCCCATTATCGCCCTCAAAGGTGTAGAATAACAATAAATTAAAGAATAAAAAATAATTAAAAAATCTCCTATTATTAATTAATTTTATATAAAGTGCCAAAAGTGCATAGAACTGTGCTATATAATGTGCAATTTCTATTCAGTATAACCACTGAGGAAAATATGGCAAGAGGAATAAAGTTCAAAGTGACAACAATTGATCCATAAGTAATAAACATATCACCTAATAGTAGCGGGTCCCAGGGATGTCCCCCATACAATTACAGCCAAGAGATTTCCCCACCCGTTTCGTAGTCCGAACCCCGACTACTTTCTCAAGGTGATCTTAGGATATTTTTGATCTTAGGGGGAGCGGTACCATTGCATTTTGCGCAGTGAAGTTTTGTATTTTTTTTCTTTCATGTTTTAGATACTTTTAACAATGTCTTTGGGCCGATGCCTCTACAGTTAAAGGAAGCCAAAACCAATCAAGAATGGTGCTTTATATGGCAGCGGAATGGGAAAAAGCTGCAGCTGTCGCATGTTTGTGCAGTTTTTTCCTGTCCTGCACTAGATGTAGTTCAGCTAGGAAAAAAATATATATACTTAAAATGCAAGGTTGACTGATAGTGTGGGGGTAGGTTAGTATCCCTGTAGATCCGATCCTTTCTTGGAATAGAGATGCCAGGGAGGTTTTGGGTTCACTTATATAAACTAATAATTATGTCCTTATTTCCGTGTTCCTTGGTGGAAAAAGCCGGTCTCCCCTGTGTCTATACATCTTATTGTTTGTATTTTTCCATTCCAGATATTGCAGAATATATGTTCCAGCATGCCTGCTGCATCACACTAATGAGAGGGCCAATTAGGAGACATCTGCCTCCATTTTAATTCAAGAGGTTATGCAGTGGAAATGCAGCAAGTGAACTTATAATAAAATGCGTATAAGAAAGGGGCATAGAAAAGAGACAATGGTCACCTAGTCATTCCTATAGGTGCCTGCATAACGCTTTGGATTTTGGAGCTTCCTATGGAGGCAAAGATATAATTAATAAAGCCCAGTAACAAACTGTCTGTGATGGAAGCTAACAATGTCTAACTGCCTATAGAGGCCGATTCATTAATAGCGGCAGGTAGCGACAGTTGAGCGACTGTAGCAGTATTTTCACAGCGCCCGCTAGTAGTCGCTGTGCTTGGCCATTGTTCGGTTGTTGATAGCGACTGAGTCGGTGTGCAGTAATGTTGAATACGGGGTGACGAGTCGCTATTTGACAGGTTCCGCGATGTATAGGTGCGCATGATAGCGACTGGTCAGAGCGACCGGCTCCCACCATATTCATCAAAAAATCACGCTCAAAAAATTCTCGCGCTGTGAAATGCATGTCTAAACCCCAGAGCGCTGGCGGCGATGTGTTAAAAAGTAGTTTTTTAACCCCCAAACCACCATATTTTTGGAAACCAAAAAAAAAAAAATTTTAAAGAATTTAGTAATATGAATACAATAATATCAGACCTGTAATATCAATTCTGCGCAATTTTTTTTTTGTTTATCTAACATGGCAGAAGTGGTCACAGAATTTTTCACATTTAAAAAAAAAAAAAAAAAAAAACATTAATAACAATTAATTATGAATATTTAAAGATTGTTCCATTGAAATGCAATGGAGAGCGCCAGGTAGCGAGAGGTCATACCTGTCGCTGTTCAAGGTCGGACGCTGGCGCTGTGGGCTGAGGCTGGAATAATGATGAATGAGTCGCTATATGGCGCTATCTCAGTCGCTAAGCAGGATCGGCTTGATAAATGTGTGATTGTGGTGGGGAGCCGGCGTTCTCGTGGCGGGGCCCGTCATTACCGGCCGCTCACCAGTCGCTACCTGTCGCTATTCCTTCATAAATAAGGGAAAAACTACCAATCTACAGAGTTTTATTGTGGAGATGTGAGGCATTATCGAAGACTTTGGTTCATTCTATGTAAATGAATAGGAAGTTTCGACACTACAAGCAATGAGGAGAGTCGCCATGTGAAAAATTGGTTATAGTAGCTGAAGAAGAACCATACAACAATTTTCATTATTAATATAGAGTTGAACCATTCAAACATCACATGTTGACCTGCTGGCCTTGACCAGTATGACTGGTAAATTGCCATGTGACAATGATACCATCTTCTTTCAAAACTAGAAACTATCCTAAAGTCAGCTTCTATCTCAAAAGACAATGAGAGTCATTTGTTGCAAGTAGATACATTGAGGCAGGGGCCACCATCACTGGCCCCCATCAGAACCCCCTCATCCAAGTCCCCGATTAAATTGGACAGGGAAGTCTGCTGGAGATGTGGGGGAGGCATATACAGGGTTGGGAAGGCATGTCAGGAGCTGGGGGAGGTGTGCACAGAGGCAGGGAAGGTAAGTACAGGGGCAGGACAGGGCGTGGTGTTGTTGGACATGAGAAGCCGACGTGGCAGAAGAAGCCACCATGGCTGGTAAGTATTAAGCTTTGCTTCTATAGAGGTAGTGGAGGTAACTTGGACCAGACTCCCTCGTGCCACAGGCCTGAGGGGCACCTGCATTCACTGTATCCATGGTATGTATGCCCCTACATTGAGGCCCTCTTATTTAAAGTTGTATAGAGACCACAAGTGTCAACAGCCAGCTCCCCTCACCAACCGATTACTTTCACTTTTTCTGGGCACTTGAGGTTTGGTAGAGCTTGGTTTTCATCAGTACATAGGACGGCCATATTGATTGATATTAAACCATATTGATTGTAACAAATACATCCAAGTTCATTATAATGAGTAAAGTATTGCCTCTGGTCCTGCATTTGGCCATCATCTTACTGGTTTTTCCTAGCCTGCCTCAACTCAAGCACTTATTTTTTTTAAAAAAAGAGTTTGTATTAAGAGTTCAGATGAAACAAACCAAAATGTATATGTTTTGGAGCAGGACAAAGCTTTCTCTATGTCTAGCCCATAGAGAAAGTATACACGGTATAGAACTCATACTCCAACTTCACCTCTTCTCTCTCCTGGCCAGTGGCAGAATGGGGTAAAAAAAAAAAGCCATGACCGGTCAATGATATCCCCTTTAGCACCCCCCCCCCCACCCAACATGGTTCTCAGCAGGTCAATACGTTTGCTCTATGGTTGAGGCTATAACATTGCAGGGGCAGATCATGATCAGATGAGGATGTGTCCACTGCTAAATCCATAGTACTGAAGGTTTATTATTGAAGGGGCAGATAATGTAACAGAAATAGGTATTACCCCCTGCAGCCATAATGCTAAGGCTGGGGGTTACAGTGGTGCCGGCGCTGGGATCTAAGGATATAGGGACTGGGTGGTGGTGTTAGAAGCAGCAGCCCAGCCAGCCCTAAAGCAGTGCAGGCCACTGGGAATTCTCCTGAGTTTACCAATGGCCAGCCTGGCACCTTCTCCCACCTCTACTCCCATTCATCATTATTAACATAATCGTCTCCTTTCTTCCATTGTTTTTTCCTTAGTACAATATCTATAATGTTTGTGAAGGTACATTACTGGCTGTATTTGTACCCTTTATAATATTTTCTATGACCAGGGACAGCTCAGGAAATTACTGACCCCGGTCAGCCCATCGGCTGCTGAGCCCTGCCCCCAAGGTGCTTTCCAGACAATAAATGTGAGCAGTCATGAGGCTACTTCACTGAAGGGACGGATCATGGGCATTTTTAAAGCAATGGCACTGAAGGTTCAGTATGTAGGAGAAGATATTGTGGCTAGGGTATGTATGGTAGACAAGTTAGTTATTTGGTAATGGGCACACCAGGGTAAGCAGAAATAATAAGGGAGGGTGCTAATAAGATCCGGGGTGTCTCGCCACATTGACCACCCCCTATAAGCTCATAATAGAAAAGATTTTTGGATCACAGCACACCACACAATTCAGACTGATTTGCAAATAAAATTGTATTAAGGTATCATAAGTTACAAAGATCAGATAACCATCTCTGATAGTGAGCTCACGCAAAGCCCTGTCCTGCATACCCTTCATCAGGATCATACTCCAAACCACTCTATAGAGATATATGGTAATATATTGTTACCTAGCTACTTTTTTGTCTACATTTGCGTTATAGCTTTTAGTATTCATCTTTTTATGTCTTGTTGCTAGAAGTGGACGGACGCTCCTGATGACCCCTTGCGGCACACATATGCAGAAATCCTTATATGTATCCTTTCCTGTTTTTGCGTGAGCTCACTATCAGAGATGGTTATCTGATCTTTGTAACTTATGATACCTTAATACAATTTTATTTGCAAATCAATCTGAATTGTGTAGTGTGCTTTGATCCAAAAATCCATTCTATTAGGGTATGTATGGTCCCATAGTCATATTGCTGGCTTTAAGCATTGCAGGGGTGTCTTAATTGGGGAGGGTTCAGTGGGTCCAAGTGGTGGGAGGGCTTGGAGAGAGACTTGGGATGCAGGAAGTGTTACAAAATAATAAGCAAATTCCAGCACATGCTTTGGGTGAGGTGCCAGCTTTGTTGGCTCCAATGCAGTGTGTCCCACCGGGAATTCTCTCTGTTGCTCCCTATGGTCAGACCATGACATTCTTTTCTTCTTAAAAACTAAAAGATCCTAACAAAATTTAGGTGAACAGGCAGAGCTTAGTGCAGGAAAATAGCAACATCACACTGATATAACGGGTCAGGTTGACATGTGTGCCAGAGCATGGTGATTCTTGCTGCTCTTCAGGTGAAAATGATTCACTCACCCAATATGACTGGTAAATGTTTCTTTTGAAAAATTAGTAATAGTTAACTTTGGCCCTTATTTATGAAGGAATAGCGACAGGTAGCGACTGGTGAGCGGCTGGTAATGACGGGCCCCGCCACGAGAACGCCGGCTCCCCACCACAATCACACATTTATCAAGCCAATCCTACTTAGCGACTGAGATAGCGCCATATAGCGACTCATTCATCATTATTCCAGCCTCAGCCCACAGCGCCAGCGTCCGACCTTGAACAGCGACAGGTATGACCTCTCGCTACCTGGCGCTCTCCAATGCATTTCAATGGAACAATCTTTAAATATTAATAATTAATTGTTATTAATATTTTTTTTTTTTTTTTTTAATGTGAAAAATTCTGTGACCACTTCTGCCATGTTAGATAATTTTTTTAAGGGAAAAAAAAAAAAATTGTACAGAATTGATATTACAGGTCTGATATTAATGTATTCATATTACTAAATTATTTAAAAAACGTGTTTTTTTTTGGTTTCCAAAAATATGGTTGTTTGGGGGTTAAAAAACGACTTTTAACCCATTGCCGCCAGCGCTCTGGGGTTTGAACATGCATTTTACAGCGCGAGAATTTTTTGAGCGTGATTTTTTAATGAATATGGTGGGAGCCGGTCGCTAGGGTCGCTATCATGCGCTCCCATACAGCGCGGAACCTGTCAAATAGCGACTCCTCACCCAATATTCAACATTACGGCAAACCAACTGAGTCGCTATCAACTACCGAACAACGGCCAAGCACAGCGACTACTAGCAGGCGCTCTGAAAATGCCGCTACAATCGCTCAACTGTCGCTACCTGCCGCTATTAATGAATCGGCCTCTTTGTTTGAGAATCAGGGCATGGATCTAGGATTGTGAATTCCAAATGTCATTGATGTTGTCGAATAAAAAATGGGTTGTTTTATGTGGACCCAAATTACACCTATTCTTCTTTGTATCATCTTAAGTTGCTTATTCCCCATGCCAGGTTACATAGAGATGGATAACTGTATAAAAAAAAAATTCAGAATGGGGCAATTAAAGAGGCATCCCTTTTTCACACGGAAAATGCAACTAGCTTCTGAGATGGTTTATACAAATTAATTCTAACATAATCGCTATGTCTTAATGTGTATTTTCAACATGCACTTCGTTAAATTATTTATTTAATTGGTGTATGATTTTATATGTCTTGTGTAATCTCCCCAAAACTCAAAGCAATTTTCCTTAACTCCTTCCTCCTCACGTGGTTCGAGCACATCAGCATGCTGGTCATTTTGCTGAATTGCGTAACCCTTGGGATGTTCCAGCCCTGTGAAGATGTGAATTGTTTGTCAGAAAGATGCACCATCCTGGAGGTAAGAACATTCAATTTTAATTTATTTAGTAAAAAAAAATGGCATTTTTGTTTTTTGTGTCTTTTTCTTTTCTCTTTTACTCATTCTTCTCTTATTTTACTTTCTTTGTGAAAGATATCCTCGTAAAGTTTAGGAAACAACGTTTCAATTTCAGTTTTATACACAACGACCAAATACTAACATGGTTCTTGCTGTATTTAATGTAACATTTACAACAACGGGGGGAAAAAGCCAGACTTGTGTTCTTGGCTTTTCTTAAAATATTATTGAAAATATTAAGAATAATAAAACAATTAAATTAACTAAATCTACATTTACAAGATTTCTTTCATTTAAACAGTCAAAAATGAATTAAACCAGA